>CM075213.1:26405010-27005010 GCA_037577465.1 Liposcelis bostrychophila
TTTCAGTGTTAAAAGTATAAAAAATGTTTTACTGCGTGCTCAAGCATGTTTCATTCCTGTACGAACACGCTCAGGCATGTTTCATTCCTGCACGAACATGCTCAGGCATGTTTCGTTCCTGTACGAACATGTTTTATTCCTGCACGAACATGCTCAGGCATGTTCTTACAAAAACGAAACTTAAACCGCGATACTTTGATGTCGGGGAAATCATCCGTCGCGGGCCAAAATCCAGGATACAAGCCGTCTCTTTTTAAAAAAAATTTACGTTATCTCTCCCAACGTCGACATTTCAAGGGAAATTTCTACCCCGAAAAAGTTTCGACGAGTATATTTCAATTGCAAGATTAGAAAGTCTATCCCAAATCAAATGACCACCGACGCAGCTGCATAAAGTAAAAAAAAAAAAATCCCTGAGATTGAATTAAAACAAAGCGTTTTTTTTTTTTTCTTCCCGAAAGAAAACACTTCACTGACTGATGACGTTGAGAAAGGGAAAAGAGGAGGATAAATTATATAAATAGTCTTGTGAAAGGGGATTTTCTCGGTTTTGTGTTTATACGAATTAATGAGGAGGAATTCCGGTTTTTTGGGTGCGGGTACTAATCGATTTGTTTCGATTCGGAAGTGAAAATTCCGTTCAATGTCAAAATACACTCTATACACCTTGTCTCTGTCAATGGAAGAGAGCAAAAAAAAAAAAAGATTTCCATACAGAATAATAAAAAAAAAAAAAAAAAAACTGTCGATATATTTCTCTATCGGCATATGGGTTTCTCTTTCTCCCTTTAAAAAGCAAAGATTCATGAATTGTTAATGTGAAATCATCAAAGGAGCAGAGATCGCTTTAGTTTCTTCCGTCTTTTTTTTTTTTTTTTTTTTTTTTTTATTTGTTGCCTCCATTTCAGGAGATTCTCACGTGCGTGTTAACGTTTTTAACTCGATCCGGGTTTCACAGACCGCAATGCGTTTTAAATATCCACAACAGGAAAAAGGGAGGAGAGGAAAAGGAATATAAGGTTAGGGTAAAATAATGAGGAAAAAAAAAATATGTATTTCGAGATGAAGTTACTCAAACGCGAGGGTAAAAAGGGGGAGGACTAGGGACGGACGGAAAGGGGAGGGAGATGAATAAGGCTAGGAAATCGATCGACTATTACCGGAAAAAAGAAACTGAGAAACCTAGAAACAAGGAACTCGAAAACTCGGGACAAGTGAAGTAGGGGATGAGGCGAGTATATTCCAGGAAAGGGTTAACAGCTGCAAGAGCGTTCCACTTCCTGGAACGTGGCGTTCTACTCCAGGCCCGTTGCTGAATTGAAGCGAAGCCGCTTTCACGCATCGCGTCTACCGGAACGGACGGTCCTGTCCCCCTTTTCCCGATTTCTAAAGCTCGACGTTTACTATGTAAACTTTTCTTCTTCTTTTATCGATTTCGGTAAAGCGGGAATATAACCGTTACGTAACGTTAATACCTTTAGCCAATTTTTTTTTTCCTCTCTTTTTTTATAAACAGAACGGAAGTTACTTATTGAGATTGGATTTTTTGTGTTTTCCTTGTTAAAAAGGTGTTTGGTAAAAAAAAAAAAAAGTTGACCTTCAAATTGGATGAGGTTTTAGTTTGTTTAGGCGGTTTAATTTTTTAGTGCATAAACAAAACGAGCCAATCCCTTTTGCATTACGCGTTTTCGGAATGGATACGTGCTCAAAACGTTCGAAGCCGGGACAGTGAAAGTTAAACTCGAAGAGGAATTACTAAATTTCAAGTTGGGGAGCTTCTAAACAGTTTAGAAGTTCGTGTAGGTGGTGATAATACCGAAAGTGTTAAAATCGGATGGGATGTCAGACAAGGTTGTTGTTTTTCCAGCGTTTATTCAACTTGCGAATGGTTGATCAAAGGGACTTGGAAAATCTTTCACAAACTTTCAAATTCTAGGCGAAATCAACCAAACCGTGAAATTTGAGGACGACCTGGCTCTTCGAGCGAAAGAATTACAAGAAATAATGACGAAACTGGGTGTGCTTAAAGGGGAGATAAAGCACGGAGATATTTGTAGGCAAAGTCAAAAAATTTTTTATATCTTGGGCGCTTTCTTAAGAAGGATCTTAATCTTTGAATACTCCTAGAAAAAGTGAGTTATAAGTGCGGCCAATACGTTATAAAAACTTATAACGTGACAATAAAGCTTATAATATTGTTATAAGTTTTTATAACGTATTGGCCTAGAAAAAGTGAGTTATAAGTATGACCAATTAGTTATAAAACCTATAACAAGGTAATAAAACTTATATAATAAGTTATTAGAACGTATCGGCCTAGAAAAAGTGAGTTATAAATACGGAAAAAAATTAGATTTTTTTTTTTCATTTTTTTTTTTTTTAGGGTTAGTATAAAATATTAAGGGGACGCGTTCACCGAAATTCAAAAAATTCGTAAAATAAAGGTTACCTTAGTACGAAATGTGGCGAAAGCGAGAGTCAATCTCGCGAAAATAGCATTCAGTGAGGAAAGGACATCATTAACAGGTAAATGACCAACGAGAAAAACAGAAAGGGAATACTAAGCTTAGGAAACCCTTGAAATGCTGCATTGATGAGGACTGAACAAATATCAAATCAACATTTGTAGATAGAATACCAAATAAAGAGGTTCTTGGAAGGTATAGCAACGTATTTTAGACAAAATAAACCAATGCGGTAGCTTCAGCAGAAACTGCTTGACGCCAAAGTGTAACTGAATCATTATAATACAGAAAAACACTTTCAAAACCATCAGCTTTATCAAAAAGGAAAAAACTACACTTTTCCTTTTATTTTCCGAAAATTTTTGAGAAAATCCCGAACTATCCGACTTTTGAGATTCTTTTAATTTTCTTCTGTCCACAATTCCCGAATGTCTGCCCCTTTTCTGTCACCTATTCTGCACTCCTTCACCTATTTATTTATTTATTTCCAAGCAGCTCCATTTTCAATAACTAAATCGAAAAAAAAAAAAAAAGAATCATCTTTTCCGATAAGAAAAAACCCTTATAGTTCTATTTATTTTTCCGTGATCAAAACAAATAAGCCCGATCAATCATATTTTTTCTCCTTTCCTTTTTTAATCTCGTTTCAATTTCTTCCCCGCACGACATTCTACTTTCTACTTTTCTTCCTTTTTATCGAAAACCTTCCCCTTCAAAACTATTACGTAAACTTCTAAATTTTCATTACAAACACTTTAATCTCGGAAATGACCCCACTTTACGCGATTGCCATGCAAAATCTAGGAAAACCAAAAACGTTGCTTATTTCCGAATTCTCCCCCGAAATATATATAATAATATGTTAGTATAATTACTTGTCGAATTTCTCCGAAAACCCCAAAGGCAAAACCCATGAAAACCGTAAAGTAACCCCGTTATCCCTTACATTATATCACTCCTCCTCCCCTCCTGCTCCGGGTTCCCCTTTTGTCATTTAGGCCGGGGATCTCTTCAAACTTCAATAATCTCATCATCATTTATAAGCGGTTTCGTCAAATTTAATATTTTGATTGATACCCACTTTTTCCTCCCCCGGTTCCCTCCGCCCCCGTTTCGGGGCTGGAATTTCACATTCCGGGTGTCCCAGAGTAAACCGCAACGGAATTTCTTCCGCCTCCGTGTTTACATTATATCCGTCATATATATACGCGAGTTTTGATAATCTTTCCCGAAACGCAAATTACCCAAGGAAACATCTCCGCGCGTACAAGAGTTGACAAGATAGCAAATACTCCAAAACAACTTTACCCAAACTTTAACAATTAGTTATCGGGGTAATTGTCACTCTACCGAAAAGACCATATACCTAATCGCCTTTCATTACGGAGAAGATCTCTAAATTCAGGAGGGGGGGGGAGAGAGGAAAGACGGGAACCGGGGCTTGTAAAAGATAAAAGCGGGAATTTGTCCGAAATGCGTAATACTCACGTTTGAAAATAATTTTCCTCGGTTTATTTTTTTTAATTCGCTTTTTTTCCCCCTTTCGGTCCGTTTTTTTTCTCCCCCCCTGCCCACTCCTCCCCGCTTCGTCGACGTCGACGTCGTCTCGTCTCTCTTTCCGCTGTAATATTCCTCCTTTTTTTCCTCGTCGCTTCAAATCCGTTCAGCTATTTATCGACTTGGCTTTTCTGTTTTTTTTTTTTTTTTTTTATCCCTTACTATCGTTTTATGTTATTTTATTTTATTTTATTTTATTTTGGTATAATTTAAAGTTTTTTTTTTTTTTTTAACCATATTTTTATTACACGAGTTTGCATCGATAAGGAAAAATCCCGGGTAATAAAGCCCACGTGGGCGGGAAATTGTATATCGAATTTCTCCGGTAAATTGATCAGTTTGATTCGTACATGACAGCACTGTTATGCTTTATCATGAATATCGGATATGAGTTCGATAAAGTGGAAAAAAAAATGAGGACGGTATTTTTTCAAAAAAAACATCGTTCTTTTATGTAAGACATTTGCTCTGTCTCCATTGGACAATTAACCGAAGGGTACGATTAATTGTACCACAGGATACGCTGTATTTTTTTGGACCTTTTCTTCTGCTACCACTTTTTTTTCGTTTCCATTATTTTTAGTGTTCGGAAAAATAATAAAAACAATATTAAAAAAGTGTCAGCAGAAGAAAAAAGTTCAAAAATATACAGCACTTCCGGTGGTACAATTAATTGTACCCTTTGATTAATTGGCCAATGGAGACAGGACTCTTTCTCACACGAATTAATTATTTAAAAAAAAAAAAAGGTTTTTACCTTTCCCATTCAGCAAGAAAAAAAAATGGCTAATGCGAAAACAAAAAATGTATTGTGACACGACACTTTCTTAAAAATCCGTCGAAAAAAATAAAAATATCTTGTCAAGAAAAAACATGTCCGTTGCCGCAAAGAATTCGTTTCTTCGCTACGAAACATTCCGGTTTTGTTGCAAGACAGAACTTGTTCAAAACATTCCCTTTGCTCTGTCTCCACTGAAGAATTAATCGGAGGGTACAATTAATTGTCCCACCGGAAATGCTGTATATTTTTGGACTGGATTCTTCTGCTACCACTTTCTTTTCGTTTTCATTCTTTTTAGTGTTCACAAAAAAATAAATGGTCAAAATAATAAAAAAAAGTGGTAGCAGAAGATATAGTCCAAAAATACACAGCATTCCCGGTGGTACAATTAATTGTACCCTTCGATTAATTGGCCAACAGAGACACGACAATGGTTTCAACTCTTCCTCACAAAAATTAATAATTTAGAAAAATGTTTTTACGTTTCGCGCTCAAAAAAAAAAAATGGCTAATGCGAAAACAAAAGTGTCTTGTGACACGACATTTTCTTAAAACTCCTCCGAAAACAATAAAAATATTTTGTCAAGAAATAACATGTCCGTTATCGCAAGAGTATTTTCTTTGCTACGAAACATTCCGGTTTTGATGAAAGTCCGAACTTGTTCAAAACATTCTTTTCGCTCTGTCTCCATTGAAGAATTAATTGAAGGGTATAATTAATTGTACCACCGGAAATGCTGTATATTTTTGGGCTTTTTTTTTCTGCTACCACTTTTTTTTCGTTTTTATTATTTTTTGTGTCCGAAAACCATAGACTTATATACTAGACCGGGCATCCTAATGGGAGCAGTGTCCCTAGAATGTCTTTTGTTTTTTTTAAATCAAGAGGAAAACAGAACGCTAAAATGGCGTACAGTAAACGGAAAAATCGTAAACAAAGAAAATAATTTTGCCTAATAAACGAGATTTCCATTATATTGACTCCTTTAAGAGCAGTAAACCAATTTTGTTTAATTTGATCCTTTTTTAGAATCCTAAAAACGAGTATAAAATTAAGGAATAGCTTATAGTTTACCCACGGGGAAAAAAATAACTTAAAAATGAAATGAAATATCAGGGTGTTTAGCCTGATAGTCACCACAAATGCAGCAAGATTTCACTATTTATTTATGAAATATTGAAAAAATTCAAATTTACTATTTTAAAACCATTTTTAAAATAAAAAACATTCCATTGTTTGAATTTTAACTAATGACACTTGAAGACTCCGCGGGAAAAATGATCAGATTCCATGTTTTTGTTTTGATTGTTTTGACAAAAGGTAAACATAAGAGCTAAGTGTAAACAAAAAAATGGAATCTGATCATTTTTCCCGCGGAGTCTTCACTTTGCATTATTGTCGTTCTGTTTGCCTCTTGATTTAAAAAAAACAAAGGACATTCTAGGGACACTGTTTTGTACAGGATGCCCGGTCTATTATATAAGTCTATGCCGAAAACAATAAACAAAACAATAAAAAAAAAGTGGTAGCAGAAGGAAAAAATCTAAAAATATACAGCATTTCCGGTGGTATTTTTTAATTGTACTTTTCGATTAATTGGCCAATGGACACAGGACACAGGACACTTTTTCTGAGTGCAAAAAGACTAATTTCTAATTGTTTACTTACAACTATTCCCTAACCGTAATTTATTAAGTTTTAGCGTCTGAATCGATTTCGTTTTTCACCAGATTTAATTCAAATATTAATTCAATGCACCTGAGGTTAACTATAACGTACCTCCATCAAAAATATGATTAGAGCTAGTCTCTTAAGCTGCTTTTCAAAATCATGTGGCCACCCGTTTCAACAGCGAGTAAACGTGTAAATTATGTGTGATATTTAAAAACAATCAAAACCGGCTATTTCCAATTTTAGGAAGTTCATTTAAATGTAAGAAGAACGACCTACGCATGGTAACCGCATCATGGAACCTGTCTTCTTACAGTAAAGCTTTCATCGGTTTTTTTTCCCTGAGGCGCAAAAATAATTTGCCAGTTACGGAAATATAATATTTGTTAGAGCCAGAGCTGTGGTGGACGGTAGCGTAGTTCATAGCGCGCTCGACTCTCAATCATGAGATGCCACGTGTCGTGCTTCTATCCTAGTTCACAGCTAGGAATTTTTCTAAGGTCAAAACTAGTGCGCTAGTCAGAAAATCAACGGTCCCCCACACCTCGGCAAACCACCGAGGGGTAATTGCCTCGTAAATCTCTCAAAAATAGCCGTTCGGAACCGGCGTTAAACTCCAGGTCCCATATGCCTGTGAGCGCACACACAGGTGTATGTGAGAGATCACCACGCTCGTAATCGAATAAAAGGCTAAGAAGTAGAGCCAGAGCTGCTGGGCGGAAAAGGATTGATTTGGTTCAAAGTATGAATGTGCAAAGGAGGAGGTACTTACACGGTATGAGACGAAATTCGCTCAGCATTTTAGCCTCATCTGCAACAATAAATAGAAAAAAAAATTAGAAATGAAAAAAGGAATCAATTTATTAAATCGATAAGGAGAATTTAATCAACTCCGATGTATTGATTACGCTAGAGATCTTCTTTTGCTGCATCGCCTACGAATGATATAAAATTAATAATTCCGCTCGTCAGAGGTCAACTAACGTATCTCCTATTTTAAAACTGAAGGAGATACGTTAGTTGACTTCCGACGCACGGAATTTAGTCTTCATTCGTTTTAGGTAGTAAAATACTGCGTACGTTCTTACTGTGTAATTCGGCCTAAGGGCCCATCGCCAAAAAGAAGTAAAGGATGAATATTTTTAAGGAATTAATTATTTGGCTGTTGCTAAATTAGGCATGGATAAAAAATTAAAACTCTAGGGATGCCTTAAGAGGAGGCTTCATAGAGTACCGGAAGGAATGGCTGTTTTTTGAACATTTTATTTACGAGGGAAAAGTTTTAATTTGAGGTATCTAACGAACTCTTTTGACTCTTTCTTGTGTTTTTGGAAAAATTTTCAAGTTATACTCTAAATAAATACGAACCAGAAAAACAAAATAAAGTTTTTCCACAGCAATTTTTTTTTAAATTTCCTACCATTTTTCCTAATCAGTTTTTCCTAAAAAAATTAAGTAAATAAATAAATAAATAAATAAATAAATTCCTAATCCATTTTTCCTAAAAATTTCAATTCTTAAAATGTTTTTTCCTATTTCAATTCCTAATTTTAAAATTTTTCTAACATTTTTTGACTCCTAAAATAAAATTTCCAAAAATGAATATTTTTTCTTTGTTTTTTCCAATTTTATTTACTAATGCCGCTTCTCCATTATGGCTCAAAATTAATTTTCTAGAATTAATTTTCAAAATTTCCGGAAGTACTGTGCTTTTGTTATTCTATGGATTTCTAACCCTAGATTTAAAAATGGAGTCGGCCATTTTTATTACATTGCATTTTTTGTATTCTTAATGCATGGTCGAAAATTCATAGAATAACTAAAGCACAGTACTTCCGGAAATTTTGAAAATTAATTTTGAGCCATAATGGAGAAGCAGCATAAAAATTAGGAAAAATGAATGGTGAGGAAAAAACTTTTAGGAACCAAAACTTTAGGAAAAATGGATTAGGAATTTATTTTCTTTAGGAAAAAACGGATTAGGAATTTATTTTCTTTAGGAAAAATGGATTAGGAATTTATTTTCTTTAGGAAAAATGGACTAGGAATTTATTTTCTTTAATAATAATAATGGACTACGAATTTATTTTCTTTTGGATTAGGAATTTATTTTCTTTAGGAAAAACGGATTAGGAAAAATGGTCGAAAACGTTTTTTAAAATTATTTTCTCGCCGCTCATACATTTCAGACAAGTTGAAACTTGCATTAAAAATAATAAGATATGCCAGAGGAGTTCGTTTGATACCTTTTTTTCACCGTAAATCGAGTATTAAATAAAACGGCCATTCCGTCCGGCATCCAAGATGTCTCCTCTTAATTTCGCCCCTTAGCCCCCGAGCGAAATCCTGCACTAAGAAAAAATTTAAATGTTTTGAACAAGTTCTGTCTTGCAACAAACCCAAAACAAAAATTCTTCGCGACAACGGACATGTTATTTTTTGACAAGCTTTTTTTTTTTGTTTTCGTATAATTTTTTAAAAAAATATTTTTTACAATTTTTTTTTTTTGCATAAGCTTAAGCAATTTTTGTTTCTCGGTGTGGATCCCCCTTATCCAGATCCTGCTCGCTGAAAGTATATTTGCTTATTTTAAAAAAATATACCGGTACATTAGGTATTTATTTAATTACAACATTACCGTCCATTTCTCATGAAACTATGAGTTAATCGCTTCGTTAATCGGTCATTTCGATTAAATCACTCAATGAATGTATTATTAAGAGCAATAAGTCTCCTCAACATAATTGCTAATTACCAATTAGCTAAAAATTAAAATCCGCAAACAAATGGCAAAAGAGAGAATCAAAAATTAATTTTTCAATTAACAATTTTCATTATATAGATCATAGATCAATCGTCTTTTCACTGATTTATAAAATCGCGAACTAATAAAATTTCAACTTATCGCTCATAAAATCAACGGGAGAATTCCTTTCGCTAATCTCCCGAAATTTAACTAAAAACCTTTTGAGAAATTTATCTTTCGGGAAAATTCGGAAACCCATCAAAGGATGCCGAAGCAGAACCTCCCGAAATCCGTAAAACGAACCTCAGATATAATTTATTATTCGGCAAGTTTCTTTTCTTTCTTTAACTTAAATTTCCCCCCGCGTTTCTTTTTTTTTTTTTTTTTTTTTTTTTATTTCGATTCCTCTATATCCGCTATTTTATATAAATACATTTTCCGAGTCTCTCGGCTTTAAAAATGAATTATCAATCTTTTCGCCTGATGAAGTCGAAAAACTTTTCTCTTTTTCTTCCCCCTTTCCGCGAACGGGGAGTTGCTTTTACTCATTTCCTTTCTTTTTTTTTTTTTTTTTTTTTTCTTCTTTTTTTTCTTCTTTTTTTGGTTTTGAGATACAACAACCGAACTCGTGAAGGAAAACGTTCCCGGTTCCATTTTAATTACAAAAGCAAGTTGACAACCAAGTTGGGAGAAAAAGAGAAAGGGAAGAGGGTTTCGGAAGGTAGGGGGTTGTAGGGCGAAAAGCGGAAAAGAGGAAACCAAGAGAAAGAGGAGGAGGAGGAGGAGGGGGACGGAGGGGGGAGGGAGGACGAAGAAGAAGAGGATGAGGTTGTAGATGGGTGACTGGAATCGATATTCAGCTGCCGACGTGTGGGACGTTAAAAGATTTGTTTTCCCCGAAACGTCTCCAGAAAAGCGACAGGCTTTTTCGGACGGAAATTCATCATATCCACCCCGGCCTCTCGTTCATCAATCGATGCTTTTCCCGAAGCCCGATGATAACCGGTAAATCGATTCCGAGGGAATTTTGGGGGCGGTTTTATACGTCAGCTTAATACAATGACTCCTCGCATGAGTAATTTATTATTTACGAAAGCCGGGTCATTTCACCCAACTCCGAGAGTCCCCTCGGAATGCGAAACGGAATTAATGCTCGTTTTACGGATTCTAAGTGATACGTTTTCCTAACGTGCATTCTTCATTCGTTTTGTTTATAAATCTTTTTTCGGGTATCGGTCAGGGAAAAAAATGGCTCTCATGCGAAAGAAAAAACCTCGTGACAAAAACATGCTTAAAATTATAAAAAAAAATGATGCGAAAACAAAAAATATTTTGTCGAGAAATAACCTGTCCGTTGTCGTGAAGCATTTTTGTTTTGCTGCGAAACGCTCCCGTTTTGTTGCAAGTCAAAGCTTGTTCAGAACAATTGCTTTTTCTGAATATAGTTCCTTTTCTGTCTGGGTAGACCTGGCCAGGGGTTGCGAGGCCGAGGCCGAAGCCGATGCTAGACGCTTGCGGCAGGTAAAAAAAAAAAAAAAAAAAAAAAAAAAAAAAAAAAAAAAAAGCAGGCCTAAGAAGCCGATTTCCATTTTAAAGATTTTTCAAAATTGGCAAGGAAAAATCAGATGTTGATGACAATGAATTTTAAAAAATTATTTTTCCAGAAAAGTTACCCAAAAAAAAAAAAAAAAAAACTTAAGCCGTAATGTAAAAATGCAAATTAATGCAAGCAACAGTGGTGGTACAAGTGATGCAGACAACGGAAATGCAATGGTAATGCAAAAGTGATGCACGCAATTAAACGAATCAAGTTGTGCTACAATCGAATGCAAAGGTAATCCAAAAAGTAATGCAGTGGTGATGTAAGTGAATTGGTACCTAATGAAAAATGAATGTAATGCAATGTAATATAATATAATTAAATGCTAAGTCAAGTGTGCACCGAGTGAGTAACCTCTCGATTTCACCTCAATCTTTCCCCCTTAAAGAAAAAAAAAAGATAATTTCAATGTTAACTGATTCTAAGCAAATTATAAAAGAGGCAACAAACTCCAAAATGTTGTTCAAACAGCTCCGGTGTTTCATTTTCTTAAAAATCATGAGAAAACGATAACAATTGCTCTGTCTCCATTGGAAAATTAATTGGAGAGTGACAAAAATGGCCAACATGGTTGGCCATGTTTGTTTATGTTTAGCTTATAAACAAACATGCACACATTCAACAAACAAACATGCAACACATGCAACACATTCAACAGCAAACATGCAACACATTCTTTTATTTATTATTGCTTTTGCATGATTTTTAAGAAAATGTAGTGTCACAAGACATTTGTTTTAGCATTAACCACTTTTTTTTTTTTTTTTTTTGGAAATGCTGTATATTTTTCCGGAAATTCTGTATATTTTTGGAGTTTTTTTTCCTGCTACCACCTTTTTTTATTGTTTTGATTATCTTTTCGGACACAAAAAATTCTGAAAACGAAGAAAAAGTCGTAGCAGAAAAAAAAAAGTGCAAAAATATACAGCAATTCCGGTGGTACAATTATCGATGCTCGAAAGATATCATCAATTATCGAATCGAAAGATACATTTAATTGTACCGCCGGAAATGCTGTATATTTTTGCTTTAGGTATGCGTAAATAATTATGCATGAAATGTAAAAAAAGGTTGAATAAGCACAATATTTGCATATTTTTCTGCGTTATGATTTTAAAAAATTATAAGCAGAAAAATGAGTCTCAGTCAAAACCCCGAAAGCCCAAAACCCCGAAACAGCTTTTCGGGGATTTGGGCTGCCCAAAACCCCGAATTTTTTCGGGGTTTTGAAATTTACATTTTTTAATAATTTTTTTATAATTATTTTTTCGGCGTTTTAGGTAAGTTCAGAACCCCGAACAATAATTTTAATTTTAATTTTAATTTTTATATTTATTTTTTATTTTTATTTGATTTTATTTCCGGGCAGGAATTTCATTCAAGCCATTTACGAACTGCTGATTACAGGCCCGTAGTCAGCCTGAGAAGCAAAGGGGGGCACAAGATATTTTAAGGGGGCTCCAAATGGCCCCTTATAACATGGAAGATAGGAAAAATACGTGGGCCAAGTCCAATTTTCAGGGGGCACAAGCTTTTCCAAAGGGGGGCTAAGTCACCCTTTTCCCCCCCTGGCTACGGCCTGGCTGATTATCAAGCTCACCAAATTATGTTAATGAATTCATAATGAATCAAGTAAAAGTGATGACGTTACTAATGACTAGCTTTAATTTAAAAATTGGCGGGTATAATATTACAGATTACAGAAGATCCATTTCTGCAAGGTATAGGGGAGAGCGGATCTGAAGATGATCCTTTGCCTCCAAGTCAAAGATATGTCTCAAAGATTTACGATTTTATTGTATACTGTTTTGTAATAGTATTAAAATCAGTTGTTGTTACGTCGTTTTCTTATACAGATTTTAATATAATTTTTACCAGTGTTGTAGCACATATTCGGCCGTTTTTAATTTCGGAAAATTTAAAGAAAATGAGTGAAAACATTTTTTTTCGGTGCTTGAACAGATTTTGAAAGCTAAAAAAGCAACTTCTAAATCACCATTTAAATAATAAAAAATAAAAAATAAATAAAATATAATTAAAATTAAAATAAATATTCGGGGTTTTGAAATTACTCAAAACGCCGAAAAAAAATTAATTAAAAAAATTAAAAAATGTAAATTTCAAAACCCCAGAAAAATATGCAAATATTGTGCTTATTCAACCTTTTTTTACATTTCATGCATAATTATTTACGCATACCTACATTGGAAGACAAAAAAAAAAATTGAAGATTTAAGAATGAAGATTTAAGAAATAAAGTGGCTCAAAAGAGCGAGACAGAAAGCTTCGATTTTGGGAAGTTAAAAATGGATAATGTTACTGCCGACTTTGAAGCTCTTTTCCATTCCACTAGTGTCGAAAAGCCCGTTGAGCCAAAGCTCAATTTAATAAGATGCGATAAATGTTATGCCGTTTACGACTCATGTGCGAAATTCAACAACCACCTTAAAAACACAACACATATCAACGCCGTAGGTTGGGAAATGGAAATAATGCAGTTAAAAAAAAAGTAATTTGTATATTTTTTTCTTTATTTTCTTTTATTTATTATTGCTTTTGCATGATTTTTAAGAAAATGTAGTGTCACAAGACATTTGTTTTAGCATTAACCACTTTTTTTTTTTTTTTTTTTGGAAATGCTGTATATTTTTCCGGAAATTCTGTATATTTTTGGAGTTTTTTTTCCTGCTACCACCTTTTTTTATTGTTTTGATTATCTTTTCGGACACAAAAAATTCTGAAAACGAAGAAAAAGTCGTAGCAGAAAAAAAAAAGTGCAAAAATATACAGCAATTCCGGTGGTACAATTAAATGTATCTTTCGATTAATTGGCCAATGGAGACAGGACAAATATTTTGTCAGGAGCGAACCTCTGTTCGCTCCCTTAAAAAGTGATGCAAAAAGTGTGCAAAATTTTTGCAAAATAAATGCTAAGAATTTATATGAAAATGTATTATTTTGGTACCATTTATACAAAAATTTGGACATGCATAATTTTTGCACGATTTATGCATATAATTTTTTAAAATCATAATGCAGAAAAATATGCAAATATTGTGCTTATTCAACCTTTATTTACATTTCATGCATAATTATTTATGCATAGCTACACTGCCGTGAAAAGGGGAATCGACCTATCGCACATCTCTGGATTGGCCATGTTTGTTCGATTTTAGGTCGACTCCCCTTTTCACGGCAGTACACTGGAAGACAGAAAAAAAAAAAAAAATCCATTAAAAAAAAGTTAAGTTTGTTATACATAATTTATGCATTTTTTATGTATGTCAAATTTTTTTGTGTAATTTTTACATGATCTTTATATAATTTATGCATCTCTTTTTCATACGGGTTGTCGTGAAGCATTTTTGTTTTGCTATGAAACATCCCAATTTTATTGCAAGACAAAACTTGCTCAAAACATTTCCTTTTTCTGAGTGTGACCCTAGTCCGCAACTTTCCCAAATTTCGGATTTTCTTAAGTCCTTGGGCGAATCACAGGTAAACCAAATACACTAACATAATAAATACCGGTAAGTGATTCCTTATCAATAGGATTTCAGTCAAAGTTAGCTACTCTAGTCCTTATCAGGCCAAAAGTCACGCCCCAGGCTGCTTTCCTTAAAAATATTCTCTTGCGAAATGATAAATATGGAAAAACTACATAAATTTATATGCGGAAAAGGTTTTTTGCTTATCTAAATCGATTTATACACACATTTTATTTAATCCGCTGATTAATCGATTTCATTCATCAATGGGATTAAATGAAATTATCGGGATCCGTTTTCAATACCATCCCCCTCCCCCTCCTTCTCCCCTCTGGAATAGGTAATTCAAACGAATCGAATTAACAGGTCGATTAATTAATTAATCGAAATCACTGTTTTTATTTTATTTTATTTTATTAAATCGATTCTGATTAAATCAATCGATAAAAATCCAAGGGGGAAATAAAGGAAAGATCTCTTGACCTTATCTCCTTAAACGCGAATAAGCATTAATCGCGGTAATAAATCTTCGTAATTTGGGAAAAATTTTACGAACGAAGGGGGGGGGAAGAAAAAGTTTAAAATTTTTATAGCATAAAACAAGACTTCTAAGTCATTAATCACTCAATGTTTGTAGTTTTCAAAAGCGATCTAGATAAGACGAATAAATTTGCCGGTGACGTCACGTAATGAGTTAAGCCGTATACGACGAAAAATTAAAAAAATTAAAATAAAACTATCTCACCCGAAGGTACATTTAACGAGGGTAAATGACCTTTAAACAATCGCGTAGAAATTAAACCTGGATTATCCGGAATCCTTTTTTCCCCCTCCCTTCTTCCCACCAGCCCCCTCCCGGTATTGTGCTTATATTCTTTCTTCCTTTTTTTTTTTTAATCCGCCAGGAGGGATTACATCGTTTTAATTTAATTTTGAAGGTTAACAGACGCCAGTTAGAACTGTTTATCGTCTTCGGAGCAATCTTTCCCCAAGACGAAAACATGTGATGATTAAAGCTTTGGATAAAGTAAAAATAGAGGAGAGAGAGAGAGAAAGAGAGGAGCGCGGGGAGTGAAAAGGAATGGGAAAAGTGAAAGCGGCCGGGAACGGTTGAGTATCATTAGAAATAAATCACCCTTGACAGAACTGTGCTTTTCTCGTTCTGAGAGAATTCGGACTTTTACGTCCTCATAATATTTTCCTTTCCTTTTTTTTTCCCCGTAACGCTTTTTTTTATTTTTATAGTTAATTACGATTTTCCAGAGAACCCTTCCCGACCTTCGGGTAGGTTTTCCGGTTATTTATTCAATTTTTTTTTTTTAAATTTGAGTTTTTGTGGAATAAAACGGTAATGCTTTGACGCTTGCAAAACATAATATTTTTCCCGTAAATATATGTGAGTTAAGGAACGTTCTCAAACTTGTTTACTCTTGTTCTAAATGTTTTGTTCTAAACGTGTGCTATTACGAAAAAGAGGTGCATAAATAATATAAAAATCATGTATAAATTACACAAAAAAATTGGGCATACATAAAAAATGCATAAATTATGTTATAAAGAACTGAATTTTTTTAAATTTTATTTTCCAAAAATCCCGAATAAACCAAAATTTCTAAAAAGGCTCAAACCGAATTTTCGTTTGAAAATCGAAAATCAAAAATCAAAAATCCAAAAATCAAGAAAATTATTCGGGAAAACTCAATTTTTTTTGAAAATCAAAAATCAAGAATCAAAAATCAAAAATCCAAAAATCAAGAAAATTATTCCGGCGAGCTCAATTTTTGTTTGAAAATCAAAAATCCAAAAGTTAAAAAAATTATTGGGGGCGAACTCAATTTTTGTTTGAAAATAAAAAATCAAATATCCAAAAATCAGGCTACTGCAGAGGTCAAACATACTCAGGTCAACCATATTTCCCGGATCATTTTTTTTTTTTAATTAAATGAAAGCCCATGGAAAAGGCTTGAATATTATAAAAAGTATTACAATACAACAAATGGGGCACTAAAGCATTCAATCGTTAAAACGACCCAGCCAAGTTTTTAGTTATAAAATTTTATAAAAATACATTCACACAACTGCTTTGGAAAGACTACTCCAGGTTTTAGGATCTTCTAAGAAAATTTCACTCGAGCAATCTAAAAGCAGGTGCAATAGAGTTTTAATAATAATTTCTTGAAAACGGTACACATAATTTTTTTCCTCTTCTACATAATACCACTGAAGCCATTTTCCTTCACTCCCTTCAAGTACCAAAAATTCTCTTATTTGGCTTAATAAGACCATGACAAAATTATAAAACGGAATACCAACAAGGCACAACAACAATTTTTACATTTCAACTGAAATCCCTGAATTGAGATGATAAATTTGACCATTTACAGCTTCACAACAGTCCGCAACTATAAAAACTGCAGAATAATGAATGTAAACATTATTTACTATATGTTGTAATGATATTAAAAAATTTCATATTTAAAACTAGATTATACTTATGTGAGTGATAATACAGCAGGTATTTATAAAAACTGACTTACATACCTCAAATGCCAATAGTAGAAAATAAACAAAATGCTATCAATCCCTGCACTACAAGAAATACAGACTCAACCAGCTGCTCTCTGAGCTGCAAGTACTCGAAAACAATCAGCAGCAGCTTTGACTAATACTGTTGTTTCCAATTATGAATTCCTACCAGAATAATATGACTTATCAATTTTGATAGTTCAATGAGTTTTTAAGTACCTGAATTTGTGCAAAAGAATCACCTTTAACGATTAGACAGAGTCAACAAGCACTTAAGTCATAAGTTTTCATAACCAATAAAGGTATATCCATGGTTCATAAGGCACAGAACACAATCCATCAGCATTTATTCCTTCATACACATTTAAAAACTGTATTTGCAGTAACATAATTAACCAAAAAAACTTAAACGGTAATTGTTAATTTAATTTGAGACTTTGACTATGGTATCAAAAACATGATTACACAATGCTTACTGTTCGACTGTAAAACCAAAAAAAAAAAAAAAAAATCTAGTACAAAAATAGTAACTTTACGAATTCACCAAACAATGTTTCATTCAGTTACGATTAAATGAACGTTATTTTATATTTCCAAACGCGATTGTAAACTTAAAATATGGAAATTAAAAAAAGTAAGATGAAAAACATAGATTTACTGAACCAAAACAAACCGACCGGCCGCCATGTTTAGAGTACGTTCAGGAAACGAAACAATTCCATGGCGGTTTGTTTACAAAATTCAAAATAGCATTTCCTCCCGATTTTTTTTTCTCTTTTTGTTAATTAAGTGCTTTAGAGGTCTAGATTTAAATTAGGACTTCAAAATGTTGCAATCAATTAATTTTAATTACAATGTAATTATTAAATCTAACGTTTAGTCAAATTAAATGTTAGATCCACAAACATTTACAGCTAAAATTTTTGAACCACCATACAGGATTTAGAGGGGTTGTCTGCGCATGATGTCTGCGCATGACGCATCCAAGAGCTCTCTTGATTCAAATTCCTACCGTCATTCACAGTGGTCCTGAACAAAAATATTATTCGACTAAAATGTCAAAAAAAAAATTCCAATGAGGCTTTGTTAGGAAATTTATTAAGTACCAAAATCCACTAAAATCAAAATATTACCTGATTGTCTTCCCCTATTCCCGACAACCCCCCCGGCCCCTCAATTTTTTTTTCAAGGCTTGTTGCATATCAAGGCTTGTTACATATTATATGAAAACCAATTGGAAATGCTTTAAAATGAGACCTCGCCGAGGTTTTTATCTTTTACAGGGACGGAGATATCGTCGTTTCAATAGCCCAAAATTAAGTGTTTAATCTTCGACCTCTCAAACGATGATATCTGATATCTCCGTCCCGGCAAAAGATATAAACCTCGGCAAAGTCTCATTTGAAAGCATTTCCAATGGGCTTTCATATGATATGCAACAAGCCTTGAAAAAAAAATTGAGGGGCCGGGGGGGTTGTGGGGGGTAGGGGAAGACAATCAGGTAAGATTTTGATTTTAGTGGATTTTGAGTTAACATGTTTCCTAACAAAGCCTCATTAGCAGTTTTTTTTGATATTTTAGTCGAATAATATTTTTGTTCAGGAGCACTGTGCATTGTGGCTCTGATTTTCGGAAGAGTCACATCGGTATTTGTTTTTTATTTTTTATTCAACATAACATCTCCGTAAGTTTTTTAAAGTCGGATCCGGACTTGATCCGATTTTATACCGAATTTCCGCAAGGAGGTGGAAGGGTAAATTTTATCCTTATAAAAATTCAACATTATTAAGGGAAACTTTCACATCTATGAAAATTCCGATTCTCAAAGGTTAATTACTTTAGGCACCGATAACAATGCTCCTCTATTTACAGCATATTTCAATTCAAATCGGTTTTCTTTTTCAATCGACCGGAAAATGGAATCCATTTCTAGTAAAAAAAAAAAAATAAAATAAAATAAAATAAAATAAAATAAAATATGCTCCAGGCATTGAGATTCACTTCACGGATATAACACCCAATTCCTTTAGGAAAGAAGAGAAAAGAAAAAAAAGAAAAAAAAAAAAAAAAAAAAAAAAGAAATGAAATTAACATTCGATTAACAATTTATCGATTACAAACAGATTAATCTTCTTTCCGGGGGAAAAAGTTTCCTTTTTGCCCGCTAAGTATTTAATGCCTTTAAGTACGTTAATCGATTAATCGATTTCGGATTTATTTTGCGAAAAGAAAAAAAAAAATGAAAACCCGGTTCGGAAATATCTTACACAATAAAAACTCGACGATAAACGATTGATAAATTAAGGGAAAAGGTTTTTCGACGATTTCGCTGGAAAATAATATTTCCTCAAAAGTTTTTAAGAGAGAAAGAGAAAGGTTTTTCCCGCTTTTCCACCAAAAAAGGGAAGGGAAGGGGTGGGGGAGGGGGGAAGGAAGGGGAGTCACGAAAAAGGGAAGAGAAACGAAAACGGCGAGGGGAGAAGGGGGGGGGGCAGAAAGAGGGAGTTTTAGGGGTTGAATTTTGATGAGGGAAAATGAACCAAGTTATAAATCTCAAAACACCGAGGAAATGTTTGCTATACTTTAGCATGTAACTCGCGGAAATACCGTCCAGACTCGTAATGAAAATGTAATAGGAGAATTCTTCCCGAATACCGAATTATAAAATGTATAGGGGAAGGTGGTAACCTGGGCTTTGATAATCCCTTTAAATTTAGTCAGGAAAGTAAAAAAAGGCCTAGCGGAAATGTAAAACGGAAACGCCTCCGGGGCGAATTTTAAATTCTTCGAAAACCGAATCGTTACGGTTCGGACAAATAGTATGGTCAATTTTAAGCAATTTAACCAGAATTGTGTATTTTTATTTATTTACTCATTTCTTTTAATAAGTCATTTCATTTGGTGTTTAAAAAGGTGTTCCTCACTTTGAATTTTAAATATGTCTCGTCCCCAGAATCCGTGATCCCGGGTTTGCAAAAAAATCTGATTTTTTTTTAGATTTTTGACTCGATGAAAAAGCGTGCCGACTTAAAAGTTGAAAAATTCTTGAAAAAACAAAAAAAGTCGTTATTTTTATCGGAAATTTTTATTAAATCACGAATCTAAACTCCGTTTTTCTTTTTCTATCTGCTTCGGCTTTTTAGTAGGAAGCTAAAATATGTCAAAAAAACTCCGTGCACTCGAAAAAGAAAATGGCTAATGCGAAAACAAATATGTCTTGTGACACGACATTTTGTTAAAAATTATGCGAAAGCAATAAAAATATCTTGTCAAGAAACAACCTGCCCGTTGTCAAAAATCATTTTTGTTTTGCTATGAAAGGCTCTGCGTTTGTTGCAAGACAAAACTTGTTCAAGACATTTCCTTTTTCTGAGTGTAAAGCGACAAAACATACCAAGTCCTCATGTTTTTGACCATATTTTTAGCTTTTAGCTTTTAACTCAAAAACCGGAACCGACAGAAAAAAACCGAGTTCAGGTCCGAGATCTACCCAAAATTTCTGATAGGAAATCATCGCTTTTTTTAAATAAAACTAAAATTATCAACTTTTTGTCCTCATGGGAATTTTCCGAACTTTAAGGTCAAGTCAGCACACTTCCCCATCGGTTAAAAAATCTGAAAAAAAAAATTAGGGGGCATTTTTGGATCGCGGATCAGGGATCGTGGCTTCCGGGGGGTGAGACAGTGTCGTAGCGGAGGGGGGTGCAGAGGGTGCAATGCGCCGGGCTCCTGACCTCAAGGGGCCCCAAAATTTTTGTTTAATTATCATAAAATTTAAAAAAAATTTTAAATAATGTTAAAAAATTTGCACTCAACATTCGCAAAAAAAATTTGAAAAGTATTTTTTATTTTCAAAATTTTTGCACCAGGGCCCCCGGATTCTCCGCTACGGCACTGGGGTGATAGGTGAGGTATTTAAAATTCGAAAGTTGCCCAAAAATGGGACACGCCTAGTGTTTAGCTAATGACTCGATTACCTCACAGATGTTACCAGGGCTCCGAATCCTATGCCGGTGCCGGCCGCGGGCGGCTGCAATCGTATCGTTACCATTTTAAATTATATATTAAAACAGTTCTTGTTGGTAAAATCCAGGGGTCCGAAGCTTGATATTTTTGAGCATCGGCATCGGCAAAATTTTCAAGCTTCGGACCCCTGGATTTTACCAATATTAACTGTTTTAATAATATCGGCATTGGCATCGGCACCGGCATCGAAACCGGACCCCTGATTTTAAAAGTCGTCTAGAATGGCTCACTGATTTTTCTTTTTCACTAAAATAGGAATCAGAGTCGGCATCGGATATGATCGATGCTTGATGGCTCGGATCGGCATCGGCATCGACCCAAGATTTTAGCCGCCCGGGATTTTTATGCAGAAAAATCGTAAAAATTCGTTCTTTCAAAAAAGTCAGTTTGAAAAAAAAAAAACAAGGGAGAGAGAGAGAGAACAGATAAAAGCTTGTAAAACGTTGTTAAAATAACGAGCAAAAATGTAAATTACCCGTAATCGGGTCAATTTTTCCCATAAGAATCGTTCCCTCGGTTTCCTGACCTGTTTATATTAATTTGCAACCTCGTAAAAATCTCAATATGGCTGCTAAAATGAATCATTATATTAGAGACTCATAGACCGGTCCCGGTATGATGATCTCGCACGAGTTTGTTATATTGCAAAACATCAAAAAATAATGCATTGAGCAAGGTCAGTGGTTACTAGACCGATGCCATTATAACACTTGGAATGCGCACGGCTCGAGTATCGAGTTCCATTCCATTTTTTTTTTATACCTCCTCTTCTTTTTCTTTCAAACTTGATTTCCTTTTCTTCTGATTGATCATGCCCATCTCGTGATTTATCTCGCCGATTTATTTCCTTATCTAGGTTATCAGGTAAATAAAAAAAATAAAAAAAAATTTATGCCAAAAGGCTTTCCAATTTTATTTGTCTTTAAACCGGATCAATCCTCTCGAAATTTTGAGAAATTTAATGCTTTCTGTGTTTTCACGGTGAGAGGGTTTCTCTCTTCTCTCTCTTGGAAAATGAGTTAAAACAACATGGTAACAGCGAAACACACAGACGGAAAACTCTTTCCCCGTCCCTCGAGGCTACCGAAAGCATAAATTTAGTTTGTTGGATAGCAACAGGGATACGGTTGTCGAAATGCACGAGGAAGTGATTGGGAATCGTTTTCAGGTACAAAAAAAAAAAAGGCGGACTTTATTTCCTGGTTTCAAAACGAGATGAAGCAGGCCAGGTTTCGTTAAATTGCAAATAATTCGGATAATTAGACACAAGAAAAAAATAACAGTGAGTCATCATTTATTTCTTTTTTCGCCTTAATTACATTAATTGTTGTCTTTTTTTTTCTTAATCGGAAATCTAACGTAACTTTAGCTAATGTTTATCAATCGTAATAGATTGTTAACCCCCAAAGTTCTACATTCGAAAATAAACTGTGTGACTGCAAAGAATATAAGGCCGAAATTTCACGCTAAAACATGTTGCGGTAACATGCTGTGAAACATGTTGCTGAACGTGTTGCAGCATTAAAAAAATATTTTAAACATGATGCAGCATAGAATCATGATGGCAACATTTTGGACCATTAAAACATGCTTCCAACATGTTGCTGAACGTGTTTCAGTATAGAAACATGTTGCTGAACGTGTTACAGCATAAAAAGATGTTTTTGAACGAGTTGCACCATTAAAATGTGTTGCTGAACATGATGCAGCATAGAATCATGATGGCAACATTTTGAAGCATTAAAAATTCTTCCAACATGTTGCTGAACGTATTGTGGCAAAGCAACATGTTGCTGAGCGTGTTGCAGCATAAAAAAATGTTTATGAACTCGATGCAGCATACATGATGGCAACATGTCGAAGCATTAAAACATTCTTCCAACATGTTGCTGAACATGTTGAAAGATGCTGCTGATCGTGTTGCAGCATAAAAACATGTTGCTGAACGTGTTGCGGCATAGAAACATGTTGCTGAAGGTATTGCAGCATACAAAAATGTTTATGAACATGATGCAGCATACAAACATGATGGCAACATGTCGTAGCATTAAAACATTCCTAATCCATTTCATCATTATCAAATTGGAAGGCGAAGTCTTTGTAATACATTAAAACATTCTTCTAACATATTGATGAACATGTTGCAGCATTGAAACATGCTTCCAACAACATGCTGGCAACAAATTTCTATGCTGCAACAAGTTCAGCAACAATTTTTTTCTATGCTACGACACGTTCAGAACATGTTTCTATGCTGCAACATGATCACAAACATAGACCATAAGAACATGTAGGCAACTTGTTGCGTAACATTTGAAATTTTTTTTTTCATTTTTCAGCGTTGTGCAACATGTTTTTAAGCTTCAACATGTTAAATCACATGCCAGCATTATGTTTCTAATGCTGGAACAAATGGAGCGACATGTTGTCTCAACGTGCATCTTCTTCTTCTTCTTCCTTTTCGGCATAATCAGGACATGAAGCCCTATGACCCGGCGCCTACCTTTACCAAGTTCGGTTTCTGGTGTAAGGTTTAGGCGTTACTACGTCATACCCCTTAATGTATCGAGTGACGAGCTCGAAGACGGGGCACTCATATCGCAAAGGTATTTTACAAATGAGCGGGATCTACTTTATTTAGACAGGGAATTCGAACCCTGTGACACATCGGTCTTCTTCACATGATACACACATGAGTATCAGAAGTGAATGCTTAAAAAGCCATGGTTTCGCGAACATTAAAAAGAAATGATTAACACTGTCCATATCCTTATCGATTTAAAAAAAAAAAAGTGGTAAGATTTTTTAATTAAAAATTTTTTTCACGGAGTGAAATTGCTCGTAAATAATTTTATTTTAGGACTGATGAATGTCAAGAGGAACAAAAACACGAATATCCGAGGCAGAAAAATCGAAGCCGATCTAGATCCCCAAGGCGGAAATATCGATCCAAATCTAGGTCTAAATCCAGATCGCGCTCACGGGAAAGAAAAACTGAGAGAGATTTTGGCGGACACAATTCTAAAAGAACTTATGATAGCAGGAAAGGCTTCAACTCAACGTGCAACTCACTCAGCTCACTCAACGTGCATACGTTGAGCAATGTTTTAGCCGAAAATTTCGAGCTAATTTTTTTTTTTTTTTTTTGTCATAGCCTAAAGCTATGACAAAAAAAAAAAGCGTTAGCATAGGAAATAGAGTCCTGCAGGCTTCGTCAAGTTGGCCCCCCCAGGTCGGAATTTTAAAATTCTAAAAACGTCATCTGTTTGCACACCTCTAGCCCAACAAAGCCCATGCCCAAAATTACCTAGCCCAATTTGCTGTCGGAAATGACAGAGATATCCGTTTGGGGGGGCTAAATTGACCGCAGCCCCCCCAGTGTTTCAGAATAAGTAGGAAGATATGTCATTATCATCAACTAAGCTAGCCCAATCTAGCCCAGCGTTCATTTGCCCTAGCCCACTTTCCTGTCGTAAGAAATTAAGAATGAAAGTTGGGGGGGCCAAGCTGACGATTTTTAATTAAAGACTTTGCGAAATTTTTTTTTATAGAAACGGTTAGCCCATTGCTTGCCCAACGTGACCCAATGCTGAAAATTTTTGAAAATTTATTAGAAAGGGAGATTTTAAGGGACTTTTTTTGAGGGGAGATAGCGTTTTTTTACCACTGTTCCCTGAAATATCCAGTCGGTTCTCTTTTTTTTTCTTACCATAAACGCATGAATGCAAGAACGGCTTTTTTCTCTGTAACATAAGAAGAAGGTGACAAAGCAGGAGGATAGTTCATCGTTACGTTCATCTAAACTTTGATACAAAAAAAAAGTTTTGGTTCTAGGTATCTTTCTTTTGTTCGGTAACCTTTTCGTTTGATTTTTACTAAAGTGATTGACGCACTTCTAAGAATAATAAAAGGAGAGAAAAAAAATAGGAAATAAATTTAATTCAAGACATACAATATTATTTTATTAGCCATTACATGCCGTTCCGCCGTATCGAATGTCTGAACGCCATACAGTATCTTTTGACGATCGCATTTAGGAAAAATTAGCAACAAGAAAGTAGTTGATAAGAGCCGTCCCTCTCTCCCGGTAAGGGCGCATAAATAGAGAATTGCTCTAAAATAAACTCTTGCGTCCAGAATCATATTATATTTCTTTATTTTGGCATTATCAACGTGTTCTCCCGATTTCACACGGTGGAAGTCACTTGAGTCAATCTCTATTGTTTTCTCACAGCTCCAACTTATTGCAAGAGCCAATCCGGCTAAATAAAAAATTATCATTTGAGCCAAATTGCTTTTATGATGAAAAGAGTTAAATTAATATTTTTAAAGTTGTTTTCCGTTGGAATTGTCAACCCGGTTCCGATTTCATTATAAAAACAAAAATGGTAGTAAATACAGTTACAATAGATGATTGTAATTTCATAATTTGATTTTTAATTAAAATTTTTTATGAATACATTTTAGAGCTAAAAATTTTGGAAAAAAAGCTTGAGACACTACTACTCTTATTAATTAGAATGCATTGAGTAAAAAAGGTCTAATAGGCTTATCCTCTAAAACTACATCTGCGGAGTTGCATAGTTTTTTTTCTAAAAAATTCCATTGTACGACACTCAATGACATTTTCTTGGGCTACTTTTAGTCAAAATTTCGGAATCTTTTCTTTTTTTTTTTCATCTTCGTTACCTAAAAATTTGAAATCACTTTCTACAGCTCCAATAAACTTTCCATTATCTTACTGTCCGTTCCCATAAAGCACACTCCGTTTCAGAAACGTTTCAAAACGCTTCAGAAACGTTTCAAAACGCTTCAGAAACGTTTCAAAACGCTTCAGAAACGTGTTGGTGGTCTCAGAAACGCTTCGAAACGTTTCTGAAACGGAGTGTGCTTTATGGGTTGTTTTTATCACCATCGTTTTTTGACGTGGGACTACGTTTTTGGGCTCGGTCCTGGGGGAATCTGTCTGTCCAAGATCTGTCGCGATGTTCGCGAGTTGTTCGCACCAAAAATTAATTTAAGATCAAAAAATTTAACGTATTATTTAATTTAATTTTATTTAATTAATTAAAATTTTAACGTCGAGACTAAAGAGACGTCGAGCTAAGACTAAAAAGTGTCCCGATCTTGGGGGTCGAAACCCGAGGTGTACACTATTTTTGAAATGAAACTTCTTTATTCACAAATTTTATTGAAAATCGATGTTTAAATAATATTTTTCCATCATTTTAATATTATTTTAACTATGAAATCTCTAAATAATATTTTGACTATTCAAAATTTTAACTTTGAAGCAATGTTTAGAATATTAAGTTTTAGCAATATTAAGACCCCATAGATGTAGTCCTACGTAGGGATATGCCCCCATATTTCAGTATGATTTTTTTTATCCATTTAGCTTTCAAAAAAATTTCCTCGAGGTTTGAGAGCTGAGGGGAGATTTCCAAATCTTGCTTCGAACATTTATAAGTGTGCAGTACCTAGCTATTTTTTAAAAATAATTTTAGGGCCTGCGGGATATGAATACAGTAAAAGATGCATAAAGCGCTTATGATTTTTTCCTGTTTTTTCTAACTGCATTCATACATTTGATACCGCGGATCCGCATGAAATGGCTAAATGATATTGTGTGTCTTGAATTAAATTTATTTCCTATTTTTTTCTCTCCTTTTATTATTCTTAGAAGTGTCAATCACTTTAGTAAAAATCAAACGAAAAGGTTACCGAACAAAAGAAAGATACCTAGAACCAAAACTTTTTTTTTGTATCAAAGTTTAGATGAACGTAACGATGAACTATCCTCCTGCTTTTTCACCTTCTTCTTATGTTACAGAGAAAAAAGCCGTTCTTGCATTCATGCGTTTACGGTAAGAAAAAAAAAGAGAACCGACTGGATATTTCAGGGAACAGTGGTAAAAAAACGCTATCTCCCCTCAAAAAAAGTCCCTTAAAATCTCCCTTTCTAATAAATTTTCAAAAATTTTCAGCATTGGGTCACGTTGGGCAAGCAATGGGCTAACCGTTTCTATAAAAAAAAATTTCGCAAAGTCTTTAATTAAAAATCGTCAGCTTGGCCCCCCCAACTTTCATTCTTAATTTCTTACGACAGGAAAGTGGGCTAGGGCAAATGAACGCTGGGCTAGATTGGGCTAGCTTAGTTGATGATAATGACATATCTTCCTACTTATTCTGAAACACTGGGGGGGCTGCGGTCAATTTAGCCCCCCCAAACGGATATCTCTGTCATTTCCGACAGCAAATTGGGCTAGGTAATTTTGGGCATGGGCTTTGTTGGGCTAGAGGTGTGCAAACCGATGACGTTTTTAGAATTTTAAAATTCCGACCTGGGGGGGCCAACTTGACAAACCCAGTCCTGCACTCACAATCACGAGATGCGCTATACCTAGTGTTTCGATCTTAGTTCATTGGTAAAAATTTTTCTCAGATGAGATGAATGCTCTAGTCAAGAAAATCAGCGGTGAACTCCTTAAGGTGCCATTCTCAAACATAAAAACGGAATTTTTGAAAACTAAGTAGAGAAAAAATTGATTGGAAGCTGGATCCAGCTTCCAATCAATTTTTTCTCTACTTAGTTTTCAAAAATTTAGTTATCCTACCTGAGAAATAGAAGGTGGATTGTCTTTAAGCTAAAATAAAAACGGAACAGGGTAAAAGCAAGTTTGTACCAAACAAGTCATTAATTAGTCAAGCATTATATTGCAAAAAAAAAAAAAAACCTACGTTTCAACTGGTTTCAACTTTGCGCGGGAAATCGTAGTCGTTGAGACGATTTTCGTGAAAAAGGCTTGCCTTTTACCAGGGATGGTATGCCGAATAGATTTTAATCGGAATCGGAATCGGAATCGGAATCGGAATCAGATACGATCGACTGAAACTAATTGGAATAGGCATCGGTATCGCGAAAATTTTTCCCGTAGTTTAGAATCGAAATCGGAATAAGATTCGAATGATAAAAAACTTATCGAAATCGAAATCGGTATCGGAATCAGAATCAGCATCAGGAGCAACCAACTATAATTTGGAATCGGAATCGGAATCAGCATCAGCAGTAACAAACTTTAATTTGGAGTTGGAATCGGAATCGGAATCGGAATCTGAATCGGAATCAGAATCAGCATCAGCAGCAACCAACTATAATTTGGAGTTGGAATCGGCACCAATTATACAATTTGAATCGGGATTGGGACCGTGAATTTTTTCTTTTTCACAGAAATCGGAATCGGAATTAGGAACGATTAACATAAAACATATAACAGCATCGATTCCGATTCTTTAAGTTTTTTAACGGTAATTGGAATTGGAATTTCATGATTTCAGAAAAATCATCGAGCATCACTGGAATCGGAATCGGAATCAGCATGCGACCGCTGCCTTTCGCATATCAATAATTATAATGTCACCGTACGGTACTCGGAATCTATAGTAAAACGCCAAGCCAAAAAACCATTCAAAACCCAGCGTTATAAACATATTTTTTGCATTCATTTGAGTGGGAGCCAGTTCATCCATTTGGTTTCCGCACCGTGATGTCATAACCGGTGGCACAGTCACAACTGTTTAACAAATGAAGGTGGATATCACGTGACACAAAAACTTTCGCGTCATTTGATTTTTCCAGCGACTGTTTTTCCGAACTTCAGAATTCGGCTGACACTTTCTTTTTCTTTTGCGGAATCTTGACTAGATTATAAATAATCTTTATCTTATCAATAAAAAAAAATGACAGGGGACATTGACAGTAAAGTCAAATTAAGCGCAAAAAAAATTTTATCTTAAAAAAAAAAAAAAAAAAAAAAAAAAAAAAATCTCCCGGAAAGATTAACCTTGATAATGAATTAATCTTGTTAAATCCCCCTTTCTTTCTTCCTTCCTTCCGTTGTTATTATGATTATAATTTTTTTAGCTTGAAAATTTAGCGAAGCTTGAAAATTTAGGCCAATGCCGATGCAGGCATCGGATTTTTTTAATCTCCGAAATCGGCATCGGCATCGAACTGAGATATTAAGCCGGCCGCGGCTGGCATCGGCATCGGCATCGGAATCAAAATCGGACCCGGAATCGGAATCGAACCCGTGATTTTAAAAATCGTGCTCTATGATTTTTTTTTTCCCACAAAAATTGATATCAGAGGCGGCATCGGATATAATAAATGCTTTGTAGCGCCGGCATCGGCCTCGGATGTCGGTGTCGGTGTCGGAATCAGAATTGGAATCGGAATCGGAATCGGAATCGAACCCCTGATTTTAAAATTCGTGCTCTATTTTTTTTTTTTTTTTTTTTTTTTTTCACAAAAATCGAAATCAGAGGCGGCATCGGGTGTCGGTGTTGGAATCAGAATCAGAATCGGAATCGAACCCTTGATTTTAAAAATCGTGCTCTATGGTTTTTTTTTTTTTTTTTTTTTTCACAAGAATCGAAACCAGAGGCGGCATTGGGTGTCGGTGTCGGAATCAGAATCGGAATCGGAATCGGAATCGGAATCGGAATCGGAATCGAACCCCTGATTTTAAAAATCGTGCTCTATGATTTTTTTTTTTTTTCCAGAAAAATTGAAATCAGAGGCGGCATCGACATCGGTTGTCGGTGCCGGAATCGGAAGATAAATAAATAATATGGAATCAACATAGGCATCGACCCGAGGTTTTAGCCGACCGCGGCCGGCACCGGCACCGCCATCGGCATCGGATCCGTATTCGGACCCCTGACTGCTCCTTTTTATCGCCCCCCTCTCCGCCCCTTCTCTCTTCTAAGAATTAAAAAGTTTAAATCTCAGGACCGAAGAAACGAGGTTAAAAGTTTAAAATACCGAAAGCATTACAAGTCTTGTCGCGCTAACTTTAATTCAACTTGTCTGACAACTTTAAGCTTCCTCCCATCAGACATACGATATTAAACCGTTTTATATCGCCTCGTAAAGCTTTTTCTCTCCGTCATACAACCTTGAGAGAGAGAGAGAGAGAGTGGGGGCAAAAAAAAAAGTACGCTTTCCCACGTTTGAAACAACAAAAACTTAAAAAAAAAAAAAAATGAGATCGGTGAACCGATCAAAGTGCTTTATCGACTATTTAAATAATTTTCAAAAATATAGTTAGTTTTTCGATCAGAGTTCCACCAAAGCCGCAGTACGGGCACAAGGAATGCGAATTTCTGAAAAATTATTTCGGATTTTGAATCCTCAACCCCGAAAATATTCTCAAAAATACGGTTAGATTTTTGATCAGAGACACCAAAGTCGCTGTATAGGCGTAAGGAATTCGAATTTTGGAAAAATTATTTCAGATTCGGAATCCTCTACCCCAAAAATATTCTCAAAAATCCGATTAGATTTTTGATCAGAAATCCACCAAAGCCGCAATACGGGCATAAGGAATTCGAATTTTGGAAAAATTATTTCAGATTCGTAATCCTCTACCCCGAAAATATTCTCAAAAATACGGTTAGATTTTTGATCAGAGGTCCACTAAAGCCGCAATACGGGCATAAGGAATTCGAATTTTGGAAAAATTATTTCAGATTCAGAATCCTCAACCCCGAAAATATTCTCAAAAATACGGTTAGATTTTTGATCAGAGACACCAAGTCGCTGTATAGGCGTAAGGAATTCGAATTTTGGAAAAATTATTTCAGATTCGGAATCCTCTACCCCAAAAATATTCTCAAAAATCCGATTAGATTTTTGATCAGAAATCCACCAAAGCCGCAATACGGGCATAAGGAATTCGAATTTTGGAAAAATTATTTCAGATTCGTAATCCTCTACCCCGAAAATATTCTCAAAAATACGGTTAGATTTTTGATCAGAGGTCCACTAAAGCCGCAATACGGGCATAAGGAATTCGAATTTTGGAAAAATTATTTCAGATTCGGAATCCTCAACCCCGAAAATATTCTCAAAAATATGGTTAGATTTTTGATCAGAGGTCCACCAAAGCCGCAGTACGGGCATAAGGAATTCGAATTTTGGAAAAATTATTTCAGATTCGGAATCCTCTACCTCGAAAATGTTCTCAAAAATACGGTTAGTTTTTCGTTAGCTCCCACGAGGAACCCGCCAATCAGCATCCAAATCGCTTTGTTGACGTAATCGATGACGTCATGTCGTGACGTTTCAAAAGTTGGAGATATCGGTTTTTAGGCCTATACCCATACTTTTAGCCCTGCTCACCGTTTCTGAACCACTCAACAGAATTTAACCAAATTTCAATGGTAGCATATCTTGATGAATATCTACTGCAGTACGAAAATCGGACTCAATCGGTATCTGCGTTCACGATTTATAGTCAAAAAATATCTTGAAATAGTTGAAAATTCAACACTTTTACTCACTGCTTCCGAATCGCTGAACCGATTTGGCTCAAAAACTAATCAGCACCTACATTTCATTAGAAGTTCCTACCCACCAAAAATCATCGACATCCGTTCTTCCGTTTTTCTGCTTTTCGACGGACAAATTTTTTTGCACATATATTCATACATTCATACATTCATACATTCATACATTCATACACACACACGGCCACCATCCAAATTTTGCTTTTTTCGGCATCAGGGGACTTCAAAACGTGTAAAAATATCGAAAACTGAAAATCTGAAATTTGTGCTAAAAACAATGCTTTATTCTCCCTGCGGTCGATAAAGCAAAAAAAAAAAAAAAAAACAGGAATTTAAAAAAATAAAATCCGCGGGGAAAAAAAAAATCGGATTAATCACGGGTGAAATGAAAATGCTAGAATTATAACTGAGGCAAAGAGGGAATCAACCGGAAAATCGATTAAGGTTTAAAACCGAGACGGTTTCGTTTCAAGAAGAAAGAAGGAGAGGAGGAAAAAAAAAGGAAAAATAAAGAAAGAACAAGGGAAGAAAAAGGCGGAGATAGAAGGAGGAAAAAAAAAAAAAAGATTGCGAACGTTTTCACAATCGTGTCCATAACAATTTCCCCCCTTTTTTTTTTCTTTATTAAAAAGTTTGAAAACGGAAGGTGATACGACCGTTTTTTTTTTTTTTCTTTTCGAAAACAAAAATAAAAAAAAAAAAGAAAAGTAATAATTTCTCTTCGAGACCGAAAGTTATGACTCAAAGCCATGATCTGAGGACTATACGACGCTATCAGTGTTAATGACCTCCGTTTCAATGAACGTTAACCTCGTTTTTACACGGTTTTCCTCTACTGCACGCATAACGTTTTTCCCGCGTTATTTTTAAAAGAGGGGCCCGACGATTCTTTTTTCTTCTTTTTCATTTTTTATTCTTCGAAATAAATAAAAAAAAAAAGTTTTTATAGCCATGCATGAACTGATCAAATGGCTGATGTCTGACCTCAATGCGAATAAGCTTAAAGATTATTATCGGGGTTGCTTTTCTTTAGACGGGTTTTAACCTTTTTCCGTTGCCGATTCCGTTAAAAACGCAATTTTTTTTCCCCTCTCTCTCCTCTTTTTTTTTTTTCGCCGCAAGGTCGGACAGATCTTTTTCCCTGAGGCTTATCTAATCTCGATTTATTCTACTTTTTTTTTTTCTAATGCAATAAGTGGTCGTAAATTTTGTGACCTCAAGTATCTCGGATTTTGAGTGACACTATGAAGATAAATGTACCTGTGAGAGGACGCATTTTTCAGACGATTTGCTTCCGAACAAAAGGGAACGGATCCCGTCCCCCCCCCCGCGCCGATGACAAGAGGACAGTTATACTTTTAAAATCTTTTGTCTCGTTATAACAACTTTCTGGCGAATGAAAATTGGAGAAACAAGATGGCCCAGGCCATTGTAACAAAAATAATAATAATAAAACGCTCTTTTTCGTACGATGCACATATCTATCCTACTTATCAATCATTGGATTCCTTTCAGAAACTTTTTCACAAAAATAAGTAGCTGGCGTTGCGCGACGCGTTTCCTTCTTTTTTTTTCCCTCCCTATAATCGTTGCGGTTCACGGGACGCAATGATGCATTGCCCTTTTTATCATCAAGTTCGTAGACTAGAAAAAGCAATGTTTGTCCATCCTGTTTCCCGATTGCTCTCTCTCTCTCGTTCCCTTTTCAAACGACAATCATTCATCTCAAAACTTGGAAGGGAGAGAAGAGAAAAAAAAAAAAAAAAAGCCAAAGGAAACTTTAGTTAAGAATTTCCGAGAAATGATTGTCAATCTCGTTCAAATTAACTATCAAAAAAAGTCTGGGCCGCCGTCTAAAAAGAAAATCAATTTGACTAATTAACCGATTGCGACATCATAGTACTGTAAATTAATGCAAGGGCTGGCGCTTGCACTTGCACTTGAATTAATGCAAAAAAGGGTTTATATTGATGGATTCTAATTGATCCTTATGTAAATGGTTTTTTTTTTTTACTTGGATTGAGCGTGTGTCATGAGAACGACAAAATCAGCTAAATTGAATCTTATGTGTTTTGAATGAAATTTCAATGGTTGAGTTTAACATTAGGAAATTTTCAGGGGTCCGAAGCCGATGCCGATGCCGATGCCGAAGCCGGCCGCGGCCAGCTAAAATTTCGGGTCGACGCCGATGCCGGCGCCGATGCCATTTTATCTGTTTTATTTCCGATGCCGATGCCGATTCCAGCATCGACCACCCGATGCTGATGCCGATGCCACCAAGCATCGATCTCATCCGATGCCGGCATCTGTTATACCCAATGTACCGATTTTTTAATCAGATAAAAATTTTAGAGCCATTCTATACGTTTTCTATAATTTGTTTGTTCGTTTTTTTTTTTTTTTCAAAATATAAATTAATTGTGAAATCACATATCTCGAATTTTTAATTCCGACGTCAGTGCTGGTACCGGCACCGATGCCGATGCCGCTGCCGATGCCGCTAACGATGCCGGCACTAATAAATTTCGCGATGCCGATGCCGATGCTGGCACTAACAAATTTCGCGATGCCGATGCCGACGCCGACGCCGATTTCGACTTTGAAAAAAATTCGATGCCGATGCTAGCATCGGCATCGGTTAAAATGTCCAAGCTTCGGACCCCTGGAAATTTTCTCCCGTTCCTATTTTTTAGTCCTTTAACTTCTGGTGTCGGAAGCCTATTTTTTTCTTTGAAGCGGGAGGGACTGTTTGGTCTTTTTCGGCAATATTTTGATAGAGAATAATCCATACAGGCAGTTAGTAAAGCTAAAAAAATATTTTGCCGCCTATGTTTAGCTTATGGGGAAAAAATATTTTTAATGAAATCTTACAAAAATCGCTAAAAACTAATAGCTGAGGTATGAAATGCGGTAAAATCAAGATAAAAAGTCTTAGAATCTATATTGATATCAAAATTTATAGCTTATGAATTTTTTTTGTGATATTTCGTTTCTGAAAGTTTGATTTTATCTTAGCTCCATAAGCTAAGTATGGGAGGAAGAATTTGTCAAACAATAGACATGTCAGCTCAGAATTTTCAATTTTTGTCATATCACAATAATTTGTAATTTATTTACATACATTAATATCAAAAATACAACTTTAATGCCATTAATTAATATTCTAATTAAGTAATAATACACCCATAAGCTAAACATAGGATTTAGATTTTTTTACAAAAATTTATAATTTGATTTTTCCGGCCACTTATGTACAAGTCCAGCCAAATACAGGAGTTTACTTCGACCATAAGCTAAGCAAAATAGAATTTAAATCTCACAAACGAAAGAGCCAAAACATCGAATCTGAAAGTTGTCACGTGATCGTTTCTTACAATATAATTAGTAAACAACCGCCATTTTGATTTTTTCAAATTCGACGTTGCCGACTCTGCGACGCAGACAAGATATACACATCAGAAATAAATCGTTAATTTTAAAAAGGGGCCAAGTCTTTCGTTTACCTTATGCGCCATGTTCTCTTTTTAAAATCAACGATTCAAATTTTGGGTAAACAAAGTCCCACAAGCTAAGCGTAGTGTTAGTGTTCATCGTATTTTCGTTTCAAGAAATATTTTGTAATAAAAAACCGAACACGTGTAGTTTTTTCAATGGACTGATTCGTTTCTTTCAGATAAAAATACACGAACTAATCCGTTCGGCCTCTAGTCTTCTTTTAATCGTACGAGGTCATATATACGCACATGATCTAAACCTTTAAAGAGTTAGACGCAAAGTTGAGTTTATAATTTTAATTTTAAATATCGCGTTTATTAAATCGTCACGTGTTATAATGTTTATTAAGGGGGAAAAAAAAAACACGTGACAGATTAAAATGACAATGTCATGGAATCCGTGATATGGATAAGATTGCAAAATAAATTTTTTTTCTCATAACTCATATAAAAAAAAATATCATTTTCTGCCTCTTTTTCCGTGCAGAAAATATCATTTTCACGCACCCTTTCTCATTTCTGATTTAGCGGCAATTCCCGTGCATGTATAGAACACTACAAAAAAAGGTAAACAACAAATATGGCGGCCGCTGTTTACGTCGAATGTTATCCGTTTTCACGGTCGTATAGACAGGTCCGGGAACTTCCTATGCCGATCATGTCCCGCTTAACTACGCCAAAATTAGTTCTAAAATTGGCCACTGGCGGCGCTGCGATCTAGAGAGCAGCAACATGTCTAATGTTTACGTTGGGACTCCCACTGGGACTCTCGTTTCGAACAACAAGAGAAAGTAGCCGCCATCGTTGTTTACATTACCAACGATCAATCAAAAAGCGTCTCTCTAACAAGTAGCGCTCACGGTGGTAGAAAAGAGGAACTAATTTATGCGTAGTTAAGCGGGACATGGTCTCCAATGTATAAGGGATAGGAGTTTCCGGACCTGTCTATACGACCGTGACGTGGAATACTAGTGGGCGGTGGACGGTTCCAGTGCCGCCAACATTACCCAAATTGCTGCAAACTGCTTGTCGCCATTAAACCGAAAACAGATATTTAAAAACTTCTTTTTACAATAACTTTTATTCATTTTTAATTATTAGCCGCTCATTCATTCGTTATGAAAAGCATCTTGTTTATACTCGTGCGGAAAATGGATTTTTCCATTACTATTTTCTGATTAAAATATTTTAAAGCATCCGGGATAAGTCCCAACGTCGGCTCCATGCGTAGCGCCGGCTCGTTTGCAACGTGAAATTTAACAACTAGGCACGGTGGAATAACATTAAAGAGGATTTTATCCCCCTTATACCACCGCCTTGGTAACAGGTTCAATTTAAATAAAGGGACCATAAAAGAGGAGTTCCACACATCCCCATTACATACATAAAGAAAGGGTAGTTAGTCGTAAGTAATCTGCTTATTCCGTAATCCTAAATCCATTTATTTTCCATTTTTTGTAACAAAATCGAAACTTAAAAAAAAAAGAGAGAGAGAGAGAGAGAAAAAGGCAACAAAAACACCGTCAAAACAATTATTTCCGAATAAAAAAAAAAAAGGTGAATGAATGTGATTAAGGGTTCACCTATCCGATTTTAATTCGACGATTATTACACCGTAAACTACTAATAACGTTACTTAACGCAAATTTTACTACGGGGGGCTCCCGCTAATTTATATGTCAAATAGTTCGACCAACGGGGGAACAAAGTTCACTTTCATACAGACGCATTCTATCCAGAAATAGCACACGGTAATAAATTACAACATCAATGATAAATCCCGTGAACATTTTTCGGATTTTACGAATCGATATCTAGCAGAAAAAATATATAAAAAGTGGCTTGGTTAGTCTTTCAGCACATTTCTTGATAACAAACGGGAAGACCCTTATCAAAAACCAACCATCTTTTTTTTTTAAGTTTAAAAAAATCTCGAAAAGAAAAAATTTTTTCCTCGACAGTTGCGGGCAAACATTATTTTTTATAACGTCAAATTATTATTATTATTATTATTATGTCGTCATCGTTGCTGTTTTCCTTAAACTCGGGAGTTTAAAAAAGTTCTAAATTCTCCACTGTCATATCCTAATTGCGGCTCTGCCGGGGCGATGTGATTAACTGTTGCGGTGGTTTACGCTAAAATTTAATTAATGAAATAACGACGAGGTTTACTACGGGACCGTTTTCTTTCAAACTAATCTCCGATAAATAACGATTTCGCGCACAAAATTCCGATAACTCTTTCTTCGGTATTCCAAGATGTTTTTTTTTTCTCCCTTCGTCTTATCACTCCTAACGATAATCAATTAAAAACGAACAAACTTATTTAGAAAAAAAAAGAAATGATTAAAGTAGATGAAATCCGCTCCCTTAAAAAAAAAAAAAAAAAAAAAAAAAAAAAAAAAAAAAAAGCCCGAAGCCTTATTAGAATTAATGATACATTTCCAGATCGTAAACGGTTTATTTATACATCTTTTTTTTTTTCCTCTCATTTTCACGTCCATAACTCGAGCTCTACTATATTAAATCGGCGAAGTTATTTGGTAATTACACCCAGGTGCGATGAAATTGGTAATTACACCAAGGGCTCCAAATTCGATGCCGAAGCCGACTGCAACTGGCTAAAATCTCGAGTCGACGCCGATGCCTTATTACTTATTTAATTCCAGATTCCGATTTCGATTCCGATTCCAGTTCCGCTTTCGCTTTCGATTCCGGTTCCGGTTCCGGCACCGACACCCGATGCCGATGCCGATGCCGACGCCGCCAAGCATCGATCATATCCGATGCCGCCTCTAATTTCAATTTTAGTAAAAAAAAAAAATAAAAATAAAAAAAATAAAAATAAAAAGAATCATACAGCCATTCTAGACGATTTTTAAAATCAGGGGTCCGATTCCGATGCCGGTGCCGATGCCGAAGCCAGCCGCTCGGCCGGTTAGAATATCTAGGGTCGATGCCGATGCCGATGCCGATTCCGATGCCAGCACTAACAATTTCGCAGTCCCGATGCCAATTTCGGATATTAAAAAAATTCGATACCGATGTTAACATCGTCAACGGCATCGGCATCGGCAGTTGCCGAAAATTTTGGCCGATGCCGATATCATCGGCATTGCAGATTTCGATGTCTGCATTATCGGAATTGCCGATTGCGATGTCGGCATTATCGGCATTTCCAATTGCGATGTTCGGCCAACATCTGCATTACCGATTGCGATGTCGGCATTATCGGCATTGTCGTAGGGATGACGGCATTATCACCATTGCCGATTGCGATGACGGCACTATCGGCATTGCCGTTGCGAGGACGGCATTATCGGCATTGCCGATTGCGATGTCGGCATTATCGGAATTGCCGATAGCGATGTTCGTCCAACATCTGCATCGACCAAAATTTTCAAGCTTTGGACCCCTCGATAAAATCAAAGCCGGGCTACTTCTTTCGAAATTTTAGAAAAGCAACCAGTCAAAAATTTATAAAAACACGATAATACACGAGAGACGAGACGAGGAAAATGTTATCACAACGTCAGCTATCCCTAGATTTTTTTTTTCCTTTTTAATCGTTTACTGAAATAGTTTTCTTGTACAAATAGCGTATCGGCAAAGTTTCAACAGATAAGCTTGTTTACATGTGAGTCGCCCTTAACAAAAAGGGCATTTAGTTCATGAAATAAATACGGAAGATATGCCCTTTTTGCAATGAGCGTATCATGTGTAACTGAGTTACACCCTCCACGATTTTTTTTTCTCGAAAAAAAGAAAAATAAGAGGAACTAACTGCGAAGGGAGCTCCTTTGCCAACTTTCTCTTGTTTTTTTTCTTTTTTAAAAAGTTCGGTGTTTTTTTAAATTATAATTAATCCATTAATTTAAATTTCGTGCGTCCGCGATCGACTAACGTATCTCGATCGTTGATATGAATGGAGATAGTCTTTTTTGACGTTTCGTGGCAGTGTCATGTGACCACAATTTTACGCCAACACGAGCGTGTAAACTTGTAGTCACGTGATCATACGATTAAACACAAACAGCCGAAACAGACTATCTCCAATCATTTATTTACGATGAAGATACGTTAGTTGACCTTCAACGCGGGGATATAATTTTTTTTAATATGAAATCCCAAGTAGAATTCATACATGATGATGCTATTTCAAGTTGTAGGCGTCTTGTAGGTGTTTTAAACCCTTAACGCCAAACTATTTATAATAAAAACCAACTCTGGCGGATCCAGGAATTTTCGTTCCCGACAGTTTTTTCTAATTCATTTTTCCTAATATATTTTTTTTTTTTTAATTTATTTTTCCTAACCTCTAAATTTCCTAAGACTAATAATCCTATAATAAAATTCCCTAATTTATTTTTCTTTATCTGAAATTCCTAATACAATTTTTCCTAATATATTTTTTTTTCCAATTTATTTTTTCTAACGAACAATTCCATTTCGAAAATTTAGGAAAAAAAAACTTTATCTTTTTTTTTAAAGAAAAATTCCTAAAGAAAAATTCCTAATTGATTTTTTCTAACCTAAAAGGTCGATTACAGAATTAACCAAGGAACAGGCTGATACGGAGAGCATGTTTGCCGACTGAAAAAAATATTGGGAAAAATTGTATTAGGAATTTTAGATTAGGAAAAATAAATCAGGATATTTTATTTCCGGAAAATCAGTCTTAGGAAATTTTGAGGTTAGGAAAAATAAATTAGGAAACAAATAGGAAAAATTGTATTAGGAAATTTAGACGAGGAAAAATAAATTAGGAAATTTTATTTTAGGAAAATTAGGTTTAGGTAATTCAACGTTTAGAAATAACGGATTAGGAAAAATGGCAGGGAACCAGGAATTTTATTCGGGGAAAAAGCAAAAGCTTTAAGTGAGCTCAAAAGTTTAAATTCAATCTTGTGCAAAATTTATTTTTCAAAAAATCGTATTGATCCAGTTAGGAAGGGAACCCGCCTCATCGCCCCTACTTGCGAAGCAGGTATGTTATTTAGGTTGCCTAGTTGCCCCTTAACACCTAATTTTTCTATATGGAATATTTCAGAGCGTTATATTGCTGCAGTACTGCAGTAGGCTGAAATTTGATCTACTTATGTATTTTGGGCCCTTGCTTCTAAATCTGAAGTCAGAAGTTTGAAAAAAAAATTCGGATCCAAAATGGCGGAGCAATTTTATTTCTCACAATTTTACTTTTGACACCAGGCTGCAGTTTCTGTTAAAAATTGCACCATTCGGACATGATTTAGAGCAAAAAAAACCCATCCCCGTCCCCACAGATACTCCCCTATGCATTAAAACCTATATTGAGCGCCTGCCGATTTCGAGTATAGGCAACCCGCATTATATGCATGTAATACAAACTATCGCGTCATTTTTGTTTTTTTCGTGAAATAATGAAGGAAATGAGGTTTTCGATGTCGTAGATTTCAAGGTTGGGGTAAAGAATCTGGTTTTTTTATAAACCTTTTATAAAATTGTTATAACATTTTTATAAAACTTTTATATAAAAGTTTTATAAAAATCTTATAAAAGTTTAATTTAAAAAAAAAAAAAATCAGATTCTTTACCCTAACCGATTTCAAATATAAATAAAAATTTTACAAAAAATATTTTCCGAGAATTCGGCCCCTAAAAGGTTAAAAAGGTTAAAATGCAGTAACGCCCAGCAAAAAGGTCTCCTTTTATCCTTTTTAACTTCCTGCTTAATGAGGAAAAAAATAACAATATCAGGTTTTTGGGCAAACAAGAGTACTTTCCATAACGTTTGTTTTTATGCCTCGTAAAGCACGGACTATTGGAGCGAAGTGAGCGCGAATTGTTGAAGCTCGAGGAGGAAAAAAAAAAAGCGAAATCGTTAAAAAGATTTTTTCCGCGTCGAAATGCCCGGAGACGAGCTTTTCGAGACGGGGGAAAGGTCGGTTAACGGCCCCCGAATCTCGCCTCGTCGCCGTCATTGCTTGTGCTTCCTATCCCCCTTTTGCAATTTTTTTTTTTTTTTTCATAAAGCTTACGGCGATGCTTTATACGGTCGATAATTACATTCTTTTTTTTTTTTTTCGACCTCATTATTTCTTTATTTTTCGCTGATTCTTTGAATACTTTGTTTCTCGTTTAGTCACCGATGACACAGCAATATAAATGACCTGCATTCGACCGTGACGAGAGAAGGCGCGAAATTTTATTTTTTATTTCATTTCTTCTTTTTTCTTTTCGAAAAATATAATTTTAAATCGTCACGATTAACTTACGGTATTTCAATTACAAAAACGAGGGGGATTTAATAATGCCAACCCCCAGTTTACCGTTTCCTGTCTCTGAAACTCCCTTCGTCCCCCTTTCGCTTCACCCTCTTCTGCTCTTCCCCCCCCCCCCTTCTTTTTATGTCTCGTTCCAAAAGTGCGGAGAGAGATCGATTCGAGATTTTCACACTTTTAATCAGACAAGCGAAATTATTAACAGTTTTTTTTTTTTTTATTCGTTTTTTTTTTCCGTCGGATATTTTGAAAATCGATGTTTTCCCGGTAAATCCTCATTATTTCGTAATTTTCCGGTGACCTTGATAAAATTAATTAATATTTTAAAACTTATTTACCCGATAATCAATTGCGGAAAAAAGCATTTCCCAACAGATCCCAGTAGGTCGCTACCTTTTAAATCAATTTCTCAGCTTACCTGAAAATAAATAAAAAAAAAAATTTAAAAAATTAATTTTCCGTGCTTTCTCTTTTAATTAATACCAAATAAATAAAATGAACTAATTAGACACTCCGTGTTATATCCATCTTTAAAATCGTTTGTTTAACCTTTTTCGGATTGATTTACCAATTAAGATGGAGGTCGTAATTAAATATAATGATTAATATTAAAAGATTTACATAAAAAAATCATCTTAAAAACTTTAATTTCGGGAGTTTTCGAAATAAAACTTCGATTTATCAGTTTCGCGAGCTTTTCCCCGAGCTCTAATTTCGTTGCGCATTATTTTAATTAGAAGATAAAAATTAATTGAGTGTAAGGTTCAGGATAGGAAGATAAATTGAAACGATTCATGGTGAAGCATTTGGATAGGGTGGGGGCGGGGGGGTGCAAATTTAGGTGGCCAATCTCATTTTAGAATGTTTGTGATATCCCGCATATTGTGCAACAGCTTCTGCTGTTAGGAAGGTGTCGTTGCAATGGTCAAATGACTCGCTATAAGATGCAAATTTTAATTAATTAATTAATTAATTAATTAATTTTTTTATACAATCGCAGATGAGTTAACGTCATTAACCTGCGCCGGCTAATTAAGGCCAAAACGCATTTTGTGACAGAAATTGCGAGGAGCTTCGAGTCATAAGGCCAAAACACGTCTCGACTCGCGCATATCAGACTCGTGATTTTTTTATTGCAAGTGTCAACTTTTTTAATAATAAACTAGGTATGATCGTTTGAAAATTACGTAAGCATAATTTTTGACTCCCAATCTGTTTCTTAGACCGAAATTTCCCGCTAAAACATTTGCAGCAACATGTTGAGGCAATATGTTGCTCATTTTTTTGCAGCGTTTGAAAAATGTAGGAACATGTTGCTCAACATGTTGAACCATGAAAACGTGTTGCGCAACACTTGAATACCCTATCAAAACGAGTGTATGTATAAATTACATATAATTATTAATTATATATGAAATATATATAATTATATATACATAGTAAAAAATATTATGTACAATTGTAAACATGTTCTAAGAGGTCCACATAAATTTTTTATGTTGTTTCTCCCATAAGACAAGCATAAAACAAAAACAACATAAAAATTATGTGGACCTGCTTATGTTGATTTATGTTGATTTTGACATAAAATTTTTTACTGTGTAATTTACACTGTATATAATTTTCGTACTCATTATCGTTCCCGACTATTTTTCCTAATCTCCGAAAAAAACCTAAAAATTTGGTTCCTAAAATTTTTTCCTAACCATTTTTGTCCCCTAATTATCAGTTTCCTAAAACGTTTTTGATCCCTAAAAAATAAATCTTCCTATAATGAATAAAACTGCTGCTTAAAATTATTGATTTTTTTTTTTTTTTTTTTTTTTTTTTTTTTTTTTAAATTTTGATCTTATGTAATTGATTATGTAAGTGATTGTGATATTGTACAGTAATATTTTAATGTAATTTTTTTTTTTTTTTTTTTTTGTTAAATTTTGTTTAATTAATTACTTGAATTTGTACGACACAGGCAATGCCAGAATTGGTTTTACTGCCAATGATTAATAAATAAATAAATAAATAAATAAATAAATATTTTTCTTAATTTTTTAAATCCCTCAAAGTTTTGTAATAATTTACAGACAAAGCTGCGAATTTCGGTTTTTCTAGGCCAAGTAAAATATTACAAAAATTTTAGGGATTTAAAAAATTAGAAGAAATTTTATTCAATTTAGGAAATTTTATTTTTAGGAATCAAAAAATTTTAGGAAAATGAAAAATTAGGAAAAAAGAAATAGTTAGGAAAAAGAATTTTAGGATCCAAAATGATTCGGAAAAATGGATTAGGAATAAATTTTTTTATAGAAAAAATGGATTAGGAATTTATTTTTTTCAGGAAAAATGGATTAGGAATTTATTTTTTTACGAAAAATGGATTAGGAATTTATTTTTTTACGAAAAATGGATTAGGAATTTATTTTTTTTTTACGAAAAATGGATTAGGGATTTATTATTTACGAAAAATTAATTAGGAATTCATTTTTTTTAGGAAAAATGTATCAGGAATTTATTTTCCTAGGAAAAATGGATTAGAAATTTATTTTCTTTTAGGAAAAATTAATTAGGAATTTATTTTTTTCAGAAAAAATGGATTAGGAATTTATTATTTAGGAAAAATTAATTATGAATTCATTAGGTATGTCTCCATTAGTGAATTAATTACATGATGTAATTAATTACAGAATGCAATTAAATGGTTTACAAAGGTGTTAATTTTTTTTTTCAAATCTTTGGAGCTCAATATCCTTTTTCATAATGCAGATCTAACCAACAAAATCGAAAACAATAATTTGGTACCTTCGAAAATCATTTAATTACACCCTGTAATTAATTACATCATGTAATTAATTCACCAGTGGAGACATACCAATTTTTTTTACGAAAAATGTATTAGGAATTTATTTTCTTTAGGAAAAATGGATTAGGAATTTATTTTTTTTAGGAATAAAAATGGATTAGAAATTTATTATTTAAGAAAAATTAATTAGGAATTCATTTTTTTTTAGGAAAAATGTATTAGGAATTTATTTTCTTTAGGAAAAATGCATTAGGAATTTATTATTTGGGAAAAATGGTGGGGAATCATAAATTATATATCAAATGTTTTTCTTTTTAGTATATAAATCATACAAATTGGTTTTAACAGGGAATGAAAAGTAAAAATTTGCAAATGTTGCTCAACATGTAGCCAACATGTTTTTTGTGCTGCAACATGTTTATTTTTCCAATTTAAATTTCCACCAGGATATAGCCGTGCATTTCTACGAGCCGTAAATCCTCAATTTGGGATAAGTAGCATCGCTTACTGAATCTTCCTCTTTTTCTGTCTGCATCATATTTCTCTCGGAATCAGTCCGACTGACGATTACCCAATTATAATTCCTTTAAAATTAAATTCGAGCGCAGAAAAACAAGCACAAAGGTCACTAAAAAATACGTAGAGCGAGAGCCGAGTGGCATCAGGAAGACATTTCTTACTTTACACGCCCGAATAATTTTTAAACGCCGTAACATTTTTTTTTTTTTTTTTTTTCACTTTATCATTGTTCTTCATCCATTCTTTTCATATTCCCACATGCCTAACTACCGGGTGGCTTTAAAAATACAGCATCGTTTTTTTTTTCTTGTACTTCTAGTTTTTAAAAAAAAAAAGTTATTATTATACTTTTGATTCCCTACCATTTTTCCTAAAAATTTTGGCTCCTAAAATTTTTTTCCTAACTAAAAATTTAATTTTTAATTTTTTTTAAAAATTCTTTGATGTTTATATACTTGTAGTTGTATTTTTATAGTGGTTTATTGAAAAGAAAAATTAAAAAGAAAAACCGCTTAGACTTTCAGGGATTTAAAAAACTTAGGAAAAATATTCATTTTAGGAATCAAATATTTAGGAAAATTAAAAATTAAGGGGAAAAAATGGTGAGTAAAAATAAATTAAATCCAAATAAATGAAATCCATTTTCCTAAAAATTTTAGGAACCAAAATCATAGGAACCAAAATTAGGAAAAATGGATTAGGAATTTATTTTTAGGAAAAATGGATTAGGAATTTATTTTCAGGAAAAATAAATTAGGAATTAATTTTTTAGGAAAAATGGATTAGGAATTTATTTTTAGGAAAATGGGTTAAGAATTTATTTTTCGGAAAAATGGGTTAAGGATTTATTTTTCTTTTAGGAAAAATGGATTAGGGATTTATTTTTCTTAAGGAAAAATGGATTAGGGATTTATTTTTAGGAAAAATGGATTAGGAATTTATTTTTAGGAAAAATGGATTAGGGATTTATTTTTAGGAAAAATGGATTAGGAATTTATTTTTAGGAAAAATGGATTAGGGATTTATTTTTAGGAAAAATGGATTAGGAATTTATTTTTAGGAAAAATGGATTAGGAATTTATTTTTAGGAAAAATGGATTAGGAATTTATTTTTAGGAAAAATGGATTAGGAATTTATTTTTAGGAAAAATAGATTAGGAATTTATTTTTAGGAAAAATGGATTAGGGATTTATTTTTAGGAAAAATGGATTAGGAATTTATTTTTAGGAAAAATGGATTAGGAATTTTTTTTTAGGAAAAACGGATTTAAAAAAATGGTCGGGAACGATTATTTTTCCAGAACACCGAGCCTGCTTTTCATTCCCGATCCCGAACAAAATGATCCTTGCATTTTTGATAAGAACACAACATGTGTTGGAGTTTCGCCAGGTTTTTCGTTTCAAAAATTGACAACTTTTTGCTTTTCTTTTTCTTGGTTTTTTTTTTTTCGGAAACTTTATATGATATGGATCAGATTCATTACCTCCCGATTAAATCGCTTTTATCGACGTACGTAAATAAATAAATAAATAAATATATGTACGTATAAAAAAGAGCGGACGCGTCGGATGTCATTTCTTATCGAAAAGAAGAAAAAAACTTGCTCCTTATCATAGTTTATCGGATGTTTTTCCCATCTTCCACACGTGATAAATTTTACTTTATTTGTATATGTTTTTTTTTCTTTTTTTAGTGGCATCAAAAAAAAAAGTGGCGGGGACTTTGTGACAAACTTAAAAAAAAAAGTCATGCACCCGGTCCCGAATAAACGAGCCGCGTATTGTTTGATATGAATGACGTCACATCTTGTTATGTCAAAGACCTATCCCATTGAAATGGTTCCAAGTTTATGTTTTCACAATCGCCGTTTCGTGAAAAGGATGTTATGCTCTATAATGATCGTAGTAAAAAAAAAAAAAAAAAAAAAATAGAAGGCGAAAAAAGAAAAAAAAAGATCGGCGATCGTGCATCGAAATTTTTATTCCGTTATAATTTTTCCTTAGGCGCGATTTTTTTTTCCCCTCCATATGCGGATGAAGATTTCTTCGATTTTCCTTTACGGGTGGAAAAAAAAAAAAAGGAAAAGAAATCTGGGTCAGCTTTGTGTTATGATTAATGCGTCATATACAAGATTGATGAGTGGGACGCTATCAATACTGATTTATCTCGTCCATTAAAAACCGGGAGAGAGAGAGCTAGGAGAAGAGAACTGCATCGATAAAATTATATATAGGTCGAGCGAGATTTTTTTTTTTCTTTCTACGAAAATTTAATTGCGTTTTTATTAAGAATGTCACCGGTCATGACCTTGGGGGAATGATGAAAATCAACAACAAAGTTTACAAACAATATAACCCGATTTCTTTTTGCGTACACAATTCAATCAAAAAAAAATTTTTGTAAAAAAAAAAAAAAAAAAAAAAAAAAGCGGATCAACAAGCGATCGTAAATTCTTTTCATTCCGTAACAAAAGAGATGGAAGAGGAAAAAAAAAAAAAAGGAGGCGGCCATAACGAAAGGACGGGGTAATTTTTCTTCCGCAAGGATGAATTCATCTTTCTTGCGTGTTTAAAAAAAAAAGGAAAGGAAAGAAAGTTTCTTCTTCATTTTTGCGAAAAAAAAAGAGTATTGCAAATTTAATTATGAAGATTAAAAAGTAGTAAAGACAATAGAAAGTGTTTCCCGCCAAAAAAAAAAATCAAAATTAAATTACAACCGGCAGTTTTGTTGACATTTACGTGTTTTAACCCTTTCGTGCTCCTGGAAGGTACATTTAAAAATTTTTTAAAAATGTTTCCGACCGAAGTATTAAATTTGAACTACATTTGAATTACGTTTAATCAATTTAATAGATGGCATCTAATGATTGAGATAAGATGCTGCTAATAATTAATTATGCTAAAGTGCATTACAACTGCATTTACTGGGTGGTTTTTTTATTTCATTTATTATTTTGTTTAATTAGTTTTCTTTATACTTTCGGGTTTTTGAAAATACCAAAAAATGATTTATAAAATTATTGTTCAAAACCACGAAATTTTCGGGGCTTTGCAAGCAAAATTTATCTCTGTAGTAGGCAACATGTGAAATTTTGTTTACTTATATAAAATCATATGAAATTAATTTTTAACATTGAGGGAAAAAATCGGGGTTTTTCGATCATTTTTAAAAATAAAATTAAAAAATTAATAAATTATTTTTCCGACCTTGAAAAGTGCCGAAAACTTCGTGGTTTCGAAAAATACTTTTATAAATCAATTTTCCATTAGTTTGAAACTATATCGCTCTGTCTCCATTGGACAATTAATTGGAGGGTACAATAATTGTACCATCGGAAATGCTGTATATTTTTGGACTTTTTTCTTCGGCTATCACTTTTTTTTTCCGTTTTCATTATTTTTAGTTTTTTTATTTTCCAACATACCTATTTACACCAAAGGCACTCGAAGAGTGGACTTGAACCACCGACCTTCCGTTTTCATGACGGCTGCTCTATTATTTTTAGTGTTCAAAAAATAATCAAAACAATAAAAAAAAAGTGGTAGCAGAAGAAAAAAGTCTAAAAATATACAGGATTTCCGCTGGTACAATTAATTGTACCCTTCGATTAAATGCTGTGCCTACATTTAGCAGTTCTTATCGTCGATAGTAACTACTTTGCCATAAGCTAAACACATGGAACGACTGTAGTAGATAACATTATAATTATAATATGTTATATGCTGCTTCTCCATTATGGTCCTAAATTAATTTTACAAAATTAATTTTATAAAATTACCGGAAATTATGCGCTTTTTCTTTCTTTTTTCATAACATATTTATTTTTTACAGATTTCTTATTCTTTTTTAAGTCATCCTCATGTTCGATTAGTAAAATAAAAGCATTATTCCCAATAATTTTATAAAATTAATTTTGTAAAAATTAATTTTCAGCCATAATGGAGAAGCGGCAATAATCGTAATATAATTATAATGTCGTAATGTAATTATAATGTTATAATGTAATCATAACGTTATAATATAATCATAATGTTATAATATAGTCAATTACGTTATAATATAATCATGTTGTAATATGTAGTAGATAACATTATAATATGATACATATTATAATGTATAATTATATAATGTATAATTATACATGTTATAATTATGCATGTTATAAAGACATGTTATAAAATTATAACATGGAAACAGCTAAATCTGGTTTTGGGGATATGCATCGGAATAAAAATATTTTTAAAATATTTTTAAAAAAACTAAAAAGCTCCTTATGTGCAGAACCTCGAACAATTTCGTGCACATAACTTCGCATTTCAATTTCAAGGATTTGTGCGTCGAGATTATGCTAAGTCTCATTCGTTATATTATTAATATACATTATTATAATATAATTATAAATAATTCAACTATTTTTGCCCAAATTCGAAATTTAAACTTCTTAAAATTCTTTATAACTGTTGTCCTGTCTCCACTGGCCAATTAATAAATTATCCACCGGAAATGCTGTATATTTTTAGGCTTTCTTCTTCTGCTACCATTTTTTTTTATTGTTTTGATTATTTTTTCGGACACTAAAAATAATGAAAACGAAAAAAAAGTGGTAGCCAAAGAAAAAAGTCCAAAAATAAAATATACAGCATTTCCGGCGGTACAATTAATTGTATCCACCGATTAATTGTCCAATGGAAACAGAATGATTTTTTCTGATTTTATAAAATTAAATCTATAGGATACCGCTGGATGAAAAATTTTGTGTGAAAAAAACTGTACCGTTCCTGTCCAAAAGGTACTTAAGGCCCAAAAGGTACAGTATTTACCATCCCCGAGGGAATAGGTCTCTCGTAAGAGATTTTAATAAGTTCTGACGGGGCTTCAATTTGGAAAGTAAATACAAGGGAGAGAGACAAGACGGTCTCATGTTTGCCCCGTCAGACCCTGAATAATTTTTAATTAACTTAAGTCGTCGAAAAGAATGTTTAAGGGATTATTCAGCTTGCAGCCCGAAGGTAATTTTTTTTTTCAGCAATAACCGTAATTGCCATAGTTTTATCACATTTACAATAGCAAGAAATATGATTTTCCTGTTTTACAGCCGGGAAAGGGGTTAAAAAAAAAAAAAAAAAAAAATTTCTTTCGGTAAAAGAAAAATATACTGTATAAGTATTGTCAATCTAATTATGAAGATTAAAAAACTAGTAAAGGATGATAGAAAGTCTTTCCCGCCAAACAATCAAATTACAACCGGCATTCTGTTGACATTGACGTCTTTAACACGAGAGGGAAAAGAAAAGAACGCGGGAACGAGGGAATGATTAAAAAAAAAAAAAAGAAAAAAGTAAGAAAAAGAACGGAGAAGAGGAAAAAGGAAAAGAAAGAAAAAAAAAAGGCAGATAACCATTTTATTGAGTTTATCTCGAAACGGGAGAGCGCACGTGCTAAAGAGCCGGGGAAACGTTCGATCCGTTTCGCAAAGCACGTTCGGAACCGAAAACCGTTCAAATCTTTCAACTGGGACCGTTTTCCCTATTGCTTCAAATCCTTATCACCAGGTTAAAAAAAAAAAAAAAAAAAATATTATGTATCGTAATAGCAAAAAATATAAAATGAAATAAAATAAAAAAAAAACTTCCAAAAAGATCCGACCCCTGGGGGAAGGTCAACAGGGGCGGGAAACAAAAGATGAGAGATCCCGATCCGGTGGAAGATTAAAAAGTTGCCGTTAACTTCTTTTTTCCTTTTTTTTTTTGTTTTTTTTTACACGCGACTTGATTGATATGAAAGAATAATAAATAAAAAAAGATCCCGTTTATTTACGTTTTTGTTTTTAAAAAAAAGTTTTGCGAAAAAAAAAATTAAATACGTAAAATAAATGTGTAAAATTCCGAAAACGGGGAAATTTATTTCGGCGATTAATTTAAAAGCGGTAAATTAGGGGTGGGATGAATTTATAAACAAGCCCCGAATTACAAATTCAGCTAAGGGGGTAAATCAGACCAGCGCAGTTACCTCAATCTTTATCGTGACAGGTGAAATTTCATCGTGGCTTCCGATACCCGCGCGGTTTTGACTATACATTCGGAATGACGTTTTTCGATAAAAGGACGGGGGAAAGAGGGTTGGTGTGGGTCGGGAAGGACGGAGTGTGGAAGGAGGAGGGGGAGGGGGTTGGATGGAGGACAGCTTGAACCGAAACTGTGATAACTCGGCATGTTACACAATGCGGATTATTTTAAAAAGCACTTTAGCGTTATTTACTTTATTACAGTACGGATGTAAGGAACTTATAACGATTTTTTTTTTTTTTTTTTTTTCAAATTCTTTACGATTGCTCTTCATCCCTCTCCCCGCGCGCTTTCTTGAATCAACCGGATAATAAGAATTATGTAAATCTTTTTGATAACGTACAGTTTAACAATGGTCCAATTAATTGTTCGTTATAATAAAAAGAGATAAATCTTGATAATTGTAAGAACCGTTTATCATGAAATAAAATGAAATGAAAGAAATAAAGAAGAAAAAAATCACGAGGAAATTTATTTTAATTATATTTTTGTATTTTTAGTTTCGTATATAAAGATCTCTGTTCGGCTGTTTTCGTTCGTGGGTCATTTGCTTGAGGATTCATTCCTCATTTTAATTTTTCTTGTTTCCCTTTTTGTTTGTTTGTTTCTTTCTTTCTTTCTTTCCTTCTTTACTTCCTTTATTTATATTTTGTTGAGTCCAACAGGTGAAGAAAGTATTGAGATGGACCAAAATTTGAAAAATTGGTATTTTGCTCGGCGCGTTCAAACCGAATCGAATCGAACCGAACTTAACCAAAAAACACCGGACTTAATATACTGACAAATTAATCACGAAAAACCGAACCCGGTTCCAAGTCGAAAAGAACCCAAACCCGAACCCGGCCTTAAAACAGTAGCGGAATCGAATCGAACCGAAACCGAATTTCGAATATTACAGGAACCGAACCGGATCGAGAACTCAAACCGGATTTTGCTAAGAAACTGAACCGAAAAATTACCAGATTTTTTGAAAAAAAAATTTAACAAAACGCTGACCCTAACCGAATCTAACAATTTCTTTTCTTTCAAAAAAAGAACCGGAACCGTAGCCGAACAAAGACCCGAACCAAAACCGAAACCGAACCCAAACCGGAACCCAGTTAATTAAAAAAACCGAACTTAAAACCAGTTCCCATGACACTATTCTGAAAAAACCGAACCCGAAAACCTTTTCCCGAACCGAACCGAACCACGAACCGGGTTCAGGAAAAAGACCTGAACCGAAACCGAACTTGAAACCAGTTCCGACGATACTGGTTTCAAGGTAAGTAAGGTAAGTTAAGTAACTTACACTTCAAAAGTTTAAAAAAAAATCTAGGGAAGGTGGTATTGCTCGCACACAAAAACTGGAATCTTTTGAAATCACTCAAAAAATGTATCTAAAATTTTACCAAAATGTTCGTTTCAAAAAATGTTTTTTCAATAAAATTTTATCAAAAATCATCAAAATCTAAAAAAATTTTTAAAAATTTTCTCTTTTTTCTTAAAATTAGTCAAATATTTATAAAATTTTGTAGAAAATTTAATTATAAATTTCATTGTAAATTTTAAAAAATTTTTAAGGATCATCAAGGATTTTTGATAAAATTTTATTGAAAAATTTATCTAAAACTTTTGAAATATTTTCGTTTTTTTTTTTATTTTCGGTGTCCAAAACACCAACCGGACACGGCAAAACCATAATGGTGCGCCCTAAGACGTAGTCCTACGTCAAAAAAAAAAATTTTACCAAAAATCATGAAAATCTAAAAAAATTTTTAAAAATTTTCTCTTTTTTCTTAAAATTAGTCAAATATTTATAAAATTTTGTAGTTGTTTTTTTTTCCCCTTTTCTCCCCACAAAGTATTTTAATAAAAATCGAATTTTACTTAATTCAGAAATCCGCCGGCAGGCGGATGTCACGAAACTTAAGGTCATTAATTTAAAATTGAACTCGATTTTACAGCTCATATAACGTAAACGAAGAGGGGAGGGGGAGGGGGAAGAGGTGACTTGTCGAAAATTAAACTCCCGGTCGAATATTTTCCCGGGTATGAAAGTTAAAAACCTCGGTTGTGAATTTAACTTTATCTTTCAGCTCCTTCGGTACCAGCGAAATTCATCATAACTTCTGAATAATAATTTAAAGTATCCCGTAATCCAATCTGTAAAGTTCCTTCTCTCTCTCCTCTCAAAATTTAAACTACTTGAATTCCAAATTTCTCCCTTAAGTTCACTTGCTTTCCCTAAATTATTCGGTTATTTTCCATCCCCCCTCCCTCCCCCACACGAATATTTTCGCCGCGCGGACCTTTTCAAAGGAATCGTCAGCGTGAATTCGCCCTGGAATTATGAAAGTCATTGCGACTGGATAGGGAAACGAAGGGGAGGGGAAGGGACGGGAGGCGCAAAAAAAAAAAACCAAATAGGGGAGCGATAGAGTGCTCGCCTTTCGTCCCCTAATTCGAAAAAGATATCACGACATTTTTCGGGATTCCGGTGTCAATGACCTGAGGTTTAGAAATTATATTATCTTAGGTTTACTCCCTCGCTCCGTCACGAAATCCTGAATTCGCCCTGGAATGAAGCTAACTTTTTCTTTTTGAGAAAAAAAAAAATCAACAATAAATTATTTGATGTGATCCCCGGACGAAAGAAGATCCGTTCTCGTACTGACGATATTACCAGAATCATTACTTCTTTATTACGAAAAACCGTTTAAATTGTTAAATGATTCGGGATCCGGTTTCGTGTTTTACGGGGGGCCGATTCAACTAACGAATCGTTAAGAAAAAAAAAAAAAAAACTTAGTATATATACACAGAGTGGCTTAACATTAAAATACCGTTAGACTTCACTACGGATATTTCTCTTGCCGCGAGTTTTATGGTCGTTTTCATTCTCAGGAAATTTTTATGAATCGAAAAAAAAAAAATGTTATTAAATATGATTTTTTATAAGGTTAAAGAAAATCGAGGAAAAGGGAGGGCGTTAAATAGGTGCGCCCCCTTGTAAAGGAAAAAAAAAAAGAAAAATATAAATTGCACACACTTGTGACACCCTTGTTTGCATAGGTGCACCTGTTTCTCAAATAATTACTGGGTCACGTTTGCGTGTACGACTATGAAAATGGAATGGCAAGGGAATTAGCCGTTTGACTTTAAAAAAAAAAGGTGGTTGTGATATTAAGATAAAAAAATAGCAATTCTAGAGGTATTAAGATGATTCATCAGCACCGAAAAAAGTTACAAACAATTAAAACCTTTGAATAATTCCGATTCGAGGAAAATTGATTAAACTAGCCGAAATATTACCAAATAATTTTTGGAATTTTACCAAATCATTTTTTGGAATTTTACCAATTATTTTCTCGAAATATTACCAAATAGTTTTTTGGAATTTTACCCATTATTTTTTCAAAATATTACCAAATAATTTTTGGAATTTTACCACATCTTTTTTTGGAATTTAACCAATTATTTTCTCGAAATATTACCAAATAGTTTTTTGGAATTTTACCAATTATTTTTTCAAATATTACCAAATAGTTTTTTGGAATTTTACCCATTATTTTTTCAAAATATTACCAAATAATTTTTGGAATTTTACCACATCTTTTTTTGGAATTTAACCAATTATTTTCTCGAAATATTACCAAATAGTTTTTTGGAATTTTACCAATTATTTTTTCAAATATTACCAAATAATTTTTGTAATTTTACCACATCTTTTTTTGGAATTTAACCAATTATTTTTTCGGAATATTACCAAATATTTTTTGGAATTTTACCAATTATTTTCTCGAAATATTACCAAATAATTTTTGGAATTTTACCACATCTTTTTTTGGAATTTTACCAATTATTTTTTCGAAATATTACCAAATAATTTCTTGGAATTTTACCAATTATTTTTTTCAAAATATTACCAAACAATTTTTGAAATTTTACCACTTTTTTTTGAAAACCAATTTTTTTTTTTGTAAAATTACAAAAAGAAAATAGAAAAAAAAATATAGAAAAAAATAATCACTGCGTACGGACATCGCCCCAATGCCTTTTATCTATCTATATATATAAGACTGACTGTCCTTAACGACTCATAATAATAGATTACGAGATCTCATATATCCCGCGGCCCGAAAAATCTGAAATTTTCGCAAAAGGTTCGTTTCGATTTATCATTTAATAAATAAGACTTTCATTTCGGAATTCCGAACCGGTCCCAAGAAACCCGGAAAACCAAATCCGGTAAAATCCTAGCTTTAACTTACGGTCGAAGAAAAAAAAAAAGAAACGTAAGGGTTTCGTTCACTAGCGAGGAACTTTTTTTTTTCAGTGATGACCCATGCTTTTTTTTCACTCATTCGATAGAGGAAATCCCAAAGAAATTTTCGGTTTTTTCAAAATTAAAATCGGCCGGAAAATAACCGAGAAACCGATTTTTCAAAATTCCCTTTTTTTAAAGTCCGTGGATGTTAGACATAATTAATATACAGAAAAAAAAAGAAACGTAAGGGGTTCGTTCACTAGCGAATAACTTTTTTTTTTCAGTGACGATCTATGTTTTTTTTGGACTTTTTCGACAGAGGAAATCTCAAAGAAATTTTCGGTGTTTTCAAAATTTAAATCGGGTTGTAAATGACGAAGTAATGGCGGCTCAAACTTGGGTGCATCGGTCGGGCTCATAAAGCGGGAAGTAGAGTTACTTATGAACGATGAATTGAAACGAGCAACGGTTTCTGGCAAGAGTTTTTTGTTTTTTCATGCAGGCTATGTCTGTTCAAATCTCGGTGTCAACTTTTTTTTTTTAAATAGCTGAGGGGGGGGGGGGGCTGTTAATCTATCAAACTGGTTTCGTTTGCTGACTCCGGTGCGGTTTAAAATTTTAAGAGATTTTTTTTTTTTTAAATTTTATTTGACACTTTTTCTAACAAGGGCCCATGGGATTTTTATTCACCGAATCAGCAAAAATATAATGCCAATATGGAACAAAAAAAAGAACTTTATCCCAAACTGTTCCCCAGAAACCCCGGAAAATAAAAAAAAGGCTTCAAGTTTATGCAAACGGGGAAAATTAGTTCTTTGTCACCAACGGGAAGCTTTTTTTTTTTTTTTTTTTTTTTTACTTAGGGCTACGTCATAGGGCTCAGTCCTGGGGAAATCTGTCTGTCTGTCTATGGGTGTGTCAATCTGTTCGCAACAAAAATTAATATTTAATTATTTTAATATTTTAAATAATATTTTGACAATTTTTTTTAACCTTTAGCAAAAATTTTACTTAAGTTTTTTTCGTGCCAGGAAAAAATTATATTTTTATCATAAATTCGTATTTTTGTCCAAAAACGAGCAAAAAAATTGCCTTAAGAATTTTAAATCGTTTCATTGTTTAAATTTAACGATATTAGGACTGTACCCAAAGACGTAGTCTTACATAGGGATAATCTGATTTTTTTTTTTTTTTTCCTGCCAGATTTTTAGTTTCAAGGTATGCAAAAGGCTAAAAATTATAAAATTTGATAAAGCAGGTGGAAAACACAGGTTTTGATGTTTTTGGAAGAAACTCTTACGTTGAAGCCTATAGTGTTTTAGGGCTAAACGATACTTCAACCTTTTTTTTATTTATTTATTTTTTAAAAAATAGTCGGATTGCCTAAATGTAAGCGCTCTCCTTCATTTTGGAACCGAATTTCAAATATATTTTTTCCTACAAAAATTACGTTTTAAAATGTGACGAACATCGCAATTGTTCTTTAAAAGATATGAAGTAAATACAGGTACGACTTTGAAATTTTGCTTAGAGGACTGATGTAATAGTGTTGTCATTTCGGTTTGATTTTATTTTTTTTTTCGTGAAAATGAACCTGTACGTAAAAGCTCACCAGGCATCTTTCCATGAACAGAAATCAGTTCAAAATTTATCTCCCTAGAATGCTACATCATTCCTAGAAAAAATAAAGGGGTGTGGACATTTTGGGAGGGTTTACATTTAGCCAACCCGACCCTAAACGTTTTTGTGCGCAATTTTTGAAAAAAGCTTTGTTTGTCAGCGAATATATACCGTAAATATATACGATATATACGATAATAATATATACGACCTAAGATTTCAGTGATTTCGATTTTTTTGTTTACTGAAAAAACCTTACTGAAGTGAAAACAATTACCCAATTTAAAAAAAAAAAAATTTCCAGACATTCTTGCGAATTTGTTTATGCGAACAAACTTTTCGAAAGAATACCGAGCGGCTATTGAAATTTCTTTTTTGTATGAAATTTAATATTTTGTATAATTTTCCAACCAACCTAAAACTACTTTAAGGCAGGAGGGGCGTAATCCTCTCAGTTGGGGCTATCGGTATGTGGATCAAAGAGGGAACCGGAAAGATGTTCAGTAAAAGAATACACCAGAGGCACTCAAAGAGTGAGCTCGATTGATATTTTGATTTCAATTTAATCCCAACTTTGATTTTGTAACCTAAACAATTTTATAATCATTAATAAATTGCATGAACTTATATTCCAATAATATTATAATAATGCGATAGGACCAATTTCGTATGAGTAATCGTTGAGGATTCTACACAGTAAAAAATTTTATGTCAAAATCAACATAAATCAACATAAGCAGGTCCACATAATTTTTATGTTGTTTTTGTTTTATGTTTGCCTTATGGGAGAAACAACATAAACAATTTATGTGGACTTCTTAGAACATATTTACATAATATTTTTACTGTGTATCCTGATCATAAACGAATTGGCTCAGTTATTAATTCCATTTCTGGAGAAAGAGTTTATTAACTCTAACTCCATCCTGTTTTTCAGCACTCTATTGCATGGATGTTTAATAGAGAACACCGCTCTTTTATATTCATTTCCTTTTTTTGGGTGTCTTGAAAGGTAAAAAAAATTTAGAAGGCATTTAAACAGCACTGGTAATTTAAAAAAAAAATCTTTTAATCAGACATTCGGAAAACATAATGTAAGAATCTTTCTCTGAAATTTACCAGATTATATTAAGTATGATAAGATTAATAATAATGATGTTAATGCTCCGTTAATACACCAGAAAAGCCGAAACAATGCTGCAGCAAAATAAGGTTTATGGTGTTGCTCTTTCAAAAAGGACCTCGCTTTAAAGTTATGGAACGCTTAAACAAAATTTAACCGATCTGGCCAAACTGTCAGCTATTTCTTTTTTTCATAGAAATTTTTCTTGCGGCCAGCTGCTCTTAAACCGGACCGTGTATAAAAAGGAATCATGGATACGAGCAATTGAGGCCAGGTCGGGCGAAGCCCGACCTGGCAGCAGTTGCTTGTATATTATACAGAGAAGAAGAGAAGAGTAAAAAAATTATGTTGAAAAGTAAATACTAGATTCAAAAATTAGTAAAAAAATAAATAAATAAAAATAAAAATAAGCCAGTGCTGGCAAATCAACCTCAAAAATGTAAGGTTCGGTTCGGTTCAGTTCCGGTTTTGCATTTGATCTATTAACGTCAGCTCTGTACGGTTTCGGATTTTTTTAAGATTAGTGTTATGGGAACTGGTTTCAAGTTCGGTTTCGGTTCAGGTCTTTTGACTGAACCCAGTTCGGTTCGGTTCGGTTCAGGTTTCGCATTTGATTTTATTAACTTCAAGTTCTGTCCGGTTTCGGATTTTTTAAGGTCAATGTCATTGGAACTGGTTTAGGGTTCGGTATTTTCAGAGTAAAGAGCAAATAAGAGAGCGAAAAAGAAAGATAAATAAATTTAGAGGAGGCTTCAGATATTTATTTAAATATACCAAAATAAATTTCCATAGCTTAGAACTTTTTTTTGGAGATACAAATTAGAAATCTGGCTTCGTAGCGAACTTCGTAGTGATACTGGCATCTTTCCTTCAAAATTTCAGATTCTCAGGTTGTAAAGAAACTCCGGAAAACGCTTTGGAAAATATATTTTTGAAAACGTTTTCCGGAGTTTCTTTACAACCTGAGAATCTGAAATTTTGAAAGAAAGATGCCAGTATGAATATAAAGTTCGCTACGAAGCCAGATTTTTAATTTGTATCTCCAGGGATGGCAAACCGCTCCAAAAAAGAACCGGGTTTCGGTTCGGTTCGGTTTTTCCAAAAATGGAAAGTTGAATTCGGTTCGGTTTCGGTTCCGAGGATATCCGTCAGGAAAAGGTTCGGTTCGGCTTCGGTGTTGATGAAAAATTTTTAAAAAAAGGTTCGGTTCGGTTCTGTTTCTTTTTTCACTGGTAAAAAACCGGTTCTAAATACGGTTCGGTTTTTGTAATTAACTGGGTTTGGTTTCGGTTTAGGTTCGGTTTTTCCCATAAATTGGGTTCGGTTTCGGTTCGGTTTCTTTTCTTCTTAAATTAGGTTTGGTTTCGGTTCGGTTTTTTCCATGAATTTGGGTTCGGTTTCGGTTCGGTTTGTTTTCTTCTTAGATTCGGTTTGGTTTCGGTTCGGTTTAGATTTTCGCGGAAAAGATTTTTTTCAACATTATGGGTTCCGTTGTTTTGCTTAACATTTTTTTTCGTGTCGATTTTTTTAACCTTGGCTCATTGTGGTCGTTATCGAATAGTAGTTTTAAGGAGTATGTAGCAAACAGGTTACATTACATACATAATTATAGAAAAATCTACAAATATATTTTTGAAGTTGACTAATTTAAAAAAATTTTCGAAGTTTTTAAGAATATTATCATAATATTCTACAATATTTGCATTCAAGAAACGTTAATCCGCGTAAGTTTCATTTCAAGTCAGCTACCTACCTACTTTTAGGGAAATTAATTTAAAAATTAATTAAAAATTATTAACAACTTTTTGGGAAATTTTGCAAAAACAAAATTGAGCAGCGCACGTCCTATCCAATGTCAGCATCAGTAACAAAAAAATCTATGTAACGGCAAAAGTGATTCAAAGAATTCAGAAACTGGTCCAAAGTTCAAAAGAGCTGTCGCAGTCGCTATTCAGGTGCTTTATGCGGTTCAGTTTCGGTTCCAGTGCAATTTTTTTTAAAACTGTTCGGTTTCGGTTTCGGTATGGTTTTTTTTTATACGGTTCGGTTTGGTTCCGGTTCGGTTTTTTTCTTTCTTTCAACGGTTCGGGTTCGGTATGGTTCTTTTTTAAAACGGTTCGGTTTGGTTCCGGTTCGGTTTTTTTCTTTCTTTCAACGGTTCGGGTTCGGTTTCAATTCGGTTATCCCCTTAAATTCATTTCCGTTCGGTTTCGGTCCGGTTTTCTGGAAAAAAATTTTCAATCAGTTCGGTTCGGATTCGGTTTCCCTTGTAAAATTTGGCAATCGGTTCGGTTCGGATTCGGTTTTTTTTTTTAAAAAACCCGGGTTCGGAGCACTTTTTTCGGTTCGGTTCGGTTCGGTTTGCCATCCCTGTGTATCTCCAAAAAAAAGTTTTAGGCCAGGGAAATTTATTTTGGTACATTTAAATAAATATCTGAAGCCTTCTCTTTTTATAAATTCTGGACGTAGTCCTTCGTAGGGATATGTCTTGAATCCCCTGACTACTTTTTTTTTAAAGAACATTTTCTGGAATTATTTTTTGCCTTAAGAAAAATAAAAAATTACCCAATTTTTTTTCCTCTAGTTTAGGCACGACAATTCACCCGTAGGAAAAACAAAATGACAATTTCCCGCCGGTTTTTTTTTAAACTCAAAACAAAAAAAAAAGGTTTTAGCCGCAGATTACGGATCCTCCATTTTTTTTTTTTTTTAAGCAACACGAATTTTTCCTCGACGTGATCTCGGCTCAAACGAAAGAGCATGGATTTTATCAATTCGTTCACGTTAAATCATTGCGAAAAAATTGCACGAGATAAGGATTTTTTTTTCTTTTTCTTCGATCGGGAAAATAAAATAAAAAAGTTAGATTCTTTTTGTGCAATTCATCCATTTTCAAGATTACAAAAAAGAAGGAAAGTATTTCTTTTTATCCCCCCCCCCCCACGTCCCCTCCCTCTCTCTTTCCTTTTGCATCAACTATAATTGCATTAAAAAGTGACGAAAGATTTTCTTTCTCGAATCCGTCTTAAAAAAAAAAAAAAAAAAAATTCGAGGGTTTCTTTCTTCCCCCACGTTTCGCAAATGTTATCTAATATCAAGAAATTCAATCAAATTACGGTACGGACATTCTCGCGGCGCTTTCGTTTTAAAAAAACGACGAGGGAAATCGATCTCGAAATTTTCTTTTTGCTTTATAAGAAAATTTAATGTTTTTTTTTTTTTTTTTTTTTTTTTTTACCTTTTATTTCTTATTAATCTTGAAAGGAAAAAGGCCTTTTTATTTATAGCTATAAAAATTTTTTTCTCCCGGATTATTTATGGCTTTCAATACGAAGCCGTGAAAAAGAAAAAAAAAACCTTTTCTGAGGTGGTTTTACCTGAAAACACAAGTTGCAGCGTGTTTTTTTTTTTTTTTTTTTTTTGACGAAACAGGATAGAAACGTAACTGAAGAGTTTAGGGAATTTCTGATTTTATACTCTTGCATCCTTAAGAAAGGAAAAGTTCGAATTATAATAAAAGATGCGAACCTATGAATAAAGGTAAAGAGAATGAGCAATAAAACTTTATTACAGAATCTAGCAGTTGATTAAATTAACGAACTAAAACTGGAATGAGCAAAAAAAAAAAAGGAAAAAAAAAATTGAGGAAGTTAGAACAAGAATCGAACAATTTCAGGAACAATAATAAAAATGAAAAACGGGAGAAAATATTATATGTCAGACCTATAAGGAGAGCGGGGCCTACAAAATGCTGAGGTAAGCAAAAGGTAAGACTCACAATCCTTTTCCGGAGGAATTGGGCTCAGAATTACCGACACCAAATGGGCGCCATTCTTAATTATCCCCAAAAGTCTTTATAAAATATTCTAAAAGAATAAAATATTATAAACAATAAACATGAAAGAATTTGTTCTGCAGTAGTCTATAGTCTACTGACGAATAAAAACAATTTTTTTTTTTTTTAAATCAGAAATGCGTCAAAAAAAAATTGAAAGATTAATCAAGAAAAACCGAAATTGGGGAGATCGGGACAAGTTGTTCGGTTTTTCCTTTGGAATCTGTAATTCTTCTGTGGTGTAATCAAAAAATATTTTTTAAATCACAGAGTAAAAGCGACAGTGAGCCAACGCGTAGATCTGATCACGTGGTGTGGGTGTCACGTGATCTAGCACTTCATTGAAAGGGATATGGATATATCACGGTTTTTTTTGTAAAATTAATGATTAATCTACAATAAATCCACTTGGACTTGTGGATTGGCATTGGATTGGCCGATAAAAACAAATTATAAATTTTTGGCGAAAATGTAAATCCTACGTTTAGCTTATGGGAGTATTATTACTTAATTAGAATATTAATTAATGGCATTGAAATTATATTTTTGATATTAATGTAAATAAATAAATAAATAAATTACAAAATATTATGATAGGGCCCAAATTAAAAATTGTGAGCTGACATGTTTATCATATGACGAATTACTTCCTCCCAAACCTAACTTATGGAGCTAAGATAAAATATAACTTTCATAAGCGAAATATGACAAAAAAATTTCAAAAGATTCTGAGGCTTGTTATCTTGATTTTACTGCATTCCAAGAAAAAGTGCGTTATAAAATTTTATAACTATTTATAAATTTTTATAATTAAAATTTTTAACTGAGCAATATATCAACTTTATGCTTGAATTGCACTATATTTAGCATATGGAGACTTTATAGGCTCTTTTTTAAACATTTTTCACGAGAAAAAAAAGTTAAAAAAAAAATTACAATTTCTTGGAATAGAACCCGAGCCTTGTGGTCGACTTACCATCTACTACACCACTTTTCAAATGACTTTTAAAGCGGCAATATGGTTCTTAAGTTGTCAATTATTTCAAATTATAATATTTTCCAGATTTTTCCGAATTTTCGGTTTATTTCTTGTATTTTTAATTTGACAAAGGCTCAAAAATAAAGAAAAACAGAAATAGAAAAATTCGGGAATCATTAGAAGAAAATAAAAAAACTTAGAAAAAAACTGAAAATAATTTTTGTTTAAATTTTATAACGAGTTATAAATAGATGTCTGTTTTAACGGGTTATAAAATTTTATAACGAAGTTTAAGTTTAAGTTTTTAATGACTGAATTTTATAACACAATTTTTCTTGGGTTTTTGACCCAGGTCAAATTTCAGCGTACTGCAGTTAATATAACGCTCGGAAATATTCCATGTTTGTTAAGAAATTTTGGATATACGTATTTTAAGTCAGTAAAAGTCACTATTTTAGCCATTTTGGTCCCTAAAGTCACTAATTTTGATGAGCTAAATGTAACGAAGTTGAAGTTTTTAATAACTCAATTTTTATAACACTTTTTCTTGGGATTTTATACTTTCGCTATTCGTTTTCAGCGATTTTTGTACGATTTCATTAAAAATCATTTTTTCCCAAAAGCTAAACATAGGCGGCCAAATATTTTTTCAGCTTCACTAACAGCTTCTATGGATCATACTGTATCAAAATATTTCCGAAAAAGACCAAATAGAACGCTTCAAAGAAAAAATAGGCTTCCGACAGCAAAAGCTAAATGTTTTACAAAGGTAAATAGGCTATTCGGAAGCTAAAAATTACAGCTAAATTAGCAGTTCAACACACTCTACTGTGGACATTTTCAAAGGAGCCAAACCTAATAGACACAGGAAAATCAAGGGCTCTATAAAATCGCCTCAGATAATTTTCCAACCGGATCACTGCCAAGGGAGTATCCCAAAAGCGGGTGCAAAAAAAAACCTGAATTCCCCAAACCAAAAGCCAGTGAATTATCTGTAAAATTTGTTTATAATCCCTGCATTTTGAAAAGCGTGATATTCCCCCTTAAAAAAATTAAGAAAACAAGAAAACGGAAAAAAAAAAAAAAAAAAAAAAAAGAAAAAAAAAAAAAAAAAAAAAAAAAAAAAAAAAAGGAAAAATTAAAATGAAGCAAAACGAAACAAGCACAAAACAAACTTCCGATATGAATTTATATTTATACTTGTCGATAACTTTCGTTTATGTACAAATTTAAAAAGATCTTTAAAAAAAAAAATCTATTTACAGACCAGGATTAATAATAATCCATAAAAATTTTATTAAAACTTCCTGACATTTATACCCAGCTCGATAATAATACTTAACTTTTTTTTTTTTTAAATATTAATAGAGAAAGGTAATAAACGGTTTTCTAGCGCAATCTGAATCGAGTTTATTAATTTTAAAACGGGCACGGGGAAATTCTCCGAAAATTTATTTAACAAACAACTCTTCCCAAGCCAAACCGAAAACACATTTTAATACCAAAGTTATGAAATAATGCTCTTTAACTGAAAACTTATATCATAAACCGGAGAGGGAGAGAGAGGAAAAAAAAAAAAAAAAATAAAATAAGGAAACTTTCTATAGGAATTACGAGGAAAATTTTCACGGGAAACCTTGTAGAAGGTGCTTCGCTCAGTAGGTCTGAAAGGAAGAAAAAAAAATGTAATAATAATAATAAAAAATAAACTGGCCCCTCCGGCTATTCTTGGCAACACTCCAGCTGAAATCTAATTTGGTACTATTTTATACGAATCTCGTTCCCCTTTCGAAAATAAAAAATAATAATAAAAAATACGACTTTCGGAAAAAAGAAGGAAAAAAAAAAAAAAGGGTGGCTTGGTTTTAAATGAGCCAAGGTTAACTGTCGCAAGGACAAATTACTGTGAATGATGTAAAACGGTTCTTTCATTTCGAGCTGTTTCGAAAAATGCCAGACTTTTTTTTTTCCTACATGAAACCTTTTCAATTAATTTTTTTTTTTTTTTTTTTTTTTTTTTTTTCTTCGAAAAAAAAATGAAAGCGAAATGAAAATTTTAATCGAGATGTAACAATTTCGATATTAGAAGATTCCGCGGAAAATTAATTTTAAATACTTTAAAAAACATTTACGTTACGGAAATTGAAAACCTGACGGGGGGATATTTTATGTTTTGAGAGCAGAGAAATTTGCCGACATTGAAAAGTACGTGTACGTGGAATTCCCTACGGGATATGTGAATATTCCGAGTATAAATATACGGTACGGGGCTAAACGGTTTGTTGGAGTAAAAATCAAACGAAATTTACGGAGTCTCGCTGGACCCTATAATAAGAAACGTTTTCAAAATTTTAATTTCGAAGTAAAATCTCAGGCACAGATTGGGATTAAGTGAGCTGGGAGGGCCGTCGTCAAGGGGGGTATTGCCCTCTACACTTCCCTCCCGGAAACTCATTCCCGATCCTTTAAACCCTTTCCCACCAAGTTCTATTTTCAAAACAAACAAAAAAAAAAAGCATTGCTGCCCCTTCAAAAATGAAGTTATACTATTCGGTGGACTTTTAAGATGAAAGACAAAGGTCTGAGCTTCAGTTACCACAAAAATTTAGACTTGTAAATGTCTCGTATTTTATTTTTACCGATTCTGCCCTGGAAACCTCTAAGGGTGGATATATGCGCCCTTGAGAGCGGACGGATTAAGTTATAAATGGCTACTTGAAGCCCGCCCCCCCCCCCCTTCTTTCCAGAAAATTTAGATGCCCTCTTACTTCCCAGTTTTCGCTGTGGGTCATGAGCTAGAAAATCTATTAAATGCCCTGAGTGTCCTTCAAAATGAGCCATTAGAATTTTGCTCATGTCCTCATTGCTTACAGATGGACCCACGGCTGGCCATGGAAAAAAATTCCTAACCTCAGAAAATTCCCGACCCCATCTCTTAAACCATTACCGGCCAAATTTCGAAATTTGGAAATACCCCATTCCTCCAAAATATTATTTTTCTGTATTATATCTATAAACGTAAAGCACTAGGCCAAAGGGACATCAAAAAAAAAAAAAGTGATGCGCCCGATATTGCTCAGCTATGCAACCGGTGATGCAAACTCAATTTTATTTTTTTAAACTCTTTCCAGAACATTTTTTAATATTATTTGTAAATTGTAATATTATTACAATTATTATATAATTATATTATTACAATTATTACAATTATTATATAATTGTAATTTTTTAATATTATTTGTATGTATTTTAGGGGTTGCTGTTGCCAAATCTGAAATTAGTTTTTACATTAAAGGCACTCTTGGTCCTCCAGAAAGCAATTTTTTTTTCAATTATCAGAAAAATAACGTACGGATATCAATTTATATTTTTTCCGGCAACCTGATTCCAAATATAACATCGGATTTTACGGGGGCATGTGCTATCCCCCAGAAAATCAACTTAACTTTAATTAACTGCCTCCAGGAAAATTAACTTGTCCAAATTTTTCAAAAACCGATAATTTTTCCTATAATAAAAATTAAGAAAAGTGAAAATTTTAAAACTTAATAGTCCGCCATCTTTAATTTCAATTTTTTCAAAATTTGGACTTCAGATTCAGAATCAGCAGACCAAAAAACCACTCAAAATAATTAGTTTTTATTATTTTGAAACTTATAAACGCCTCTACACACAAACAGCTGTTTTGCCCATAAGCTAAACATAAGTGAAGAAATCTTGTTGAATATTGCATAATTGACCGCCCATCCGTTATTTACTTGTATTTTTAAGTTAAAAAGAATAAAAACAGCAATAAATAAAGCGAATCCAGTAAAAAAAATGCAATATTTTAAATAAGATTTTACGAACCATCCGCCATCTTGAATTTTGGTTTTTTTAAAACCTTGCGACTAAACTGGACTTCTGGACTTAAAGGGTTTTAACGCCGAAAGAACATTTTTATCTTTATGGTTGGCAACAAAAGCACCATACCAGAAATGTTGTCGTGAGAATCATACCTTGCTTCAAATAAGGGGCCTTAAAAAAAAAAAAAAAAAAATACAAGAGTCAAAATTTATTGTTTGAAAACCTCCTTTTTGCAACAAAATTGTTTTACCAACGATGCCGCCTCGGCTATAACCGAACCTCAAACCTTTCAAAATTCAGCGTTTTTTCCGATAAGGAAGGTCGATGATCTCCAAAATAACCAACAGTTTTTCCAAATAGCAACCAACAAAAGAAAGAAAAAAAACCCTTTGTTATTCCGACGCGACAATCGAATTGTGCGACTGCGAATAATTTATTTGGGTAATGACGGTTAAAGTGATAAATTTAATTTAAAGGGTGATAAAATGTATTAAAAATATCTTATTCTTATTTAACAAGTAGTCGCTCAACATCGGAAAAACATAAATGAGCAATTTATAGCATAAATATGAATACATTTACGAGAGATTCATTTTAAGGAAAAAAAATAAAGTGTCCTTTTTATTAATTATTAATTATTATTAATGGCTTTTATTTAACTTGACCAGCGATATATATATATCAACAATATCCACAAAATATAAGAAAACGTTGAAACCCATTCCTTTACGTTAACTTCCCCTTTCAACTAACGATCAAAAAAAAAAAAAAAAGTAAGAAATTTAAAAAGATTCCAAGCTCCATCCCATTATAGTAACTTCCGCGTTCAACTAACGATAATAATGGTTGAAAAAGCAGTCATGCGCAGTTTCATCATTTTCGTCATTTCTTTTATTGTTATCAGCGTTGACGTTTTTTACTTTTTAGATGGGTTTTATAAAATAAAAGCCATTTTAAAAATTGTTAATTTTTATACGTTTATTATTCATTCTAGCAGCTACTTGTCCCGTAGAGGCTCGAGCGAACCGTCCAAGCGGTTACGAGCACGTCTATACTTGTTACAACCAGTTTCTAACTTATCATTTTTTTTACCGTCGCACTGCCTTCAGTTTTCCTTTCATAATAAACCTTCGGTCCTTTTCCCGGGGAAAAAAATAAATAAATAAATTTTACCTTCATAAAATTCCTGCGTGCAGCAATGGCAAAAAAAAAAAAATGTATATATTTCAAAATTCGAAAGGAAAAACCGCAAACCTCTATCACGACCTTCTACCGTAACTAAAGTCGGCAAGAACGATACCCATGGAATTGCAAATGCCAAATCGGTGAAATTCCGGGCTCTTATACACACAAACATATTTTCCATGCATATAAAAATAAAGAGCGATATTTTTCAGTGCCGCGGTATCTCTTTTTAATTTCTCGGAATAATCTTTCATATTGCTTTTTCCTGTCTAGATGTATTCCGTTGCACGGTGTCAGATAAAAATACGAGTACGTCATCATAAACCAAAGATTAAAAAAAGTACAGACGTTTTTTCTTTTTATTTTGCCTGTAGGATTTTTATTTCGGTTAAAGGAAACATATTTAGGTCAGTTTTAAATAACAAAAAAAAAAAAAAATTGATTTATTAAATGCCAGTTACGTTATGAAAATATCATATATCATGAACGTTCTATACCATTATAATTATATTCCTTGTTTTCAGTCTTGATGTCGGTCTCGCAAAAAAACTTGAATGTAAACATAATAGCGCCACGTCTGTACCTGCTATCTGATTCATTTGAATTATTAATTCATTTTTTATGTGACAGCGGTTCGTCCATTTTTTTAAAAAATTGCTCCACCGATGAGCCGTTAGACCCTTTTTTTACTTCCTTGTAAATACGAAAAACAAACGTTTCATGTTTTAAAATACCTAGACGTAGGCGTCGCTCAAAAATTGTAGAAAAAAAAAAAAAACATTTTGGAACAGTCGAGCCGCCATATTGAATGTGTTCGTCACTTTCAATACGGAGCATCACTCACTACGAGGCGCTGTGCTATTGGTTCAAAGCGATGGCTTTGATCGGATGCGTGAATTAGAACCAATCAGATGGGCCGACTTCAACCAATGATATTTTAGCACATACAGCGTCTTGTGGTAAATAAGTTTCCTTCGCAATTCGGCCTCGCAAAACCTGTTCAGACGTGCCGCAATGATCCTTTTGACAATTTTCATCAATTTAGAAGTTTGTTTTTTGCGAGAAAGTGCAGCTGGTTGCATAACCAAAATTTATTCCGGTTAAATTGATTCATTAAAAACCGTTAAATTCCCGTGAGTAATAAATAATTTGAAGTGAGAAGTTTAAAAATGTAAGTTCAGTCACGGAAAATGAAAAACTTGACAATTAATTTTATGCGAAAGAAGTGAAAAAAAAGGGGGGGGGGGGGGAAATTGATTTAAAAAAATTGTTTTGAACCGGAGGGAAGGAAGGGGGGGAGGAAGCCGGTTTTTGTATGGATAAAAAAAAAAAATTCACATCAGTGCCCCCGCAAACCTGTTAAGACATGCCGCCCTGTTCCTTTTGATAATTTTCATATTTTGATTTTCACCTCCGAAATAAGTTCGACGAAAGCAAAATTTATTTGCGTATTTTTACATACAGTAAAAATACCTACTCCTTAAATTTCCAAAGTTTCTGAAGAGACTAGGGATGACCCCAGACGTCCAGTCTGTCAGACCGGACTCCCGGTAGTGGAAATTAATCGACCCGATTTTTTTTATTTTTTTTTAATGCAGTCGGGCAATCCAGACACTTTTTTTCCAAACTTTCCGACCCTTATAATTTTTTTAAAATAAAATAAATTAAATGGAATTAAATTGAAATAAATTTCCCAACCGTCCATATTGTCCGACCCCCACTTTTTTTAAATATTTCTTGTTCAAATGGATGAAATGAAGTGTATACATGTATAAGTTCATATTGCACATTTTTTTACCTTCGACATTCATCGTCAAATATTTCCTTAATTGATCTGTATCGTTCACGTACCACTCGTTCCGTAAGCCGTAACATTAACAACCGTTTGTCTAAGTATAATTTATTTTCTTCGTATTTGTGACTTTTCATATGAATTAACTCGCTATCTTCCAAATTTCCCGAAAACTTAAATTTCGCGGTCCCCTTACAACCAGATTCCACACATGTGCAGTATGCCCAACCATTTTTCTTTTTTTTACTTAAAAAATAAAAATATTTCAACCCGTCATTCTCATAAAAGATTTTTGAATTTTTCCGCTCTCCATTTAAGAATAAAACCATATTGATGATGCAGACCGCAATGATTAACCTGACGAACTTGTCTAACGTTAAGAAGGTATATAAAATGACAAGGGCTATTGTTATAACTAAGCTTGATTTTTCTAGTAAATTCTTGCCAATTCTTCTTATCCTTTAATTTATTTCATTTCCATTTCATCCATTTGAACAAGAAATATTTAAAAAAAGTGGGGGTCGGACAATATGGACGGTTGGGAAATTTATTTCAATTTAATTCCATTTAATTTATTTTATTTTAAAAAAATTATAAGGGTCGGAAAGTTTGGAAAAAAAGTGTCTGGATTGCCCGACTGCATTAAAAAAAAATAAAAAAAATCGGGTCGATTAATTTCCACTACCGGGAGTCCGGTCTGACAGACTGGACGTCTGGGGTCATCCCGGGTCCCGTTTCGAAATATGCAAAAAAAAAAAAAAAAAAAAAAAAAAAAAAAAAAAAATGATATGAATGTGACGTCACTTCTTAAAGAAAAAAAAAATTTTAAATTATTAAACGTAAATTCGAAAGGTAATATTGCTTTTTTACTACATTTCCGTAAAATCCGAGCTTTTCCTAGAATCGGATTTAATTTAATTTAATTTACATCTTCTTAAATTATCTAAAGTCGACGCATCCTGAAATCCCTAACGATATGGTATTTTCAGGCTTTAAAACAAACCTGAAACTTTTCTAAGTCAATTCATCTTCGTCACTTTAACCGAGCGGAGTTATTGTTTTACTTTCTATTTAAACTCGCTTCCCATGTCTGTGTTTATATTAAAACTCTTTAAAGTGAATAAATGACAAACTCGGGCAAAAAGGATCGCGCGCCGGAGAGAACAAAGAAAATTTCTCTCTCCCCCCCCCCCCCCTCCCCGTCCCGAAAGCATAGAGGCAACTGCTTTCAGGCAAGCAGTGACAGCAACAGCGGAAAACGGGGGACCCCGGGTTTTTCAATTTGCCCCAATAAACCAAAAGAGGGATGAATAATCACCGTCATTTCAAATCGATATCCAAAGCACGAAGCGAAATCCATTCGATTTTTTTTTTTCTTCTTCCCCTTTTTCACCCCTCTTTCGACCCATTGTTGTCTGCTTGAAAAACACCCTCGCTTCGCTGTCTCTTTTCTCAGGTATATGAGCGTCGAGGGATTTGGAAAAAAAAAGAGAGAAGCCCCTAATCGGGAGCTCTGAATAAATTAGAAGAAATAGGAGAAAAAGACAAGGTCAACAAACTAGCATAAAAGCAGCGATCCGTGACGAAACCCAAGTTCACTGAGTCTGAAAGAAATGATCATATTTTTTTTTTCTTTTATCCATAGGGAAACCGGCTTTTTTTTCCTCTCCCCCGTTCAAAACAATTTTTTAAAATCAATTTCTTTTTTCTCTGCTTTTAGGCCTGGTTCAGACGAAGCGTGTGACACGCGCGTTTTTATTGCTTTAGCGTGTGCGTGTGGTGTTCACACACAGCGTTTTGGACGCGTTTTTATTGCTTGTACAATAACAAAAGAACGCAGAAATTTACCATTTTAATTGTTTTTTATTCATTTATGAAATGACTTTTTTTTTTCCTGATCGATTTAATAAATTGTAACTGCGATAATCAGAACCGCTGATTAATTCTGAACAAATTGATATAAAATTTTCCTTTTTTCGATTAATTTTGAAGAAATATAAAAATTTTATTCTATTTATTTATTTATTTTTTAAACGTGCGAAGCTAAAAAAGGCGAGAAATGAACCCAATATCTATTATCGGTACAGGAAGCAACACAATATAGATGGCAATAAATCTGACGAAATGTCGACCGAACTTATTAATATTCGGCGGGAAAACCGTTTCGGTAGGTACAGAATCTTTTTTGTATCATTCCGAGTTTTGATGTTTTGAAAGAACGTTGCATGTAATCATGGTTCTTCGAAAAAACCGAAAAATATTATTGATCGTTTTTATTAAGGTTTAATGCAAATCCTCAGGCAATTCTTACTTTTTGCTGATTTAAAATCATATACAAATTTTTTGAATCGAGATGAAGACATTATGTAATTGCATGTATTTTGTGAGAACGGGGTGAAAAGGGTTTTAGGATTAGCCTTAACATTTTTCATCTCTATCAGCGAACGAAAAATTCATCTTTAATTGGCAAAAATAAAAACATTTTTTAATTACTGGAAAACAGCTTTAATTTGGGTTATTTAGGGAAATTTTTATATGGTTTTTATCAGCACAAAGTGAAGATTACAATGCCGAGTAAATCATATTGAAAAACTCAATTTTAAAAAAAAAAGTCATTTTGTAATCGATTAAAAAGCAATTAAAATGAGCAGGTAAAGATGAAACGCGCGTGTCGTCTGAACAGCTCCATAAGACTCAATGGCCACACGCACACGCGAAACGCAGGGCTCGGCGTGTGACTCTCGGCGTGTCGAGCAAACGCGACACGTCGGCGTGTCGTCTGAACAGTTCCATATACCCCAATGGCCCTCAGCGTGTAGAGCAATAAAAACGCGCGTGTCACACGCTTCGTCTGAACCAGGCCTTAAAAAATCAAACCCTATCCCGTATAAAATTAATCGTCAAAAGTTTTTCGTTTTCCGCGACTGAACTTACATTTTTGAGCTTTTCACTTGAAATCGTTCATTAATCACGCGAAATTAACGGTTTTAAATTCCTGAATAAATTTTGGTTATGCAACCGGCTGCACTTACGCGCAAAAAATAAAACGGCTAAAATCCAGTTCAACCCAAACCCCCTACTTTTTTTAAAATTCCACGATTATGAACCGTAAGTATTAAAATTCAAGTAAATCAAGAACACGAAACTTATTTTTTCAAATAAGCCCAAGAACTTTTAAAGATACGAAATTTTCTTCTAACTTCCTCCCTCTCGAAACTGCGTGAATTTTTATTTTTACTTAACCCTTTTTCGATCGATAATTCGCATGTGAGGTATAAACTCCTTTTATAAATGAAAGATTGAAAGAAAAGAAAGTGATTTTTTTTTTAAGTTTTGAACGGCCATACCGAATTTAATAATTTCAATCTCGTATTTCCGTGCGTCGGAGGTGAACTAACGTATCTCCGTCGTAAATATGATTGGAGTTAGTCTGTTTCGACATTTCGTGAAAGTGTCACGTGACCGCAAGTTTCTACCAACATAAGCTAGGAAACTTGTAGTCACATAATTTTCACAAACAATCGAAACACACTATCTCCAATTATGTAAGATGGCGATACGTTAATTCACCTCCGACGGTCGGATTTGTGACAAGAGGAATCCAAAAGCCTGTCAGGGCATGACTCCGTCCGCGTCCGCAAGTTCTTCTGTTTTTAGTTATATGCACCCCACAAACGTGATCTGACACGTTTAAAAATTTGTTATTTTGTATCGCGATATTTTAAAGAGCAGAGAATGAAATGCTTTTATATAAATAAACATTTACTAAAGTCCAGACTTTGGATTTAAATCCGAAAGGAAAAAAGAAATAAATAAAGAAAGAAATCTAAAAAGAAATGACTGCGTATGCGAAATTATTTTGACGAAATTGCATGACGTCACCGTACATGCTTCTGACGTTGTCAAATCCCGTTTAAACTACTAATTTCGCTTACTCGAAGTTTATTTTCAGTTGGTAAGCAAAAAAAAAAAAGGTCCCTTTAAAAAAAATTTACATTGAATTCAATTTAAAGTACGTAACAAACAGCCGATGAAAGAAAGAAAAAAAAAAAAAAAAAACCTACGATGGTACCCAACCGTGGACGGACATGGTGAAAGTGAGAACGTAATCAAGGTAGGACTTGAGTACACGGCCGTTTCATTAATAACGGGACTTTTTTTTTTCCAACGTCGCCTGTTACAATGTCCTAAGTCAAACGAACATATACACACACCCTCTGCCTGTTTATTGACATCGAACTAAAAACTCGAAAAATCCATTTTAGGATATTTATTTTACCAGAAAAACAACAACAGGTTGATTATTGACATTGACATTTGCATTCCTTGATATTATTCCACCCCTTTAAAAATAAAAATTTACCCGAAAAAAAAAAAGCCGACCGACACCTGCTTGAAATTCATCCGATATTTGCTTACGTCACCGCAATCATATATCGATCAGGTGTTTTTTTTTTTTTTTTTTTTTTAAATAATCAGGATCGTCCTCCGTCCTTTAAAACACCTGCCACCGACGGTCAACTACTTCCGATACTGCGCATGCGGGGGGGAAAAAAATGTGATTTGCCACCGAGTCACGCGTAATATTTCTTTCATGTTCGTACGTGCCAAAATTGCTGATCGCGAAAGAGAAATTTGCAAAGTTAGCAGGTTACCGCAAGAGCGGACGTACAGTATATATATATAACACGAGGACCCTGTAAATAAATGCCTGCATAAGCTCAAAAGATAAAAGTGGTAAATTTGAAATCCCATTAAAGAAATTCGCCTATGGGTATTTCATGTCATGACGTTTACTAACGATTCAACCTAATCATTGTTAGGCGACGAAAAATGCAACCGAGTACTTGCCAAGACTTCTTTTTTTTTTTTATAATTACTTTGCGGCGAGCCTATTTTCGTGTAAAATTGTGTAACGGGGCTTGAATGTCAATCGCATTAAAAAAAAAAAGAGAGAGAAAAAAAAGAGGCAGGAAAAATTCGATTTTTATTTCGCGTTAAAATTAGATTAGTCGAAGAGTGTCTGGTCTCAAAAAAAAGATAGCCAAAGGGCAAGTTGTCTTGCAGATAAATAACCATTTTAAACTCACCCTATATTTAACAACAACAAAAAAAAGCTCTTCCCTTTTGTAGCAACTACTTTGTTTTTCGGAATTTTTCTTACACTATAAATTTTTCCGGTGACATTACTAAAAAAAAAAGAAAAAGCATTTTACAAACTCAGGATGACTACACTGAATCTTATAATAAGCCCCCCCCTTCCCGTGTCATGGCGGTACGGTTTTTGACGGCAAGTTAATAATTCTTTCATGTGTAAAAAGCCTATGAGAAACCTTTATTTTCGGGGGAATTTTATTTCTTTTTTTGCTCTCTTTGGGCGATGCGTTTATCGGAGCCTTTTTCGACGTGTTCTTATCCTGTTACTACCTGCTTCCACCTTTTTCTTTTGGTTGCATAATGCGCTAAGTACGATTCTCAATATTTTTAAGTTGCATCGGCATCGGATTTTTTTAAATATCCGAAATCGGCATCGGCGCCGGCGCCGGCTTCGGAATCGGACCCCTGATTTTTAAAATTATAGATAGCTCTATGATTTTTTTTTTTTCTTCACTAAAATCGGAATCATAGGCGGCATCGGATATAATCGATGCTTAGTGACGTCGGCTTCGGCTTCGGCATCGGCATCAAGTGTCGGTGCCGGAATCGGATTCGGGAGTTAAATAAATAATATGGAATCGGAATCGGAATCGGACCCCTGGTTTCCGTCGGCGTTTTCGCTTAATTTATTAGTCAGGGAAAAAAGAAAAAAAAATTAAAAATTCATTCAGTTAATATTTTTATTTTACACGTGTTACGAAGGCCAATGACATTGAAAACGTGCCAAGAGAACGTATTTGATTTTGTTTTCGCACGTGCAGAAAATTAATCTCTCACAAATCAAATATTCCGATTTTATAATCTTTTATCATTTCGAAAGGTTGTGGCTACCGGGTTTTTAATCTGAAAATTGTTCGCTTGAGCTTTTTAAGCACAAAACTTCAATTTTAAATTCTTTTTATTTTTTTTTTTCAAATTATGAATATTTAAACAGCAATATTTAGGCTATAGATTCAGAATTCGCGATTTAATTTTCCTTCCCGAGAATCATGAAAAAATAATTTCCTGGGATTCGAGAATGAAAATTAAATTCCTGAAGAATCACGCGAATTTCTGGAAATTTCCCAGAAAATGGGGAATTTTCCTGAAAACCTAGGAATTTTTAACCTCGAGGATCAGGAGTGTGAATTTTTCAGGGATCCGAAGCTTGAAGATTTTGGCCGATGCCGATGCTAGCATCAGGCTGGATCGGCATTGGATGTTTTTTAATATCCGAAATCGAAATCGGAATCGGACCCCTGATCTTATAAATCGTCTAGAATGGCTCTATGATTTTTTTTTTCCATTAAAATCGGAATCAGAGGCGGCATCGGATATAATCGATGCTTGGTGGCGTCGGCATCGGCATCGGCATCGAGTGTCGGTGCCGGAATCGGAATCGGGAGTAAAATAAATAACATGGAGTCGGACTACTGGAATTTTTCCCGGAATTCCGGGGAGAATCTCTAGTTCAGGGAAAGTGAAATTGTCCTGTTCCTTAACCAGATGCAAGTTCACACATGTTCTTTCCAGCCAGATACAAGTCCCCACATTTCAACTCTGGTGCTAAAAAAAATTCACTACATGCAAAGCATGTAAGCAATGCCGCGGCTGCTTAATTACTTTATCCATTCATATTTTTTTTTACTGTGGGACTTTCTCGTGGGTTAGACAAAAAATGAAAAAAAAAAAAAATTTGGTACAGTTAATGGCTATTTTCCAAAACCTAATTTTGGTTGTTGCGAATAAAGCAAAAATCACTATGAGGCCACAGTGCTCCTTAAGATTAAAGTGCTATGGTTGTACTGTACAGCAACTAAATCTTCCGATTTTTTCATCCGACGACTAGAACAGGTCTTTTAATGTCCTAAAACTTTTGCATGTCTCAACTGGTTCGGATTATGCACTCTGAAAGTTTGCCTTATTTTCACAGCAAAAGAGGAATACCAGCTCAAGTATAACTTAAGTATTTCCCATAATTCTGTGATAGCTGGTATCGGGAAAACGGGCGCTCATAAGCTAACACATATAGGCAGCTTGTGTTACAAAAAAAAAAACAACCGAGAATTGCTCGCCTGCTTTATACTGTGCTTATGACTCTAGCAGGCGAGCAATTCTCGCCAGCTATCCAGAGGAAGATTTGGAACTATATCCTTCCTTTGAAAAAAATTACATAAGCAAAAAAGGCGGTTTTTTTCGGTTGGTAGAAAGCTTTCAAGCTTAAACACTTCTCACTAGGATAACTCAATGAATACCGATACATTTTAACCATTAACAGCTTGGACATCATCTTAACACGTTTTGGGGGACAATTCTAAGTCCACATGATATCATATCTGCTCAAAACCACTGACTCAGCAATTCCTATTGAATTAATTTTGTTAAAATAAATACATAAATCAATTTTTTTTAAAAATCCGTCTTGTATGTTTACCTTCACTCGTTAAGAAAATCAGTAAAATAATTAATAGTCAGCAATTATGATTGTTTAACAAGCAAAACAAAAAGATAAGCATGTATATGCCATTAATTAAATTCTTTATTAGCCTCGTCAATGGGCTTTAGTATCACACTGAAATTTCTTCGTTATAATTTTTAAGTTTATTTTGTAGGACCTATAGACAGTGGGCAAAACGGCCAATTTGGTAAGCGGTCCAAGGGAAAGGGAAAAACAAAAAGCGAATTTTTATGCGACTGCTGGAACTAATAACAATCTGAATGCACTAATTATAAGTCCAGGTTTGCTGACCGGACTAGGCTCCGAGATAGGGGATCGTGAGAAAGGAAATTCGATCCCGTCTCCTGCTAGGTTCAGGACCGAAACCGGAGTTTTCGGATTGATCCTAGGTTTCCCATTTTTAGGCGTACCAAATTTTCTCAGTGATCCAAGGCTTGGAAATTTTGGTTGATGCAGATCATCGGCATCGGCCAAAATTTCCAAGCTTTGCCGATCATCGGCATCGGCACCGGCATCGCAAAATTGTTGGGGCTGGCATCGGCATCAGTGCCAGCATCGGCATCGGCACTGGCCCCGGTACTGGCATTGTGATTAAAAAGTCGAGATTTAAGTGATTTCGCAAGAAACAAGGCTGCTAAATAGAATGGTGCCTGCATAATTTATAAAATGATGTTTTGAAAAACGTCTAGAATGGTTCCATGATTTTTTTCTACTAAAATCGGAATCGGAGGCGGCATCGGATTTAGCCGATGCTTGGTGGCATCAGCATCGGCATCGGTTGTCAGTGCCAGCGCCGGTGCCGGTGCCGGAATTTGAATCTGAATTGGAATCGGAATCGGGAGTTAAATAAATGGTATGGAATTGGCATCGGCATCGGCATCAGCATCGGATTCGGTCCCCTGAATTTTCTCTGTCTAGTCATGTGGGTTTTCAAACAAAAGATAAAAATGCCCTTCTTCACCTACGTATAATTTTTTTATTAAAGAAAAAGAGTCCTTTCTCGAAATATTTTTCGGGATCCAGAAATATGATCACTCATAAAATAGCAGCATACATTTCATCCTAAATTTAAAAAAATCAGTAGCCTACCGAAACCAATAAAAATAACAAGCCTCTTAAAAAAATTCAAACCACTAAAATTTGAAGCACAAATGACTCCCCCTCCTTTAAAAAGAAATCCAAGAACCATAAATTAAGCAATAATCTTCCAAAACAAATAATATTCAAGATGGCTCCTAAGATTAATATACAAGATAAATAGATATCCCGTTTCGACGAGTTAGAACAAAAAAAAAAAAAAAAAAAAAAGAATTCCAAGCCGTTCTCTCAAAACCCACTTCATAAATTTTAGCCAAACCATAAATTTACTTCGTCCCTTTCCTGGAAAAATTCATCACGACTCAAAGCAGGTAAAAAGAAAAACGAAATGGGAGAAGAGAGGAAAAAAAAAAAATCTTTTTTGTTTGATCGTCGTTCAATTGACATTTTATATACGCCTACACGAAACTTTATTAATAGTTTCTCAAATTAAAATTCCATATTGAGTACATGCGGTTAAAAAAAAAAAAAAAAAAAGACCCATCCCATACTAAGGAGATATCGGGACAGAAAGAGAAGAAAAAAAAAAAAAAACCGAAAACTATTTTCTCTTTCACGACACCAATTATTTACGTTATAGAAACTCCCCCAGAGAGATCACGTGCATCAGAGAGTTGACTTTCAAATGTTAAAAAAACTAACGAGACGATTCCTGTTTCAACAAGAAGGGAAGTCTTCATACAAAATTTAAAAAAAAAAAAAAAAAAAGACCTCCGAAAGGATCCTAGGGTCGGATTCGTTCCTACCAAGCGGTCCCCTGTTTAAGATTTTTTTTTTACAAAAAAAAAGCCCTGATCCTTGTCACGTATCCTCGTTTTCAGTATAAAAAAGAAGGAAGGGGGAGAAGCTTAAGACGTTCCAGGAAATCTAACGGTAAAATTTGAAAATTCGAGTAAAATATGACTAAAGGAATTTCCCCGATTGAAATATATGAAACAACTTTTATGTTACGCCGTCTTTAAACCGTAAAATTTATCAAGCTAACGAAGGAGATTGAGTTTGGGGGGGAAAAGTTTCAAATTCGCGATTTTCGCGGAATCGCGGATGGGGAAAAATGACGAAAATGCAGGAATATAAGGATACATTTTTCTTTCTATATTTTTCCGTGTTGGATTTTTAGTGTTAATAAAGATTCGAAAACTGAAAGATTTAACTAAGAAATTTTAAAAGAACGGATATTTTCCGGCAGGAAAATTTATGCATGGATGTGTTTGGATTTCATCCCTGTAGCATTTTTGGGTAGAAATATTTATGGGAAAAAGGCATTAGAACATCCAGAGTGTAATCGCAGCATATTTTAGGCCAGAATTTTTATGCACTTTTTAGGTTACGATTAATCCAAGAAAATTCTGGAGAGTTGGACATGTCATAACAGGTTTCGTTCCATATTTTTCAGTGCTAGGTTTTATCCAGGGCTTTTTGCATAAGGAAAAGGTTTTAAAAACTCCATTTAACAGCTTCTGATTACGTTAATAATCAGGTTTATTTTTAGGTTAGGACCCTTCCAAAAAAGTTCTGGATAGTTGAACATGTTTTAACAGGTTTCGTTTCACATTTTTTTAGTACTAGATAGATTGTATCCAGGGCTTTTCGCAAAAGGGAAAAGTTTTAAAAGCCCCATTTAACAGCTTCTGATTTATAATCAGGTTTACTTTTAGGTTACGACCCTTCCAAAAAAATTCTGGATAGTTGGAAATGTTATAACAGGTTTCGATTCACATTTTTTTAGTACTAGATTTTATCCAGAGCTTTTCGCAAAAGGAAAAGGTTTTAAAAGCCCCATTTAACAGCTACTGATTACGTTTATAATTATTATTATAATTACAATTAAAATCCCCCTTTGGATTAACTTCAATAAACCGTCCTAATGGAGACAAGCAAGACGATTAGAAAGTGAAAGAAAAAAAAAAATCTGGAGGTGAAAGATTTATGAAAAATTTACCAAGAAAAAGTGTTACAAATTCCAGGCAATTTTTAAAAAAAAGTCATAAAAAAGTTAAGTTTTTATTGCTAAACATCCCAAAAGTCGGGGAAAAAATTTTTAAAAATTCCAAAAAACTATTTTATAGCTTTGCAAGCTAAAAATGACGAAATCGTGATTAGCTCACAAAATGTAGGCGAACACACCCTAAATTTTTTGTGTAGAAATTCCGCATCCGGTCAAAATTATATAAAAAAAAAAAAAAAAAAATTTTCAGAGTTCTTTTAAAGTTTCTTTCGAATTTGAAGAAAGCACATTTTTTGGGATTCGAAAAAAAAAAGTACGTTCCTAATAAATTTTTTAAAATGCTGAAAAACCGTTAATCGAGTACGAAGACGATCGAAACGATTTCATCCGAAGTATAAGGCAACCGGCCATAATGATCGATTCAAGGACAGACGACGATAATCGGACTCCCATAAGGTAACAACAAGACGTGGTATTCCCCTATGATAAATATAGTTGGTTAGGATTTATGGAGAAATGAGAGATCGAGTCTGCCAGCACCACGATATCTTTTCTTACAACGTTGCCGCCTCGTCGATATTACATCTATACCTTAATTTATACAGGGTGGTTTTTTTAAAGTTTCCTTTCTTTTCCCCCCTTAAAACTAAAAACCGTGAGCATATAACCCCATTAAAAAATATTTAAATACAAAATTCCTTTTCAAAAGACTCGACACACATTTTTTACTATAACCTAAATTCGATATTTACCTCAACGACGAAAAGTTATCAGATAAGTAATCCTTGCGGTTTCTTCACTGATCTTATAATCCAAAAAAAAATGTCTTTTGAGTCGTTTTCAACCAAACAACATCACTGCAAAAAAACGGAAGGTTTAAAAATAGATCCGTGACGTCGCTCTACTTTCGGAACTACAACTTTTCATTTTGAATTGTTTGAAAAACTTACGAAACATTTGCACTAATTTTTATTTTTATTTATTTTTTTCTTAAAACACCGCAAATTCTTAACTAATCAAGCTTTCGAAAAAAAAAAAAAAACTTTCTACACTAATTACAGATATATATATATATCTTTTTTCCTTTTGATTTCCGGAACTATTTACATACAAAATTGCATCGAATGTAGTAGCCAATCCGCTTTTTATTAATTACACTTTAAAATTTCCTAACGGAAAACACCACGTCGGTTTTTGGTATTTTTCAATTACACTTTTTTTTTTTCCTTTTTTCTTGTTATCCAATTAGGCCCGCACTCTTATCTCCTAACGCACCTACAGCTCCGCCATTGAAATCCGCCAAACCACTCGCACAAAGAACGACCACCCGTAATTTTTTTTTTCGCGGAAAAAAAGAAGGAAAAAAAAAGAATTTTCCACGGATTTTCAAAAAATCCTTTGTTCGGACCGTTCAGACTCCACGCAGGCGTCGCAAATCCCGAACGTCAAGTCGTTAATAAAAAAAGAAGGAAAAAAAAAATACGCGGCGGAATTGAAGAGGATCCGCTTTTAAAATTTTACGGAGAATTTAAAATCACTTTCCGGATTTAGTAAAATACGTTCAGTTTCACGAATCGCGTTAATTTTTCTGACTGTAAAAATTTGAAACGTTTTTATTTTATTTTTAAATTAAAGTAAAATAATTTTTTCGAATTCACGATAAGAACAGACCCCACCCGCAGTCTGTCTCGACTCGAAATGAGGACAAATGGAGAAATGCATAAAACTGACGACATAACAGTATTCCTTATCTTCACAATAATTACAAACGTATGTCGATTTAACTATGGGTTGTTATTTTGTTGTGAATATTGAGCATTCAGAAAATAAAAATAAGGACCGAGCGAATCTTTTTTGTATAAATATACACTTTAAATATACCTGTTTAGCATATGCAGACGGAAATATTCCCTTTCCACTATAGATCTTGAAAATGCTGCTATTACGTAAGCTAAACATCAGTTTAGCGTTGGCGCTGGTATGCATAATCGGCTAAGTCCCTGTAACATCATTTGCGGAGAAACAGTGAACTAATAGCAATAGTTTTTAAATTCACAAACATTTAATTTTATTTGTGTGAAGACTTGATCGGCAATACAACGTGTGTTCGTTGTGAATATGACGGTCAGCCTACGGTACTGAAGGGAAATTTTGAATTGTGCAGTTGTATATTTGAATCTGTACAGTTGGCAAGCCTTTGATTTATTTATTCAAAAAAAAAAAAAAGTGGAGTAGAGGAAGTGGAAGTACAAGGATGACAAAGGAAAAGAGGGTTAGGTAATTGAAATAGGATGTACGTATGTACGCATTTAATTCATTTAGCTTTTGCATTTTAAGGAGTGTTGCGGTTCTATTAAAATTAATCTGGTAAGAAGTGACTGGGATATTGCTGTGAATAAAAAAAAATGTGAGCGTTTACGATTTGAGGAACTATTCCTCCCATTTTCGTATTTATTTTTAGCCTCTGCCCCAGTTAAAGAGACTAATATGGAAAATTATCTACGTCACGTACGTTTATTTGAAACGTAATATTTTGTAATTTATTTTTTTTTGAAGAAGGAAACTCAAATATGTTTCTTTTTTTCTGCAAAGTAGGTTTTCTAGATGAAGGGATAATTAACGGTCTAAAACTTCTGGAACAATCATGGCCTGTGTATTAAAACCCCTACTGTACAATAAGATGTAATAATTTATGCTACTGGACTTTGCCTCAAGCTCTTTCCTATTATAAGATATCAGTTTCATATTTTTATTTTCATTTCTGCAAACCACCACTAAGTATACACCATAAAGTGGTTTTGTGGTTAAAAAAAAAGCAATGAAAGGAATCAATTATGTACCTATGTTGGATTGAAACAGAGGTTTTACTACCACCGATAAAGTTATGAAGTTTTATAAGTTTCACTGTCACGCAGTGGAAAAAAATGCAGCTGGTTTTTACTATTTTTTTTTAAAAAAGATAGCGTATTTGAAGAGTTGATCTACAAATGTGATTTGTTTGGCACATTCCTTAGCGATGTGCAGCTAGCTTTTTTTTTAAATTTTAAAATTGAACAGGTAACTTTTTAAGCTTTTTAAGATGTATACTTAGTGGTGTTTTGCAGAATTAAAAATAAAAATATTAAACAGACGTCTTGTAATAGATAAAGAGCTTGTACAAATATTCAGGCGCACAGCTTCGTTATCATAAGTTATTACATTATACTACACAGTAGGGGTTTTAACAAACAGGCTAGGATTGTTATGGGAAGTTTTAGACTCACATTAAAGCAACAAAGGTTATAGGCACATTGAGCTGGTTTCATTTGGTGCTTTTTATCAATAAATGGTTTTGGTTCAGATATTTCAGGTTTTGATTTTAAGGTGATGATTTGATTGAATGGTGATTCAGCTTTTTGTATATTTGTTGTGCCTTTTTTTTTTTTTTTTTTTGTTAAAATTTAGTGTTGACGGCAGGGGTATTGTACAATACATACAATTTTGTGCTTTATAAATTGAGGTATAAAGGTTCCAATTTGGAGCTTGGGAGTTTTATAATATTACATTCTGACGACTTTATATTAGGATGCCAGGGTCATCGTTTTGGGCAAAGAAAAACAATTCTTAGTTATTTTGGAGTTCTTACCTGGGGTTCTTAGTTATTTTGGAGTTCTTAAAAGGGTCAATGTTCTGAAGTGTCAATGACCTTTCAAATCTCGAAAATAAAAAGTGATTTATTTTTTGCAGATGTTGGTTCGATGTTTTATCTTCATAAAAACAATGTTTGATGTGGTCTTCAAGAATGCAAGATCGGAAAGTTGCAGTTGAATGTGTAATGGTGTTTTTTGCAAAACAATTCTACTGTGTAACAACTTGTCTTCTAAGTTTCTGTTTGATCTCATAAAAAGGAGTTAGTCATTATGAGATTTGGTAAACTTTAGGCTGTATGATATTGCCAAATGGGAGTAAAATGCTTTTGCATTGAGGGCGCGTCATATCGTTCGACGGTTATACCTGCAAGATCAACTCCAAATGCAGCACATACGTTGAACAGAGCTCCGCAATTTTTCACCCCGATTAAGGAGGACGATTCCCCTTTCGGAAGCAAGAAATGTTATATGAGACCGAAAGATATTTATAAATCAAAAACAATCCAATAACGGGAATAAAATAAATGGGGTCATATTACTGTTAACTATAATACTGTTGACATTTTTTTTTTCTTCCGAAGTTTACAACAAAACGCGAAGAAAAAAGTTCTTCTAAAATTCTGCAAATATGCTGTATGTTTTAGATGGAATATCTTGCTTCTTCGTCTAAAAAGGGGAATAAACACTGGCGAATTCTCAATCTTTTCGGAGTGGATAGATTGGACTTTCTCCATCCATCCCGGAATCCGCTAGTGGAAAAATATAAAAAATGAATAAATAAAACTAAAATAAAATAAAAAAAGTGGTAATCTTGTTCTTTACCCCTCAGTTGCAGGGATTTTCTTATAAAAATAATACATTTATCTTTAATAACAAATAAATTCTTCTAATTCTAAACTGTTAAAAACAAAAAGTAACCAAAAAACCGACAAAATTTTCCATTATTTAGCAAAGAATCTCCTATGGTTTCCGGTCTTATCCAACATGATGTCGGGTTATCATTTAAATTATCAAACCCTTTGATCCTCGAATCATCTTATCCTTTGATTTCCTAATCATCAAAGATGTCGGTGATTTTATTCTTCATAGATTTTATTCTGCATCGTCAGTAAGGTGGCTACAGCCATTTTGGTATGAGTAAATAGCTGGAGGGATGGCAGGATTGGAGGGAAATTCCTGAAATATTTCAGGCATTAAACTTAGTCATCTGTATTCCATCCTGTAGTCAGCTATACATCAGCTTGAATAAAGAAAACAAATTCGAGTGATTGTGAGTAGAAACTAAGGTGCGTCGCGAAAATGCAAGGCCGAAAAGCCCCATATCAGGCGACGCAGTTATGCCTAAGGGGTCATTTTTCGGCACGGCAGCAGAAGTGGTCATTTTTCGGCACGGCAGCAAACGAAGAGATTTTAGACGCTCTTCCTTCTTTCGTATAAAGTTCTTCGGTTTAATCATTGGCGTTGAGACATCCTTACAACGGATTTTCGAGTAGGTTCCTCCGGTGAGATTGAAGTGGCTCGAGGCTTGAATTTTGACAGTTTGGAAATCTAGGTCAATTTGAACCTTGGTATGGCTAGAGTGAATTGAGCTTATGAATTAAGTTTGCTTCGGGTTTACCTTGGTTTTTAAAATAAAGAAGGTGATTGAGATTGGGAGGTAGATGTATCTCGTATATTGCAGGCAGAATTTTCTCTGATATAATTTTGCGGGCACATTTTAGAAGTTTTTCTTATTTTTCTATTGTTTTTTTATTTTTTTATGCAGTATATTTTATTTCTCTTTTATATTCACAGTATATAGATTCCTCCAGTATATAGATAAAAACTGTATAAGTGACAAATATGTATGACGAAAATATCTCTTGACAAAAAATACAAATGACAATACCTCTTATAAAAATTTTTTGCTTTGCCCTCCCCGTATATTCTCTTCTGGGCCCTACAACAAAAATTATCGCCAATCACTCTTATTTTCAACCTTCTCTTGTCTTTTGAAATATTCAAGAACATTTTTTTTTCTTTTAGTTTTCAACGCGCACAAGGAACATAACAAAAATTACCTATGACAAACTGTCAGAGACGAAAACGGAACAGCCATTTGTAACGTTTTTCCTCGAACATCGCGGTAATAATCAGGATGTACATTCTTCTGTACGATCTTAACGACTTCATCGCTCGGACAAGGGGTAATCAAACATTCGTTTAAAAGCTTAACATCGGCGATAAATTCCGCGATAGGTTTTCTTGGTATCTCGCTTTTCCGATAATACTCAAGTTCTACTTGTTCAAGCATTAAAACCATGTAGTCCATTCGCCTCTTTGATTTCCTCTTCATGTATCTTGTTTTCACTATATTATGGAAAGACTCCAAAAACATACTGGTTTCCTCGTTTTTCTTCTGACATTAAATCTATGACTAAGTTGCAGATCCAACTTCTGGCATATCCAAGCTAACAAGCTGGTTATCTGGCATTCAACCTCTATTAAATCCCTTTCATAAAATTTTCCGTATTGATTGCATTGATATTCTGTATCATCTGTACAATCATTGCCTACATAATAATTTAAAAGCCTTTGCACAATATTTATGACGAGTAGTTTATAATAGTTGGAAGTCTTTTGTTTTTTCATCAAATCGAAATGCTTGATCGCAATGCAATAAGAGCTGAAATGAAAAAAAAAATTGACCTAAACTTAAAAAATAAACCTATGACAGACTGTCAGTGGCAATACTAATTTTAAACTAATGACTTGAAATCACAATTAAACAAACCTTAAATTAATACCTTAGTAAGTGTTGAATTCTGTTAAACTCCTCGTAATAAACGTCTTCGAAATGCTTAGGGACCGTCAAATTATTCCCGCATACTCCCACTTTTATCTGTCCTAATTGCTCGGTGTCTTTATAGAATTCAATGTTTATGTTCTTTTCATTTAAAACGGCAGACGATGTGACTTCGACGAAAAACTTTAAAACAAAGAAGCTGATTGAAATTGGGAGGCAGATTCTGCGAGTCTGCCTTATTTATTTATTTTTTATTTGAATAAGAACATGACTTTTATAAATGCTGGTTCCAAATAAAAGGATGACAATTTTGTTTTTTATTATCAAAAAGTTAACTTGTATTCTAAAAATATCTTGAGTAAAAAAAAAAAAAATAATTATAATAATTAATTCAAAAATATCTGTTTCAAACACTCTTATCAATTATTCTCCGTGACAAATCAATTAATTGTTTTCTCCAGTTTGGATTTTATAGATATCTCTTAAATCCTTCGGAGATAGGCCCGGCACCTTCCATAAATAGCTGTACTTTTCGGATCTAATATGTTTAACATGATTGCGGTCTTCTGCAAAAATGTCGGAGACACCTCAGCATCTTCTGCTATTCGCTCTCCGTTTATTGGCATCTTTGAGCAACTTCAAAAATTTGTTTTTGGTTATTTTTTCTGGCTTTTAACAAACATGAGAAGAAATTAGAGTAGGATCCAGCTGTAACATTCTAGGAAATTGAAGGCCATTTGCTTTTGGTCTTCTTTATTTCCTTCTACAATTACATTTAAGGTTCCTTTAGTAATGCTACAGTGTTGGAGATCTGAAAAATTGGACAAGCTGTACACATCAACCACCGGGATTCGAACCCGGGATCCCTCTTCTCTAAGCCAGAGCTTTACTCTGTTAAACCTTGTCTCTTGTGTACTTAAGACTTGTGTCAATTTCTATCTTTTAATGATTTCACTCATGTTGTTAGTATAGCAGGTAGTAGTCGAAGATTCTAAACTTAAATTGTATATGGGAGACCTCAAAGATTTGGATCCTTTGAGTTGGGGCCTCTGCTTTTGAATTTTTTTCTGCACTTCCTGGTTTTTCTTGCTGTGGGTTTCGTTCAGTGCTAGTTTTAGCAACCGTCACCAAATGCTTCGGCAAATCTCGATTCTTGTTTCGGCTTCATTCATATTCTTTGTCTCTGATGCATTATTCTATAAAAGGGGGGGTCGTCTTTGGTTTGGCTTTTGCTTGTTCCAAGTTTTGTCAGCAGTGACACTGACAGCATTGACACTGACTAAATTCCTTGACCGTCTTTGCCCATTTAAAAAACTGTTCCTGCAGATCCGAACTTTAAGATTTGAGTCTTTATTCATCTCTGCTTTGCCGACGCGAAGTGAAACTTTTATTTTTTCTGGCTTTTAACAAACATGAGAAGAAAACTTCTCGAGTAGCACTTAAACCTCATCTACAATTAAAAAAAAAAGTAATTTATGGAATTATTTTCACTGATCAATCTTTGTAAGTAATAATCTAAAACTGTAAAATCTGTGTACTTGAATGGTTCTAAACTGATGTCAGTGAAAAATTCCACTAGAGAGAAATAAAAATTTTCATGAAATGATAATTTGTGGAATTTTATTCCATAAATCACTCTACGTTGTATCATCGAGAGAGTATGTTTCCTACTACGGGGAGATATACCTTTTCTCACAACCTTGCTGATTGGAGATAATCCAGCAACACAAAAAAGTGTAGGTAACTTTTTTACCTACATACCCTTGTTACATCAGTGGCTAAAACTAATATTATTTCTGACTTTTCGTTGAGTAGCTCATTGTAGACCGGGATTCTGGTGTTTGGTAAATATGAATCCCGGTCTAGAAAAATAAATTTTCGAAAACATTTAAGCACATTTGGGAGTAAAAGTTAAACTTAAACTTACTCTAAAAATTCTCTGCTAGGAAAAGTTTGAACTCTATTTAATCCTGTCGAACATCTTTCTTCAGAAAAAAAAGAGGTAAGTATGGAAGGTACAGGCTGTAAAAAGGGTAAGTTGCTAATGCGGAATGGCAAATTCATCATTTTAATTACTAATTGCCTTTTTTTAAAATCTAGGTAATAAAAAAAAAGCGGGGAGCAAATTCAAATTCAAGAAGCAAAACTCAACAACAGGACAGCTTTTCCAACTATCGCTGTACATCAATTCGTCACTTTGCTGTCAGTCAATCGAATTTAACCGGTTGGAATTGGAAACGTTGTTTCAATGACATAATCATGACGTTGTTCGATTTCATTGGCTCAGTTTCATTGACTGCACATCAAAAACACACAGTGCCTCTTGGCTAGTATATTTTAAACGAGAGAAAAATAAATCGTTTGTTAAAATTTATATTTAGAATTTATTTTTCCTTATGTATTTGAAGTTTATTATTGAATATTAAGTTATCAGTTGAATCAACAAGATAAGCTTTAGGGGAATCTTTCCTTGAAGACAGGAGGGAACAACATAAGCCAATCACTATATTTATTTATCGGACTTGCTAACGATCTTAGTTATCCATTTAATTTTTTTTTAAAATTGAGAGGTAAATAAATTTTTCTGTGGCAAATCTCATGATCATATGGAAAGGAGGATATATTATGATTATTTTAATACGAAAGGGAAAGGAATAAAAAAATACGAATATGAATTTCCAAACTATTCTTCTAAAAACAAATACTTTTATGAAGTTTGTAATTAATTTAAAGATTTATTCTAGCTAAAAAAATACATATTTCAAAATTTCTATGACTTAAAGTAGCAAAAACAATGGAGGTGTGATTTTTAGCATAAAAAATAATATTTTAAAACACCCAGGAATGGATTATTTTAGTCTAGTTCTACAATTGCAGAAATATCTGAATCATCGAAAATTACCACGATTGGTAAAGTAGCAAAAAACATTTGTTGTAATCTGCTTTTACTCCATTCATCGTCGACTCTTATATTTTTCCCTTCAATTTTTACCAGAACTTAATATCTACTGAATTATTTTAAAATTATTTTACCACTGAAATGGAAATTAAGCGGGATAAATCAAATCAAACGTCGAATTAAAACTGTATATACCGCGCAAGCGGAAAAAGGGAAATTTCAGTTTTTAAAGTTGGCAATGAAATGCAAAAACGAAATAAAAGGTATTAAAAATGGCGTCATCATCTGAAGCATCTTGCATTTCCGACCCTAATTTCGCTGTTATTTGCGCATTTTTAGAAAGATTCGCAACATCATGCGGTATTACGTATCCTCCTTTTGTAGATCTTCAGGAAATGCTCGAAAATGTTGACCATGGTACGTAAATCGTAATTTATTAACCGTTTAGATATAGGTCGACGAACTATGACTCTGGTTGTTTATGCCATCAAAAATTTTTAACATTCATAATAATTACTGCATTTAATCGCGGATTTTCCGATTATTTACATTTTCATTTACTACTTGATCCGATGGTTTTATTAAAGCGTATTTTCGGTTTGTAAAAGCGTTTTTACTGAGTTTTTAAACGTTTGCATCTTTCGTTCTGTCAAGGCGGTATAGAATGACTCAAAATACATTAAATTTTTTTTTTATCGTTTTAGTGCCTCAGGAGCTGATCGACTTACACATAAAGTTATTACGAAAAGCAAGGAAGTCAGTAGCCATTGAAAAGTGGGAAAAAGCATTGATAAAGTTTTGCCACACATATTCATCTCAGGATGGTTGGGAGATTGAACGATTTGGATATAAAAAATCAAGATTAGAAGTCAAATTAAGAGCATTAAAAGCTTTACTAGAGGGACAATTTGATCTTAATTTTAAATTTAAAGCAGAAGTGAACACAATAGCATCTGACGAATTAAGATCCAAGCCATTAGGGAAGGATAATAATGGAAGGATATATTGGTTGCAATTTGACCCATCATCAAATATTAGGGTGTATAGGGAGGATTTGGATGAGGAGTCATGGACTTTAGTAGCCAAAGATCGAGAATCCCTTGTGAAGCTTTTGCAAGAGTTATCAGGGGATGACAGTCCAATAGATTTAAATGCACTGAATGACAATAGTACAAGTTTAGCTGATAAACCAATTCTGGATACAGGACAATCAAGCAACTCAAGTGTCAAAAATGATGAAATTCCATTAGATGAGAGTAGTTTGAAAAATGGGGAAATGTCAGGTCCTTCAGCTTCAGATGAAGAAAAGGATCCTTTGGAAACAGAGAATGGGGAGAAACAAGATGATAGCATTGAGGACGACTCAAAGAAGAATTCTGTAGAAGAAGAAATAAAAAATGAGCAGCCAAATAAGTCGAAAGACTTAGAAGACAAAACAGTAGCTAATGGGGAAGCTTCAAAAAGCACAGAAGAACCAGTAAAAGAAGCTGAAAAAGTAGAGGAAGAAACAAAAGGAAAACATCCAAATGAAGAAGGAGCAGAACCAGCAGCTAAAAAGATCAAGCTTGACGAAGAAGTGAGTGAGGCCATAACAGAACCAGTGATATTTGTAAATGGGGAAGGAAATGGTGAGGAATGTCAGACGGGCAATATTGAAATAGGGGAAGCTATTGAAGACCCTGTTATGTTTTTTTATGGGGAAGGAAGCGGGGAAGAGTGCTTGACTGGGAACCCAGATAAAGATAATGAAAGGACAGAAGAAAGTGATAAAATTGAAAACACTTGTAATAGTAACCAAAGTGTTGTTCAACCACCTCCTGTAGAGACTTTGGAAAATAAAAAATCGGAAATTGAAACAAAACCAGCCCCAAAATTATGGAGCATAGACACAATATGTGGAACAAGTGTAAATAGCAATTTAGAAACAAGTGTAGATGTAAACAATATTGATAATCAAGAGACAGATGTTAAAACAAAGCAAAAAAGTTTTTCAAGTTTTTCGATTGATAGCGTATTGGAAAAGAAAACAGTGTGTGAATCTCCTAAAATTATGATTAATTGTCCAAGTGATTCCATATCAATAAATAATCAAGAACTGGACAAAGCTGGAGTGGATGTAAGTGCAGATATTTCAACAGTCGATAGCATAAGAAGGTTAGAAGATGAAAACCTAAGTACAGCAGAAACGCCCAAGTGCAATAACGAACAATCCAGTGAAATAAAAAATAACGACATTGTTAGTGAAGAAGAAATCAAACCAAGTGAACAATTAATAAAAAATGACGATAACAAAATGAACAATTCAGATAATATGACAGAATCAGAAACAAAACCTGAGGAAGGAAAAATAGAACTCAAAAAAGTTGAAACGAAAGCTGACTTGATAGTCGAAGAACCAACAGCGGAAACTGTACTTAAAGAACAAAATGTTGAAGAATCGGAATCGAAACCCCAATTAGAAGAAAAAAAAGAGGAGCCTAAAATTGATTTTGAAGAGTCAAAAACTGAACCTGAAGTTGAAGAAGCCCAAGCTGAAGTTAAATTGGATGACGGAAAATTAGAAGAAAAAGTTGAAATCAAAATCAATGAACAAGTAATAGAACCCAGTCCTGAAGAATCAAAAGCAGAGCCTGAAGTTGAAAGAACTTTACAACCTAACGTAGAAAAAGCTGAAGATCTTAAATGTGAACAACAAACGGAGCCTGTAGTTGATGAACCGAAGGCAGACCCTGGTTTTAAAAATTCAGAACCCGAACCTGTTTTAGAAGAAGTAAATGCAGAATCCAAACCTGAAGTTGCAGAACCGAAAGCAGAAATCATATTTGAAGGAGCTAAAGCAGAATCTGAACCTTTGTTGACGGAAAAAATAGTAATAGATGCACCTGAAGAAGCAAAGGTAGAAAGTAAACCTGAAGTACCGGAAACAAAAATAGAAAATGCACCTGAAGAATTAAAAGAAGTATGTAAACCTGAAGATAATGAGCCTGAAGAAGTATGTAAACCTGAAGAGGTTGAATCAAGAGCCACATTTAAACCTGACGAGATTGAACTGAAATCTAAATCTGAACCTGACGATATTGAACTGAAATCTACATCTAAAACTCATGAGGTTGAACTGAAACCTGTTTCTGAACCTGAAGAATCTGAAATAAAAGCTGTAAGTGAAGCGGGGGAAACTGAACAGCAAGTTGTATCTAAACCTGAGGAAGCTAAAGCAGAAGTAGGAATTCAACCCGAGGAAGCAAAAGAAGAATCAAAACCTCTGGAAAAGATAACAGAAAGCGCTTTGGAAGAAACAAAAACATCATCCGAATTAGAAGAAACAAAAAGTTTAAAACCTGAATCAGGAGAATCCGACACCAAATCTGAATCTGAAGTATTGGAAGCAAAAGAAGAATCAAAACCTCTGGAAAAGATAACAGAAAGCGCTTTGGAAGAAACAAAAACATCATCCGAATTAGAAGAAACAAAAAGTTTAAAACCTGAATCAGGAGAATCCGACACCAAATCTGAATCTGAAGTATTGGAAGCAAAAGAAGAAACAAAGCTTGACATTGGAAAAAAAGTAGAGGAACCTTTATCTGAATTGGAAGAAGGGAAACCAGAGCCAGAACCGACGACAGCATCTGAAGAAACCAAGGCAGCGCCTGAACCAGAATCCAAACTTGAAGAAAAAGAAGAAACAAAACCAGAACTCGAAACGAATTCCAACGTAGACTTAAAAGAATCAAATGAAAGTTCCGTCAGTGATAAAAAAGAAGATAATGATCTCAGCAAGGTTGTGACCGAAAGTAAAATCACCAGCGTTGAAAATTTAAAATGTGATAAGTTAGAAAGCGAAGAAAAAATGAAGGGCGAAGTCGATGGCTCTCCCGATGAGGTTTCGAATACGGAAAAATCCGAAGAGCCGGAAAAAGAAAAAACAGTGCCTGAGATACCACAAGAACCGAAGACTGATGAAAAAATTAAAGATGCGAGTGCCAACGAGGAGGATAATGCAAAGACTGAAACTGAGGAAAAAACTAAAGAGGAATCCCCGCCTAGGAAAATTTTATTGAGGAACAGGAAAGGAAGCGCGGAAGAGCCGAAACCTGTTACGCCGAGAAAAAAGAAAAAAAGAAGTGTAAAAAAGAAATCCGGAAGCAAAGGAGAAGCAAGCGAACCAAAGATTAATGAAAATGAGGATGGAAAGGAAGGGGAAGATGAAAATGAAATTCCGGTAGATGCAGTGGCAGGTACTAATGCCGAAGAAGTTGATCCTTTGGCTTTAAATAACGAAGAAAACGAAGCTCCGGAAGGTGCAAAAAGCACAGGTTTGTATTTTAACAATTTTTTTAAAAATTATTTAAAAATGCATGTTGATAATTTTTTTTTTTTTTTTTTAATTGTAGAGCAAAAGAAATCGTCCAAGAAATCGAGGAAAAGGCGCAACACTACAACGAATTCCATCTCGGAAGACGGAGGAGCAAAACCGGAAGAAGAGGAAGAAGGTGGGGGCAGGAAAAAAATGAAAATGAGAGGGAAAAAATCACTTGATGGGAAAATCAGAAAAAGCGTAGAAGAGAAAAGAGAACGAAGAGGGAGTACCAGTGAGGAAGAGAATAAAGAAGAAGATGAAAAGAAAGATGAGGATGAGGAAGATAAAACGCCGAAGAAGAAAGGAAGGCCAAGAAGGATGAAGAAGGAAAAAGTGGCAGCAAACTACATACTTGTAAGCATTTTGTAATATTGGAGGGAGTGGATGGCGTAAAAGAAAATCCCACTTTTTTTTTTTTGATATTTTGCTCTTGTGGGATAAAGAGTGAGGATAAAAAAACCTTGAATTTTTGGACGCCAAGAAATTTTTTTTTTTTTTTTTTTGGCTGGAAAAAAATGATAAAGGAGGATTTTGCCCAAAACTTACGTGTTTGAGAAATTTTTAAGAATTTATTTTTGTTTTGATTTCACCTCTGTATATATAAAAGGGGAAAGGTATGTCCGCAAGTTGCAGAGAAAAAAAATGTCAGTTAAATTACGTTAAGTTAGGTAAAAAATTAAGTATTATTATTTTTAGAAAAAAAATTTGCGGAGGAAAGAAATATTTTTTTAAAAATATTTTAATTTAACTTAAGGAGTGTCTTTACACTTTTTAAAAAGGTATAACTCACTGCTTTTTGACCAATAAGGTCTCTTCCTTTCGGCCTTTACCAACTTTTGGGAAATAAAAATTTTGCTTTGCTTGTAAACAAATGGTATGTTTATTTCAAAAAAGTAACATGTTTTTTCCAAATTACCATAAGAAAATAATGTATTTTTTTTCTTAGCGAAATATCCATCGAACCAAGTTATCAAATTAACCCAAACTTCACAGTTAAATTAATTTTGTTCTTATGGAATAGCTTTTCATGGTTTCAAAAAAATCTTACATTTTTTTTCAAATGTAAAGACACTCCTTAACCTAACTAACTTCTAATTTTTAACTTCACTTTTAAGTAACTTTTTTTTTAACTTTTAATTTTTGCTAGGCAAATATTTTTTGCCTCTATTAATTGCCTAGATTTAGATAAAAGGCATTTGGGGTTTGTCCGTGGAGAAAATTTTTGAAAGGCTCCATTTTCTTTTTTGTTAAAATTTGTCGCGTGAAGAAAATGAGTCGCTATGTCCGAAAAAAAGAATATTTTCTCGATCGTTTTTTATTTTAGCTCGATGTTTTTATTGGTTTTAGCTCAAGCCCAAAAATTTTCCGTAAAAAATTGCCTAGATTTAGAAGCCTTCTTTGAAAAATTTTCAGGGCAGAACATTTTCTTTACCAACTCCTCGGGTCAAAAAATGTTTCACTTAAAGAAAATTTTCTTTAAAAAATTTACATTTTCCACGTCCGAACTACTTTTTTTCTAGAAAAAAATATTTGGATTTTTGGAAAAAGTGGATTTTTTTTAAGAAAATTTTTTGAGAAATAAAAAATTGTAGAGGAAAAAATTTTTGGAACAAAAAAAATTATTCGAATAAGAAGTGAGCCCTAAAAGCCCTGACCGAAAAAATATTAAAATTTTGTTTTTCCGACATGAAAATAATTGTGGAACGACAAGTGCGTCTTAATGTCCAAAATGTCAGAAATATTTGCAAAAGCGCGAAGCAAAGCGAGCTCAGAGAAGCTAGTAAAAATTAAAATAAGATTTTGGGGGGCGTTGCACCCTCTGCGCCCCCCCCCCCCCCCCGCTACGCCTTTGGTAAGAGCAAAAAACGAAATGCCTCTTGGTTTTTTTTTTATGCCATTCTGTCTTTTTTTTTTTTTTTTTTTTTTTTTTCAAATTCTCAAAAGTTTTTTTTTTTTTGGTAAAACATTTGCTACATTCATGTTCATTTGTTTCAGCTCGAGAAATGAAATTGCTGGGAATAACCTCAGAAATGGATTTGGAGTTACCGTCGATTCGCCAATCCCGTCGGATCGCTCAATTGAAATTAAAGGAAGAAGCCGAGAGGAGACGCCTCGAAGAGGAAAGATTAGAAGCTTTTAAAAACAAAGATAAGAAAAAGAAAAAGGATAAAAAGAACAAGGACAAGAAGAAGAAGAAGAAGAAAGATGACAGCGACGGGAATTACGACGAAGAAGCGGAGGAGTCCGAAGATGAAGACGAAAAACAAAAGAAAAAGGAGGAAAAGAAAAGGAAAAAGAAAGAGAAATTGAAATTCAACGAGCTTAACCCTTGGAAAAGTTCTTCCGGCAGTTCCTCTTCTTCATCGGAGGAAGATGAAGACGACGAAGAAGAACACGAAGAGGAAGAGTTATTTAAATCGGATCACGAATTTTCGATGGAGTCCGACGTGGATCAGGAGGACCCCGATTATAAACCGTTGAAACGAGCACGTACCGCCAAAGTCGAAAAAGACGATAAAGAAGGCAAAGAAGGTGATAAATACGACGATACGAACTGCGAAAAATGTAAGAAAAACGATCATCCCGAGTGGATTTTATTGTGCGACAAATGTGATAAAGGGTGGCATGCGTCTTGCGTTCATCCGGTTTTAATGGTAGTTCCTGAAGGTGACTGGTTTTGCCCTCCTTGCGAGCATGAAACTCTTATTACGAAGCTCCAGGAGAGTTTAGTCCAATACGATAGGTCGCAAAAACAAAGAGAAAACGAAGAACTGAGAAAGAAACGTCTCGCGTTCGTCGGAATCAGTTTAGACAACGTTTTGCCGAGTAAAAAGGAAAAGAGAAAGAAACATCGCGAAGGTGTCGGAGAAGATGATGACGAGGACGAGGAAGACGACGATGGCGAAGAGGATGACCGGGACAACGATAAAAGCGCGTCGGGATCGGCTTCGGGATCCGAATCGTCCGATAGCGACAGTTCTAGTTCGGGAGAAACAACTTCGGATGAATCCGACGAGCCTGTTTATCAGCTTAGGGAACGCCGCACGAACGTGACCAGTTACCGGTACAACGAATACGACGAACTCATCAAATCCGCTTTGCAGGACGAAATCGAAGCGGTTAAAGGTGCAGGGAACGCGGGGAAAGGGAAAGACATCAGTAACATTATTAACGCCGAGGAACCGAAAATTCCGGAGCCCGCTTCCGCTAAACCGGAAGGAGAAGAAGAATTGATTAACGGCGTACCTGAAGCGGCTCCTGCGGCTGAAGTAAAAATTCCGGCGCAGGAAAGCGAAGATCCGGCGGCAGCTACGAAAGTGGAAGAGAAAACGAAAAAGGCCGACGGAGATTCGGATGCAGAGGATGGAGATAGCGAAAACGGAGAGGTTCAAAACGAGGAAGAACCGGCTGAAGAATTGCTTGATGAACCCCCTCCGGTCGTACCGAAATATGACAAAAAGAAAAAGAAATCGAAGAGTTTGAAAGTTACGAGTTTGGAATTTACTAGCGACGAAGAGAACGATGACACGTCCGATTCGGACTTTAAAGGGACAAGCAGCGATGAAGAATCGGATTACAGTCTTCCTTCTGAAAGCGAATCGTCGGATGGTGTAAGAAAGAAGAGGAAGAATTACGATGGGCCCGTTAGAAGATCAACGAGGGCCAGGATAGCTCGCTACGACAGAGATTTTAGTAAGTTTTTTTTTTTTTTTTTTTTTTTCAAATTTTGCTAATTTTGTTTTTATTATGACAGTTTGTGAAACGCAATTTTTTTTGTTTTTGTTTTAGTAAACGATGACAGCGACGATGAAGCTCCAAGAAGGAAGAAATCGAGAAATCTATGGGCGTCTGAATCTGAAAGCTCGGATTCCGATCGATCTTGGGGCCGAAAAAAGAAACGAGGAAGCGGAGGAGGACGTTCCAGGCGTAGAGCAACTACATCAAGAACCAGAACAAAAAGCAAAACGAAAGCCAAACCTAAAAAGAAAAGGAGTAAAAAGAGGATAGTCGATTCGGATAATGACGATTTCGAAAGGACCATTAAAAAACCCAAAAGTCGAAAAGTAAGCAAACGGAATTAAAATTCAAAATAATCTTGGGGAATTTTTATTTTTGTCTTATATTTTTATTGCACCTTTGTTGACTTATTTTTTTAATCTCTTTTAGTTGTATTTTAGCGAAGAGATTCCCTGTTGCTGAAAAAAAAAAAATCAATTTAGTGAAAATTTTGAAGCTGTGAAGCTATTTGGAGCTAATTACTTTTGGTTTATCGAAAAGCAGTATGGTTTCCTAGAAAAGTTTTTTTTTTTTTAAATTGAAATATTTTTTAAAATTTTCTGATTCATTTTGTAATCAATATTAATTTTTAACAATCTTTTATTTTTTCTTCGCCCAAAAGTAGAAATACATTTTTGTTGCACCGTGCATTCTTTTACATAAAAGAGAATCGGGCTCGGTCCTAAGGAAATCTGTCTGTCCGGGTGCCCACCGTTCGCGCCAAAAATTAATATTTAATCATTTTAATATTAAAATTTTAACTTCAAAAATTTTAAATAATATTTTGACTGTTTTTGCTTTAACTTTTGGCCTGTTTTAATAGTAAAATTAAGACGATATGATCGAAAGCAAGGACTTAAAAAATTTCTTGTAAATTTTATTTAATTTTCGTCGTTTTTTTAAATTAAATTGTACATGAAATTTTATAAAAAATTTTGCAAGAAATTTAAAGTTAAAATTTCATTTTAAAATTAGACGACATGAACGAAAGCATAGACTTAGAAAATTCCTTGTAAATTTTACTTCTAGAAAAGTTAAATTTTAAATAATATTTTGAATATTTTTTTTAAACTTTTGGCATTTTTATCAAAGAATTCGAATTTTTTAACCAAAAACGAGCAAAAAAAAAAATGCTTTGGTAAAATTTGAAAAAAATTAGTCAAAATTTTAATTAAAGTCTTCAAAGTTAAAATTTTAATTTTAAAACATTGCCTTAGCTCATTTTTTTGGCTAAAGGAGAAAAGACAAAATTAAAAAACGTAGTGAACATTTTATTTAAAATTTCTAAGTTTTTGTTTTGACGTAGGGCTACGTCTTAAGGGTCAACATGGGGAAAAATAGTTTGTGCGGACCGTGTAGTTGTCACGATAAATTTGTCACTAAAATTTCAGATTTTGCCAATAAAACTTCAGATAAATTTGCCAAGAAAATTTCAGATAAATTTCTTAATAAAATTTCAATAAAATTTTAACTTTGAAGACTCTAATTAAAATTTTGACTAATATTTTTCAACTTTTGATCTTTTTTATCAAAAATTTTAAGTTTTTTTTTTTTTGTGCGAGGAAATAAAATTATGTTTTTATCAAAAAACTCGGATTTTTTGACCAAAAGCGTGCAAAAAAATGCGTTGAAATTTTTAAATCGTTTCATCGTTTTAGCAATATTAAGACCCCATGGACGTTTATACGTAGGGGTTTGCCCCCATATCCCAGTATGATTTTTTGTTCATGTAGTCTGATTTTATTATTTAAAAAAAAATATTTAAAAAAACGGCGAAAAATTTAAAAAAAAATTAAATATCAAGTATTAAGTATTAAATATTAAAAAGTTAAAGTCAAAATATTATTTAAAATTTAACTTTTTTAAAAGTAAAATTTACAAGAAATTCAAAGTCCATGCTTTCGTTCATGTCGTCTAATTTTAAATAAAATTTTAATTTTAATTTTCTTGTAAATTTTTTAGAAAATTTCATGTAAATTTTACTTTAAAAAAGCAGAGAAAATTTAAAAAAAAAGTTAAATAAAATTTTAAAGAGATTTTCCCAGGACCGAGCCCCAAGACGTAGTCCTACGTCAAAAAAAAAAATGGGAATTGATACACATCAGAAAAGAGTTCAAAATTCCCTCATCGGAACATTTTTAAACTGGCCTGCTTAAAAAGCATATATGACACCCCCCTTTTCCTTCTTTTACTTAATTTTTCAATTTTTCAAGTTAATTTTATAAAATTTATCTTTAAAACGATACCCCTTAATGTTTTAGATCAAATACGGAGGGCTGGACGACGCCGCCGAGGAAGCGGAAGTTCCCACCAGACGAACCAGAGGGAGAAAAATTAATTACCAGGAGATGAATCCTTCCGATGATTCATCGGATGGAATCAAACCTAGAGTCAGACCCATGAAAATCGATTCCGACGACGACTTTGTCGCTGACAAAGAGAAAGAAGCGGAATCAAAAGAGCCGGAAGAATCGGAAGAAGAAGAAAGCGGCGACGACGAGGACAACAGCGCCGGGGAGGACGGTCTCCCGAAAAAGAAAGACAAGGAAAACGGGGAAACGGATAAGAAGAGCAAAAAGAACGTGATACCCGATCCGGATGATTTCAGCGAAAACGATTTGATGGAGGACGAGGAACTGGACGAGTTTGCGGAGGAATTGGAAGACCTCGACGAGGAAGAAGAAGAAATATTAGGGGAGATGCTTAAAGAGGGAGACGTCCCGGTCCACGAACTTAAATCGGCTGTGAAAAACGCAAAGGAAAAAAGGAAGTTGAAAATATTAGCGGAGATGAACGCGAATAAGGCGGAAGTGGTCGAACCTCCACCCCCGTACCCTCCGATTCCGGCGCATTTAGAAAATCCCGGCTCCGGACCTAAATTTCAAAAAATCGGTAAAATGAAAATAACGCCGAGCAGATCGGAACTGGCGATGGCGGCGCAGTTTACCACTGCTGCTCCTCCTCCTCCACCTCCCGAAGCGATCCTTCCTCCTCAGCTGAACGAACCAGGTTTTAGAGGACCCGAAGGAGATCCGGTCGGGGGTTTATTATTAAAAACATTACAAGGTGATCCTCAAAAGCCGCAGTTAGATCCTGGTATTCCTTTAAGCAATCCGAACATTCCTCTTAAAGAAGAAGTTTTGAAGATGCAACATCTACAGCAGCCTTATCCTCCTCCTCCTCCTCCGTTTGTCGGGGATCCATTAGTCAGAAGTTTAAATCAACTGCCTCCTGGGATGATACCGAATCAACCTCCGCCGGCCGGTATGTTGCCCCTGCACATCGGTAACGGGCCTCACGTTCCGCTACCTTTGCCTCAATATAACACTTTCCAAGATATGATCTCGCCTCTTCAAAGGATGCCTATATATCCGCCGACGCAGAATCTTCCAACGACGGTAGCCGGTATTTCGAATTTAAACGCGTTACCTCCTGATCCGAGGAAAAAACCGGGGCCGAAACCGGGCACTAAAACCAAAAGGAAAAGCGACGGAATGATGTCTCCCGGGCCTGACACTTCGGAGGAAAGCACGGAATCGTCCGACTTACGATTGCCGACTTCTCAAATGGAGGATTTTATGTCCAAAGGGACACCAGGGGCGGAGACACCGCCTAAAAGGAAAGGACGGGGTCGAGGGAAAAAACAGTTACTTGCGGAAGCGCAAGCTCAAGCACAGGCCCAAGCTCAGGCTCAAGGCAAACAAGACGTTACGATCGCAACGGTTCAAGCACCGACTCAGTTTCCTCCTCAGGGCATAACACCGGAAGGGGGTAGCGTCATAACGCGCATGCTCAACACTCCTCAAGGGCCTACACCATTTCCGGGAGGGGATGCCAGCCCTTTCTCTGCGAGTCAACGAGGAAGACCTCCACCCGGACCTCCGGGTCCTCCTTTCCGACCCACCACCCCCGGAGCTTTCCCCGGAACCGCGCGTCCCCCGATAAACGTATCATCACCAATGCAACTACGGGCTCCGCCGCCCGGAAGTTTATATCACACGTCTCATCCTTTAGATCCTTCCCCGTCCGGCGGAGGAGCGATTAACATCCCGGTCACGAATCCGGGAATATCGAAACCGTCCCCTCCTCCCGGATTCAGGGGTCCCGTCCCGGGTCAAATACCTTCGATGTTACCGAGGTTTCCCGTCGGTCCGGGTTTGAGACCTCCGCAGGGTTCTCCGCCGAGGAACGAAAATTTCCCGGGGTTCCCTTCTAATTTTTACGGGAGTTTCCCTCAACCCCCGCCCGGCCCTTCCGGAGATCCCATGTTACCCGCTCCTCCTTTTCCTGATCAGTTCGACGATGCTCACGTCGGAGCTAATCCTAAACCTTTCGACGACGAAACCGGTGGGGAATTCGGTGGGCTTGCATCTTATTTTGCTAGTCAAAGAGAAGATGATTTGGATACCTAGCCAAACCCATAAAGACTTTAAAAAATAAATTGTAATTTTTCGCTCCGGAGGACTGGTTTTTTTTTTATACGATGCTCAAAGATTTTTTTTTTACGTCTTATCGGCCTAATTCTTTTCTTTTTTTATTTTTCGAGAAAATAAAAATTCGTTTTCGTGATATTGAAAATTAATTTATAAGGTATCATCAAACATTGTATTATTGTAAGTTGTTTAATTTATAATTTTTTTTTTTTAAATTCAATTTGTAGTCTAAATCACGCTACATTTTGCAAAAAGAAGGCAGTTACGTACTTTTTTTTTTTTTTCTGTTGAAGTATAATTTTGAATAAAAGAAGCGAAAGGTTATGGCTGTAAGGTGTTATAAATTGAAAGCTTTTATGAAAAATTACGGAAAAAAAATTCGAACTGGCCCTGACTCCAGTTGATAAAACTGGTGGATTCCAAAAGTGAATCCTTTTTTTTTTTGGCCAGACTAAGACAAATTTTTCTCGTAATTTTTCTGCGATTCTCAATGTTTTAAAACCTTACAGGTGAAATCTTTAAAAAAAACCATCATTGTCATCATGAAAAAACGTATCACAGGGAAATTATATTTTGTTTTATTTTGTACAGCACAAGATAATTTTAATAATCACTTTATATTTTTATATTTATATATTTTATAAACTGAAATAATACTTTTCTTTTTGCGAGTAAAAAAAAATTGAAAACTGGTAGTATTAAAGTTTCTATACGAAATCACATCATTTTTATTTTATTTTTAATTGTAACTATTAAATTAAATTTTTTTAAAAAATATTTATTTTGTAATTAAGAAATCGAGACTATGGAAAATACCAGACGGTCTCGAAAACCATACACCGAGCCGTATAAAACCCAAGACTATTTAAATTAATTAATTGGTCTTTGGAAGCTCAAACCAAGTCCAGTTTTGAAATTAGTTAAAATTAATTATTTGACAAAAAATAGTCTTGGTTTTTATACAATCAGGTGCTAAAAACCCAGACCTTTTTTTTTCTTTCAAATATTTGGTCAATGGTTTTTTAAAACCTTGAGGTATGAAAAAATGAAGGGGCCAGAGAGAGCAAGAAAAGGTGTGAGTGATTGACTGAGTGAGTGAGGTGAAAAAATACATGGTGGAACAACTTTTCTTGTGTGAATTTATTAATGTAAACGTAGGAAACACCGCCTTAAAAATTGTTCCACCATGTGTTAAGAAATAGGAAGTATGGATGAACAGAGAAATGAAACTGGGAAGAAAATGAGAGAGTAAGGAAGGTCCCGAAAAATTCAAGATCTTGGAATTTGAAATCATTAAAATAATAGTAATAATTATAACAATTATATCGTTTAACATCTTAGGTGAATTACTATAATGTAAATTGTGAATATTTGATTTAATTTAATTTAGACAGAATTCGGCGTTGTTTTTACAAAAAAATATAGATTATTAAAATAAAAATAAAAAAAAGATATAAAAAATTTACTTTGTATTAAAAATGATTAGGTACTGAAGAGCTATACTTATATAATAAAATTTAAGATTTTAAGGTATGTCCCTGTGTTCCACATATTTACACAAGTGGTGAAAGTGTAAGTTTTAATTACTGACTTACATTGTAAATAAAAAAAATATTCTATGTCAAGTTTTTTTTCAATAATTGTCCGTTCATCCTGGAAAAAATTAAATCATTTTATTAAAAATTTTTATTTTGACTTGTTTTTTTTTTTTTTTTTTTTTTTTTTTTTTTTTTTTTTGTATCTTTATTATAATACTGTTTTTCCTGCTTCAAATATTTATGAACAGATAAATTACAAACCTAACTAATGGTCCATAAATTGACCGTATTTAATGGAAAATCCTAATTTGCGTAACCTTTTCGATATTCTATCATTATCATTCAGGGTCTTTTATTTCCGTAACGGCCCAATTGTTTTTGTTTTCCAATAACTGACTTCGAAATTAGCCTATGTACCACAGTTCTATATAGTACGGCCTTATAGTATATATTAAGGACTATATTATATTTTTTTTTTCAAAATTGTGGGTAATTTAATTGGAGAAATTGAAGACACCACGGGAATAACGATCAAGGTCCGATATTTTTGTTGACATTCCTTTGTCAAAGGTTAAACATAAGAGAAAAATGTAAATAAAAACATCAGACCTTGATCATTTTTCCCGTGGAGTCTTCAATTAGTATATACATTTATGGTTGGGATTTTTCTCAATTTTAAGTCAGTAGAGATATTGCGCTCCTTTACTTCAAAAATTACCATTACATTAGTTTTTAATATTTGATCCAATCTCGTTTGAATATTTGAGCCAATTTTGGAAAATGGCGCAGCACGCAGGGAAATTTCCTTTGAGAAACGTGGCGGCAGTTTCTTTCCTTTGACGCTTGGTCGGCTGTAGATTTTCAAATGTGGTTCTGCATTTGTAAATTTTAATCTTTAAACATCTAGAATTCTGTTAATTACTAAATAGTTTTAAGATGTCGGAAAGTTTACAATTGAGAGGTACTTTAAGAGGACATAATGGCTGGGTTACCCAAATCGCAACTAACCCGAAATATCCGGACATGATTTTGTCCTGTTCTCGAGGTACGTGTCTTTTTTTTATTATAATAAAACATGCCGGTCTGGATGATATATAAAATAATTTATTTATTATTAAACTTAAATATGACTTAACATTCGTCTATTATCTTTTGATTTTAGACAAGACATTGATTGTTTGGAAACTGACCAGGGATGAACATCAATACGGTTTCCCTCAAAAACGACTTAAGGGTCATTCTCACTTTGTTAGCGACGTTGTTTTATCATCTGATGGAAATTACGCCCTCTCCGGTTCTTGGGACAAGACATTGAGATTATGGGATTTGGCAGCAGGGAAGACAACCAGGCGGTTTGAAGATCATACCAAGGTGTGACTACGGGCAACTTCAATTTTAGTCAAGCTTTTTTTTTTGAATTTTTTTTTTTATAGATAGAAGAGGTTTGAAAAAACCAGATCTGTGAGTATTGCATGAGATGTAAGAAGCATGGATCACGAAAAGAAATTCTTGTATGTCAAAGAATTTTTTATTTATTTGATAATCTTGCTTGACATGCAGGAACTAGTAATTAGCACAGATTGAAGGGGTTTATAACTACAAAACAGCTATTATTTTATTTTGGACCTTTTTTATATTTTAATAGGATGTCCTGAGTGTAGCTTTCTCTGTAGACAATCGTCAAATTGTATCAGGAAGCAGGGATAAGACAATTAAATTGTGGAATACTTTAGCTGAATGCAAATACACAATTCAAGATGATGGACATTCAGATTGGGTTTCCTGTGTTAGGTTCTCACCAAATCATGCTAATCCGATTATTGTGTCTGCTGGTTGGGATAAAGTTGTTAAGGTTGGTTATAGATCTCATTACTTTTTTAATTTTTTATCATTATGATGAAACAAACTGTATCTGACGACTTCATGCTGTCAACTATGTTTATGCGGATATGGGCCTGAAATTATTAAGTCAATATACTTTATCCCAAGGATTTTATTGAAGATCACTCAGCAATTTTTTTGTTCCCTAGGTTTGGAATTTGACGAACTGCAAGCTTAAAATCAATCACACTGGCCATACAGGATATTTAAATACAGTCACAGTTTCCCCTGATGGTTCCTTGTGTGCTTCAGGAGGCAAAGTAAGTTCTCTATTAATTCTTTACCTATAAAAACAAAATTTATGATGAAAATCATATCTGACGACTTCATGATTGATCATTTATTTTTTAGCGGATATGGGGCTGATAGTTGAAAAATAATAAGAATATCATAAAACCATCTATTTATTAGTTTATTCAATTGAAATTTCTTTTAATGTTTTTAGGACTGCAAAGCCATGCTGTGGGATTTGAACGACGGCAAACACCTTCACACGTTAGATCATAACGACATAATTACAGCCCTCTGCTTCAGCCCCAACCGATATTGGTTATGTGCTGCATTTGGTCCATCCATCAAAATCTGGGATTTAGAAAGCAAAGACATGGTTGAAGAACTAAAGCCAGAAGTTGTTTCTGGAACTACTAAAGCTGAACCGCCTCAATGTTTGTCCCTTGCCTGGTCAACGGACGGTCAAACATTATTTGCCGGATATTCGGATAATACGATACGAGTCTGGCAGGTTTCAGTCTCGGCGAGATAAAATGATTGTTTTTAATTTTTTAAAACGAATATAAAAAAAAGAGGAAAACGAAATGTTTTTATTTTATTTTTATTTTTGCACCTACTGTGCAAAGCCAATTTTTTTTTTAAAAAGCGAGGGGTGCGAGTTACTAAAAAACAAAAGAACAAGAGGCGCCTATCGTGTCGTGTTTACATTATTTATGTTTATAAATTTAATAAAAGGAAAAAAATTATTTTCGTTTTGTTTTGTACTTTATTTTTATAATGGCGAAAGCAAAATTTAGCGCGACAGCAGTCAGGACGACCAGTTCTACGTCTACTCCCCATCAGTTGCCTTCCAGCATTTACGTAAGTATCGAAAATTGTTCATACGGTAGGTTTGTTTACGATAGACATTTTAATGAACGAAAACATTTCGTGAGATAATCAAAATGGGGTAAAAGTTTAGAAATTAATCATTTATTGCTTCATACGAATTGATTACTTGCTGACGCCTAGCGTCCTTTAACCATATTCAGGAGGTTTCATTAATTTCATTTATTCATTAAAATATAGATTAATTTTATATGTCGAGGATCAATCCGGGTCACATTTGAATTTGTTGACGGAACTAATTGAGGTCGTTAATCAAAGGAAATGAAATCGAGCAGGGAAATTAAATTGAGACCGATTTCTCCCCTTTGTATCTTATCGTAAGTTAAACATACGATTTAATAAAGAAAACGCCTTGCAAAATTTAAGTTGGCAACGCTCCAATGACGTCAACAGTGGAGTGGAGTCAATTTTGTCGGCCATTTTGAATGGTGTTGTATTTTGTAGTGATTCAAGCTTTGAGAAATATCGTATGATTTAATAATTTTCACACGTTTTGATATTACCAAATCGTTTTTAGCTTCATAATATGGAGGAGAAGACTTCTCTTAAAGAATTGGACCAATGGATAGAGCAATTGAATGAATGTAAACAGCTAACGGAGAGTCAAGTTAAAACCCTATGCGATAAGGTATGATCCCGATTTGTAGAAAAAAAAATTCGGGTTTAAAACGTGTTTTTAGCAGAAAATTTTATAGCGGTCGGATATTAAAATCGTAAATTGATGTTAGCAGAATATTGGAGTGTGTAAATTTTGAAGTTTTTATCATTTTTTAACTTAGGCCTACTTAGTTTTTGGAAGGGTGGAAATGACGTTCCGTTATGAATCCCCCTTTTTTACGAGTTTTTAGTGGGTGGTGTAATGCATGGTCAAAAACATTATTTGTTTTGCAATGATATTGAGTCATTCAGATATTGCAATTATCAGGTCATCTTATCATATGTATTAATTAGCAAGTGTTTTTTTTTTTTTTTTGTTACAGGCAAAGGAAATTTTAGCCAAAGAATCAAATGTTCAAGAAGTAAAATGTCCGGTTACTGTATGTGGAGATGTACATGGACAGTTTCATGATCTAATGGAATTATTCAGGATAGGAGGGAAATCACCAGATACAAATTACCTGTTCATGGGGGATTATGTTGATCGTGGTTACTATTCAGTCGAAACAGTAACTTTATTAGTAGCATTGAAGGTAAATAAACAGTGATAGAAATAATTGATTAGCAAATATTAAGGTGATGCAGTTGGGGTTTTACGAGGAAAAGAAAAGGACTTTCCCAATATGAATTTCATATTTATAGGTCCAAATCTATAATTTATTGTAAATTATCTACTAAAATATTTTTAAGAAATTTTGTTTTTAAGTATATTTTTGTGGGAAATAGTTAAAATTTCAATCAGTTAGATGGAGGCAAATTTGCAATTCAGTTCACTTTTTGTGTTTTCCTTTTTATTGTGTGGTTGTGGGGAGGTATAGGATCCATTAGATAATGGTAATTGCGGTGCCATCACCTAAAACTAAGCATTTAGCTTTTACAAAAAAATGTGTATATTAATGTTTTATGGTTACATCATCTAAAAACCAATTTTTATGTGCCTCTACTTTTTCTTTCCACTCTTTTATGATTTTATTCATGGATTCTCCAGTTCCTCCATATTCTACTGGAAGTATTTTAGGGTCTACAATTTGGTGCAAATTATTTAAGTTTTTCCCGTAAGCCCGAACTCTTTTTCTTAATTTCTCCCTCATGAATTGTTTAAACACATTCAAAACTACATGTATGTATGAAGGGCAGTTTATAAAGTCAATGCTTTTGATCCGTATCGGATAGCAGTCCTGCCAGGAGTGCACCGCTTTTTTTATTAACGTCGGAGTCATTTGCAAAGCGTGACCTAATGCAACTCCTTGCATATCGATGACGACGATTGCTCCGTTTTTCGCGATTGTTTCGTCCAGCTCAAGTGCCAAATCGACGATCATCATCCCGACTTTGAAAACATCCACCATCGGATTTTGTTTCGGATCATTAGCGGTCGCCCTTACGACGATGACGGATTTCCCTTCTTCGTCCTTTTCCGGTAGAGGGAACAGAACCCCCAATTCCAGAAGCTCTTGGTTGCCTTTGATAAAGGGATCTCTGTCTTGAAACCATTCAGGCGTGCTCCTCCTCATTTCGTAGAAATTTTTCATTTTAACTTTGGCTTTATCAATTCTGTTCTTGGAACCTTCCAGGAATCTCGTGATGAAATGATTATCGGTTCGCGGGTTGGGTATTTCCCCAGTTTTTAACCATTCCAGGATTTCCGAGCATTTTAAGGAATCCATTTCCTGAAACATTCAAGAAAAAGGGCGGTTTTTTTTTTCTCTTTCGAAAACGTGTTAAATCGATTTTGAAAATGATGATTGATGATATTTCGTGTTAAAGGCGATTAGGAGGGTGGGATAAAGGATTGAGTAATACAGGGTGATTTGATTTGATATTTCTTGTAAGTGAAAACCTACTGAATTTTTTTTTTTTAACGTTATTATTTGCGGTTTTTTTTTTTTTTTTAAGTATTAAAACCGTTTGTGATGGGAAGCTGATTCATTCATTGTTGTGGCATTTCATTGTACTTGCTTGTATATTCGTATGCATTTTCATCTCAAGCTTTTTTTATAATCCAAATACGAAATTGAATATTGACTTTGGCAGAATGCAGTTCCAACATTTGGTGTAAGTTAATGAAAGAAAATATCTGTGTTGTCAGATTTTAAGATTGACTAACGTAAACAATCATGTGAAGTTTTTCTTTAATTTTTTTTTAAATTTCCTAATTAATTTTTATTTACAAAATATTACCAATCATCATACTAAAAGTTATCTTTTGTCAAAAAATTAGCATTGTTTGATTATTTGATATTTTGATTTCGTCTTATGGAGTTTGAAAACAAGGCAGAGCATCTGACTATGATTTTTTTTAAAAAGTGTGCTTTTCAAGCAGCCAATTGGGGAAGGGACTAAACAGACCTGAGTCTTTGTGTAAATCTTTTGGTCCCAGGTATTGCCTCTATTTTTTCATTTATATGAGCATGAAGAACTCTGATCTCTCCTTAGTTCTCAGGCTGACTCTCTCAGTTTCGTCTTAGTAAGAGAGACTAGACAAATTATTAAGAAACAAAGGCACGATTTCAGCAAAACTTCTAAGGGAGGGGGAACTGCTCGTCTTAGGGGAAGTAAAATCACTATTGGAGTTACTTAGTGTCATTGCCAATAAAAGCTAGGTTTTGCTTTCTGAATTTGTTAGCTTGTTACTGTGTACTTTTAAAATTTTAGCCGAAGAGGTAAAAAAAAATGGTTGACTCTTTGTTTTAAACAGAGAATTTTCCTTTTTTTTAGAATCTTGGAAACTTATTATTGAAGATAGTATTTTGAAAATCACTCAGCGGTAGCTTTTTTTTTTTTAAAGGAGGGATTTTTTAAGTTCTTTATACACTCGTTCCAAAATTAAAAAAAAAAAACAATTTTTTCATAAACAGGAACGCATGTCAAGCCAAGCCCTGTACAAAAAATCAGTTTCCTCTCATTAACTAACTGTTTGTCAATTAGTAAAATTGCTATTCAGTAAAATCATAACATTCTTTATCTGTTGAGTAATTAAAATAATGGTAGCATATTAAATGGTTATATATAATAGTTACCCTGCAGTTGGCGATTACTTTACAGGTTTTCTTATAAGGCTTGTCGAAAAGTAAAAAAGGAAACAAAACGCTTTGAATTTAAAGAACAAGAAATTTTGTTCCTCAGAGTCAACAGGCAAACTTGTTCGAAAAATCAATAGGTGATTTTTTTATTAGCCACTGATAGCCCTAGCAGTTCTAGGCTTAGGACTAACTTAGGAATTTTTCTAGGCAGTTGTTTTGCCTAGTGATTAATTGCAAAAAATCAAAACTTGAAATATTTGTGAAACTCTTTTCGTTAATTTTTGTATTTTTAATAGAAGTTTCAACTTCTTCCAAGGTCTTGAAATGCGTTTTCAGGCTTTGCAATAAAACTAGTTGAAAATAATGGTTTATCCTACTTTCAGGGAAACCCATAGGAAATTGACACATATGTACTTTTAACATTTAGATTTTTTGCACATTAGTCGACAATTTGGAAAAGCTGTCATTTCTAGGGGATTTCCAAATGACCTTGTAGGAAGTAGCTAAAGCGATTTCGAACTTCACGTTTTTGTTATTTTGCCTGCTCTGCAATTTTTTTTTTCTTTCTTTTTAATTTTTTAATAAAAGAAGTCATCGTATTTGATTTTTAAATCTTGCTAAACTTTTGTCATTTATTTCAAGGGGGATCGACAGTGTCCTATTTTGTCATAAAAATTTTACATTTTCAAATTTCAGAAAAGGTTTCCTTTTTTTTTTTTTTACTTTTTCCTGCTGAACCTTTAGTGAATACCGAAAGAAGTGGCTGAAACTAATTTCTTTCGATCTAATGAACAGTTTGCGAAAATAAATTCAAATTTTAAGTATATGAAAACCTCCTTTGTTTTAACTTTGTATTTTCGGTGCAAGTTTCAACTTGTTCCATGTGAATTCGAACGCCGAAAATGAAATAAAAGTTTTTTGACAGGAAATTCTTTTGAAATAATTTTACGGCCGCACATACATTTCAGACAAGTTGAAACTTGCGCTGAGAATTTCAGGGTACCCAATGTTGGATATTTAAAATTTGAATTTTTCGCCGTAAGTCGAGTAAATGTTTTTGAAACCAGATCGTTGTAAAAATTTTCTTCGAAGTGATCATTATTGCAAATTGCTTCTTTTTTCTTCTTAATTCCGACTGGAGAAGCTTTTAATTAATTTTTTAGAGCCAAGTTTCGAAATTATTCCGATTTTTTCTTTATCCTTCAGTTTTTTGTTCTGATTTTTCTTAACTTACAAACATTTTGTTAATTTTTTTTAAAAAAGTGTAACACCTAAACTACGTATCTTTGTCATCACTTTCACTTCTTTGTTATTTTGCCTGCTCTGCAATTTTTTTTTTCTTTTAAATTTTAGAATAAAAAAAAATGATCGTATTGCGGACACTTCGAAGAAATCCTTACATATCAACTGAATGATAAGATGCGTAAAAACCTTACGATTTCCTTTTTCCTTGTACTGTACTCAATTATTTATTGCACATTTATTTGTTTTAAAATAGTTCTTGTGTTTGCTGTAATCGGTCACTTTTACATATAATCAGCTTTAAATAATTTTTTTAAATGAATTTCCAATCTTTTTTAAAATTTACGATATTCTAATTGATAAGTGTTTTATTGTAGCGAGATAAAATAAGATCAAAACGCGATGATTTTTGTCGTACTTACTAATTTTTTCACTGTTTCGTTTTGGTCTTGAGATCAAGTAAACTAAGTCTTTTCACATTTTTTTGTATAGAAGTAAAATCTTTCTTTGCGTGGGAAATTTTACGTTCTTCTCTTGTAATATCGTAATTTGCGTATAATTTGCGTTATTTGAAGGAAATCCAGTTTCTTTGTCCATATTTTGTAACCGTGCTTCTTGTAGACGGTAGTTAAGATAATTTTACAGCAGAAACTTCGTTAAGTTTTTTTTTTTTTTTTGATTGTTGCCAACTTTTCAAATTTTCTGGATAAGATTCTGTTGCCACGATTTTTTTGTTTAAATTTTTTTTAAAGGGTTAAAATTTTTTGTTCCGTGAAAAGTCACGTTTTTCCGGACCTTTTTTTGGTGAAAGGGAGGTATACTGTGTATACTTACTTTGAGCAGGTTTTAAAATCCGTCCTTGAAATAAAATTGATAATGTGACTTCGAGTCCGATTCACTTCATTGTTTTAATGACACTGTTCATGTTTTTTTTTTTTTTTTTTTTTTTTTTTCTTTTTTTTTGTTGATGGTTTATGAAGCAATTTGACCGTCGATGCATTATTTACTGCATCATGTGACCTTAGGCCTGGGCTTATTTTTAAAAAAATGGAAGGAAAAAAAATTCCAGTCTCATCTTTAGATTTTAATTTTTTTAATTGCATATTTTTTTTTTTTTTTTTTTTTTTTTAAATAATCGAGCTGATTGTCCGTTTTACGTGTCTGACTGATAAAGCCTTTTGAAGGTCGTCCCAAACGGATGGTAGGATTGTTTAATTTAATTTGAGATCAAAGTCCTCGTCGCAATCTGAAAGTGACGTGAATTAGTCCTGATGCATTAGCGACTTACACTTTACAATTATTAGCACATCGTGCATGGGAATGAATGTTTTTATTATTGAAATCTTTCTCCCCTTCTCAATTTTTTTCAAGGGCGTCATAATAAATACAATTTTTGAGGAGGTCATCCGCCAGCTTAATAATAAAAGAAATGCACAGTAACAGTTTTTTTGCCTTCTAATCCAAGTCCATGGTTAACTTAAAGCTGTGTGTTTACCAGTCTTATAAATCCTGTATATCCCATAATCGTTCTTTTTTTAAAATTTTGATCCTTCAAATTTTTTTTTTAAGAAATGTGTATCAAATTGTTTAAAATTTTCATTTTCTTTTTTTCTTAATGACTTCAGTTGAGTTCAACCTCTCTAATACCTGCGATTTTATCCGGGGATTCCTCGTATTACCAGCATTTTTTGAGTCCCATTCAAGGTTCCATTTATCCTGACAATTTGTTGTTAACCCTTTAAGGATAAAAAACTACGCCTACGTATGAGGCTTAAGATGAAAAAAAATTCATAATTTTGTTATTACTGGTTACTATAAGTTGAAATTAGACACACTTATGTATTTTGGATCACTGATTTCAAATTTGAAGTCAGAAATTTTGTAAAATAGAAATCCAAAAAGTGGCTGAGGAATTTTATTTTGAAAATCAGACTGGAATTTGGGGGAATATCTTTACGTGGAACAATGTCATTGGGGTACTGTCCTAATATTGCTAAATTATTAAATGAAATGATTTAAAAATTTTAAGGCCTTTTTTTTTAGTGATTCGCACAAGACCAAGACTGTCTCGACAAGACTTTTAAACAAGACTTAGGCTCAAATTTTGTTTCTGGGCATATGACATTAAGCATCTCAAAATAAGTAAGTCTTGTATTGTCCAAGAAATATTGTTTTAAAACAAGAAATATTGTACAAGACTCAAAACAAGACTCGCTCGGTTTTGCAATATTCAAGGTAATACACATCCAGAAACGAAATTTCAGTCGAGTCTTGTACAATATCTTGTGCGCATCACTATTTTTTTTGCTTGTTTTTGGTCGAAAAATTCGAATTTTTTGATAAAAATATAATTTTTCCTGGCACAAAAAAAAACTGTAAATTTTTATAAAAAAGGTTTTTAAAATTTTAATTTTAAATCGTTGCTTTAGCTCATCTTCTTGGCTAAAGAAAAAAGGACAAAATTAAAAAATGTAGTGAACATTTTATTTAAAATTTTTAACTTTTGCAAAATTTTTAAATTTTTAATTTTTGCAAAATTTTTAAATTTTTAAATTTTATTTAAAATTTTTAAGTTCTTATTTTTGTTTAGGCCTATGTAGTCTAATTTTAATATTTAAAAAAAAATATTTAAAAACGACGAAAAGAAATTTAAAAAGTTAAATAAAATTTACAAGAAATTTTTTAAGTCCTTTGCTTTCTTTCATGTCGTCTAATATTATTTTACTGTTAAAAAACGTCAAAAGGGGCCAAACAGACTGACAGATTTCCCCAGGACCGAACCCCAAGACTACGTCAAAATTTTAGTTTTGGCGCCATACTGTTTTTTTTTTGTTTTTTTTTTCAAACGGTATCACTCTGACATCAAATTTGAAATCTACATCAAAAACACATAGCAACTTCCTTTCCCTTATTTTTTTTATGATGAAAACAAAACTTAAGCGATGTTTTGTATTACATGCATGTGATGCGGGTCGCCTATACTCGAATTCGATGGGCGCTTAATATAGGTTTTAACGCCTAGGGCTTTGTTTTTTGCTCGAAATTAATCAAAAATAAAAATTTGAAAAAATATTTTCGGAAAGGTCCAAAATTTGAACCCTAGATGGTTGGTTAAAGAATTTTTTTTTCCTACAAGACAGGACTGGCTAACTTAAACTAGCCCAGGCGAAACTCGAAAGTGCTGAGGCACGGACTAGGCTGCCGAGCTCCCCGTGCTTCCTCCTGGTCACCTTAATTCTGTATAATCAACTTATTGAAGTTTTTCCTTTTTTGAAAAATCTGGTTCCCTTCAATTAGTAGCTCGCGCCCTAAAAAATTCCATGTCCGTGCCCGAATCTGTTGGAACTCGGAAATCTCCTTGTTTATTCATTAATTAATTTTTTTTTTTTTTTCTATTATTTTATTTTGGAAACTCCTTTCGTTCTTATTCTCATTGTGTACTACAAAATTATTAATTAATTTTTTTTTTTTCTTTTCAGGTTCGCTACCGGGAAAGAATAACTATCCTTCGAGGGAATCACGAGTCCCGTCAAATCACACAAGTTTACGGATTTTACGATGAATGCCTCCGGAAGTACGGGAACGCGAACGTATGGAAGTTCTTCACAGATTTATTTGACTACCTCCCATTGACGGCGTTAGTCGACGGTCAAATTTTCTGCCTCCACGGAGGCCTCTCACCGTCCATAGATACGTTAGATCACATCAGAGCGTTGGACCGCCTCCAGGAAGTTCCTCATGAGGGCCCAATGTGCGACCTACTTTGGTCCGATCCCGATGACAGGGGGGGCTGGGGGATTTCACCCCGAGGTGCTGGATACACATTCGGCCAGGACATATCCGAAACGTTTAACCATTCAAATGGACTGACACTCGTTTCAAGAGCTCATCAGCTGGTAATGGAAGGGTATAATTGGTAAGAGATTTTTTTTTTTTTTTTCTTTTGGGTGAGAAGAAGGAATGGGGGAGTTGTGTGGCCCTTAAATTTTACAAATTTTTGAATTTTGGCGAACGCACCCCCTGTTTCTTTTATAGTAACCAAAAGAAGATTGTCAGAATTTTTTTCAGATTTTTTTGGACGTCGTTTAGCAGTGTCCCCGGGGACTTGAAAATTTCAAAATTCTTGTAAAGACCAAAAAATCAAAAATTTTATTTTTATGTAAAAATAATTGTTATATCTATTCGGATTTTTTTGCAGATTATAAAAATGAAGTTAAAATTTATTTATCACAAACGATTACTGTGCCAAAAGGAATAAATTATGAAGAATTTCGCAAAAAATCGTGGCTATGGCATATTTTGCTAATTTTTTTACTTAGGCCTCTGTCATCAAAACCGTATGTGATATTTAACTATTAATTATATTTTCGTAATCTGCATAAAAATCCGAATTGGAAGAAAATGAAAATACACTCTACGTGCATATACCGTAAAGAAGACGTGAAACGTTTTATGGGGTTAGGTCTTTATTTTATGGTCTTTAACCACTTCAAATAACCCAACAAAATTAAAAAAAATTTTCTTAAAATTTTCTTCTTCGAATTTACTTTTACGGAAATTGACGAAGATTTCAAATTTTTTTTATCAAATTATTTGGCATAGCCGAAAATTTTACCGGAAATTTCTACCTTTTTCAAATTTTTGTTCAAACAATTTGCCATAGTCGATAATTTTTCCGGCAAATTTTAAACCTTTTTCAATTTTAATTTGGCATAGCGGAAATTTTTCCGGCAAATTTTATCGTTAAATTTTAAATTAATAAAATATTATTAAAATTTAAATAATATTTAAAATTTTAACTTTGAAAACTTCGGAAAACTTCACTTCATTTCGCGGACCCGCCCCATAAGAAGCTTCACTCCAATTAAGGAAAAATTAACGAAAATTAAGAAAATTCCCGTAAAATTAAAAAAATTCACGAAAAAATAACGTCAAATTAAGAAAAATTAACGTATAATTAATTAAGAAAAATTATTGAAATATTTAAAAGAATTAACGATAAATTTAAAAAAATAATGAAAAATTAGCAAAAAATGAACGTAAAATGAAGAAAAAATGAACTACATATTAAGAAAATTTAACGAAAAATTAAAGAAAATTCCCGTAAAATTAAAAAAATTCACGAAAAAATAACGTCAAATTAAGAAAAATTAACGTATAATTAATTAAGAAAAATTATTGAAATATTTAAAAGAATTAACGATAAATTTAAAAAAATAATGAAAAATTAGCAAAAAATTAACGTAAAATGAAGAAAAAAATTAACGCAAATTAAGAAATGTTAAGGAAAAATACTTAAAATTTTAAATTTAAAATCTTAGGAAAAACTTCATTACGCGGACCCGCCCCACAAGAAGTTTCACTTCAAAAACCGTTTTTACATAAAAATAAAAATTTTTAATTTTTCGGAATTTGCAGAAATTTTGAAATTTTATCTTCCCGGGGACAGGACTAATGAACGACGTCCAAAAAATTTGGAAAAATTCAGGCAATCTTCTTTCGGTTACTGTACAATAAACGAATTATGGGGTGCGTTCACAGAAATTCAAAATTTGTTAAAATATGGGCCACCCTAACGCCATAGTAGTTGTTTTTCATTGGCGAATCTGAAGAATTAAATTAATTAATTATTTAAAAACATTGCCCACCAGATGGAGCTACATGAATTTTTTGGTTATCGTACGAAATTGGTGGATGTGGTTGGATGATTTTTATTTATTCAATCAAGCAATTATAATTGCTTGATTTAAATAAATGACTTTTTATGGTTATACAGCTTCCCGTGATAAGCAATGTTTCTTACTTACTGCCAGCCTCCCTCCATTTGGAAATTTTATAAGAAAATTCGCCGAAAACTTTTAACTCATTCATTTTTTTTTTTTGTTTCCCAGGTGTCATGACCGTAATGTAGTAACAATCTTCTCTGCACCCAATTACTGTTATCGTTGTGGTAATCAAGCAGCAATTATGGAACTGGATGATGCATTAAAGTATTCATTGTAAGTATATCCGAAAATTTTACATCCGGAATTTAATATCGATCGAATTAATTCTCACGCCATTTTTTTCTCTCTCTCTCTTTATTTTCAGCCTTCAATTCGATCCTGCGCCTAGGCGTGGAGAACCGCATGTGACAAGAAGAACACCGGATTACTTTTTGTAGATTAAACGTTTACGGATTATCCAGTTCCCTGTACGTAAGGGGATGCATAAGGAGCCATTGCGAAACAGACAGAAATTACCGCTTGCGATGGAAACTTTAATGATAGTTTTAATAAAAAACATTATCTCTCGTCAATATACCTAAAAAAGTTGAATCGGACTCTTTTTTATATATATACATTTAATATTATTAACTATTTTTTCGGTTTAAAAAAAAATGGTGAATTATTATTTATTTTAAAGTTTTTAAGGTCTCTCTGGTGAACTGAAAGTCAATGACTGATTAGTACAAGTAAAAAAAAAAAAAAAAAAAAATACGTTTAGTAGCTGTGATGATTTTCTTAATTTTTTCAAGTAAGAAAATTATGTGAAAAAAACCTCGTGTTTTGTTATTTTAAAAAATAATGGCTGATATTATCCAGAGAGGACCTTTTTTTTTCGACGCAATTAAAAGATGAGATAACGTTGTTAGCTTGTTTTGTGAAAGCAATAGCATCTCATTCGAACAAAACAAAACGAAAGATGCGAAGGTGATTTATTTAAAATTTAGACACCTTCCGTTTTTTCTCTTTTGGTTTTTTTAAATATTTTTTTTGTGAACGGAATTTTTTTTTTCTCCCTTCTCCCCTTTCCGCGAACAAATTAGTGTTGTTGTTATCATATAAAAAGTTCTTCTTTAAAAAAAGAGAGATCGTGACGAGATGATCAAAAAAAAAAAAATTATTCTATTGTTTTTAATCATGCCGTGTTAATTTTTTTGTACTGAACCTAAGAATTAATCCGGCATCGTTAAAAAAAGTTTTTTTTTTAAAAAAAAGCAACGATTTTTTTTAAATACACTCGAGCTGACTGAAATTTTTTTTATTTTTTTTTTTAACAGACCATGTCGGTTAGGAAGGAAAGTGATGATGGAAATAAAAAACGAAGGAAAAAAAATCGCAATTCGCACACTTTAAACCTTGGCTATACTTGTAAAACACCGCCATTTTTTTTAAAAAAAAAGATATAAATAAAAAATAATTTTGATACGCTCTTTGATTAATTAATTAATTAATTAATTAATTTTTTTGTTGTACAGTTTTAGCGATTCAAAAAAAAAAAAAAAAAAAAGTGGAAATAAAATTTAAAGTGTAATGGAATGATTATAATTTTGACCCTCCGTAATTCATGTGGACGATTATGAATAAAATAAATAATTTAATAAATAAATAATAAAATTTAAAAAATGAAAAATAATTGCTTTGTTTATCCCGTTTAAAACAGGACTAAGCGAATAAATGATGAATGCATTTTAATTTAAAACAGAAAATTCTCTGTCTTCTTTTTATCCCAATTTTTTTTTAACACTACCGTTTTTTTTACCCCTTTTTTTGCCTAAAGCCATGAAAGCTAAAATTTTTTGGACATTCCAACTGATTAAAGAAATCATTATTCGAAACGAAAAAAAAAACATGACTTTGGGTGAAATTTTTTTTAAATTTCTGTATCACCGGCATCATTACTCTAGCATTTAATTTTTTTTTTTTTTTAATTTTCAGTTTCTAGAATGGTTATTGAAATTGTTCAGTGTGTGTTCCTTTATTATCATTTTTTTTTTTAAATTAAAATCCTTAATAAATTTAGTATATTCAATTAATATTGAATTTTTTTTAAAAAAATAACTTTAGTTTTCATTAACCAAATAACGTTTGTTCATATCATTTAAGTACCATTCCCGATTTTTTAACACTTTTTCCGACCAGCGGTCCTTGACTGATTTTATATCACCAGATGAACCTCCATATTCTTTAGGCAAACATTTCGGATTTATAACTTTATGAAGGTCATCGTAACTACCGTGAACTTGAACTCTTTTCCTTAATTTTTGAGTCATAAAGTTTTTCATCAAGTTAATCAAAAAACCGACGAAGTACGGACAATTCACAAAATTTAAATTACTAAACCTCAACGGATAACAATGTTCCCACAGCCAAACAGTCTTCTTAACGAGAAAAGGAGTCATTTGAAAAACGTGACCGAAGGAGACTCCTGCTAAATCAATTATTACGTTTACTCCATTTCTCGCAATGTCCGGATTAGTTGCCAGCAATAAATCCAATACCATGAAACCTAATTTATAAATGTAAACCATTGGAACCGTTTTAGGATCATGCACGGTGGCTCTTGTCAAAACAGTGTAACGATTTTCTTCGTCCTTCTCCTGTAAAGGTAATGTGACTCCTAGGGCTAACAATTTTTTTAATTCTTCCAACTTTGGATCCCTGTTATCAAACCATTCCGGTGTGTTTTCCTTCATTTCTATGTAATTTTTGTATTTCTCTTTGGCTCTGCTCAATCGATGTTTACAGCCTCGCAAGAAATTCAAAAGTGAATCGGTATCTACGTTTTCGGTAATTTCCTCGTCTTTTACCCAGTCCGAAAATTCCTTTAATAATATTTTTTCATCTTCCTTGCTAACCTCCATAGCTTAAAAAAAAAAAGTAATAAAATGACAAGATGAAACAAACTCTTTTCCTTATCCGACATGCTCATTGTTAAAGCCTACTCAGTTAACGAGAAGTCAATTAGGTTATATTTGAAGGACGTTTAATGTAACCGATTCATAGTAAAATAAAAAAAATTTGATTGTCATACCTTAAACTTTACTTAAGTTATTCCAAAAATCCTTATATATATGAATACATTTAAATTTATATAACTTATACAATCTATTTCTAAATAAGTCTTTTCAATATATTTTTAAAATGCCGATTATAACGAGCCAATTGAAGAGGAAACACTGTAAATACTACTCTAATCGTCGTGGAGTCAGAGGATCCTTAAAAATACGACATCTATCATAATTTTTTCCCCCATGGCTCAATTAACAATTAACAATTAACAATAATGAATATAATAGCCTATTTTCTGTTTAAATCATTATTTCACGGGATAAAATTGAAAAAACCCAACAATGAGCTTTTTTTGAAAGGAATGTTTGTCGTGTCAATAAATATTAGTAATCGCAACGCGGTTTATTTTCAAAGATGGCGGCGTGAGCTGTTTGTATGAAATTACGAAGAAATCGTTCGAAATTTTTTCCGGTAATCGTAACAAAATGTGTAGTAAGCCGTTTTAGAAGTGTTTACGGGGGTGAGGAGACTTGGTAAAAAACACAGACGAGGCGTTATTCATCAAATAGAAATCAGGATCTTTGGACAGGTAAGGCATGACTCCTTCGGCATCGGTTTTCTTGCAGGAAAATAATTTATCTGTGCAATCTTAAACAGCGTATTGGTATTATGTAGGGCTAGTATTATGTATATGGCGTATTATGTATTAACTGGTAGTTATAATTTCGATGATAAATTGCTAGAATATTCTCATCCTTTTCATAAACATAAACATGAGCCACAGAGCCCCTGTTGAAGCCACCCTAAAACCACCACACAGGTTCCAAATATTGACTGAATCAGATTGATAAAGGTTACATGGATGTTCAAATATTCAAATTCTTTACAAAAATGGAAAAGATTTTTTGTTTTATGTTAGAAATGTACATGTATAATTTGGTCGGTATAAATAGTCAGGGCAGAGTGTTCCATGAGATCATATTTTTTGCGGAGTGACATTTCAAAAGGAGATCAAATGGGACGATCAAATGGAGGTTGTTTGTTTTGCTTTTGCAGAGCATGTTTGTTTACCAATATTTTAAATCATAACCATTGAACTCCATTTTTTAAAAATGAGATGGTAATGCAACTTTTTGAAAAGCCACTCCTCAATTGTTATTTCGACTTTCCAGTTTGAGTTTTGAGGGGAAATCAAAAACATGATTCTTTTTCTTCTTAAGGCATCACCTGATACATGATACTGACCTTTGGAATTTTTATCAACAAAATGCTGAATATAACTTCACTTTTTGAGTTTCATTTGAACAATATTTGTAAGACAAAAAACCTTGGTTTTTTTAATCTGAGTATCAAATTTATTGATTTGTAGAATTTCTCCTGACCTATTATATTGATCAATGAGTTTTTGGCTGAGTTTTGCATATTGGCTGGGCTTTTTAATTGATCTCTTCTTCTTCTCAATTATGATTCTCATGGTATGTATATTGTATCAAAAAACAAATCTTTTAAAGAAAGTTATTTTATCTTTGTGTATTTTTTTTAAAGGAATGATTCAGATTAATGAAGATGTTTACATCAGTACAAACTGATCCAAAAAAATCTGTTACTCATAAAAAATGGATTATTATACATACCATTCTTTTTGTTTATTTTCATTGTTGCACTTTTTATACTTCTATGACAAACAAAAATTTATGTAAAATAATCATAACAAAAAATGGATTAGATGTACATTCGACAAAATTTTAAAATTCTTATCTGCGTTTGTGTGATAAAAAAAAAAAAAAAAAAAAAAAAAATCTAGAATAATCTGGTAAACTGTATTTGATTAATTTTGATGTGAGATTGTTATATTAATTGAATTTCCAAACTAAAGATAACTCTTCACCTTGACTTTTAAGACACATTGAAAATTGAGGAAACGTTATTTTGTGTTGAGCTTGGTCTCCAGAGGAAAGTTGATTTGAAAATATTTTTATGTTGCAAATTCGATAAGGAATGTATTTTTTTTTTTTTTTAATTTTCAATTATGATTTGTGGTATGTTTATTTTTTAATGTATAAGCTTATGTGCTTAGCAAAATTTTTTTTAGATAATTTTGGAGTTGAAATTTGACACATTAGTTTTCTGTCACTAAATATGAGTTTTTCATATTATTTAAAAACCAATCCCGGTTTTTAATGATTTTTTCTGACCACGCATCATTTATTAATTTTATTTCACCGTTAGCTCCTCCGTATTCTTTTGGTAAAAGATTCGGATTTATTATTTTATGCAGCTCATCGTAACTTCCGTGAACGTGAACCCTTTCCCTTAATTTTTTAGTCATTAGCTCATACCTAATTTAATAAAAAAACCGAGGATCCCAGGACAGTTTATCAAATTTATACTACGAATTCTAATCGGATAGCACTGCTCAAACACCCAAACGGATTTTCTGACGAGAAAGGGGGTTATTTGGAAAACGTGACCAATAGAAGTTCCTGCTGAGTCGATTATTAAATGCATTCCATTTTTCGAAAAGTCAGGATCGGTTTTCAATAAAAAATCCCAAACCATTGTGTCCAGCTTGGCGAGACTGTCCAATCGGATTGTTTTCGGATCGTGAACAGCTGACCTACAGACAATGATACGACGATTTTTTTCATCCTTGACAGGCAGCGAAAAAATGTGTCCTAATGGAATCAATGGTTTTAATTCCTCTGAATTCGGATCTCTGTTGTCGAACCACTCGGGTACGCTTTTCCGAGCCTTTAAAAAGTTTTTGTACTTGTCTTTGGTTTTGCTTATCCGAAGTTTACAGCCTCGTAAAAAATTCAGAAGCAATTCAGGATCGGGGTCTTGGGTGATTTCTTCATCTTTTACCCAATCTAGTAGTTCCGTCAGCAGTAAATTTTCGTCCTTAGTACCAGTAGCTGACTCCATTGAATGGTTTACTTGTAAAAGAAAAAGAAAAAAAGATGAATTTATCAATGAATGAAGAATGCAAGTAAAAAATAGAAGGCTTGAGCGGAAAAGCTGGGTACAAACCAAAATTTTTCGCTAAAAAAAAAAAAAAAAAAAAAAAAAAAAAATTATTTTTATTAAAAAAAAAAAAAATTCCAAACCTTAAAAGCTCCTGCAAACTTCGCATACTTACAAATGGCAATTTTTTTTTTTTTTTTTTTTTTTTTTTCAGTAAAATCAGATCGGAAAAAATGGACTCATCATTGGGTAACTCAAATAAGCCTGGATCCATAGATAATATTGATGATTATTCTTTGATGAATATTTTCGACTACTTGCCTTTGCGTGATAAAATCGTAGTGCAAAGAGTATGCAAACGATGGAGACATTTTGCTTTGAGGTCTGCAAGACAAGTAAAAAAGCTCTCGCTTTATTATGACTTTGAGCCGTTACGCCTTAAAACTGCAGATTTGGAAAAAATCTTGACATTATGCGGTGAAAACTTAAAGAAAGTATCTTTTTACCGGACAGATTTTAAGCCTAAAAACGTATTTCTCTTAATAAATAAATATTGTAAAAGTTTAAAAGTGCTTGATATATCTGAACCGGCTTTTGGTGGAAGTGGAAATGGACATGAGTTAAATTATTTGTCGACGGAGATTGTGAGCAAATTAAAACAAGTTGACCTGCACTTTTGTGTTGTAAAAGGTTCAGAAACTAGAGTGAAATTTTTGGAAAAAGCCGAAAAATTAGAGACTTTAAGAATCTTTCAGAATAGTTTTTTCCAGTCGGGAGATTTAATTCATTTAAGCAAGACGATCACCACTTTGAATCTTTCTGGTTGTACACGCATGAAGGATATGGTCCTGCTGCGGCAAGTTTTTGATCGTCTGCCGAATTTAATTGATCTAGACATTTCAGATACGTGTATTTCATCTTTTGCTTTGGGGAACGTTTGCCGTCAGCTAAAAACCTTTGGGATGACCGATGTGAAAGAACTTATAAGAAACCGGGATTACAGGAATTTGACTTTATTTCCAAAACTGGAATGCTTGGATGCTGGTTACAGTAAATCGTTCGACGATGATTTTTTTAATTTTTTAATTGAGAGATTCCCCAAATTAAAAAGCTTAAACTTGAGTTATGTTACGATTGATAAAGTGGCCGCCGGTGTAGATATATTTAAGTTATTAATAAGCATTGAAAATTTAGTTACTTTAGACGTATCTAGAACAGTATTATCCGATGAAATAATTGATTATTGGCTGTCGAATAAGATTAATTTAAAACGTATTTGTTGTGAATTTTGTAAAAATGTGACAGAATTCGGAATACTCCGATTAGTTCAGTCGTTACCCAATTTAAAATATGTTAGCGTTAGCAGTGGGAGTTTTAAAAATATTTCGTTATTTTTAGAAGAGGTTTGGAAGGCAATAAAACTTAGAACAAATAAAACACCTCTCACTGTAACTTTTGTGGATAAAAGTATAAGCGGCGATATTGAAGAATTTAAATCGAAGATAAAATCCAGCCCTGATTATAACTTATTAGAGAATTGTAAAATTGATATAAGAACCAAGAAAGGAGTTGAATCAGTTGATGGATGGTATAATTTTGATACCACGAAATTATGTCAAATTATAAAATTTGTACCATTTTTAAAACTTATTCCAAACCAAAATTTGTTTTAATTTTCTGATTTTCATTTTTTTGAAGTAAAACTTCTTATGGGGTGGATCTGCGTAATGAAGTGAAGTTATAAAGACTAATAAAAGTATGACTAATAAAAGTATTATTAATATTTAATTATTTTAATATTAAAATTTTAACTTTGTTGAAATTTTTTTTAAAAAAGTTGGGCTTGACGAGAAAATGCAAATTTTTTTTTATTTTGTTGGATTCCTAGAATTTTGTGAAAATTTAAAAAGGTGCCTAACAAATATTTTAATTATTTAGGCCTAAGTTAAAATTCAAAAAAGTGACTAAAAGAACTAAACAAATGAAATCTTGCATTTTGTCATTGAATGTTGCATTTTCAATTTTTAAAAAAATTGTCAAAATATTATTTGAAATTTAACTTTTTTAAAAGTAAAATACAAAAACTTGTCCAAAAAATTTACAAGAAATTTTTCTGAGCTAAAATTCTAACTTAGAAAAATCTTTAACAATATTTTAATTTTGTGGCGCTTTTCAAGTGATAGTTTTCTTAACCGTTTTTTAAAAAGTTTTTGTTAGCTACAATTAATAAAATTTTGCGGAAATTCCAAAATTCTTATTTAACCCCATAAGAAATTTCACTTCTTCTTTACGCTTTACCAAGATGCAGCGTGCGTTTTTTTTTTTTTTAAGTTAACTCCGTATTAACCAACAGCCTTGTATTATTTTTAGCAAAGTTTAATGTTTTTGTTTCGTAACTACAGAATTTTTTAGTAACTTAAGTAAAAGATTTGTAGATTTAAAAAATTTGTACTGTGTACTGTAAAATTATATTTTGTAGTTCAAGGATATGTACATTTTGATTAAATTTTATGAAATTCAAGAATTCAAATTGATTAGTTTTCTGTCCTGTTTGAAACCCTTCAGGTCAGATCTAAGATGCCCTTGCTAATTTCAAAAGAAAGGAAGTATGTCATCAGATACAGATATAATCTAAAAAATGATAATATAAAACTAATGCTTGTTTTATTCAAAATGTAATCAATCTTATAATATTCACGGAGAGATCATATCCTTAGAGCATGATTATCTCTTTTTATAATAACATTAATATTTGATTTAACTTTTATAAAAGAAAATTCTAGAATTGAAAACGGTTTTATAAATCCCGATCACTCCCGATATTCCCAATCTATGAAGAACTGTCTTTTTTCTGAAACCCTTTTCAGGCACTTTTCCTTTATTTCTGAAATCGAGCCGGCTGTGCCTCCATATTCATCCGGCAAAAGTTTCGGATCGATCTCCAGGCATCGAACTCATTTGACCCATCAAAATTAGTGACTTTAGGGACCAAAAATGGCTAAAATAGTGACTTTTAGTGACCTGACGGAAGGAATTTAGTGACTTCCGTATTCATTCATTCAACTAATTTCCTTCCGTTTCATACCGTTTTTTTAACGTATTCGACGTAAATTATTATAGTCGCTTTTATTTTTAATCATTTTATTTGTAATTTAATTAATAAAAAGACTAAAAATATGAAGTAAAAAATTTAATAGTAATTAAATGATTCAATTATTAATCATTCTACATTTGAAATCAAAAGTTCCACAACCGTTTTACATAAAATTATTTTTGAACAGGGTGTCTACTGAAAATCATTTCTGAAATCCAAGGTTTTTTCAACGTTTTAAGGCTCATTTTGAGAAAAAATAAAGGTTTTTTTAAGTACATGCTCTACTTTAAAAAGGTAAAACTAAAGTAAAGCTAAGGTAAAAACTAACGCTTTTTAAATTAAAAAAAAAATTCCAGAATGGGTCTGGTTTTAATAAGAAGAAAAAAAGGAGACGAAAAAAAAAAGATATTAATAGTTGAGAAAATGGACTTCCAGAAAAACTATAAGTTCTAAATTCAGCAGGCACGGGCTGGGAACTTTTGAGGGCTCGAGCTAAAACATTTTTTGAGGGCGCCTGCTGTCTTGTAGGGCCCTCCTTCCTTCATATTAATTTTTTTTAGAATGCCCACCAAAAAATGAATTTAAAATTTAGGTTATTTTTAGGTCTTTTAGGTTCCATTTATTGGGTTTAGATGATCGGATGAAAATCATTCGATGTAGGCAAAATAAAAAAAGGCATCCAGAAGGATAAAAACTTATTTTGGTTGAACTCAATTGGTTTTTTTTTCCCTTCCCGAAAATGTAGCAGCGATAGGGGGCCACTTATTTTCCTAAAAACTCTATGGGCTTTTGAGATGATATTAATTTTTTATTCTTTTTTGGGGTTTTCTAAGAACTAAGTTTTTTAATTAATTAATATCGAGCGAGGCCGAAGGCCGAGCGAGGAAAAATTTGTGAAAAATTCAAAGTAAATGTAAGAATTTAAGCCATTTTGAACTTTAAAAAAATTAAAGATCCACCAATTTATCAAAAAAAGTGACTTTTAGTGACTTTCCTTTAAAAAAGTGACTTTTAGTGACCTTACACAAAAAAAGTGACTTTTAGGGAAAAAAAGTGACTAGTTCGATGCCTGGATCTCCTTTTTCACATCTTCAATTTTTTTATGAATGACAATTCTTTTTCTCATCTTTTCTTTCAAAAAACTTTTCACGATATCCAAAAAATAAATGGCGTATGACGGCACGTTAATAAAGTGTATCATTTTGATTCTCATAGGGTAACATTCTAACCAAAAATATCGATATTTCCTCCTTACCATCGCTTTTTTTACACAATGGGTAAAAGTCGTTCCAGTCAAATCGACAACGAATGTTACTCCATCTCTTGCGATCGAAGGATCACTTTCCATGGCTTCGTCTAAACATAACCAGACCGCTTTGAAAAACGAATCCGCTGAAACGGAGGGATCGTGGACGTTCGGTCTTGCAAAGAAAATCCTTCGGCCTTTTTCATCTCTGAATCCTTCAGGGCATATGAATATTCCGGCGGCAATTACATCTTTTATATCTTCTCCCTCAAAATCTCGATTGGTGAACCATTCTGGGGTCTTTTTTCGGAAATTATAATCGTTTTTTAATTTTTCTTTGGTTTTTTCTGTTCTGTATTTACATCCTTCGAGAAATTTGAGAATATAGCGATCATCTCTTCTGGAGTTTGGCAGTTCTTTTACCAACCAGTCCCGTATTTCGTCCACTAATTTTTGAATTTCTTCATCGCTTAATGTATCCTCTGCTCCTTCCATTTTCTGGGTGATAGTTTGGTATGTGCTAAGAGCAACTGAAAAAGAAAGGAAAAAAAGAGGCAGTGGTGATATGCTCAAAAGGAATGGTCATATGCTTAGTGCAAGATAATTTTTTGTAATAATGAAACCTTAACGAATCTTATCTAGTTTTTAAGAACAATTTTTTTAATCGAAATACTGCCGATATCTCCAATCCGTAAGGAACTGTTCTTTTTCAAAAATTTCTTTCTAATAATCCAGGAATTGTATCTTTTCCTCATAAAGGAAAACATAAACGCCACTTGGCAGATGGCGTTTAGAAGAGTGTGGAAGTCTAACTTATAATATTACTTTCCGGTTTGTTGGGACTCGGATCCGGCTTTGAGGATTATTAAAAATAATGTCGAAAACTGGTTTTTCGCCAACGTTTCTGTTTGAGGTTTATGAGTAGGAACTTTAAGCAAGCATACCACACCACAAACACACACACACTAGGGTGTTTCTTTTTCAAAAAAATTTTTGAAATGTTGGGGGGCATGTTGAAAATCTGCTTCCTTTAAGTGTAAAAACGCACACATAAAAAAAAAAAAATCAAATTTCTTTTAAAACCGCTTAGTGACCCCCCAAGGCCACTTTAACTTTTTAAAAATTCGGCCAATTAAGGACTTTTAGCTCCATTTTTTTTATCCACCTCAGGGGCCTAGAAAATATTTTGAAAAAATGTTTTCTTATGTTTTCCAGGTCGTAGAACACGAATTTCACCATCCCGATTTTTTCCGATCAACTCCTGAGTAGGGGCATAAGTGCATTAAAACCTAAGTTTTTTTTTTGGGGGCAAAAATGGATTTTTTTGCCAAAAAATGGCAAGTACTTTTCACCAGTTCGATTTACAGGTCATGTTCAATGAAATTTTTAAGTCAGGACACTTTGATTAATAAGGATTTCAGGCCCGTAGCCAGACCGGCATATACAGGGGGGCTGGAGGTTTTTAAAGGGGGGCTTGAATTTTTTTTATGTCTTAAACAGTGTAGGGAATTAGATGATAATTAATTTTTTTCCTGTTAAAATTAGAATTTGATTTGAAATTGGGATATAAATTTCAAATCCACAGGGGGGCTCAAGCATTTTCAGAGGGGGGCTGAGCCACCCTATGCCCCCCCCTGGCTACGAGGCTGAAGGATTTTTTGTGTTTCGAATCCATTTCCAAATTTTTTTTTGAAAATTTGAAACTTCAAAAAAATTACAGGTGGAATTTTCCGACCGTAAAAAATTTTAGAAATCGATTTGAAACACAAAAAATTCTTATTAATCAGAGTGTCCTGACTTAAAAAATTTCATTGAACATGACCTGTAAGTCGAACTGGTGAGGAGTTCTTGCCATTTTTTGGCAAAAAAATTCATTTTTTCCCCAAAAAACCACTTAGGTTTTAATGCACTTATGCCCCTATTCAGGAGTTGATGGGAAAAAATCGGGATGGTGAAATTCGTGTTCTACGACCTGGAAAACAGCTATAAGCTCGATAAAAACGCTAATGATGTCACAGGGCTTAGACGGAAAAATTCGAATAGTGAAATTCGTGTTCTGCGACCTGGAAAACATAAGAAAACGTTTTTTCAAAATATTTGGTAGGCTCCTAATAAAAGTGGATAAAAGAAATGGAGTTTAAAAGACCTTAATTGGCCAATTTTTTAAAAAGCTAGAGGCCTTAAGGGGCCACTAAGCGGTTAAAAAAAATTTGAAAAAGATTTTTTTAGTGGTGTTAAACCTGAAGGAAGCAGATTTTCAACATGCCCCCCAACATCTCAAAAATTTTCTTAAAATGAAACACCCAAACACACACACATACACAAAAAAAAAGTACAAATACATTAATTTTCTTACTTCTTCAAATGCCTAATATTCATCAATATTTTCAAAAGGATAAAAAGATCATATTCACCCATCGCCTAACATTTCACTTGCAGTTGCTTTGCACTTTTAACTGCATTAAGCTTAAAGACTAACAAAAATTAATAAATAAATAAAAACGACTGATAAGAGAGTTTTTCTCAAGTTGCAGCAAAAGAGGTGAAGCGTCAGTCCGTTTGATAACGGGCTATGTACACAACACACATGTGCTCTACGGTGGTTCTAAAATCAACATTTTTGGAATTTCATAACTCCTGTATCGCGGAAAGTTCTTTATAATATTTCAACAAAAACAAAGAAAATTCTAAACCTTAAAGCTCCTGCTAACTTCAAATATTTACGGATGGCTATTTTTTATTTCCAGGAAAATCAAATGGGAAAATGGACTCGTCATTAAGTAACTCTGATAAGCTGGGATCTTTATCCATAGATAATATCGATGATTATTCTTTGATGAATATTTTTGACTACTTGCCTTTGCGTGATAAAATCGTGGCGCAAAGAGTGTGCAAACGGTGGAGACATTTTGCTTTGAAGTCGGCAAGGCAAGTTAAACGTATCTCGTTTGGGTCTGATTTCAACAGCGATCTTCAAACTGCAGACATCGAAAATATTTTGAAATTATGCGGTGAAAATTTAAAAGATATATCTTTTTACCGCACACGTTTTAAGCCTAAAAAGGTATTTCCCTTAATAAATAAATATTGTAAAAGTTTAAAGACACTTGATATGTCTCAGATGCGTTTTGATGAAAACGGAAATGGGCATGAGTTAAATTTGTTGTCGACGGAGATAGTGAGCAATTTAAAAGAGGTTGACTTGCATCTGGTTTTAGTAAAAGATTCAGAAACCAGAGTGGGATTTTTGGAAAAGGCCGAAAAATTAGAGACTTTAGTTCTCTTTGAAAATTATTTTTTCGAGTCGGACGATTTAAGTCATTTAAGCAAGACGATCACCACTCTTAATCTTGGTTGTTGTCTAGGCATGGATGATATGGACCTGTTGCGGCAAGCTTTTGACCGTCTGCCGAATTTAATTGATCTAGACATTTCAGTCACGTCTATTTCATCTTTTGCTTTGGAAAACGTTTGCCGCCAGTTAAAAGTCTTCAGTATGACCGATATGGAAGAACTTACAAGAAACCGGGATTACAGGAATTTGTCTTTATTTCCAAAACTGGAAAGCTTGGAAGCTGGTAGTAATAATTCGTTCGATGATGATTTTTTTCATTTTTTAATCGAGAGATTCCCCAAATTAAAGAACTTGAACTTGAGTTATACTCCGATTGATGAAGTGGCGGCCGGTGTAGATATATTCAAATTATTAGTAAGCATTGAAAATTTAGATACTTTGGACGTATCTAGGACCGTATTATCAGACGAAATAATTGATTATTGGCTGTCGAATAACATTAATTTAAAAAGTATTTGTTGTGAATATTGTAAAAGTGTAACAGAATTCGGAGTGCTTCGATTAGTTCAGTCGTTACCCAATTTAGAATATGTTAGCGTTGACACTGGGAGTTTTAAAAATATTTCGTTATTTTTAGAAGAAGCTTGGAAGGCAATAAAACTTAGAAAAAATAAAACACCGCTCTCTATCACTTTTGTGGATAAAAGTATAAGCGGAGATATTGAAGAATTTAAATCGAAGATAAAATCCAGCCTTGATTATGAATCATTAGAGAATTGTAAAATTGATATAAGAACCAAAAAAGGAGTTTATGGGTGGTATCATTCTGAAAACACGGAACCATATCAAGTTTTAAAATTTATACCATTTTTAAAACTTATTCCAAACCAAAGTTTGTTTTAATTTCTTGATGTAAATACTTCTTTATTTTTTTTTTAAATTAACGGCGTATTAACAGCCTGTATTATTTTCAACAAAGCATAATTTTTCTGTTTCTTAATTATAGTGTTTTTTTAGTAACTTAATTAAAAGATTTGTAGATTTTAAAAAGTTGTACTTTGTACTGTGAAATTAGATTTTGTAGTTCAAATATTCATTATGCTGATCCGAAAATCACGAATTTTGGAATTTGTAAAGTGCTCATAGTGGAATGGGTGTCTTTCGGCAACAGTATTGACCCAATTTTTTTTTCAGATTTTTTGAAGGTCACTTTGAGGTCGCGCAATGATGTTGAAGTTTTTGAAAAGCCCGTTTGAGGGCAAAAAATATGATTTTTTTTTTTTAAATTAACGGCGTATTAACAGCCTGTATTATTTTCAACAAAGCATAATTTTTCTGTTTCTTAATTATAGTGTTTTTTTAGTAACTTAATTAAAAGATTTGTAGATTTTAAAAAGTTGTACTTTGTACTGTGAAATTAGATTTTGTAGTTCAAATATTCATTATGCTGATCCGAAAATCACGAATTTTGGAATTTGTAAAGTGCTCATAGTGGAATGGGTGTCTTTCGGCAACAGTATTGACCCAAATTTTTTTTTCAGATTTTTTGAAGGTCACTTTGAGGTCGCGCAATGATGTTGAAGTTTTTGAAAAGCCCGTTTGAGGGCAAAAAATATGATTTTTTTTTTTTAAAAGTAAGGAAAAAAGTATTGTTTTCTGTCCGAAATTTTGAGTTGATTACGAATATGAAGTCGAAAATTACTTCAGTTGCACAGTTTTTGAGCTTTCGGCTTATTATTTAAAACACTTAAATTTTTTAGACGTTTTTCTCCTTTTGCTTCAAAACCGGACACAAAATTTTATTTTTAATTTTAAACTTCACATTCGTAATCGACGCAAAATTTCCGATAGGAAATGAGATTTTTTTCCCTAGGTTTTTTAGAAAAGGTTCCAACTGGGAAAAGTAGTGTAGATTGGGGTGAAGTTGAAGGGCCTGAAAATGTCATTATCAGCACAATTTTTAGCATTATGATGACTATGCAGCCGAAAAGTAGAGAACATTTTTAGTTCACTTCATTGCATTTAGAGATAAGCAGGCGATGCTTAATAGCGTTTTTTAGGCCCTTCAACTTCACCCCATTCTACGGTAACTTAGAATGTTTTGCTTGTAAACAAAACATGTGTCTTATGAAGCCGAATTCCACGGTCGTCTAAGCGCCAACTCCCACTTCGTACCTTTTCTAAAAGACATACACTTGTGTCTCATTAACCAGTTTAGATTTTCAATTTTTCTAAGCTTGAAAGTTACGGTAAAATCAACATCTAATGTCACATCATTTCTTGCCATTAAGGGATCCGTTTCCATAGCTTTATCAGTCCATTATTTGACCGCTTTAATATATGCGTCTGCGGAAATAGAAGGATCATGGGTCTTTGGAAGCAATTTGTCGATCTTTTTCTACTAGAAACCAACAACTTTGGAATTTCATACCTCCTCTAGAGCGGAAGGAGAATTCAGGTCGATTAGGGTTCTGTCCTGTTTGAAACCTTTTAGATCAGATCTAAGATGCCCTTGCTAATTTTAAAAGAAAGGATGTAGGCCTATGTCATTTGAGATATAGATGTGATGTAAAAAAAACGATAATCTAAAAAGTATATGCTCGTTTTATTTAAAATGTAATCAATCTTCGTATAATTTTCACGGCGAAATCACTTCCTTAGGGCATGATGATCTCTCTTTATGATATAATTATCCATTGGTTTAACTTTTATAAGAAACCTCCAGAATTGAAAACGCAGTTTTATTAATCCCGGTCACTCCCGATATTCCCAGTCTATGAAGAACTGTCTTTTTTCTGAAATTCTTTTCAGGCACTTTTCCTTTATTTCCGAAATTGCGCCGGCCGTGCCTCCATATTCATCCGGCAGATATTTCGGATCGATCTCCTTTTTCAAATCTTTAGTTTTCTTATGAATGACAATTCTTTTTCTCATCTTTTCTTTCAAAAAACCTCTCACGATATCCAAAAAATAGATGGCATATGACGGTACGTTTATTAAGTGAAACATTTTCATTCTCAAAGCGTAACATTCTAACCAAAAATATATGACTTTCCTCATCGCCATCGTTTTTTTTACACAATGGGTAAAAGTCGTTCCAGTGAAATCGACAACGAATGTTACTCCATCTCTTGCGATCGAAGGATCACCTTCCATAGCTTCGTCCATAAATAACGCGACTGCTTTGAAATACGAATCCGCTGAAATGGAGGGATCGTGGACGTTCGGTCTTGAGAAGAGGACCCTTCGGCCTTTTTCATCTCTGAATCCTTCTGGACATAACAATATTCCAGGGGCGATTAAATCTTTTATATCTTCTCCCTCAGAATCTCGATTGGCGAACCATTCTGTGGTCTTTTTTCGGAAATTATAATCTTTTTTTAATTTTTCTTTGGCTTTTTCTGTTCTGTATTTACATCCTTCAAGAAATCTGAGAATGAAGTGATCATCTCTTCTGGAGTTTGGCAGTTCCTTTACCAACCAGTCCCGTATTTCGTCCACTAATTTTTGTTTTTCTTCATCGCTTAGCTTACCCTCTGCTGCTTCCATTTTCTGGATGATGGTTTGGTATGTACCAAGAGGAACTGAAAAATAAAGGGAAAAAGGGACGGGTTAATAACGTGGATAATTTTACGGAGTGGTCATATGTTTAGTGCAAGTAATTTTTTTGTAATAATAAAACTTTTACGAATCTTTTGTAGTTTTTAAGAAAGATTTTTATAATCGAAATACTGCCGATATCCCTATAGTCCATAAGGAACTGTCCTTCTTCAAGGAATTTTTTTTAATAATTCTGGAATTGTAGCTTTTCCACATGAAAAGGTCCCACTTGGCAGATGGCGCCTAGAAGGCTGTGGAAGTCTAACTTATGAGAAAACATTTTGTGTACAAACAAAAAATTCTAAGCGCCATCTGCCAATTGGACCTTTTCATGTGGAGTTACTACGTCTTTTAGAAAATGTTCCAACTGGGAAAAGTAACTTTAATTAAGTAATTCCAACTGGGAATATTTTGTTCGCAAAGAAAAATAGTTTTCTATGAAGCCAAATTCCGCATTCTTCTAAGCGCCAACTCCCACTCCCACTTCATACCTTTTCTGAAACACATAGACGTATGTCTCCATAATCAGTTTAGATTTAAAATTTTTGTTTGTTTGATAGTTGCTCCGGCAAAATCAACAACGAATGTTATATCATTAAAGGATCCGTTTCCAAAGCTTTATCAATCCATAATTTGGCCGCTTTAACAAATGCGTCTGCGAAAATAGAAGGATCATTGATTTTTGAAAACAATTTGTCGATCTTTATCTACTACAAACCAACAGGTTTGGAATTTCATAACTCCTGTTTCGCGGAAAGTTTCTTTATAGGCAGAGTATTAACCCTGAATTTTTTCAGATTTTTTGATGATAATCTTGAGGTGTCGCATTGGCCTCTTCAGATTTCCAAAATGACCACAAAAGGGCCGAGAATGAAAAATTTGTTTTGGCATGAAAGACTATTTATTTCTATCGGAAATTTAGCGCATATTACAAATTTGAAGTCGAAAATTAGTTTTGTTGCATTGTTTTGAGCTACAGGTCGGATTTAAAAGCTCTGAAAACCTCGTTATGGCTTTTACCTTTGGCTGAAAAACCTTGCACCGAAAGTAATTATCTGCTTATAATTCGTAATCTTCACAAAATTTCCGGTAGGAATCGACAGTCTTTTATAAAAGAAGAAAAAAAACATTTTTGGGCCTTATCGGCCCAAGGCTAATGCAACATCACAAGATGCCGTTAAAAAAATATGAAAAAACTCAGGATTGATACTCTATGACCTCCGACGTGCGGAAATTGGAGAAAATTTGAAAGAAATTGATTTTTTTTTTTTGAAGGAAAATTACGAGAGAAAAAATTTGAAAAAAAAAAATTTGCAACTTAACTAGACGTGGGTTATAATTCCTGATTCAACTATTTATATTTTATACATGACCATCACATAATACTGTATAATTCTGTAGTGGAGTGTGTTTTTGAAAAATTCGATTGTGCTCTTAAGCTAATTAGCTTTTTTAACTAAATACAATTTCTCCATATTCCTTAAAAACCATCCTCGTTTTTTAATGAGTCTTTCCGACTAATTTTGGTTTATCTATTTTATTTCGCCGTTAGTTTCTTTGTATTCTTTAAGTAAGAGATTCGTATTTATTGTTTTATGCACCTCGTGTTTATTTCCGTAAACGTGAAACCTTGCCCGTAAACGTCAAACCCTTGTCTTTAGATTCATCCCAAATTTAATAGAAATATGTACGATTTGATTTTGAGGACATAATATGAAATTCAAGAATTCAGATTGATTAGTTTTCTGTCTTTTTAGAAACCCTTCAGATCATATCTGCGATGCCCTTGCTAATTTTAAAAGAAAGGATGCATGTCATCAGAGATATAGATGCGATCTGAAAAAATGATAATTTTTTTTCTTTTTTTTTTTTTTTTATTATTCTTTAGCTGTTTATCGCATGTCTTTTGTCTTTTTCGTCAATGAACTGCATAATTTTTCTGTTTTTTATTCCTTCCTGGCATGCGACAACTAGCTCTGTACAGTGAGGTTAAGGTGACTGCATTTGTAAGTTCCCACCATCCCCGTGAGAGGGGAAGAGTGTCGGTGCGGTCACCCATCCAGAAGCTGGCCCGCATCAATGCTGCTTAACTTTATTGATTGTCAAATCTCTACACGGACAAGTCACCACTCCGATCCCCCTAATCTAAAGCTTATGCTCGTTTTTTTCAAAATGTAATCAATCTTCGTATAATTTTCACGGAGAGATCACATCCTTTGGGCATGATGATCTCTTTTATGATAAAATTAACAATTGTTTTAACTTTTACAAAAAAAATTCTAGAATTGAAAAAGGTTGTATAAAGTCCGGTCACTCCCGATATTCCCAGTCTATGAATAACTGTCTTTTTTCTGAAATCCTTTTCAGGCACTTCTCCTTTATTTTTGAAATAGAGCCGGCTGTACCTCCATATTCATCCGGCAAATATTTCGGATCGATCTCCTTTTTCACATCTTCAATTTTTTTATGAATTACAATTCTTTTTCTCATTTTTTCCTTCAAAAAGCTTTTCAACATATCCAAAAAATAAATGGCGTATGACGGCACGTTAAGAAAGTGTAACATTTTGACTCTCATAGCGTAACATTCTAACCAAAAATATATGACTTTCCTCATCACCATAGTTTTTTTTACACAATGGGTAAAAGTCGTTCCGGTCAAGTCGAGAACGAATGTTACGCCATCTCTTGCGATCGAAGGATCACCTTCCATAGCTTCGTCCAAACATAACCAGTGTGCTTTGAAATACGAATCCGCTGAATCGGAGGGATCATGGACGCCGGGCCTTGCAAAGAGAATCCTTCGACCTTTTTCATCTCTGAATCCTTCAGGGCATATGAATATTCCGACGGCAATTATATCTTTTATGTCTTCCCCATTACAATCTCTATTGGAGAACCATTCTGTTGTCTTTTTTCGGAAATTATAATCTTTTTTTAATTTTTCTTTGGCTTTTTCCGTTCTGTATTTACATCCTTCGAGGAATCTGAGAATAAAGTGATCGTCTCTTCTGGAGTTTGGCAGTTCCTTTACCAACCAATCCCGTATTTCGTCCACTAATTTTTGTATTTCTTCATCTCTTAGCTTATCCTCTGCTGCTTCCATTTTCAGGGTGATGGTTTGGTATGTGCTAAGAGCAACTGAAAAAGAAAGGAAAAAAAGAGGCAGTGGTCATATGCTCAAAAGGAGGGTCATATGCTTAGTGCAAGATAATCTTTTGTAATAATAAAACCTTAACGAATCTTATCTAGTTTTTAAGAACAATTTTTATAATCGAAATACTGCCGATATTCCCAGTCCATAAATAACTGTTCTTTTTTAAGAAATTTTTTCTAAAAAGTCAGGAATTGTACCTTTTCCACATGAAAAGGTCCCACCTGGCAGATGGTGGTTAGAAAAGTGTGGAAGTCTAACTTATAATATAACTTTTCGGTTTGTTGGGATTCGGATCCGGCTTTGAGGATTATTAAAAGTAATATCGAAAATCTGTTTTTCGCTAAAGTTCTGTTTAAGGTTTATGAGTAAGAAGGCTAAGCAAAGATACCACACCACAAATACACATACAAAAAAAAAAAAAAACGAACATAAACCCCTAATGCCCAAAAAGGCTAAATTGAGGTTATGTTGGAAATTTATATAAACATTAGTTTTTTTACTTTTTCAAAAACCTAATATTCATCAATATTTTAAAAGGATAAAAAGATGATATTCACCTATCGGCTAACATTTCACTTGCCGTTGCTTTGCACTTTTTACTGCATTAAGCTTAAAGACTAAAAATATAAAAATAAATAAATAAATAAAAAAGACTGATAAGAGAGTTTTTCTCAAGTTGCAGCAAGAGAGGTCAGTCCATATGGCAACGGACTATGTACACAATACACATGTGCTCTAGGGTTATTCGAAAATCAACATTTTTTTTTGGAATATCATTACTCCTGTATCGCGGAAAGTTTCTTTATAGGTAGAGTATTAACCCTGAATTTTTTCAGATTTTTTGAACGGCATTTTGAGGTATCAGGTATCCCATTGGCCTTGAGATTTCCAAATGGCCATATAAGGGCCAAAAATGAAAAAAATTGTTTCGGCAAATCAAAGACCATGCATTCCTATCGGATTTTTTGCGTATATTACGAATTTGAAGTCGAAAATTAGTTTTGGTGCATTCTTTTGAGCTACAGGCCGGATTTAGAAGCTCTGAAAACCTAGTTATGGCTTTTTACTTGTGGCTCAAAAACCTTGCACCGAAAGTAATTATCGATTACAAATTCGTAATCTGTGCAAAATTTCCGATAGCAATGCGACACCACAAGATGCCGTTATAAAAATTTCAAAAAATTCAGGATTGATACTCTATGACCTCCGAAGAAATTGATTTTTTTTTTTTTTAAACAAGGAAAAAATTGAAGGAAAAAAATTTTGCAACTTAACTAGAAGTGGGTTATGATCCCTGATTTACGTATTTATATTTATATTTTGTTCATGACACTCTCATGATATGATTCTTTCGAGGAGTGTGTTTTTGAAAAATTCCATTGTGCTCTCAAGTAAATTGGCTTTTTAAAACTAAATACAATTTCTTCATATTATTTTAAAAACCATCGTCGTTTTTTAATGATTTTTTCCGACTAAGGTTCGTTTATTTTGTTTTACCGACAGTTCCTTTATATTCTCTAGGTAAAAGATTCCGATTGTATATCACCTAGTCGTTACTTCCGTAAACGTGAACCCTTTCCCTAAACTGTTTACCTAATTCATCCCTAATTTAATAGACATATGTACGGTTCGAGGACATTTTATGAAATTCAAGAATTCAGATTCATTAGTTTTCTGTCCTGTTTCATCATATCTAAGATGCCCTTGCTGGTTTAAAAAGAAAGGATGCATATCATCAGACATATAGATGTGATCTAAAAAATGATAATATAAAAGCTTGGGCTCGTTTTATTCAAAATGTAATTAATCTTCGTATAATTTTCACGGAGAGATCATATCCTTAGGGCATGATTAGCTGTTTTTATGATTAAATTAAAAAATTGATTCAACTTTTATAAAAAAATTCTAGAATTGAAGAAACGGTTTTATAACTCCCGATCACTCCCGATATTCCCAGTCTATGAAAAACTGTCTTTTTTCTGAAATCCTTTTCAGGCACTTTTCCTTTATTTCCGAAATCGAGCCGGCTGTACCTCCATATTCATCCGGCAGATATTTCGGATCGATCTCCTTTTTCAAATCTTCAGTTTTCTTATGAATGAAAATTCTTTTTCTCATCTTTTCTTTCATAAAACTTTTCGTGATATCCACAAAATAGATGGCATATGACGGTACGTTAATTAAGTGGAACATTTTGATTCTCATAGCGTAACATCCTAACCAGCAATATATGGCTTTCCTCATCACCATCATTTTTTTTACACAATGGGTAAAAGTCGTTCCAGTGAAATCGACAACGAATGTTACTCCATCTCTTGCGATCGAAGGATCACCTTCCATAGCTTCGTCCATAAATAACCCGGCTGCTTTGAAAAACGAATCCGCTGGAGCGGAGGGATCGTGGACGTTCGGTCTTGCAAAGAGAATCTTTCGGCCTTTTTCATCTCTGAATCCTTCAGGGATTAGTGATTCGCACAACACGAGAAAATCTTGTATTGTTTATTGTATGTTGTTTTAATAAACAAGAGTCCCTGTTTTCGTATTGTTTCTCATATCGCACTTCGGCTGATTCAAATCGTCTTGTTTCTTGCTCAAAAAAATGCGAATTCTATTGTTTAAGAGAAAAATAGAAACGCTGCCGCTTTATTAGTAAACAAACTTCGATGATAAAAAAATAACTTTTTTGGATTCGTCCCCTTTCAAAGCGTTATATTACTTTGGTGAATGATAATCGTGTCGTTCTTGATACCAAAAAATTTAAACTTCTATTAAGCTCAGTCGGTAATATAGAAGTAAGATAGAGCTTCGGAATTGTGGATTAAAAGCCGAATCAAACATAAAAATTCTTATTTAGAATACGAAACGATTAGATTGCATATAATTTCTAATATGATCCGTTCTCAAAACTAATTTTCTATTGTACACTCTTAGCTGAAACATAAAGTCCATTTAATGACGAAGTCAGTGGGTTGAATAACCCAGATGTTAAATTAAATGTTAAGCTTATGATTCTCTGAACTTTCTTTGAAGTTACACCAAGTCCAAATTAATTTCAATAGAAACGATAGAAACCATATTGTGAACTTAAGAGACAAAAATCTAATCGCAGACATTTTTTCTTTTCACAGGCGTACTGCTCCCTATTCAGTTACATTTCTACATCCTGCTAGTCCCCGTCTATTTCCCGCTGTTCCCTGCTATTCTCTATTCCTGTTATTCGACCGAAACTAACGCACCTATCCTCCTTTTCCATGAAGAGAGCATCTTTTTTAATACATGATATTTTGACCTTGTAAAAAGTTTTAAATTTACTGTTTTACTAAAATTACAATAAATATTGTAATATTTTTGAGCAAGGAATTAATTTTTTGTTCTAACTTTAGTTCAGCAAACTCTTCCTGCTTACTATAAATATACTAAAATATAATGAAAAATTTAAACAGTATCCTTAATTTTTGATTATTGTTTGGGGAATAAATAGAAGAAAATAATGTTTTTGATTGAAAAAAAAAGAATAATCAACGGAGAAATCTTCTTTCTTTTTTTTTAAATTTTCCAGGACTAAATTAACGTTATAGGCCTAATTAAGTTACGTCTTAAATCTATAATATTAATAACAAAAAAAGCTGTTTTTATTTTTTATAAGTTATAATATCTGATGCTAGTTTACAAGTTGTCCACGAATTAAGGCATAAAAGCCATTTTGCCGACTCGGGTTGTAATCTGTTTCGGTGTTTTCTCATAATAAGAGAGGCTCTCGAAAATAAACGCTCTGAGGGCACGGACGTCGCCGTTATGCATAACAGGTCCCTTGCCATCTTGCTTAGAGTTGGAAATTCCTGACAGTGAACTTTCCACCAAGCCAGAATGTCTTGTTTCACGTCGGCACGGGGTGTTGACAAATACTTTTCGAGTTCCTTTTTGTAGTCTTTTCCTTCGTCAGATTTGCAGTATAGCGAACTAAAATCGATCTCCATGTCCTCGTCACTCTGTTCCGGGTCGTCTTCAACATCTGAATCTGTTTCTCCAGTTGGCGATCCTTGCTCTTGACAATAAGTACGGTACAACTGATCAAATTTGTTTCTCGATGCTTTGTACATAGCTCTCCCCCATGCGTGCTGACTGAATCCTTCAGCCTTGAAACGGGGATCCAATAAAAGCACTGCACAATATACCCAGTTTGTTTTACTGTAGTGTTTGTCCAGTTTAGCCAGAGCTGCTTTGTAAGCCAACAACATTTTTTCATCTAACGCGGTTCGACCTTTCTTTTTACTCAAATTATTAGCAATTAGTTTTTCTAATTTGTCTAAGAGTAAATTAAATGAGCCGATAACCAAAGGAAGTGTAACGTAATGCTCACCTCCGAGCATTTCAGATAACTTTTTAAAATCTTTCAAAAGTTTACAAACTTTTTTTATCATCTCCCACTCTTGATCATTTAATTTAAAGGGAATTAATTCAGGGTCTCGACAACATAACAGATCAAGGGCTGGTTTCAAGACCAATGATCTCTGAAGCATGTCGTGGGTACTATGCCAACGCGTACGGACATCCAAAATAGGTCCAACATCTTGCGGAACTTCTTCTGCGTTGCAAAGTTGCCTAAGTTTAATGGTGAGCTGCTCGCTTCTTTTAATTTTGATAAACAAAGACCGAATTTTTTCTACAGCATTTCCTGACTTCCCTGCTTCCTGTTGGCTGTTTCCCTGTGTTTCCTCGTCTTCAGCGTCTTGATCATCGTATGAATCAAAAATGCATTCGCCATCCGGAACATCAGGAATTAATTTCAATTCTGTCAGAAAATCTTGCACTCCGAGATTCAAGATATGTCCTATACATCTAAAATGTTGATCTTCGCTATCGAAGTTTGGAATTTTTTCGGACAAATGCTCCATGAATGTTGTGTTTGCCGACACATTATCGACAGTTATACCTAAAGACGAAATGAACTCATGTAGTAGTAATCCAAAATCAGGAAATCAAGTTTATTAAATTTGAATTTTTTACCCTGAACTTTAGTATCGATATTGAATTCCTTTACGGATTCGTAAAAATATTTGAAATGTCCTCTCCGGTGTGCTTGCCGTGAGACGGAATAAAATCAAGAGCAAGGGAATGCAATTTCCAATTATCGTCAATAAAATGTATCGTGATCCCGTAAATGGACTGATTTCTCACAGACGTCCAACCGTCGATAGTAAACGCAAACTTAGACTTATTTTTCGACAAAATATTCTTGACAGCATCTTTCAGATCCTCAAATCTTTTGTGTACTTTTCTTTTCAAAGCATCCTTCTTGGGGTATTTAATAGTTGGGTTTAACCTTTTAAATAATGACTGGGTGTGTTTATCTTCAAAAAAAGTAAAGTCTAAATATTTTTTGGCTATCCAGTCCGTGATCTCATCATATATGTCTTCCGGCTGGACCGTTTCCTAAAAATTGAAGTAGCAGATCAAGTCTTCATCTTTGACTAATACCTATCCTAAATCAAAGTTTTTATACATTACCGTTTCGTCTTCTTCAGGGACCGGGACATTAAATAGCTTTTGGTAAACATCTTTGTGTTGGCTTTGCAAATGTTGTTTCAGCCCCGACGTATTTCCATTTTTCATCCGAATTTTTTTCGGCGACTGCGACGTGCACGATTTGCACGTCGCCTCCTTATTATTTTCGTTGTCGCAGGTAAAATCAAATAAGTCGTCATATTTACTTTTCCTTTTTTTAGCCATTTTTTTGTTTGGCAATTCCGACATTTATTGGAAAACAACAAACAAAAGTTGTTGTTTTCCAGAACAAACGAAATTCAAATTTTCTCAAGAACATTTCGATCTTGATACTTGATTTGAATAGCCAAACAAGACGATTACAATACAAAAACAAGACTTTCTTGGTCTTGTGCGAATCACTATCAGGGATTAACAATACTCCGGCGGCCATTACATCTTTTATATCTTCTCCCTCAGAATCTCGATTGGCGAACCATTCTGGGGTCTTTTTTCGGAAATTATAATCTTTTTTTAATTTTTCTTCGGCTTTTTCCGTTCTGTATTTACATCCTTCAAGAAATCTGAGAATGAAGTGATCATCTCTTCTGGAGTTTGGCAGTTCTTTTACCAACCAATCCCGTATTTCGTCCACTAATTTCTGTATTTCTTCATCGCTTAACGTAGTCTTTGCTTCTTCCATTTTCTGGGTGATGGTTTGGTATGTGCGAAGAGCAACTGAGAAAGAAAGAAAAAAAAAACGGCAAGCGTAATTTACGTATTCGTCAAATGATTAGTGGAAGATAATTTTTTTAAATAATAAAACCATAACGAATCTTACGTAGTTTTTAAGAAAGATTTTTTTAATCAAAATACCGCTGATATTCCCAGTCCGTAAGGAATTGTCCTTTTTGGAAGAAATTCTTTTTAATAATTCTGGAATTGTACCTTTTTTACCTGAAAAGGTCCCACTTGGCAGATGGCGCTTAGAAGGCTGTGGAAGTCTAGGTTATGAGAAAACAGTTGGTTTTCAAAGAAAAAGTTCTAAACGCCACCTGGCAAGTGGGATCTTTTCTAGTGGAGGTAGACACTAAGTCTTTTAGAAAAGGTTCTAATTGTGAAAAGTAACTTAGAATGTTTAGTTTGTAAACAAAAATAGTTTTTTTATCAAAGCAGACTCTCAGCGCTAATTCCCACTCTCACGTCGTGCCTTTTCTGAAAGACTTACATGTGTGTCTCCATAATCAGTTTAGACTTTTTTTTTTTTATTCTTTTTTCTGGATTTAGTTAATCAACCATTTCTCCAATTACGATTATATAGTTTATTTGACATTGCGGTCGGAAAAACAGGTATGATAGTAACAACTTTTACAATGAGGTTAAGATGATTGTATTAGTAGTTCCTACAATCGCTTGTTAGAGGGAGGGAGTATCGAGTTTAGATTTTCAATTTTTTTAAGTTTGAAAGTTGCTCCGGCCAAATACAACTCGTAGCAAGTTGTAGCAAGAGACAGTGGCGGAACTAAAATTAATGGGCCCGTCCGCGACCAGAATCAGGAGCCCCCCGCCCCCCATTTAAAATATACTACACATTTTTAAGAATGTATGAAAAAAGAAAATAGTTTTAGTAATATAAAGGAATTTTAATTTTTTTTCCTGAATTTTTAAAATATAACTCTTTGTTAGTATAATCTTAGTAGTTGTGTTCCCAGAGAGCGATGGGCCCGCAAAGATAGGTGAGCCCTCCCGCGCCGCGGGACCTGCGGACCCATTAGTTACGCCACTGGCAAGAGAGAAGCGCCAGTCCCTATAACGGGCCATGCACACAATACACATGTCCTCTAGGTTTCTTTGAAAATCAACATTTGTGTATTTCATAACTCTGTATCGCGAAAGGATTCTTTATAGGTAGGTAGAGTATTAACCCTGACTTTTTTCCGATTTTTTGAACGGCATCTTAAGGTGTCGCATTGTCCTTGAGATTTCCAAAGTGCCCATGAGAGGACCAAAAATAAAAAATTTGTTTTGGCATGAAGGACCATTTATTCCTATCGGATTTTTTTGCGTAGATAAGGAATTTGAAGTCGAAAATTAGTTTTAGTGCATTGTTTTGAGCTACAGGCCGGATTTAAAAGCTCTGAAAACCTTGTCATGGCATTTTACCTGTGGTTCAAAATCTTTGCACCAGAAGTAATTATCGACTTTAAATTCGTAATCTACCCAAAATTTCCGATAGGAATCGGTAGTCTTTTATGCCAAAAAATAAAACAAAATAAAATAAATAAATTCATTTTTGGCATTTATAGGCAAGGCTAATGCGACACCACAAGATGCCGTTGAAAAAATCGAAAAAAATTCAGGGTTGATTCTTTTAAGACCTCCGACGCACGAAAATTTTAAAAAAATTGATTTTTTTTTTTTGAAGAACTACAAGAGAGATAACTTAAAAGGAAAAATTTGCAACTTAGCTAGACGTGGGTTATGATTTCTGATTTAAGTATATTTATATTTCATACATGACAATCACATAATATAATTCTCTCGAGGAGTGTGTTTTTGAAAAATTCGATTGTGCTCTTAAGTTGATTAGCTTTTTAACTAAATACAATTTCTTGATATTGCTTAAAAATCATCCTCGTTTTTTAATGATTCTTTCGGACATTTTATATGCTGGTTTATTTATTTTATTTCGCCGTTAGTTCCTTTGTATTCTTTAAGTAAGAGATTCGGATTTATTATTTGATGCACCTCGTCGTTACTTCCGTAAACGTGAAACCTTGCCCTTAATTGTTTAGCCTTTAGATTCATTCCTAATTTAATAGAAATATGTGGGATTTGAGGACAGCATATGAAATTCAAGAATTCAGATTCCTTAGTTTTCTGTCCTGTTAGAAACCCTTCAGATCATATCTGCGATGCCATTGCTAATTTTAAAAGAAAGGATGCATGTCATCAGAGATATAGATGTGATCTGAAAAAATGATAATTTTTTTTTCTTTTCTTTTATTGTTCTGTAGCTGCTTATCGCATGTCTTTTGTCTTTTTCGTCAATGAACTGCATAATTTTTTTGTTTTTTATTCCTTCCTGGCATGCGACAGCTAGCTCGGTACAGTGAGGTTAAGATGACTGCATTTGTAAGTTCCCGCCATCCCCGCCAGAGGAGATGAGTGTCGGTGCGGTCACCCATCCAGAAGCTGACCCGCATCAATGCTGCTTAATTTCATTGATTGTCAAATTTCTACACGGACAAGTCACCACTCCGATCCCCCTAATCCAAAGCCTATGCTCGTTTTATTCGAAATGTAATCAATCTTCGTATAATTTTCACGGAGAGATCACATTCTTAGGGCATGATGATCTCTTTTATGATAAAATTAATAATTGATTTAACTTTTGTAAAAAAAATTCTAGAACTGGAAAAGGTTGTATAAAGTCCGGTCACTCCCGATATTCCCAGTCTATGAAAAACTGTCTTTTTTCTGAAATCCTTTTCAGACACTTCTCCTTTATTTCCGAAATCGAGCCGGCTGTACCTCCATATTCATCCGGCAAATATTTCGGATCGATCTCCTTTTTCAAATCTTCAATTTTTTTATGAATTACAGTTCTTTTTCTCATTTTTTCCTTCAAAAAGCTTTTTAACATATCCAAAAAATAAATGGCGTATGACGGCACGTTTATAAAGTGTAACATTTTGATTCTCATAGCGTAACATTCTAACCAAAAGTATATCACTTTCCTCAGCCCCATCGTTTTTTTTACACAATGGGTAAAAGTCGTTCCAGTCAAGTCGAGAACGAATGTTACGCCATCTCTTGCGATCGAAGGATCAACTTCCATAGCTTCGTCCATACATAACCAGACTGCTTTGAAATACGAATCTGCTGAATCGGAGGGATCATGGGCGCCCGGTCTTGAAAAGATAATCCTTCGACCTTTTTCATCTCTGAATCCTTCAGGGGATATGAATATTCCGGCGGCAATTATATCTTTTATGTCTTCCCCATTACAATCTCTATTGGCGAACCATTCTGTGGTCTTTTTTCGGAAGTTATAATCTTTTTTTAGTTTTTCTTTGGCTCGTTCCGTTCTGTATTTACATCCTTCGAGAAATTTGAGAATAAAGCGATCGTCTCTTCTGGAGTTTGGCAGTTCTTTTACCAACCAATCCCGTAATTCGTCCACTAATTTTTGTATTTCTTCATCGCTTAGCTTATCCTCTGCTCCTTCCATTTTCTGGGTGATGGTTTGGTATGTACAAAGAGCAACTGAAAAAGAAAGGGAAAAAGGGAAGAGTTAATAACGTGGTTTTAAGGAGTGGTCACTGGTCATATGCTTGCTCCAAGATAATCTTTTGTAATACCGTACCGAGGGGTTACTATTTACACTTTTTCACTTTTTTTTTGCTATTACTGTATAAATACTGAGGGGATTTTAAATCTGCCTTCACAAACATGAAGGTACATCCTTCAGCTTTCGAATGATACCCTTTCGTAATGGTTATACTTTTTCTAAGTCAATCTATGACTCAATTTTCCGAACGCCCTCGACGGTCTGAAAGTGGGGTGACTTTGGACGTCCTTGTTTGTGCATCCGTATAACTCCGTAATTAAAACGGCGAAAAAATATTCTTAAAACATATTACTGTTAATAAATAAGCAATTTTTATTCCGTTAAATAATTTTAACAAGAGAAAATGATCCAGAAAAATAAATTCTTTGAAAACAAAATAAAATGTGTTTTGATGAATAAAATGGGTGATTAACATGGTGCATGGCTTTTATGGAGTGTTTACAAACATTTTTTTGTTAATTCTTGTTTTTCTGCTCTCGGGGAAAATACATTCGGAATGAAATTTTTTGGGTAGTTAAAGGATGATGTAGGGCAAGTGCCGAACGTGTTTGAACCTGAATACGGCTTTCAGATACCGTTGGAAGCACCTTAGCATTTCGAACTTGAATCTTTTTTCCCGTTTCGCTTAATTTTTAAAATCGAATATTTATATAATGAAGCTAATTTAATGGGCCATTTTACTAAATAATGTTCAAGAAGCTTAACTTTATGAAATGCAATCCTTATTCGGACTTTTCCTTGTTCTATTTTGTAGAATTTAAGGAAAAACCGAAGTGTCCAAAGTTACCCGGTCGAGTACAAAGTGAACCCCTGATACGGTAATAAAAACTTCATGAATCTTACGTAATTTTTAAGAAAGATTTCTATAATCAAATACTGTCGATATTCCCAGTCCGTATGGAATTTTTTCTAGATATACTTATATATAGAACTTTTTCTAGAGATACTTTTTACTAATTCTGAAATTGTACCTTTTTTAAATGAAAAGGTCCCACTTCGCAGATTTATCAGTAAATTTTCCGGAAAACTCTACCCGTAATTTTTTTGAAGTTCAAAATGTTTTCCGACCGTAAATAAAATTCGGAAATTAATTCCCAACACAAAGTATCCTTATTAATTAGAGGGTCCTGAGTAAAAAATGTCATTAAACATGACCTTTAATTGGTGAGGAGTTATTGCCATTTTTTGGCCAAAAAAGAAATCAATTTTTGTCCCAAACAACCAAATTTACATTTATACTCCTACTTAGGGGTTGATCGGAGAAAATCGGCATGATGAAATTTGTATTCAAGTGGTATTTTAGCATAAGTATGAGCAATACCAATAAAATAAAAAAAGTTTTCTGGGCTCTAAATTCAAGATTAAGCCGAACTTCAGCCGGTAAAATCAGGTATAAGCTTGATAAAAACGCTAATGAGTAATGACATAACGGGGATTAATCGGAAAAATTCGGGATAGTGAAATTCGTGTTCTACGACCATGAACACATAAGGAAACACTTTTTGAAAAAATTTTGCATGCCTTTAAAATTGGGGGGAAAAAAATCGAGATTAAATGCCGTACTTTCTAGACGCCAGAAAAACCAAAGTGGCCTGTGAGGTCCCATTAAAAGGTGAAAAAAAAAATTGAAAAAAATTTTTCTTGTATAGTTTTACACCTGAAGGAACCCGATTTTCAACATGCACCAAAACATCTCAAAATCTTTTTAAAAAATGACTTACTTTAATAATTTAGTAAAAATCACATGTCAAAAAAAAAAAAAAAAAAAATTCCATACTTGAAGCTCCTGCTAACTTCAAATATTTACGGATGACTATTTTTTATTTTCAGGAAAATCAGATTGGAAAATGGACTCGTCATTGGGTAACTCTGATAAGCTAGGATCTTTATCCATTGATAATATCGATGATTATTCATTGTTGAACATTTTTGACTACTTGTCTTTGCGTGATAAAATAGTAGTGCAAAGAGTGTGCAAACGTTGGAGACATTTTGCTTTGAGGTCTGCAAGACAAGTAAAAAAGCTCTCGCTTTATTATGACTTTCAGCCGTTAGTCTTGAAAACTGCCGATTTGGAAAAAATTTTGAAATTATGCGGTGAAAACTTAAAAAAAATATCTTTTTACCGGGCAGATTTTAAGTCTAAGAACGTATTTCCCTTATTAAATAAATATTGTAAAAGTTTAAAAGTTCTTGATATATCTGAAATGCCTTTTGGTGGAAGTGGAAGTAGAAGTAGAGAGGAGTTAAATTTGTTGTCGACGGAAATTGTGAGCAATTTAAAAGAAGTTGAGTTGTACTCTTTTTTTATAAAAAGTTCCGAAACCAGAGTGGAATTTTTCAAAAGAGCCGAAAAATTAGAGACTTTAGTTCTCTTTGAGAATAGTTTTTACCAGTCAGGCGATTTAATTCATTTAAGCAAGACGATCACCACTCTGGATCTTTGTTGTTGTTCTGGCATGAAGGATATGCCCCTGCTGCGGCAAGTTTTTGACCGTCTGCCGAATTTAATTAACCTAGACATTTCAGCTACTTATATTTCATCTTTTGCTTTGGGGAACGTTTGCCGTCAGTTAAAAACCTTTAGGATGACCGATGTGGAAGAACTTGTAAAAAACCGGGATTACAGGAATTTGACTTTATTTCCGGAATTGGAATGCTTGGATGCTGGTAGTGAAAATTGGTTCGATGATGATTTTTTTTATTTTTTAATCGAGAGATTTCCCAAATTAAAAAACTTAAACTTGAGTTACGTTCCGATTGATGATGTGGCGGCCGGTGTAGATATATTCAAATTATTAATAAGCATTGAAAATTTAGATACTTTAAACGTATCTAGGACTGTAATAACCGACGAAATAATTGATTATTGGCTGTCGAATAACATTAATTTAAAAAGTATTTGTTGTGAATTTTGTAAAAATGTGACAGAATTCGGAGTACTCCGATTAGTTCAGTCGTTACCCAATTTAGAATATGTTAGCGTTGACACTGGGAGTTTTAAAAATATTTCGTTATTTTTAGAAGAGGTTTGGAAGGCAATAAAACTTAGAACAAATAAAACACCGCTCACTGTAACTTTTGTGGATAAAAGTATAAGCGGCGATATTGAAGAATTTAAATCGAAGATAAAATCCAGCCCTGATTATGACTCATTGGAGAATTGTAAAATTGATATTAGAACCAAGAAAGGAGTTCATGAATTATATGGTTTTGATAACAAGAAATTATGTCAAGTTATAAAATTTGTACCATTTTTAAAACTTATTCCAAACCAAAGTTTGTTTTAATTTCCTAATAAAATACTTTCGAATTTTTTAATAAAAGTAAGTTAATTACCGGCGGCTCCCGTCCCCGTTAATAGCTTGTATTATTTTCAGGAAAGCATGATGTTTTTTGTTGTTTAACTATATAGTATTTTTTTTAATAATTTAAGTAAAAGATTTGTAGATTTAAAAAACTTGTACTTTGTACTGCAAAATTCAATTTTGTAGTTCAAATATTTATTAGGGTGGGGCAAAAATCACGAATTTTGGAATTTGAAAACTCCTGGTAGTGAAATGTTTTGCCTTAACGCATTTTTGAAGAATTCAAATCCAAATGATTCATTTTATGATCGAAGGTCAGATCCTTAACATCCTGCCCCCCTTGACACATGGTGGTAGACCAGGCAACACTATTAACCCTTTTTTTTTTTCAGATTTTTTGAGGGTCATCTTGAGGTTGAACTATGACCTTGAAGTTTTTGAAAAGCACTTTTGAGAGCAAAAAATAAGATTTTTTTTTTTTGCTCAAAAAAGTATTGTTTTCTAACGGAAATTTTTCGAATATAGAGTCCGGAATTACTTCAGTTTGACGGTTTTTGAGATTTCGGCAGATTTTTTAAACACGGAAATTTTTTTGACGTTTTTCCCTTTTTGCTTCAAAATACCGTACACAAAAATTAATGTTGAACTTTAAATTCGTAATCTATGCTAAACTTCCGATGGGAAATAATATTTTTTTTTTAGCACAAAAAATTCTTATTTTTCGCCGTTATATCGGCTTTTTAAAAAATGGAAGGTCATTGTGCAAACTCAAGATGACTTTCGAAAATCTGTAAGTCAAGCTGATAGTGTTGTCAAAAGGCATCCATTCCACTATCAGTAGTTTTCAAATTTGAAAATTTGTGATTTCGGCCCATCGTAACATTTATTATTCAACTGCACACATGACGGCATTATACCTAGTGTGCAGTTCTATCTCGTCAGTTTCGAAAGGCAAAATAATGCTTTACAGAAGGGAATACCTGTCGGAAAACCTTGTTATGGCTTTTTACCTGTGGCTGGAAAACCTTGCACCGAAAGTACTTTTCGACTTCAAATTCGTTATCTGAGCAAATTTCCGATAGAAATTAATGGTCTGTTATACCAACAAAATAAATAAATAAATAAATAAATAAATAAATAAATAAATGAATAAATAAATAAATAAAACAAAATAAAATAAAATATAATAAAATAAAAATAAATATTTTTGGCCCTTATAGGCTCTAATTCGACACCACAATATGGCGTTCAAAAAATCTGGAAAAATTCAGGGTTGAGGTAACTTATAAAAAAAACTTTTCCCTATACAGGAGTTATGAAATTTCAAAAATGTTAATTTTCGAACCACCCTAATGTGCATTTTTGCTAATAAGGCTGTTGCTTTTTCTTTAAAAATAAGTCGTGTTTAAAATAAGGAGATGGACTACTCTGAGGCACATATTGATTCCAGTGACTTCATTTTGCCATGATACAATTAAGCTTGTATTCCTTTATCGCGAATCGTTTGTTCTCTCTTCATAGGCCTACGTCCCAATTTTATCGATACTTTATTCATTTTCTAAGCCATTTCCAGTTGCTTTTTATTCGGAATTTTGAGTCGCTTTTATTACCTTTCTTTCTGGACTACAAATTACTTCTTTTTGGGAACGTTCAAGTATTACGTAAGACTTTTTTTCGGGTTTTTGGACCCCCTCCCCCCCTTCGTAAGAATTAGTAAGATTTCTTTGAGCCCCCCCCCCTGTCATATTACGTAAGATTTTCGAGGACCCCCCCTCCTTTTTTTTAGCGCCAATTTTAAATTTGAGTAATATTTTTCATAAATATTATATTTATAGTTCATACTCATATCCCTGAAGATGGCTACAATTGGCAAAATAATCTCATAAAAAAATAAAGTTTTATTTCTTGAAGTTGTTCGAAAAAAATTTTCGATTTTTCTACTTCAGACATTCGAAAAAAATTTAAACAACTTAGGCCTAATTTTTTGAAATTAAAAAAAAATCTGAACAATAAGTTATAATGGAAATTCTTACGTAAGATTTGCCAAACTCCCCCCCTCCCCCAGTAAGAAATAGTAAAAATTTCGAGTACCCCCTCCCCCCCCCCCTTTCGGTCTTACGTAATACTTGAACGCTCCCTTTAGTATGATCTTCAATGTCCCCTCTTTTCGCTTAAACATAGCGTGGATCAGTTTGTACTATAATCAAGTAAAAATCACATACGTCAAAAAAAGAAAAAAAAAAATCCAAACCTTAAAGTTTTTGCTAAATTCACATATTTACGGGTGGCTATTTTTCATTTTCAGGAAAATCACATGGTAAAAACCTTGAAAACCTTTCATCTGAAAATATTGTTATGACTGTTTACCTGTGGCTCAAAACCCTTGCACCGAAAGTAATTATCGACTTCATATTCGTAATCAATCCCAAATTATTTTTCTTTCTGACTACAAATCATTTCTTAGCAGAAGCTAATATTCAACTTCTGCTCTTTTCGCTTTAACATAACGTGGACAGGTTATAGTGTAGTGTAATCAAGTGAATACACATATCCAAAAAAGTAAAAACAAGCTTCCAAAACTTTCTCTAACTTCACATATTTACGCAGGACTATTTTTTATTTTCAGGAAAATCAGATGGGAAAATGGACTCGTCATTGGGTAACTCTGATAAGCTGGGATCTTTATCCATTGATAATATCGATGATTATTCATTGTTGAACATTTTTGACTACTTGTCTTTGCGTGATAAAATAGTAGTGCAAAGAGTGTGCAAACGTTGGAGACATTTTGCTTTGAGGTCTGCAAGACAAGTAAAAAAGCTCTCGCTTTATTATGACTTTCAGCCGTTAGTCCTGAAAACTGCCGATTTGGAAAAAATTTTGAAATTATGCGGTGAAAACTTAAAAAAAATATCTTTTTACCGGGCAGATTTTAAGTCTAAAAACGTATTTCCCTTATTAAATAAATATTGTAAAAGTTTAAAAGTTCTTGATATATCTGAAATGCCTTTTGGTGGAAGTGGAAGTAGAAGTAGAGAGGAGTTAAATTTGTTGTCGACGGAAATTGTGAGCAATTTAAAAGAAGTTGAGTTGCTACTCTCTTTTTATAAAAAGTTCGAACCAGAGTGGAATTTTTCAAAAGAGCCGAAAAATTAGAGACTTTAGTTCTCTATGAGAATAATTTTTACCAGTCGGGCGATTTAATTCATTTAAGCAAGACGATCACCACTCTGGATCTTAGTTGTTGTTTAGGGATGAAGGATATGGCCCTGCTGCGGCACGTTTTTGACCGTCTACCGAATTTAATTGACCTAGATATTTCAACCACTTATATTTCATCTTATGCTTTGGGGAACGTTTGCCGTCAGTTAAAAACCTTAAATGACCTATGTGGAAGAACTTACAGAAAACCGGGATTACAGGAATTTGACTTTATTTCCAAAACTGGAATACTTGGATGCTGGTTATGAAAATTGGTTCGATGATGATTTTTTTTATTTTTTAATCGAGACATTCCCCAAATTAAAAAATTTAGACTTGAGCTACATTCCGATTGATGATGTGGCGGCCGGTGTAGATATATTCAAATTATTGATAAACATTGAAAATTTAGATACTTTGGACGTATCTAGGACTGTAATAACCGACGAAATAATTGATTATTGGCTGTCGAATAACATTAATTTAAAAAGTATTTGTTGTGAATTTTGTAAAAATGTGACAGAATTCGGAGTACTCCGATTAGTTCAGCGGTTACCCAATTTAGAATATGTTAGCGTTTGCACTGGGAGTTTTAAAAATATTTCGTTATTTTTAGAAGAGATTCGGAAGGCAGTAAAACTTAGAACAAATAAAACACCGCTCACTGTAACTTTTGTGGATAAAAGTATAAGCGGCGATATTGAAGAATTTAAATCGAAGATAAAATCCAGCCCTGATTATGACTCATTAGAGAATTGTAAAATTGATATAAGAACCAAGAAAGCAGTTCATGAGTGGTATTTTTCTAAAAACACGAAACCATTTCAAGTAATAAAATTTGTACCATTTTTAAAACTTATTCCAAACCAAAGCTTGTTTTAATTTCCTAAAAAAACTACATTTTTATTTTTTATTTTTTAAATTAATGGCGGAGCATTAACAACCTGTATTATTTTCAGCAAAGCATAATGTTTTTTGTTTTTTAAGTATAGTATTTTTTTAGTAACTTAAGTATAAAATTTGTAGATAAAAAACTTGTATTTTCTACTGTAAAATTTGATTTTGTAGTTCAAATCTTTATTAGGATGGGCCGAAAATCAGGATTTTTGGAATGAAAACTCCCGATTGATAGTGAAATGTGGTGCCTTTTGACAACACTATTAACTCTAATTTTTTCCCCCAGATCTTTTGAAGATCATCTTGAGGTCGCGCTATGACCTCGGAAGTTTTTGAAAAGCACTTTTGAGGGCAAAAAATGAATTTTTTCTTTTTTTTCCTGAAAAAAGTACTTATTGTTTTCTATCGGAAATTTTGCGAATATGAAGTTCGAAATTACTACAGTTTTACGGTTTTTGAGCTTTCGGCTGATTTTTTAAACACTCAAATTTTTTTCACGTTTTTCCCGTTTTCTTTCAAAACCGTACACAAAAATTGATTTTGGACTTCACATTCGTAATCTACGCTAAATTTTCATTTGGAAATAATATTTTTTTCAGCTCAAAAAAATTTATATTTTTTGCCTATACCTGGAATTTTTCAAAAACTCAAGGTCATTGTGCAAAATCAAGATAATTTTCAAAAATCAAATAAATTAATAAACAAATAAGTAAAAAGGAAATCAGAATTTATAGTGTTGCCAAAAGGCACCCATTCCACGGTCAGGCTGTGATTTCCGCCCATCCTAATATTTGTTATTGAACTGCACACATGACGGCATCATACCTAGTGCGCACTCCTTTGTCGGACAGTTTTGAAAGGCGAAATAAATGTTTTATGGAACGGAAAACCTCTCTGAAAACCTTGTTACGGCTTTTTACCTGTGCCTCAAAAACCTTGCACCGAAAGTAATTATCGACTTCAAATCCGTAATCTACCCCAAATTACCTTTCTCTCTAGACTACAAATCATTTGTTAGAGGAAGTTAATATGATCCTTCAACTTCTATGCTCTTTTCGCTTAAACATAGCGTGGATAGGTTGTAGTGTAGTATAATCAAATAAAAATCACGTATCCAAAAAAAAAAAAAAAAAAAAAAAAAAAAATCCAAACCTTAAAGCTTCTTCTAACTTCACATATTTACGGATGACTATCTTTTACTTTCAGAAAATTATCGGAAAATGGACTCGTCATTGGGTAACTCTGATAAGCTGGGATCTTTATCCATAGATGACATCGATGATTATTCTTTGATGAACATTTTCGACTACTTGCCTTTGCGTGATAAAATCATAGTGCAAAGAGTGTGCAAACGATGGAGACATTTTGCTTTGAAGTCTGCAAGGCAAGTAAAAGAGCTCTCACTTATTTCTGACTTTAAAGGGTTACGCCTTGAAACTGCCGATTTGGAAAAAATCTTGACATTATGCGGTGAAAAGTTAAAAAAAGTATCTTTTTTCTGCCCTGGTTTTAAGACGAAGAAGATATTTTCCTTATTAAATAAATATTGTAAAAGTCTAAAGGTACTTGATATGTCTGTCATGCCTTTTGATGACAACGGAAATGGGCATGAGTTAAATTTGTTGTCGACGGCGATTGTGAGCAATTTAAAAGAAGTTGACATGCACCTAATTTTTGCAAAAGATTCAGAAACCAGGGTGGAATTTTTGAAAAAAGCCGAAAAATTAGAGACTTTAGTTCTCTATGACAATTATCTTTTCCGGTCGGGGGATTTAATTCATTTAAGCAAGACGATCACCACTCTGTATCTTTCTGGTTGTCCAGGCATGGATGATATGGACCTGTTGCGGCAAGCTTTTGACCGTCTGCCGAATTTAATTGATCTAGACATTTCAGATACGTGTATTTCATCTTTTGCTTTGGGCAACGTTTGCCGTCAGCTAAAAACCTTTAGGATGATGCCTGTGAGACGACTTATAAAAAACCGGGATTACAGGAATTTGACTTTATTTACGGAATTGGAATACTTGGAAGCAGGTTGTAATAATTCGTTCCAAGATGATTTTTTTTATTTTTTAATTGAAAGGTTCCCGAAATTAAAAAATTTAAACTTGAGTTCTGTTCTGATTGACCAAGTCGCGGCCGGTGTTGATATATTCAAATTATTAGTAAGCATTGAAAATTTAGATACTTTGGACTTATCTAGAACAGTATTATCCGACGAAATAATTGATTATTGGTTGTCGAATAATATTAATTTAAGAAAGGTTCGTTGTGAATTTTGTAAAAATGTGACAGAATTCGGAGTACTCCGATTAGTTCAGTCGTTAGCCAATTTAGAATATGTTAGCGTCGACAGTGGGAGTTTTAAAAATATTTCGTTATTTTTAGAAGAGGTTTGGAAGGCAATAAAACTTAGAAGAAATAAAACACCGCTCACTGTAACTTTTGTGGATAAAAGTATAAGCGGCGATATTGAAGAATTTAAATCAAAGATAAAATCCAGCCGTGATTATGACTCATTGAAGAATTGTAAAATTGATATAACAACCAAGAAAGGAGTTCATGGATGGGATTGTTTTGATATCAGGAAACCATATCAAGTTTTAAAATTTGTACCATGTTTAAAACTTGTTCCAAACCAAAGTTTGTTTTAATTTCCTGACAAAATACTTTTTTTATTTATTTTTTTAAAATAACGGCGGCGCATTTATATCCTGTATTAGTTTCAGTAAACCATAATGTTTCTGTATCTTAACTGCTGTTTTTTTTTTTTAAGTTTCTTTAATGAAAGATTTGTAGATTTAAAAAGGTTGTACTTTGTACTGTAAATAAATTCCGATTTTGTAATTGAAATATTTATTAGGTTGGGCTGAAAATCACGAATTTTATAATTTGAAAAGTCTTGATACTAGAATGGGCGCATTTTGGCAACACTATTAATCTTAATTTTTTTCATGCTTTTTGAAGGTCATCTTGAGGTCGCGTTATGACCTTGAAGTTTTTGATAAGCCCGTTTGAGGGCAAAAAATAAAATTTTATTTCGCTGAAAAATGTATTTGTTCCGATCGGAGATTTTGCATTAACTACGATTTTGAAGTCCGAAATTACTTCACTTGTATTGCTTTTGAGCTTTTGACCGATTTTTTAAACACTCAAATTTTTTAGACGTTTTTCCATTTTTGTTTCAAAACCGTACACAAAAATTAATTTTGGACTTCACATTCGTAATCTACGAAAAATTTCCGATAGGAAATCATAATTTTTTCAGCACAAAAAAAACTTATTTTTTGCCCTTATTATATGGACTTTTCAAAAACTGCAAGGTCATTGAGCGACCTTAAGGTGACCTTGAAAAAAAATGAAGTTAATAGTGTTCCAAGAGGCACCCATTCCACTGTCAGGAGTTTTCAAATTGCAAAATTCGTGATTTTCGGCCCACCCTAATATTTATTATTCAACTGCACACATGACGACACTATACCTAGTGGTGCACTCCTATCTAGCCTGTTTTGAAAGGCAAAATAAAATGCTTTATGGGAGGGAACTTTAATGGTTATTTAACATTATAAACCATGCTCTTATTATCTCCATTTAAGACACTACAATGTGAGCTAAATAGGCCTAGACCGATTTTAACACAATTTTGTTAATTTTTACATAAAATTTTTTACTGTGTATTTTTATTTTGTAATGAAATATTTGAACATCAAAATCTTTTCATTTTTCATTTATATCTAAATCAAATTCAAACTCATTTTTACTAAGTTATGGCTCACGGCTAGACTCGAAAATGAGGAAAGCCAAATTGTCTTTCGATGCTTAAATAAAAATGTTTTACTCAAAAAAAGTAAATTTAAAATGGATAAATGGTCTTTTTGTTTGCTCCCGCTCCTTACTATTTTCTTTGAATGTGTAAAGTCCATCGAAGTTCTTGACAAATCTTAAGAATGTTTGAAGGGATGCAAGGGAAGCGGGAATCATACGAGTCGGTTTCCTAGCAACTGAGATGCGAACATGTCCCATCAGGACACCCTTCCTTGCGCCGTTGTGATACGAGCTTTCAGTCTCTGTTTGTAAACACGTCGATATTTATTTGATTTGGCAAAAATTGTGTTACCATTCTCTTTGTTACACATTTCACTGATCTGCTGGCTAGGATTTAAATGAATTCTTCTAGTAAGTAAAATTAATCTTCACTTTGACATTGAAAATGTAGAATAAAGTGTGGGGGAAATTAACTATAAGGGCCGGAAAAACTCTATGAATTGGATCGAATCCGAACCAAACAAAATCAATTTTTAATTCTAAATTTTTTTCAGGCGAAGAAAGTCGAGTGATGCAGCACATTCTTTGAAACACGGTAGAAAATACAATTGTAAAATATGACGGAAAACGAACGATCAGCAGGGAACGAAGGATCTGATTCTAACAAGAAAAAGGTTGGCATTGTCATATCCGTCATACTTAAAATTTATATCATGTGTAATGTACTTTATAACTTTCAGGAATGTAGCATAAGCCGTAATGGGTTTTTGACTATAATGCTAATATTACTTGTGGTAGAAATCATTTTTTATACTTTTGCAAATGCTAAGGAAGGGCAGGAATATGACGATACGAAACATATGCGCCACGAAACAGTAGAGAAAAGCATAAAGCATTATTTAACTTTAAAAAAACTGTATGAAGGTCTTATTAAAGCCGAAGGGTTTAATAAAAAGGAAGAACAAGGATCAGCTGTTTACAAAAATCTAAATCCTCCGGGAACTGGAGAGCAAAATATAAGTGAAGTAAAGGAATTAACTCAAGTGAAAAAGAAAGTCGAATATGCATACCATTATAATGGAAAAGACGAGTCGATCGTAAGCCAAAAAACAACTACGTGAGCAGAGTGTATTCTTCGGTTTGATTATCTTAAGTAAGATGGTACAAATAATGGTGAAGGCACCTTCCTTACAGCCTAACACGTCGCCAAAGGCCAAGGACCATTCAAATATTACGTCAGCATTAAAAACTGGTCGAAATTATGCTTATAAATATTTGAATGACCAGAAGGGTAGAAGTCAAGACCTGGCTGGCCAGGGGCTTGGATTTGGCTGCAGGGTGGGTGATCTGAAATTCTTTGTTTCTGTCGTCGCGAGTTGGTTATGGTTTATTAATGGCAGGGCTAATTGTCTATAAAAATGGTGATTATAGAGACCTGAAAATCGTCTGAAAAGATGGACGTGAAAATATCATACAAACATACTGTGTATAATAGAAATATTTTATAACAAGCGTGATTTGTTTAAATTCGTTCGTCGGAATTAATTCCAATAAAATATTTTAGAGCTGTACAAATTAACACATTGCATTAAGCGAGCTTTTGTTTGTTTTCCTTGTTGCCAATTTCCAAAATCTTTTTTCAGTTTTCTAAAGAGTAAAGGAAATACTTGAAGACTCTACATTAAGGTGTCTCTTACCCGGAGGTGTAAAATATTTTTGTGGTGCCACCCCCTGAAAAATCCCGAAAAGTCAAAAATATTTTGTGGTGCAAAACCTTTTTTCTGTATCTTCACTCTAACACGTGACCTTAAGCACTTAGATTTTTCCATTTAAAATATATGGGGATTTTTCAATTTTCGCATTGTATTTTTTTTCCTGCGAATTAGACGGATAAAAATTCCATCATTTGACCCAGTTGCTATTTTACAACTATTTTGAAATATTTTGTCAAAATTTCAAAAACTTAATTAAATTTTTTTTTTTTTTTTTTTTTTTTTTTTTTTTTTGTCTTTGAACATGCTTCAAAACCTTTTTTCCAGGGTTCCGAACCTGCAGGTTCTGTACCGTTTCGCGTTTCGTTCCGTTTTGTTACGGACTTGAAATATCGTTACAGGTTTTTTCCCGTTTTGTTACGGACTTGAAATATCGTTACAGGTTTTTTTTCCGTTTTGTTACGGACTTGAAATATCGTTACAGGTTTTTTCCCGGTTTGTTACGGACTTGAAAATACCGTTCCGGGTTTCGTTCCGGTTTGTTACCAACTTCACAATACCGTTTTTTCGTTTCGGATCGGATATATATGAGAAAAAACGGTTCACGGTACAATAATACGGTTTTTCCATCCAACGTTCTTTTAAGGGGAGAGAGGAACAAAACGAAAAGGTGTCATTTTTTTACATTAAAAACGTTTTTTGAACAATAAATAATACTGAAAATTCTGTTCAGAAAATGTCAGAGATTTTACATTCTTGCTATCATTAAGTCCTTCAATTAAGCTTTTTTTGATTTCGGTGAGATGAGATTTAAATTTTGTAAATTACTACTGTACACCGTGAATGACTGCATCTTAGGGTGTACAGAAAAAGAAAAAGTGTTTGGAATTTTGTTGCTCACCGAAAAAATAGTTTCATTGGGGGGTAAAAACCTCAGAAAAAATTTGAAACATTTTTTTTACCAGCTGGAGGTCGCGCTTTGCGGAAAAAGAACCTAAGCCAAGAATTTTTTGAAAGCGTTCAATTAAGCTAATATTTAGCGCATTTTTCAGTAATCGATATTTGTAAAAGGGGTCTAATTATATGTTTTTGAGGTCGTAGAACACGAATTTCTCCATCCCGATTTTCTCCGACCAATGCCTGAGTCGCTGTTACCAATTTTTTAGCGTTTAAGCCTGATTTTTCGGGCTCAATTTTTATTTTATGTCCAAATTTGGAGTCCCCAACATTTTTTTTCCTTTTAAAGTTGCTTCTACTGTACTTATGAAAAAAAGCTTGAGGAACACGAATTTCACTATCCCGATTTTCTTCGACCAACACCTGAGTAGGGATATAAGTAAGAATTTGGTTTTTTGAGCCAAGAACTAATTTTTTTGTAAAAAAACGGCGTCAACTTCTCACCAGTTCGAGTTAGAGGTCATGTTCTATGACATTTTTTAGTCAGAACACTCTAATTAATAAGGTAGTTTTGTGTTTCGGGTCAATTTCCAAAATTTTCTTACGGACGGAAAAATCTACCAGTAATATTTTTTGAAATTCCAAATTCTTCTCGTTCGTGAAAAAAATTTGGAAATTGATCCGAAACACAAAACTACCTTATTAATTGGAGTGTTCTGACTAAAAAATGTCATAGAACATGACCTCTAACTCGAACTGGTGAGGAGTTGACGCCGTTTTTTTACAAAAAAATTAGTTTTTGGCTCAAAAAACCAAATTCTTACTTATATCCCTACTCAGGTGTTGGTCGAAGAAAATCGGGATAGTGAAATTCGTGTTCCTCAAGCTTTTTTTCATAAGTACAGTAGAAGCAACTTTAAAAGGAAAAAAAAATGTCGGGAACTCCAAATTTGGACATAAAATAAAAATTGAGCCCGAAAAATCAGGCTTAAACGCTAAAAAATTGGTAACAGCGACTCAGGCATTGGTCGGAGAAAATCGGGATGGAGAAATTCGTGTTCTACGACCTCAAAAACATATAATTAGACCCCTTTTACAAATATCGATTACTGAAAAATGCGCTAAATATTAACTTCATTGAACGCTTTCAAAAAATTCTTGGCTTAGGTCCTTTTTCCGCAAAGCGCGACCTCCAGCTGGTAAAAAAAAATGTTTTAAAATTTAAAAAAAAATGTTTTTACCCCCCAATGAAACTATTTTTTCGGTGAGCAACAAAATTTCAAACACTTTTTCTTTTTCTGTACACCCTAGTAGCGAAAGTAGCTATTTTCGCCATTCTCAACTTTTGAAAATGTGCTATCTTGGTTAGAAAATGATACATTACTTACCTTCGTTTCCTGTTAGGTAAGATACTTTTTCTAACAAAGATAGCACATTTTCAAAAATTGAGAGTGGCGGAAATAGCTACTTTCGCCACTGAGTTAGAAAAAGTATCTTACTTAACGGGAATCGAAGGTATGTTTCAATACTCCCCCAATTACGTTTCTCGCCTTCGGCTCGGGACGTAATCTTGATCTCGTATTGAAATTTCTTACCTTCGATTCCCAATAAGTAATGTACTATTTTTCACAATTATAAAAGCTGCACGGAGTTGGCCTTTTTTTTTTTGACGTGTTGCAAATAACTGTTCGCTTTGATTATTTTTCTGTTCTGAACCTACGGATCATTAGGGTGCGTCGAAAAAAATCAAGTGTCTGGGATTTTTGCTCCCCGGTTAAAATATGATTATTTGGCTATCGAAACACCTCCCTAATTTTTTTCAGCTCGAAAAAAAATTTTTTTGATAGGGCCCACGATTTTTTAAGTTTTTTCGCCCAAAAAAAGGGCTTTTTTTCTTTTATTTCACAAAGTTATAAAAATTTGTGCAGGGCTTAAACTTTGTTATAAAAAATTGAAATTTTGAGCATAGGTTTCAGGTATATAGAGGTACCTAAGAAAAATTACGCAGTCGTCAAAAAAGCAGTTGTGTCGTTTTGGCAGGGGGGCCATAGTGAAAACATATTTTTGCGAGGGGCCTTCGAGCGGGGAGGGATCCGAAAATTTCAAAATAGCCAAAATGCGTCTAAAATATGTGGAAATGATGTGGCACTTGAACCGTTGCGGGCCTAATATATATACGCTCTGTAGGGGGCCAAAATAGGGCAAAATTTTAAAAAATTTTAGACTTTGTTTTCGAAACACATTTTATTCGATAGATCTCGCAAAAAGAAAGCTTTTTTATATGGGACACTTTTCGTTCCCATTATTAGTTACGGAGATGGGCTAAATTTAATGTTTTTGGCTAAAAATTAAATTTTTTGGCCAAAAGCTTATATAACTCCACAACCGTTTGATTTAGAAGAAATGTTCCATGTAATTTTTTACTCAGAACACTATAATTAAGAGAAATGATCAACTTCCAAACCGATTTTCAAAAATTGTTAATGCATTGAAATTTTTGAAAAATTTCAAAATTATAGTGGAGTCAAAATTTTTGAAAATCGGTTTGGAAGTTGATTATTTCTCTTAATTATAGTGTTCTGAGTAAAAAATTACCTGGAACATTTCTTCTAAATCAAACCGTTGTGGAGTTATATAAGCTTTTGGCCAAAAAATTTAATTTTTAGCCAAAAACATAAAATTTAGCCCATCTCCGTAACTAATAATGGGAACGAAAAGTGTCCCATATAAAAAAGCTTTCTTTTTGCGAGATCTATCGAATAAAATGTGTTTCGAAAACAAAGTCTAAAATTTTTTAAAATTTTGCCCTATTTTGGCCCCCTACAGAGCGTATATATATTAGGCCCGCAACGGTTCAAGTGCCACATCATTTCCACATATTTTAGACGCATTTTGGCTATTTTGAAATTTTCGGATCCCTCCCCGCTCGAAGGCCCCTCACAAAAATATGTTTTCACTATGGCCCCCCTGCCAAAACGACACAACTGCTTTTTTGACGACTGCGTAATTTTTCTTAGGTACCTCTATATACCTGAAACCTATGCTCAAAATTTCAATTTTTTATAACAAAGTTTAAGCCCTGCACAAATTTTTATAACTTTGTGAAATAAAAGAAAAAAAGCCCTTTTTTTGGGCGAAAAAACTTAAAAAATCGTGGGCCCTATCAAAAAAATTTTTTTTCGAGCTGAAAAAAATTAGGGAGGTGTTTCGATAGCCAAATAATCATATTTTAACCGAGGAGCAAAAATCCCAGACACTTGATTTTTTTCGACGCACCCTACGGATCATGTATCGTTTCTAGTTTCGATTTGATATGTTACAAAGTGCGTCGTACCGTTACTCGGTTTTCGTAACGGTTTCCTCGCCCCGAAAAAACGTTTCGGGTGCTAAAACGGGATACCGCTTGTCAATATTCGTTACAGGTTTTAAAAACGTTTTTTTCCTCTTCTAGAAAACGGTACAAGTTACGTATCCGTTTTTTGCTTTCGTTTTGTAACGTTTTACGAATACGGTTACGGTTTTTCTATTTTCTTAAATACGTTTCGCGTTACAGTTTCGGTTTCGACTGATTTGGCCGTTATAACGCGTTACGGGTACGAAATACGTTTCGGGTTCGGAACCCTGCTTTTTTCTGTATCTTCACTCTAACACGTGACGTGAACGTTTTTTTTTTTTTTTTTTTTGTCTTTGAACATGCTTCAAAACCTTTTTTCTGTATCTTCACTCTAACACGTGACCTTAAGCACGTGGGACACCAGGCAGACTTTCAAATTTTCAAATCATTAAAAAAATGGTTGAATTGAACTTCTAGACATTATTGTTAGGTACCATGATATGTAATATAGTAGGGCCCCTAACCCATGCTTTTCTCTGAAAAATTAAGAAAACTGAAAGCTCTTCCAGATTCACATGCTGTTCTGATGTGGCTAGTTTTGGTCCGCCTGAGGAATTAATCCTCATACTCTCTGATTTTCGAGAGCGTTCCCCTATCCGCCACCTGGGGAGGCGCCCGATGGGGGACTAGCCAAAAACCCCACACGGGTTGGTGGGACAACCCTGTACCCAGCCACCGAAAAAGATGCCATCCTCCCAACGGCACAAAGTCACCCACCTCGTACGGGTCGACATAAAAATGACGTCCTTTTCATATCGATCCGCACGAGATGGGTGCCGTATGACGTAAGGAGGATTTTATCCCTCTAGATGGCTGACTTAAAACTAATTTAAAACTACCCTAAAAACTAACTTAACTTAAATCTAGACTTAAAACTACTTAAAATACTTACTTATTTATACTAGTTACTAAGCTTAGCTTAAACTTAAATTAAGGTTGTACAAATGTACAATGTACGGCATTGGACATTCATACAATTTACAATATTAGATATTAGAGACAAGATTGTCTGTACTTTTCGACAATCTTTTGCGCGAAAAATGAACTCGATTCTGTTTTTTTTTTTTTTTTTATGTCGTTTAACCGCTTTAAAAAAATGTGCTAATCGACAGCTTTTAAAAATTATAGGCTGTCTTTTAAAATCCCGTTTTATTTTATTATTATTTTTTTTTTTTTATTAATAAAAAGATGTGAGGGAGAAATAGAAATAAGAAAAAGATGAAAAGGTAAAAACTCCATAACCCAATACCGAGTATAAAACACCTATGCCCATGCCCATGACCATACCCATAACCATACCATGCCTGTACCAAACTCAAACCTCCTTGATGAAGCTTTTGGACTGCGTTGGCGGCTGCGACGACTCCTCTGGCTGCGACGATTCCTTGGCTGCTCCTGTAAAAACAAAAACAAAAAAAAAAAGACAATTAAAAAAGGGGGGGGCTTGGAGACCCTCACAATGGAGTTTATCTCCCGCGGTATGATTGTAATAAAAAAATTAATTATTTTAAACTGTAATGTTATTATTATTATTATTACTATTTTTTTTAAAATTAATATTTTGAGATTATAAAAAAAAAAAAAAAAAAAAAAATTTCGGATTTCCAGGAGTAAAAGGTTAAGACCTTCCGCATTGGACCGGCCGTCAGGGGAACCATGCCATTAGAGCGAGCCGGGAGCCTATCGGCTTTAACTGTGCATATATGTACAGCTAAGGCTTGCGGTGCGCCAATAACCTCGGACACCCAGTCATCCGAAATGAAACCCTGGAGACTCTCACTATGGAGCTTATCTCCCGCGTAATCCATGATCGAATCGAATAGAATACACAGCCTAATAAAACTCTGCAGCTCCAAGAGAGGGGCTGACTCCTAACTTAACGTTTCGGGGGAACTTAACACTAAACACTTAAAACTAATACCACAAGGCCAGTCGCTGGGTCGATACCTAGGCCTTCTACGATGGGAGACTAAACCTCCTGGTTTATCTCCAAGCCGGGCCGAAAATAATTATTTAAAAAAAAAAAAAAAAATTAAATCCCGTGATTTAAAAAAAAAATAAAATAAAGCCCGCACTAAAAATATTTATAAATTAAAAAAAAATAAAAAAATTACGATGCTACTCCTCCGAGAGTCAAAACCCGAATGACGCTAGGAACCTGAATCAAGATGGCGCTTGGATACGTCATGCGCAGACAGGCACGCCCTCTGTAATCCAATATGGCGCCTCAAACATTTCAACTGTAAATATCTGTGAATCCAAAACTTATTTATTTATTTATTTATTTATTTACATATTTATTTAGTTCGAAAGGCCCTTCTGTCGTTAAGTACAAATCTTGTTTTTTTAAAAAAAAGTTGAAAAACCTGAAATTATAACTTTTTTTTTTCAAACCACATTTTCCTTTAGAAAAACCATTTTTTAAAAATGACGCGTTTTTTGTAATAAAATAATCGACGTTTATTGAATTTAAACAGCCGAATAATGCATAAAAAACACGAAAATTATCAAAATAAATTAAGTTGTGCGTTTAGCCGAAGACTTAACAAAAGAGCACTCTAGCGGCGAATCGCAGAAGTTTTTCAAGAAAAGTTATTACAACTTTTTTTTTAAAAAACAAGATTTGTACTTAACGACAGAAGGGCCTTTCGAACTAAATAAATATGTAAATAAATAAATAATAAATAAATAAATAAATAAATAAATAAATAAATAAGTTTTGGATTCACAGATATTTACAGTTAAAATGTTTGAGGCGCCATATTGGATTACAGAGGGCGTGCCTGTCTGCGCATGACGTATCCAAGCGCATCTTGATTCAGGTTCCTAGCGTCATTCGGGTTTTGACTCTCGGAGGAGTAGCATCGTAATTTTTTATTTTTTTTTTATTTATAAATATTTTTAGTGCGGGCTTTATTTTATTTTTTTTTAAATCACGGGATTTAATTTTTTTTTTTTTTTTTTAAATAATTATTTTCGGCCCGGCTTGGAGATAAACCAGGAGGTTTAGTCTCCCATCGTAGAAGGCCTAGGTATCGACCCAGCGACTGGCCTTGTGGTATTAGTTTTAAGTGTTTAGTGTTAAGTTCCCCCGAAACGTTAAGTTAGGAGTCAGCCCCTCTCTTGGAGCTGCAGAGTTTTATTAGGCTGTGTATTCTATTCGATTCGATCATGGATTACGCGGGAGATAAGCTCCATAGTGAGAGTCTCCAGGGTTTCATTTCGGATGACTGGGTGTCCGAGGTTATTGGCGCACCGCAAGCCTTAGCTGTACATATATGCACAGTTAAAGCCGATAGGCTCCCGGCTCGCTCTAATGGCATGGTTCCCCTGACGGCCGGTCCAATGCGGAAGGTCTTAACCTTTTACGCCTGGAAATCCGAAATTTTTTTGCATTTTTTTTTTTTTTTTTTTTTTTTTTTTTTTATAATCTCAAAATATTAATTTTAAAAAAAATAGTAATAATAATAATAACATTACAGTTTAAAATAATTAATTTTTTTATTACAATCATACCGCGGGAGATAAACTCCATTGTGAGGGTCTCCAAGCCCCCCCCTTTTTTAATTGTCTTTTTTTTTTGTTTTTGTTTTTACAGGAGCAGCCAAGGAATCGTCGCAGCCAGAGGAGTCGTCGCAGCCGCCAACGCAGTCCAAAAGCTTCATCAAGGAGGTTTGAGTTTGGTACAGGCATGGTATGGTAATGGGTATGGTCATGGGCATGGGCATAGGTGTTTTATACTCGGTATTGGGTTATGGAGTTTTTACCTTTTCATCTTTTTCTTATTTCTATTTCTCCCTCACATCTTTTTATTAATAAAAAAAAAAAATAATAATAAAATAAAACGGGATTTTAAAAGACAGCCTATAATTTTTAAAAGCTGTCGATTAGCACATTTTTTTAAAGCGGTTAAACGACATAAAAAAAAAAAAAAAAAACAGAATCGAGTTCATTTTTCGCGCAAAAGATTGTCGAAAAGTACAGACAATCTTGTCTCTAATATCTAATATTGTAAATTGTATGAATGTCCAATGCCGTACATGTACATTTGTACAACCTTAATTTAAGTTTAAGCTAAGCTTAGTAACTAGTATAAATAAGTTAAGTATTTTAAGTAGTTTTAAGTCTAGATTTAAGTTAAGTTAGTTTTTAGGGTAGTTTTAAATTAGTTTTAAGTCAGCCATCTAGAGGGATAAAATCCTCCTTACGTCATACGGCACCCATCTCGTGCGGATCGATATGAAAAGGACGTCATTTTTATGTCGACCCGTACGAGGTGGGTGACTTTGTGCCGTTGGGAGGATGGCATCTTTTTCGGTGGCTGGGGACAGGGTTGTCCCACCAACCCGTGTGGGGTTTTTGGCTAGTCCCCCATCGGGCGCCTCCCCAGGTGGCGGATAGGGGAACGCTCTCGAAAATCAGAGAGTATGAGGATTAATTCCTCAGGCGGACCAAAACTAGCCACATCAGAACAGCATGAGAATCTGGAAGAGCTTTCAGTTTTCTTAATTTTTCAGAGAAAAGCATGGGTTAGGGAGTAAGTAGTAACTGGATACAGTGATAAAATTTTCCTTCAGACTCCCCAGATAGCACTTTTAGTCCATTGGACCCTGTGGATTGTCCATTTAGATATCCACAAAATATCCAAATCCATGGGATATCTATAGGACGCACAAAGGACGCTTTTTGGATCAGTGCGGACATAGATAAATCCAGTGGACGTCCTGAAGACGTCCTGCGGACTGGATAGACTTTGCTATCTGCGCCCACACAATATGGCCTATTGGCCTAAAGGTAGTAATAATGTTCCTTTAAAAAATAAGGGTCATATGGGAAGACTTAGTATGTTTAACAATATCATTTGATCGAAATTTTCTTCTTGGCAATAAAAGCTTTTGTCCCTTATTTACTCTTCCCCCAGTCAGCAAAGAAATACTAATAATTTAAAAATGTTTTTATAGTTTTTGTTTGTTTCAATAAATATATTTACATAATATTTTTTAAATATTGAAAAGTATTTTTAAGATATTTTATTAGTATTTCTTTTCTGATTGGGGCAATATTTTTAGAGGTAAATGAGTGCTTAAAGTGACCATTCAAAAGACCCTTTCTCATATATTGCTTCTTTCAATCAATAAGTAATTTGGAATCAAGTAAAAAATAAAGGAAAAAACCCTAAAGAACTTTAGGAGAAATAATGGTAGCTGTAAGGGAAACAGAGGGAATCTTCTTCGTTGGTTGCTGAGCAACGAGATGTGAACGACGCGATCCCTTCATTTCGTCGTCGTGCCATCTTGTCTGCTTGTAAATACGTCGATATTTATTTGTTTTGAAGAAAATAGTAAACCAATTTTTTCCTGAAAGGTTCAGTGGAGGCACAGTATGATGCACAGAAATTACTTCTAGGACTTATCGACTTAGTGCTTAGTAAGTAAACACTTTAATAAAATAATCTATTTAACATAAAAAATAAGTATAAAGTATATGAATTGTACAGGTATGCGATTGTTATTAATTTTAATTTTTTCCAGAGGAGAAGGAAAGCGCTGTCGCAAAACAATATACTTTCACTCAGGTGTTATATATCTTTGAATTAGGGCAGAAAATTTTAAGTTCCAAGATATGACAGAAGGCGGAAGCTGTAATTCTACAAAAAAAACGGTAGGCATATAATTATTAATAATGGTCGTGGCGTTGGGTGCGAAAATGGCAAATATATTTTTGCACATATTTAGGTCTTAAACATTTAATTTTCACGATGCATCAAGAAAATTATTCAAAAGTTAATAATAATATAGAGTCATTTCTGATATTCTTAATTACTTATACAGTACCGGATACTGCACTGCACTGCACTGACGGTATTCATGATTATTTATCTTGTACAACGGAATCATATAATGGTTACGTTTACCCGAAAAACTCTAAAGGAATTGATTGGAAAAAAAATATATATATATATATTTTTCGAAAAAAAACGATAATGGTTCTTTTTCCACCCAACGTCTGTCAAAATGAATGTCCCTTATACTAACAAAGTCGTTGTTTTAATTTTTAGGAAGATGGTTACTCCCGAAGACAGATATTAGAAGCTGCAGTACGCTGGGGATGTTTCTTTCTTATACTTTCAATAATTTATTTAATGTATCAATGGTATGGCAATTCCGACACTTACTATTTGAGGGAGACAACGGCAGAAAAAAGTGTGAAACATTATTTGAACCTGAAAAAAATTTACGAAAAGTATCTCAAAGAAACGCAGAATGTAACGGGAATAAATGAATCAGTTCCATGCGGGAATAAAACTTTTTCGAAAGTCCCAGGAGGCAGCGCAGTAGAAGTTGTGCACCAATTAATTGCAAATAAAAATGTAACTTCTGCGTGAAAGGAAACATTACAAGCAAGACATTCTGGTGAACATCTCTCGAATTGAGTGGAGCATATTACATATCGATAGCTCCGAAAAAAAAGTTCCTATATTTATATTTTTTTTATTGTATTTTACTTATTTATTTGTTTTTTGAGCAGTGTAAAAATTTCCTGTCTTTTTTTGTGTCATTGCAAAAAAGACCTATTGTGTATAGGAATTACTATCTAAATAGGTTAACACAAACCTAGATACAGATAGAGACAAAGATAAAGTAAATAGAGTTTTTCTACTGATCAAAAAACGGTAAAAAATTTTTAAAATCTTAAAAAAAAAAAAATTGGGGCTTTTTCTTTGGAGCAATCAATATTAGGTTTTGGAGCGGGTGAATTGCAGGTCGACGCTGGAGTTTCGTTTGGACTATAACAAAGAGACCTGCCTGTCGCCTCCTAACCTAATTTGTATAAGTTTCTTTTTACTGCGAATCTAAAAATCGTGTTTTTTTATTTTTGAATTTCATTTTTCAATTGTGAGTGATGGAAATAACATTTATTTTATTTACCGCGTGAATAAATGTTTATATTTTTTAGAATTTCAATTGTAAGTGCAGTACTGGTTTTGGGGTTAGTGTTGGACAACAAGGCAAGACGCAACAAAGAGAAGACAAGGCCTCGTTCGAGTCCTCGTCTTGTTGACATAAGCAAACTATTATGTAAACAATAGAAACAATTGAAAAACGCAAAGTTCTTGTTCCTTGGGGTCATGGGCGAATCTAGGGGGAGGCTAGGACCCAAAATGGTCCCCCTAAAATTTTGAAAATTAAATGGTCTGGGGTTGATTCAACCACCCCTTCGAAAAATTTTTTCCTTACTCTTAGCCCCCCCTAGAAAAAAATTCTAGATCCGCCCATGCTTGGGGTCCAAAAGGCCAATCCACCCTATTTTCACAAAATCATTTTATTTTAATATACATGTATGTCACTCATTAAAAATGTCCTTTGTCGGATATTATTTGCATGATCCTGTACCATTTTCCGCAAAATATCCAGTTTCTTGGATAAGTTTTAATAGATGCCATTCATTAAAAATTCTCTTTTATCTGATAATTTTTTCGCGTAATTTTGTACAATCTCATCAATTGAACCCCCTCTTCCTCCGTATTCATTCGGGAGAAACTTTGGATCGACATAGTGCTTCAATTCATCCGGTTTTTTATGTATTATGAATCTCTTCCTGATTTTTTTCTTTAACAGGTTTTTCGCTAAATCCAAAAAGTAAATCGCGATCGAAGGAGCATTAATAACGTGCATTTCCTTTATTTGCAAGGGATAGCAACCCGTGTACCAATGAACCAGTTTCTTCATCACCATCATCTTTTTCATGCAATGCGTAAACGTTGATTTGTCAAAATCGATGATGGTTATCAGTCCATTTTTAGCGATCAGATGATCGTATTCCATTTCTACGTCAGTGCACATGTTTAATATTTTGTAATAAATGTCGCCGGAATAAGATGGATCATGAATGTTCGGCCTTACGAAATGAATTCTTCTCCCTTTCTTGTCTCTGAAATTTTCAGGCAAAAAGGATATTCCGCAAGCAATGGCGTCTTTTATATCTTTGGTTTCCGGATCCCGATCTGCAAACCATTCTGGTGTGTTTCTTCGAAAATGGTAGTCGTTATTTAATTTTGTTTTGGCAGTTTCTGTCCTGTATTTGCAACCCTCGAGAAAGCAAAGGATTCTGCGGTCGTCTCGCCGGGTTTCGGGCAATTCTTTTTCCAGCCACTCTCGAATTTCAACCACTAGTTTCTGTATATCTTTTTCAGTTGGGTTTTCTTTTTCGTTTTCCATGATCCAGATGATCTTTCAATTTTAACAAGTAACTGAAAAAGAAAATTGTCTGTTTAGCTCGCTTGCGTTTATATAATTTTTTTTTTTTTTTTTTTTTTTTTTTTTGAAAAGTGGGTTTCTGCCAGAAACTTCTTTCATAAAATTCGAGGAATTCGAATTAAAAGAAAATAATAGTTTAAAAAAATGAAATAAAAAACGCTAAATAAGATTTAATGTTTAATTTTATTTAAAAACTTTATGTAAAAAGGTTAATGAATGGACTGAAGTACGGAAATCCAAAGTTAGACTTGACTTCTTTGATACAGCGAAAAAGGTGGTTACCAGTGCATATTTTAACATATATACTAGGCGACCAAATTGTCGCCCAGTCAATAAAAATGGTCGCCTAGTTTGCAAAATTTTGGATCACTAGGCGACCAAAGTAATGAAAAAAAAAATCGTTTTTTTTTTCGGTTGTGAAACTGTATACAGTTGTTTAAAAAAAAAAATTAAGTTGAATTATGATGATTATTACGCTGTTTTTCAATCCTCTATCTGAATTCTCAATAATTGTCAGTTTTATGACCAAAAGTAAAAGGAAGCGAATGCGAATGTCTTTGAACTCATATTCATTCAAAGTCTTGGAAATAGTTTTATTGTTTTTTTTTTCTTAAAATAAATAAAGCCATCTTTTAAAAATCTGCATAGCATGTGTACCTGCTCTGGGGATTTTCGACAGATTTATATTTTATTTTTATGTTTAGTTCAAAAAACTGTCCTTTGATCACGTACTTTCATAATTGAAAGTAAAAGTAATTATTACTTTTTACTTCGCCTTTTACCGAAAATCGTCTTTTGTAAAGGGTGAACGGACTTTCCGTGATAACTAGAAGGCGGAACCTTGTTTGTTATTCATTTTCTTCATTGATTTTATTGGCTAAAATTTGAAAAATCTAAAAATTGCCACCCTTACCACAAATGCCAAAAAAAAAAAAAAAAAAAAAAAAAAAAAAAAAAAAAAAAAAAAAAAAAAAAAAAGAATTCTTAAATTAAAAAAAAGAAAAGAATAAATAAAAATTGCATCTGGTAGAAAGACGGGGGGAGGGGGGGGGGGATGATATTAGTTTTGTACTCTGAATTTTTTTGGTCGCCTAGTGAAAAATTCTTATAATATGCACTGGTGGTTACAACAATCAGCCGAGGGAGCCGAGAAATAAGGTCGGATTATCGGAAATATCGAATAAATTTTACATTAAAAATGATTATAAGAACTCTGGTAGAAATTTTGAGTCGACCCAAGTCCCGTTTCCATGTCGGAAAATCAACCCCGGTAATTACCTAAAAAAACTGAAAAATATAGAAATTCGGAAAAATCTGGAATGGATGCATGATCAATTTCATCAACATTCTGGGGGTGTAGAACGTGACTACCACAGCTGAAACATACTCTATTTCCTTACAATGTGTGTGTTATACTTAGAAATGAGGACGTACAGTGTGAGGATGTTTCTTGGGCCTTAAACCTATAAAATCTTGGGTAGGAAAAAAGGGGGAAAATTACAGGTCTGCAACCATAGGGCAGGGGCGTAGAAGGCCTAAATAACATGAATAGGAATAATAATAATTCATTTTTATGCAGAATGAAGGAAAAATTTATTATGTAATATTGGGGGAGAGGGGGTCGAAAATTATGAAAAAATATTTGCATTAAATATATGTGCTGCCGCCAAATTTTTAGCAGGGTCTTTGGGTAGTCTAGGATGAAGAATTGGGCTGATGACCCAGGAGAAAAGACGTCTGATATCCCCCAGACTGCAAGTACCCGGATAATACACGGATAATATCGGGTGTGCGTTTGGTGTAATACACCACTTATTGAACCCGATAATATCCGGGTATTTTAAGACTTTTTACACCATTTTTACACTTTAAATTTTTTTTTATTTTAATGGTGTGAATAGGTTTATAACGTGGTTCTGAGCTCGTTTTGGTACTTTTTGTTCCAGTTTGTGAACTTTTAAAACTTTGCTGCTGCTGTTGAGGGTAAGGTTTTTATAATTAATTCGGGATTTCAACCGGTTTAAAAAAAATAGCAGCTGCTTTTTGGTTTGAATTAAAATCCCGTTTTTGAATTAATTAGTAATAAAACAATTGCTTTATTTTGAAAGGATAAGTAAGGTAAAAAAAAATTCACAGAAACATATTTCTTTATTTTTTTTTTATTGAAAATAAAGTTACAGTAGGGTTCATTTTAGTAACAAATAAAGTCGAGTTTTTCATTAAAAACTTTTAAAAAAAATGAGATATTTTTAAAACAGAATAAGCAGGGATGGTATGCCGAATAAATTTTAATCGGAATCGGGATCGGGATCGGGATCGGGATCGGAATCGGAATCGGAATCAGAATCGATCAATGGAAACAAATCGGAATCGGGATCGGAATCGGAATCAGATTCGATCGATGGATACTAATCGGAATCGGCATCGACATCGGAAAATTTTTCTCGTAGTTTAGAATCGGAATCGCGTTTGAAGAATCATCTAGCATCACTGGAATCGGAAGCATGCCATCCCTGGTTAGGGAACGTTCAAGTATTACGTAAGACTTTTTTTTCGCGTTTTTGGACCCCCTACCCCCCCTCCCCTTTGTAAGAATTAGTAAGATTTCTTTGAGCCCCCTATTATATTACGTAAGATTTTTGCGGACCCCCCCCTTTTTTTTTAGCGCCAATTTTAAATTGGGAGTAACATTTTTCTTAAATTTAGATTTTTAGTACATACTTATATTCCTGAAGATGGCTACAATTGGCACAAAATCCCATGAAAAAATGCATTTTTATTTCTTAAAATTTTTTGAAACAAATTTTCAAGTCTTCTACTATAGACATTCGAAAAAAAAATTAAAATAACTTAATTTTTTGAAATTAAAAAAAAATTCTGAACAATAAGTTATAATGGAAATTCTTACGTAAGATTTGCCAAACTCCCCCCTCCCCCAAGTAAGAAATCGTAAGAATTTCAAGTACCCCCTCCCCCCCTTTCGGTCTTACGTAATACTTGAACAATCCCTTAAATGGCATGCACCAGCGGTATAGAAACAAACCCATCTTTATGGGCCATAATGAAACATTTGGCCTCATAGTCTTCTAATAGTATCTTGCTAAAATTTGACTGAAATCCTTTAAGGAAATAAATATTTAAATCTCCAGAATGTATGGGTCTCGTAAAAAAATCCGTTACATTGGAAAAAAATCGGACGATTAAATACACTTTATCCGAGCATTTTAAAATATTTTTCACAATGCCCACGCCAAATCTTGTTTTAATGCAACTATCCTTCATTAAAGCCACGTTAATAGTAACGTTTTTATACTTCATTTTCTTATATTGTGATGTTGTTTCACTATTGGAAATAGTAGTTTCACATTGGAGGTCATGCTGTAAATAAAACGTTGGTTCGTTGTCATCTTTCACTTCCGCTTTGTGGAAATAATTTGTCCCGTTTTGAGCTCGATCATTTTTAATTATTTGTTTCAACGGTTTGAAAGGGGATCGAACAGTTTTTTTAATTCCTCCTAATCTATTTTCATATTTGTATGCACTAAATTTGTCTAAGGGTTTTCCTTGAATCTTTACTTCTTCTGGTAAGTGCACGGAACTGTGCACATTGTAGACAACGAATTCTTTGCCGTACAAAAATATTGAATCAACAACAAAATCCCGTATTAATTTCTTGGCGACATCATTTTTTTCTATATAAAATTTGTCACTGCTTAAAATATAAATACTTAAACTAAACCTTAGAAAGTTTTCATAGTACCTTTTCGATAAGATTGATTTTAAAGCGACACATCCTGTATACAGCAGGAAACTACGAAGTTCTGTAAATTTAAAAGTCTTCCAATGAACAACAGAATCAGGTCTTCTGTTAAACTCCACAGGGTAATATTTTTTCAGGAGTTTTAAAACTTTCGACAATGCGTCCCTGTCGGCCTTTCCTAATTTGCCTTTATTTTTAACCTCCAACAAAAATGCAAATATCCTTTTCATGATTCCCCCTACCAAATGCATCGGCTCCAATGGTATCATGTTGATCATTTTGGTAAAGCAGGTTAACAGAGGTGATGTGCCGTTGTGGTGTTCCTTTTGCTCCTGCCTTTCGAAAGATTCATCGGTTCTTAACGGGGAGTCCAAATCAATGAAAACTGTTCTCTTTTTATACGATTCTCCCTTTACTGTGCAACGTTCGCAACCGAATTCTCCCCGATGAGATGTAATGCACTTCATGTCTGCTCGTGCTGGTGCATCCATAATATATGCGCCTACTTTAATATTGAAAATTGAGTCGCCGCACTGTAATGGATTTAATCGTAGTTCATTAACTTCGGCAACGAAGTCTGTTAGCAAAGATTCTGCAGATGGTTTAACGACTCCTACATATACAGCTATTATAAAAGGTGTATGGTTCGAGATCCCTTGCAGGGAGCCTAAAATGGGCCAAGTAGTTTTTTCAGTCTTTCTGAAAAGCGGAAATCCATCAATTCCAATGTCAATTATAACGTCTCCACTGCAACTTACAGACCCCTTTTCAAATTCTTTTTGAATATTTGCTTTAATTCCCTTATACCATATTTCATAGTTTTCAAATTCCATGACCAGTTCTTGGCATTTACCTGACATTGTTCGATTTAAGAGGGTTCTGCCATCAGAAGGCAAAGAATCATGCCTAATTCAAAAACTTGTAGTAATTTCGTTATATGATTCACCGGTGTCGCACATTCCAAAGCCCAGCTGGCAATATCGTTTTCTAAAGATAAATTGTAAAAGTCTTCTTCCAGCGATGAATCGTTGCAATTAGCAGGTTTCAAAATTTTGCTGTATGATTCGTTAAGTTCTTCCAATGTAGGTAATGACGACGTCGTTTGTTTTGATTTACGTTCAAGCGAATCAGATTTTTCTTCAAGCGGTAATTCAAGTTCAAACGGTAATACCGAGCTTTTTCCAACCGGTGCTTCAAGTTTCATACAAATTAAACCCGCTGCTGCATCGTTTAACAAATTGCTGACTATGTTGTCATCGAGTTTGATTTCTGCTACTTCACACAATTTTAAATCGTCAGATTTCTCGGTTGCTCGCTTTCTTTTCCTTTTCTGATAATATTTCCGATTAACCTTTTGCCGGTTTATTTTTTTTTTCTGAAAACAAAACAAACAGTGTAAGTAAGTAATAAATAAATAAATAAATTAATTAATTAATAAGTAAATTAACAATCAATCAATCGATTAATTAATTAATTAATTAATTACTACGCAATGAAAAAAAAATAGCATAAAATAAAAAAACGGCTAATTCTGTAATTTAGTCATCGGTAAAGTTATGCAAATGTTCAGTTTCCTTCTGTGTACAAAAAAAGAAACAAACATTTCAACGGAGCATTTAATAATCCAACATGATGAACTATTTCGGTTTCTCCGTAAAAATTGAAAAATGAAATATAAAACGTAATAAAAAGAACTAGGTAATGCTTACATAAAGGAAGTCAATCGATTATGAATTTATTATTTTTATTTCATGTTTTTTCTTCCTGTTTTTTGGTTACTATACTAAAATATATTCAAGGCTCATTGTCATTGATACACGAGAAGGAAACCTAAAAATGTTCCAAACTTTGTTTTTTTAAAGTTTCCAAAATTTTCCTAGGGTTTTTGGACCGAAAGAAAGTATGATTATAACATGCCCCAAAACTTTTTACCTTTTTCTGAAATAACTTACCACACTGGCGATTTGTGCATAGTCTAATTAGATAAGAAATATCTGCCTAAATGAATGCATGTAAATAACATTTTTAAAAAAAACATTCATTACTCCCTATCTCTTTTATGAAATAAAATTAGCACCGGATCTAGTCTCTTTGTATTCTAATGTTTCAGATTAATAATAGGCAAAGCTGTAATAAACAGGTTTCAGGAGCAGTGAAAATGTTTATTATCAAGCTGCTTGCTCTGAATATTGTAAAAAAAATCGAAACACTTTAAAAGTAATGAGAATTATGAATGATTTCCTCGGTCATGTTTTTTCAGGAAGCTGATTTATTGGTTTATGTAATTGAAAAACAATGAGAAATAATGTAGCGAATCACATCCATTCTGGACCAAATATTTCAGTTCTATGCATCAATACATTTTGAAGGGATATGTTCTTTTGCATTTGGAGGAAAATAATGATTTCCATTTAGCTTTTATTATTTGAATAATGTTAATTTGGTTAAAAAATTGAAATGGATTTCAATAAGTTTTTAAAATAACATATGATAAAATAATATGCTACGATATGACAACCTTGTAACAAGCCTAAACTATTAAGGGAGTTTTTCATGGGTATGTACTTCCACATAACATAACATAAAAAAGTTATTTTCCTCACAGGGAATGAGCCTTTCGAACAGAAAGGCTAGACTTTTGTTAGGCTCCCATGCCCAGACTACAAGAGTTGCTAGGTAATGAGGCATAATTATTTCTCTTAATATAAAAAGCATTGCAATCACAATTGCAAACAACTTATCTGCTTTCTTAGTGAACTTCAAATTTGCACTGCACAGTTTGTTATAAACCAAGAATATGGGCATAAAAAAAATTATGGCACATCATTTACTTAAATATCAGAAAATTAAGTTTTCGAACTTAAAACAGATCTTACGTTACATCCATGATTGCATTTAATTTTTTTAACAATCTTTTCAAATATAAATGATGTTTAATTGACCTTGAACTGGAGTGACCATCTTACATTGTATCCAGCCGTAAAAAATAAATAACGGAAGAAAATAATACGTTTCCAAAGTTCTGCCCATAAATAGTATCGAAAAACTGATTAAGACTGCTTACCTTTCTCTTATTTTCTTCCTTCATCGCTGAAAAGGAAAAAATAAAATGAATCCACAAAAACTACATTACAGCTGCTGAAAGGTGTTAAAAACAATATTGCCGTTTCAGAAGCAATATGGCGTCATAAGAATGTTCTAGAAACATTTACAGACAAATATTCAGAAACCTTTCACCATAATCTAAACATGAAAGAAATACTCAATTATTATAAGTTTTGCGTTAATGCTCATGCGCACAGCAGATCGAGAAAAACCGTTGCAAAATTCGTTTATTCGTTTGTGAGTTGAGTTTGTGTGTGATGACCGTTAAAAATAAAATTTACAATTTTTTTCCGAAGATTCTAAATATTTTCGAAATATGGCTGAGTTAAATAAGGTAAAGTTATGATTACATCTATTTATAGTGTTATTTCGTGTTACCTTGGGCGATATATATTAATTTTCTTTTTTTCAAATCAGGAATACATGTATGTCGTCGTCGAGTTCACGAACAACGAGATAGAAGTTGTTTCCTCAAATTGGATCGATGAAAATAATATTTGTTACTTTCCACCGAAAGCAAAATTACGGAATTGTTTAAGAAAACATAGTAGCCCAGAGGAAAATTGGGGCTGCTACAAGATTTTCCGATTGTTCAGCCGCCATTTTGGTAAGTGTATAAAGATTTATTTCATTAATATTTGTTTCATTTCAATTTATAAGAGCATATGTGTCTCATATTTTATGCACAATGAGAAATTATTTATCGTAAATGCAAGAGCTTATTTGTATGTCCATTTAAAAAAAAAAAACCATTCATTCAATGAAGTTTTTTTTGAAAATAACATTTTGAGTATAGTTAAATTTCAAGAGATATGCAGTTCTCTATTCAAACTGAAAGGAAGAGGTTGTCGTTTTGTTACTCTATTCTTTGAGCTGAACTGAATTGACATTCTGATTTCTTTGTCTCAAAGGTATATTTGAAATCTTTACCTCAGGATTCAAGATGTTTAATAGCTGTAGTCAACATAGAAATAAATAGGATTTGGACAAAACAAAAAGCAAAAAATCTTAAATTTTTTCATTAGAAATGATTGGATCACTATTTATATTTTAAAATGTCAAATTATGGTATATATTTTGGTTAAATGCTTCAGTTTCAAATTTGCAACAACTATTGTAGATTACTATTGCATTTTTGATCACCTATGAAACTTGATTATCGATTCCACTGATGGACATAACGGGTATGATATAAACCAAAAGCCTCGGTTTTTCATAAAATGGGACTTGAATAAACCTTTAATGTGAAATCTATTTGTACTTTGTTATTTATCATATCCTGCAATAAAGCAGTATAATGGGAAGTATCTACTCTAACCCATACCACTTACAATACAAACCTTAATTGCTTTGCTTCATATAAACAGATGCTGAAACATCATTTCGTATTAAAAATTCTGTGAGTAAAATTACTTATTCCATTCTGCTTTGTTTGTTGCATGTTAGTATGGATTATATCTCTCAGTTTTCATGTGATTTTTCTCATTGATATAAAATAATATTGGTTAATGCTCATAGATTTGTAGAAGTTAGTATATTACAAATTTTTACATTTCGGTCTATAAAAATATTTTTAATTGAATATACAATTTGATATTTTTATTGAGTCTCACTCTTGGATAATCAAGAGCCAGAGGAGGGCAGTTGGGCCTCTTTAGGGAACAATAGGCTTTCATATCCCACACCTGTCATGTTTATGCAAATACCTCCAGAGGGGGCAACGCCCCATTGCCCTCTTTTGACTACGGGTCCGATGTAAAGGTTTTATTTTAAGTTCCGAAGGAAAAATCCTGATAACCTTTAAGCTTTCATAACAATTTCTTTTGTTTACAATTAAACGAACTCAGGACACATGATTATTTATCTTTCTTTATCGCGAATCTGTAGTTTTGTTTGAAAACACTTTTTAGAAACAGTGTTGTCGCTAGTGCTTTTATAAAACATCGATTGACCAAAAATTTACATGATTACAATTTCGTTGTTTTGTTGATAGGAAAAATGGATAATTACAAGGTATTTGATTAAGTTTTACAAACCTTATGGGTAAATAAGAGTCTTTTTTCCTAAATCAGTATTAAGAAATATTTAACCGATAACTGGGATCAGAAGTGAAACTTAACAGCTACTTCGCATTGCCATCATGCGTTTCTACCAATAGATCGTGAAACCTCACAATTTTACATTTCACAATCAAGCAGAATGAATATATAAGTTTTTCTGATTTTAAAAACCCATTAAGAGAGAGCCGCATTTCATGGAACATGTAACAAATAATGATAGTATTTTGATAATTTTATTTCTGAGTCAGGTGATCTCAAGTGAACAAGTAGATAAAAAATATTTGTTTTAGGGAAAACCCTCTTATTTACTGCATTGTGTTTGGAGAAATCGTAGTAATGATGTTTTGTTTTTAATGAAGGTTGAAATCAAAGAAGAGAAGAAAGCAGCAGAAAATGCATATGATACCGAACCTGAAACATGTGACAAGAACCAGCAGGATGAATGTGAAATTGTTCAGAAAAGCAAGAGAATAAAAAGGGAAACATCTGATTCACATGAAAAGGATGAACATGAAAAATTTGACAAAAGATTTGACGATATGATGGATACTAGCAGACAAAAACGTCAAAAAATTGTACTTAAGAAAAAAAACCCTTTATGGTTTCTTTAAAACTAACAATTCCATGACTGCCGATTCCACTTTGCAATAATTGGACATACAAATAAAGTCTTGCTTCCTACAACCATTTCATTCAAGTTCATATTTTTTATTTGTTATAAATTTAGCTCTTATAAAAACTGATGTACTTATTAATTGGAATTTTTATTTTTTGAAGAAAAAAGAAATTGAATTTTAAGGAGGTTTTACCGCCGGTGAATTATAGATTCTTAGCTTATAGTTCTCCTGCATGTTAAACATGGGAGGAACTTCGTTTATTTTTTTGACCACAGAAGTTTAATTCGAACCTAATAAATTCTTTAAAAATGTAGGAATAATCCTTTTAACATTCTCCACAACTTTTGTTGCATGAGATTTTGATCCCTTCATCATTTGTGATGTTTTTTGTGAGACTTTCTCAGGAAAAAAAAAAAAAAAAATTTCTGGTCTTTATAAGCAAAATACCAGAAGCATGTTTACCTACAATTTTTGCAAATTATTTTGTAAAGAGTTCATAAAACATTTTAGTTAATAATAAAAGCGAATTTTCATGTAACAAAAGTTGTTGAGAATGATAAAAGGAATATTCCCGTACTTTTAAAAAAGTTATTCGGAACCAATTGAATTTTTGTAGACGGAAAAACCTGTCTTCGAAAAATCAACAATGTTGCGCTCGTGCTTAACTTGCAGTAGAACAATCAGCCAAGAATCTGAAATTCATCGGTAAAACATCCTGTAAATAGCAATAACGATTTTGGATCTTGCTGGTATTATTATCAAAAGTCGCTTTTTTCTGAACAAACATAAGCTTAGTAGGGTGATTCAAAATTGGAAAAGTATCTCCGCGATTTTGTTGCACCACAGAATTTAGCTATTTTTAGGGTTAAAATAAGATAAGATTTAAAGAACTTTTTTTTGTAATTTTAGGGTTCGTTCAAGCCTAAATAGACGTCGACAGGACGCTTCATTTTAAGCAGAGCTTTAAATCGTTGCTTTTCAGGTAACATTTTTACTGTTGGAAATACAATCAAGTTACGTTTTCCAGATCGTCAAACCTGAATATGAGCTGTTTCATTTTGTGCCAGGCTTTAGTCAGAGGTGGGCAAAGGGGGGCTCAGCCTCCCTGTGAAGAAATTTGAGCCCCCCCTTCTGTAAATTGCTTTCCCAGTGTAATTTCGCTATCTTCCGTACTAAAAGCGGCCATTTGAAGCATCCCATAGACTTTCCGGCCTGGCTGCAGCCCTGTTTTGTGCGAGCAACGGAAAATTTTTAGTTCCTGTTGATTTCGCCAACCGTGTCGTTTCCTATTCTCAGGGGATTGGCTCTAATAAATTTTTGAAATGTCTTAAAGTAAATTTAGGGTAGAATAAATTTTTTTGGAAAGATCGCTGACGTGGCCAGAAGCTATTTTCGTTCAAAAATGTAACATCTTTTTTCCTAATATTTGTCCCTAATTTACATTTTGATGATTCGTTTGGGTTTTGTTAGATCGTAAGTACTTTTAGGATGTTCTGAAGATGGGATAAATTTTATTCCGGCAATTCTGAAATTATTGACTCTTAATTACGGTTTCTCTCTCTGAAATTTGTTCAATATCTAAATATTTATTGAATCTGAATATTTTGAAATCTAAATTTTCTAAATCTAATTATTTTCGATAGATTCAGCTAGTTCGGAATAAACCGATATCAACAAGAGCTAAAACTTTTCAGCAAAAATTGAGTATTTAAAGCGGTAAATCGGCATCTGACTGTCTTTGTGTTCCTCACACAAAATGAAACAGGTCAAGTTCGGGCTTTACCATCTTGAAAACCTAAGTTGATAGTATTTTCGACAGTGAAAATGTTACCTAAAGCATTTAAAGCCGCCATAACAATTTTAACAAGCGCCCTGCCGACGCCGGTTTAGGCTTTGTGTGACGCCTAAAATTAAAAAAATAGATTTTTTTACTGCTTATTATTTTTAAAGTAAAAGAAAACTAAATTATTCTTGGAGCGAAAAATTGGAGATACTTCTTCATCTGTGATTTTGGATCAGCCTAAAGCTTAGTGCAATTAATTTCTCAATAATAAAAACAAACAAGTGAGTTTTCAACACATTTGAATTGCACTTTTTTTTTTCAATGAGTTCCGTCCCTTTAATTGAGATTTAGAACTATAAAATTGGAAATATTGGGGAAAATTTGTTATAGTGATTTAGATTTTTAAAAAATAATTCCCAATCGAAAAGTTTTCAAGTGAAATAAAGTAGTGAAAACAGAAACAGCATGTACAATTTAAAAAAAAAAAAAAAAAAAAAAACAGTATTTGGAAATAATAAAAGTTTTTGATTAGAGGAGAAAATTGCAATTGAATCAACTTTTTAATTTTAAATCATCGCTTTTTTTCTTTTTCTTTATCAAAGTCTTATTATTCAGAATTATTCATCAGTGTTGACGAATTCCGACCACTTTGTTGGTGGGAATCGCTTTTTCATTCATAGGAATTGTCTTATTCCCCCTAAGTTGAGTTGGGCACAATTGGGGGAAATTTTCACAAATAAGCTTGTCAATACTTACCTTTAACCATTAATTACCTGCCTTTTTTTATTTTTAATCCTTTTTTGAAAAACTTGACTCTGCAAAAAAAAAAATTGCTAAAACGATTTCTTACAATTTTCAATTAGCCCTTCACTTAGCAAAGCCGTGCAAGTTCTGAATTTTTTTCATCGTTGTTTAATTTTGAAATCATATAAAAAAAACATCCTGGAATGAAAAAAGAAACTCAATAAGGTATTCTCTGAATTTTTTTTTTTTTTTTTTTTTTTTTGCGGTTTAGGTGAGCTTTTCAGACTTTTAGCAAATCTTGTTAAACCTTTGCTATTTTTCAGATTCTTTAGATAAAGCACTTCAAGCTTCTAACGTATATCAGTACACTTCTCATTTAGAATCGGAGAAAGAATTTGGCAAAGGGAAAAGGCGGAAGGTGCCGAAGAAATTTACCTCGTCCGAAAATGAAAATGAAAGTGAGTCATCTTGCTCGGAAAGTCAAAAAAGGAAGAAAAAAATAAAACGATATACGAGGAAAAGTATGAAGGAAAAAATAGAAACACCCGGGAAAACTTCAAGCGAGGAATTAGATGACATTGTTACTCCACCGAGGCAATATGAATTTTGTTCTTTGCAGCCCAGGTAAGATGTTGCCCAGATAATAATTTCAAATTGGTTTATTTTAATAATAATAATAATAATAATAATTCACATTACGTAAAGCGAAAAAGAAGAAACTATTATTTTAAAGACATATGGTCGTATGAATTAGACTTAGTATAAAATACTTTTTACTTCATATTTTTGAACCTCATAAATTTGAACTTTTTTACGAACTCGAAACTCAAATCCCAATTCCCAATTCCGATATTAGGCGAGGCGTAGGAACGGAAAACTGCTATAACGTAAACTTTGCGTAAAGAGTAGACATTTTTATCGATCGAAACGTTTTTTGAACAATGTCAGAAATTTTTAATTTTTCAGTGTCAGAAATGTTTGTGCAATTTCATTTATATAAAAATGGATCGTACTGTACCTTCTATGCAAAACATGCTTCATTAAGAAAATGAAGCGAAACGAAACAAATGGACCCGATACATAACTTTAAGATCTTCCAAACTGGTAACGGAAATTTTTAATTCCATTTCACGATCAACAGTAGAATCCACAGAGTTCTAAAAACTTAACTTTGCTTTTTCCTTTAAATGAAGTATTTTCTTAGTGAATAGCTAAAGACAGCTGCCTAGACCCGTATTCAGACAGAAATGCGACAACTTCAGTTTAAAAAGATTGTTCATACTTTCAGGAATAGTAGTCAGAGAGATTCGGAGGAACGTCTAAATTCTATCTCGACTTCACACGATGAACGTTCAGTTGACGGTGTAAATGGATCGAGGAACTTACAGTCTCCTAAATGTCAAATAAGTGTCGGCAACTGCAGAAATAATTCTGGGTAAGATATTAAAAAAATTATTTTTCCTTAATCAAAAATCGTAAGGAGTTCTTCTATTTTCTTCACTTTCGGAATTTTTGTTTTTTTTTTGTTTTTTTCGTATTTATGTCAAGAATATTTAAGAACCAAATTTATAGTTTTCTTGTAACAAATATTTTTCTTTCGGTCTTTTTTACAATTCCAGATTGAGTCGTAATTAACGATAATGAAATTGAACTCTTTGAACGGTATATGGCTAAAAAAATTTGGATGACCTGTACAGCAAAACGAACTTTTATACTTTTAGGAATTCTATTCGGAAACCTTTGCAGCAACGTCCTGTTTCGAATTCGAGTAATGTACGTCCGGTTGACGGGGTAGATGGATTGAGGAACTTAAAGTCTCCTGAATATCAAATAAGTGTCGGCAACTGCAGAAATAATTCTGGGTAAGATATTAAAAAAATTATTTTTCCTTAATCAAAAATCGTAAGGAGTTCTTCTAGTTTCTTAACTTTCGGAATTTTTTTTTTTTTTTTTTTCGTATTTATGTCAAGAATATTTAAGAACCAAATTTATAGTTTTCTTTTAACAAAATGTTAAAATTAATGTTTTATTTGAACCGTATTTGGCAGGAAAAATTTGAATAATCTGTACAGCAAAAAATATTTTTATGTTTTTAGGAATTCTATTCGGAGAGCTTTTCAACAACGTTCTATCTCGATTCCGCCTAACGAAAATCCAGTGGTTTTAGACACTCCGAGGTCTGGAAGAATCGTCAACTCTGAAAATAATTTAGGGTAAGTTATTTAAAAAATAGTTATTCCGCAACCAGTCGCAATAACGTCTTCCAATTATAGGCATATTTTCATCATAAAAACGCATCTCGTCTTTTTTATTTTTTTAATGTTCTGCAGGAAATCTGAGAAACTAATGTAGGCCTATAGTTTTCGTCCAAATAAAATTATTTTTCTTGGTTTTTTTATTTCTTCTTGTGAAGAAATAAAATCATATTTTGATGCTTTTGAACCGTATTCGGCCGAAATTGTAACTATTACTATAGCCTATATCAGAAATGGAACAATTTCACTTTCAGAACCCGATCTCAGAGAGATTTGACGCCACGTTTAATTCCGAATCAAACCCTGTCAGGCCTGGAAATTAGGAGCCCACAGCTACGCTCAAGTGTCGCTGTAAACAATGAAAATAATTCCAGTCCTTTAATCAATCCTAGGCCTCCTTTAGGTATCATCAGGCTTGGAAATAATTCTAGGTGAGTAATTAAAAAAATAATAATTAATTAATTATTTTTTATTAGTGAAATCCGTAACCAAAAATCGTAATAACTTCTACCAATAACGTAGATTTTCTTTACGTTTACGTTAACAATTTTTCCCCTCTGCTTAATTTTCCTAAAAACATTTCTGAGCATATTCTTTGAAAATACATTTGTGTTAACTTCCCTTAAAAACACTGTTTTATATAGTTTTCGTGCAAAAAAAATCGATTGCTTCCATTTTTTTAAAAAAAAATTCTCCATTGAGTTGCGTAATGAACAAATAAAATCATATTTTGATGCTTTTGAACAGTGTTCCGCCGAAATAGCAATTATTGCGATAGCCTGTATCAGAAATAGAACAATTTTACTTTCAGGACCCATTTCCGGAGAGATTTTATGCCACGTTTAATTTCTAGTGAAACCCTGTCAGGCCTGGAAAATAGGAGCCCACAGCAGCGCTCAAGTGTTGCAATAAACAGTGCAAGTAATTCGAGCGCTTTAATCAATCCTCGGTCTCCTGTTAGTACCGTCAGCCTTGGGAATAATTCTAGGTGAGTAATTGAAGAAACCTTTATTTTACGCTCTTAAATTCTTTTGAAATTTATCTGGCCAAAAACGTTTTTTAAGGAACTCTGTATCAGAAATAGAACAATTTTACTTTCAGGACTCATTTCCGGAGAGATTTGATGCCACGTTTAATTTGTAGTGAAACCCTGTCAGGCCTGGAAAATAGGAGCCCACAGCAGCGCTCAAGTGTTGCAGTAAACAGTGCAAGTAATTCGAGCGCTTTATTCAATCCTCGGTCTCCTGTTAGTACCGTCAGCCTTGGGCATAATTCTAGGTGAGTAATTGAAGAAACCTTTATTTTACGCTCTTAAATTCTTTTGAACTTTATCTGGCCAAAAACGTTTTTTAAGGAACTCTATGCCCTAATTTTTTACCTAAAAATTTTTGGCTCTGAATTCTTAAAAAAAAAAAAAAAAAAAGTTTAAGATGTATTGTAACCCATCAAACATCATTCAATCCAGAAACATTTGTTAAAAAATGGTTGAGCGCTAGAGAAATCTGTAAATAAAAGCTGTAACTTATTTGTCGTAAAAATGTTGGTAACAAAATTTTTCCCGTGGAAATTGCCAATTTTTTAAAAATTTTCCTCCTGAACCGTATTGGTTGTTGATTTTCCTATTGCAAGCTCCAAATATTTCCTTGAAAAACTTAAGGCTTGGAGAATTGTTTCTTTTCAGAATTTCACCCCTCGGCTAAATGTTTCTCTACAATTTCAAGCCATCTGTTTTGAAATTTTTCAAAAAATTTCAAGCCAGCTGGATTTTCCCTCTACGATTTTATTTTGCTCAGTTTTTTTATTCGGCTGAATTTTCACTTTTGATTCGAAAAATCATCATTTTCGGTTAAACAGAAATTTGGTCCACACAATTTTTGGTTTGGAAAAATTTATCAGGTCTAGTAAGAGTGAAAGGGTGCCATTACTTCTTATTTTATTATGCAGGGCTGTTTAAAAAAATAATAAACCCGAAATAACTTCTGTTAATAAAGCACTTCAAGCCAGTTATCCTTGTTTTTCGGACATTTCAAGAGCCAAGACGATAACGATGTTGAGTCTTAACAGACGGAAGGTGGAACTAATAAAAATTTGCTAAATTTTTTAAAAAATGCTGCGGGCCCGTAGCCAAGGGGGGCCCAGAGGGGGCGTTGCCCCCTTTGGGCCGACTTGGTGCCCCCCCTGGAGTAAATTTGCTAAACATGACAGGTATAGGAATGAAGGCCTATTGCCCCTTAACAAGCCCAACTGCCCCCCTTAACAAGCCCAACTGCCCCCCTTAACAAGCCCAACTGCCCCCCTTAACAAGCCCAACTGCCCCCCCGGCTCTTTGTTCTACCTACGGGCCCCCGAAATGCTGAACTTAGCTATAGGATTTTTGAAATACAGACTTTAATTTTTTGACCAAGCTTGTTAAAAAAGAAAATTTCTTAAATTAAAAAAAAAAAAATTAAATGTTGCACAAAAATATTGGCTATATATTGGAGTTTCCACATTATCTTTACGATTTTAGGAAACTGGTCCAAAAAAAATTCGACCAATATCTTTCTCGACCAGTTTCAGGTTTCCGTAATCGCTGGTGAAAAAAAAGCAATGTAATCATTTTAAGACATATTAATTAGTTAATTAATTGATTAATTATTTTTCTTTTCTTTTCTTTCCAGAATTTACAACGACAATAAAAATGATAATGAAACTGGAAATGATGTAGTCAGGGAAGAGCTTGCTCAGATGCACCAAACGCTGAAAGCAATTGAAACGAATTTAATGACATTGAATGAGCTTATTGCAAATCAATTTGGACTGACTTCCGTCCCAAACAACTTTCCAAATATCCCCATAAAAAGTATCGAGGACTTAAATAACTGGGAAAGTTATCTCAAACGGAAAGAAAACTATATTCTGGCAGCATCGTACATTTCAAATTTTACCTCTGGCAACGAGGTAAAATTAAGCACCAGAAATGCAATGGCGTACCTGTTCTCCAACCAATTTGCCAAGACTATGAATTGGTCTGGGAGTGGAGGGAAAACTTCGTGCCAAAACTTAAAATTAATGCAGTTAATTTTTTCGTCAGTCAAAATAAGATTTAAAGATGTCGCTTTTCCAGAAATTAGAAGTACAATAAAAGAATGGTTGAAAAATAGCATACACAGAAAAGAAAAAGAGAGAGATGATAATGCAGATGATAATTGATCCGAGCAAAAAATTATTAATTTTTTCTTTTGTTTTATATTTTAGGGTTGAGTTGCCAAAATGTAAACACTTCTTTCTTTTTCCTAAGTGAAAGCGTTTTTGACACAAAATTATAATGATGTGTGTCTTTAGTCTCATCGTCTTCCTACTAAAGCCTAATTTCACCCCGAAAAATGTTTACAATTTTTCTTATAGCGGATTTTAAAAAAAGGACAAATTTTTCCTCAGAGAAAATAATCGTTGTGAGGATTTTTTCGAATATTTATTTGGAAGAAGAGACACTTTAAAAAATTTGGAAATTCCACTCAATTACTAACAAGTTAATGAATCTCATGTTACATATTTTCTTCCATTTTAAGTAATGTGAAAGATTTTAATTCTTTTTTCAAAATTTTTTCAAAAGGAAAGTTATCTGTATTACATGTTTATTTCATTTCTTAAAGAACACATTGGGCTGTTGGTCACTTTTTAGAACGTAATTTTTTTGTAAGAAAAAATATATTTGAAAATGCCAGTTCCGAAATTTATGAGAGCGTTTACATTTAGGCAACCCAACCCTATAGGTATTTTTAAAAAGGTTAAAACATTTTTGTTCACCGGTTCCCTAAAATTGTAATTATTTTTGCGGTAAAAAAATGTATGGGCTTTTACATGTGAAATAAATTTTTGTTCTACTTATCGGTTTTGTCCTTTAAAAAGTAATCCTTTCTCAATTCGCTTTTTCACATTGTTTTACAACGAAACACAAGGTTTTCGGGACCGACAATTGAAAAATTATATGCCATCCACTTTTTAAGATTAATACGGGTAAGTATTGTTATCGAGAGATCGCGAAAATCCAGTTATGAAAAATTATCTTTGCCTTTATTGCACCCCTTTTTCCGAGTAAATACGGTGTAAAAAGTCTTAAAATACACGGGTATTATCCGGATGAAATACACCACATTTACACCGTGTAAATTTGGTGTATACACCATTCTTGTAGTCTGGGCCATCTAATCTGATCTCACTCGGGTATCAGACTAACGTCAGTGATTACCATAGTAATCAACTGATATCAGATTGATGTCCGAAAGAGATTAGATGGGTGTCAGATTTCTTTACTCATGGGGATTTAAAGTTGCACTTATATGCCGAGACTTCCCGATCATAGGTCTAATGAACCCAATTTCAAAATTGGAAAATCAACCTTACTATAGTATTATACAATTTCATCGAATTAATAAAATAACCCCGTTTGACAAAACAAGCGAAGCGATTTGTTATCCGAATGCACATTTTTCTTCACTTTAATGTTTGTAATCTAAAAAGAATTGTCTTTTCCTTAGAATTTTTTTTAAGTACAATCCCGTCATATTTTCAAGAGATCCGGCCGTTCCTCCGTATTCGTAGGGGAGAAGTTTCGTATCGACGAAATTTTTTAAATCAGTGGGTTTTTTATGAACTATTATCCTCTTCTTCATTTTGTCTTTCATGAAACTTTTTACCATGTTTAGAAAGTAAGTTACATATGTTGGGAAATTAATCATATGCAGTGCTATAACTCGAAGTGGTAAGGTATTAAGCCACCAGTACATGATTTTTCTCAGGAGCATTGCTTTTTTCACGCAATGGGTGAACGACACGTTCCGTAAGTCGACTATTACAATTATTCCGTTCCTTGCTATGGTCGGATCATCCTCCATGGCTTCATCTTGCGACATGGTCAAAGATTTAAAATATGTGTCTTCGGAAATTTTGGACATGTCGTAATTAAATGGACTTAGAAACAATATCCTCCTACCCTTTTCGTCCCTTAGGTCATCTGGAAACACGGCTACCCCTCCAGAAAATGCAAATTTTACATCTCCTCTAGGATCTCGATTCGAGAACCATTCCGGGGTTTTTCTTCGAAAATGATAATCACATTCCAGTTTCGATTTGGCTGTCCCTATTTTATACTTTGAACCTTGTAAAAATCGAAGGATATAATGATCATCCGTTCGGGCATCCGGTAAGGTCTCTTGCAGCCATTGCCGAAGTTCCTCCACTAAATTTTTTATTTCCTCTTTGTTTAATTCCGCTTTTGCATTTTCCATAGCTGAACGCATAAAATAACCCAATAATACTAAAAAAAAAAACCGAAACAAAAGAAGTCTATAAGCGAATAAATAATAGGGCTGCCTATAAACAGAACTTTAGATGCGGTCATCTCAACTATATTATTCAAGTTTGATTATATTGTTATTAATGTTTTACTATTCTTTATCTTAAAAGCATCCTTCATGCATGTGCTAAATAATTGTCAAGGTCATTTATAAAAATAAAAAATAAAAATATTTAAAAAAGATCTTGTGACATGGGACTTACATTTCAATATATCAAAATCCAAGCCTTATGATCACCTTTTATTAAATTAGCGCAATATAAAAATGATCACCATGCGGAAATTTCGATTAAAGAAAAAAACAACAACAAATACAATTCGTTTGGACAAGAGCCAAACCAAATACAAAACTAAATATCTGAATTCTTGAAAAAAAGGCAGAAAAAAAAAAAAAAAAAAAAAAAAATCAAGGACGTATGACATAATCGCCGCTTCAATAAACCTAGCTATATAATTACCTTAATAATAAATGCGGTATAACTTTAAAATAACTTAGTTTAAAAAGACACAGTTTTTGAAGACTATATAGTAAAATAGAAACTGAAATAAGTGTATTACCCGATTAGCGATTTATACCTTTTCTCATTTTATCGAGATAAGATTAGCTTGCGAATACATGTGTTAGCGATTTTTAACGAATCCCCACTATTTGTCATACAGAAAAAAAAATCAAAATTATAAAACGGCGCGATTCGCAACTAATAGCCCGCCATTTTTGAACTAATTAACTGCTTTTAAAATGTCCGATGATGCGCAATACATACTTTTTTTTTTTTTTTTTTAAGTATCAAAGCAATAGAAAATCGCTAACAAAGAGAATATGTTTAAAAAAAAAATAAAAAATTCCAGCCAGATGTATCGTAGAAGGTATGTGCTGCCATCTTTCTTCAAGCAAAATTCGGATTTTTATTGGTTGTTGATTACTGGACATGTGACGGAGGACCAATCAAATTCAATCACAATCGAGGAAGCTTTGTTATTGTTCTGCTTTGTTTTTGTTTACTTGTCATTTAGCGGTCAGTGTGAAACGTGGATTTCGAAAGGGAATTGTTTCGGAAATATACTATTGTAGTTTCAGTGCTGCACGTTAAAGAATATTTATATACCTTAAAGCTGCTCCAGTATATTGCAAATTAAAGGAAAATAAATAACAGGCATGTAATGACAATTATGAAACACCAGTAATTTTTGCGTCATCTGTTCAAGTTTTCAGTATTTATCTGGCATCAGCTTCATCAGATACTTTAACTCACAGTTTCATCTTTTTCTTTCCAGCTATAATCCTGATCCGAACAAGATGGAAGATGATGAAATATAGATGAAATAAATGATTATTGGCTTGAAATATTCAGACATCTGGAAAAAATCTGATGGAAACAGATCTCTAAAAATATGGAAAGTGGGAGGTAATCCTTCTTCAGTTTAAAAAATAAATGTATTAAAATTAATTTATTTTCATTTTTATTTTTGTTTCAGAAGTCGTGATACTAGCTCCAGTTCAACTTTACATGGCAAAGATGATCAGGTCTGAATCAATTTTATTTCAAGGTTATGTTGTAAATTTTCAGAAAAATTGAAATCAAGAAGGCATAAAATAATATTTTTATTACAAAAAAAAAAAAAAAATTTATATTTTTGTAATTTCGACCAAAGCCAATTACTTGAGTTATTGGAAAAACCAAATAGCATTATAATTAACATTATATTCACATAATTGTAAAATTCTCATTGCTTAGCCATATCTAGGAGATTTTATTAAGGTGTCTACAGATAATTCATCAATCTAAATTATCAAATAGTTAGGTCTCTTTTCCTTTAAAGAGCAAAGAGGGAGTTTTTGTCTGGAAATTAAATAGTGTTGCATCAAATTGTTTTTATGACTTTTAATTTTTATGTCATTATTTTTATCTTTAACTTTTTCAGATTAAGGAAGTAAATCAACAAGCAAAGGAATTCTTAGTTTCAGAACGTAAAGAAGCTGATGAAAAGGAAATATTATTTTTGAATGTACAATTTGAGAACATTCAGCTGCTTGCAAATAGGAATTCTGATGAGAAGTGTTTTTCTCCACAGTAAGTTGTTGTTTCTTTCTTTTACATTTATTGTAAATCATTTATTTATAATAATCGATTAACAGATATTAAAAAAAAAAAAAAAAAATTAAAAACTAATACCACTACCACTACCTTTTTAATAATATTTATAGTCCAGAAAAGGGAAATTTAACTTTTCCTAAGCCTTTAAAAAACCGGAATATTTTGCTAATGGAATCATATTTTTAATATTTAAGATCAGACCGAGCAAAAGCCTTCAAAATGTCAAGCACTGACAGCCTGAAGAGCAACCGGGGAAAGGAACCGGCTAAAATCACAGAGCCTAACTCCCCTGCTTTTAGTTATTTTGAGGAAGACAATTCGCCATCTCAACCTGTTGGACAACTTGCTTTGCATTCCTTAATCGACGAAGATTTACCACTCCCTGCCGTTCACAGCTTCATTACCAGGAACGAACGCCGGACGCATCAGGATGCTGAATTTATTGCTGAATATTATCCTTCCTCGTATGCTCCCGAAGATAGCGTGATAGGCCAATTGCGGTTCGCACTTAGTCACGAACCTTGTGACCTGACAATAATATGTGCCGCACTTCGCTTTTTGGGACCGGATAGTCTCACCGAATGGGTAAAAAGGGAGCCTGCAAATGCGGAAAGCCGCAGGGCTTGGTTTTTTTATGAAACGTTGACGGGGGAAACTCTTTCATTGGAAAACGTTACGGAAGGTGAATTTGTTGATGCCCTCCTGGAAAAGTACCATTACGTTGCGGTCCGGAGGGATTCACCACGCCATCGGGTGCGTGACAATCTATTAGGTACACGATCACTTTGTCCGACATTACGAAAGACACCCAAACTTGAAGCCATGAGGGCTTTGCGCTTGGATGAGGAAATCCGACGCCTTTCAAATCAGTATCCGCCGGAAATATTGATGCGAGCGGTAAATTCCCTCATGACGAATGAAACACGTGATTCTTTCAAACTGGAAGGTGAAGTTCATTCTCTTACCGAAACAATTCGTTTGGAAAGTGAAGTACACTCTAGTCGTGAAGATTGTTTTTTACGCGCCTTGCATTCCTTATCGGATTTTAATCCGAGGGATAAATCCGCTTTTACAAAATTGCAAAACATAATAGTGCAGTCGAAGTTTGCGGCTGAGGATTGGCGCGAGACTCAAATTTATATCGGTCGAACAACCCGTCGCGATAAAGAAGAGGTTAGTTTTATTTGCCCGCGCCCTGAAGACGTTCCGGACTTGATGGACGGATGGATAAAGCTTACTGACCGATTGCTGCATCAAGATGGCGGGACAATTGACGCTGTGATGGCTGCAGCTGTAAGCGCATTCGCTTTTGTTTTCATTCATCCCTTCGAAGATGGAAACGGGAGGATTCACCGCTTCTTAATGCAATATATTCTTCAAAAGTGGAAATTTACACTGCCGCATATATTTCTCCCAATAAGCACTTCTATTTTGAGAGAGAAAAACCTGTATGAAGCTGCTCTGGAAGTATTTTCAAAGCCGGTGATGGCAAGGACAAAATGGCACTGGAATTGTACAGGCAATGCGAAATCCATCGTCGTCGAAAATGACACTCGAAATTTGTTTCGCTTTTTTGATGCAACAACACAGGCTGAGTATCTGTATGACCTTATCGAAAATGCCATCCACCATGATTTGAAACTGGAATTGGAGTACCTTGTATTTCATGATGCTGCCGTTTCAGTTGTGCAACAGATAGCAAATTTATCGGTTAAGCAAGCAAGCCGTCTAGTACTTCATTTATTTCAAAATAAAGGTCGTTTATCAAATAAGAAAAAACGTCTGTTTCGCGAGTTGGACGAAAATATAATCAGTCAAGTAGAAGCGGCGGTGGTCCCCTTACTCCAACCGACATAAAAACTAGCTTCGGCACTTCTAGGGCCGAAGGGAAAAACAGTGGCTTTTGATGGAAAAACAGTTTCAGTTACTCAGGAAATACATAAAAGCTTGACAACTTTACAAGACTGGCGATTTCATAAATTCGCGTAGAAAATCGTCGTGTCAATAGTCATGCAGAAGCAGAAGTTTCAAAACAACAAAAAACAACAAACATGGCTACGAATATATTTAAACTATCAAAATTATTTTTTAATAAACCAATTATTTCCGATGTCAGGTAAATATTCATTATTTCATCATTAATCGTTGTTTTTAAGATGATGACGACGACGTATCTCCCATTTTTTTCAGATGGCATCATTGCCTGACTGCAGCAACTACGAAATTTAACTCGAAATTATGTACAGCTATACAGATTAGGAATATGTTTATACAAACCCAAGATACACCAAATCCAAACAGCTTAAAATTCTTACCAGGTGTAAAGGTACTCGAGGAAGGACAGACTATGGATTTCCCAAATGGAACTGCTGCATATTGCTCTCCTTTAGGTAAATTATTGTTTAGAATTGAAGGTGTCAAGTCAGTATTTTTCGGGCCTGACTTCATAACAATAACGAAACATGATGAGGAAATAAGTTGGAAGGTTATAAAACCAGAGATATTTGCCACAATCATGGATTTCTTTGCAAGCGGATTACCTGTGTTGACAGAAGGTACACCATCGTCAGATACTCAAATTAACGAGGAGGATGATGAAACAGTTCAAATGATCAAAGAACTGTTAGACACCAGAATTAGGCCTACGGTGCAAGAAGATGGAGGAGATATTATTTATATGGGTTTTGAAAATGGGATTGTTAAATTGAAAATGCAAGGCTCTTGCACGTCTTGCCCTAGTTCAATTGTTACTTTGAAAAATGGGGTTCAAAATATGTTGCAGTTTTACATCCCTGAAGTTTTAGGGGTTGAACAGGTTGTGGACGATTTAGAAATCAGAACAAAAAAGGCTTTTGAAGATTTTGATAAGAAAATGGAAGGGACTGAACAGACTGAGGAAAAAAAAGCTACGTAATTTAATTTTAGTTGTTAAAGTAAACAATCCAAGCTGTTGTAGATTTCATCTGTTTATTTAAAATAGCAGAATCGCTTGAAACGTGAGAACAATCAACACCTAAACGATTTTAAGGTACACCCGTTCAATGAGTCACGTGTAAAGAGTTTCATACACATTATTTTTTTAAATTGAAAACGCGACGTGTCAGTCCCAGGATTTTTTTTTTTTTTTTTTTTTTGGTCACGTTATTAAATATCTTACTGTAAAACTTTGTGTAAACAAGTCATTGCTGCAACCATACATTTAAGCCAAAGTAATGAAAGAAAATATGTTGAAAATTTATTTTGCGAATATAGGTACATTAATTTTCTCTTTATTCGTTTTTTCTGGAATTTTTGATGATCAAATCGAGTTGGAAATCCATTTAAACTAAGGGGATCATTTTGAGTTAAAAAAAAAGTTATCGCGGCTTTTTTTTTTTTTTTTTTTATTAGATGTTTAACCTGAATCAGGCAATAAACTTACGCATGTGAATAACAGTTTTGAAAAGCTGGATGAGTTTCCTCGTATAAAAAAACTTACATTTGTTGTTCGACAAGTTCATATTTTTCCTAAAAAAATAAATTCCTAATCCATTTTTCCTAAAAATTTTGGTTCCTAAAATTTTCTTCCTAACCATTTTTTTTTTCTAATTTTAAATTTTCCTAAAATTCTTTGATTCCTAAAATAAATATTTTTTTCTAATTTTTTAAATCCCGAAAGGGATTTTAGGAAATTTTATTTTAGGAATCAAAAAATTTAGGAAAATTAAAAATTAGAAAAAAAAAGTTAGGAAAACAATTTTAGGAGCCAAAATTTTTAGAATAAAATGGATCAGGAATTTATATTTTTTAGAAAAAAAAGTACGGAATCAGTCCGAAGCTGGCATTTAATTTCAGACTTTATCTGGGAGGTAGATTGAAGGAGTTAGTTGACCCATCTTCTTTCTTTTTATAGCTAGGACCTGCTATTTTTGAACTAATTGCCTGAAAAAGTTCGCAGAATTAAACCCCTGGAAATTTACCGTTAACATCTCTACATTTTGTTTTCATTAGCATTATAGCATTAATGTTTATCTATTCCTCTTAACGCTGGCAGCCATTTTTTTTATCGTTGCTAACGGCAGATTTTTTTTTGATTTTGCATATTTTCAACCAATCATATCTTTTTTTCTCAGCTGAAAATTGCCATTACCGCGTCTAGTGACGCACAGTTGTGATTCGCATATTTGGACTCTTCGTAAACATTTTTCGGTTTGAAGGAATCACTTAAAATTTGAATCGTTAATTTGAAAAAGGGGGCATGTCTCATAAGGTAAACAAAAGACAAGTCCCCTTTTAACGATTCATTTAGTGTTAAAGGGTTTTTTAGGTTGGCAATTCCTCAAATTTTAAATAATTCAAGATGGCGCTTGCCTACATCGAATTTTTAAAGTTCAGGGATTTTTTGGAGTTAGCGGCCACGAAAACCTCCAGTACCGAAATTGCAGATTCTTTGTTTTGTTAAGACTAGGACTTGGCAAGACAGGACCTGTTTGACGCAAATCATGAGTTAACTAAATGTAAATTTGAAATATCTCAGTAATACAGCAAAATAACAACAACAAAAAAATCCCTGTTTGTATGAATTTTGTTTTGCGGCCGACGTAAGGACAGGTTGAAATTTCATCAGAAAAAAATTTTAAACAGCGAAACGACGTTTCACCTTTTTATCGCATATTAAAATTTTCGCCTTGGGATATATTAAGTGAGGTGAGACCGCAGTATACAAAAAAAGCGATATGTCACATGATATTCTTTTCAATTTGTTTTCCTTGTTTGTCAATACACCTCAGGTATAATAATAAAAATGTTTGTTGCATTTTAGCCCGGGTCTTGTAATAATCCGTATAGCAACAATACAAAAAAAGTGCTTTTCAGCCTTCCCAAGGTCGCAGACAACAGAAGCTTTAGATAATGCGGTGTAGGTTATGAAGTGTGAGGAAAAAAAAAAAAAAAAAAAAAGCTCTTGCAGGCGTTGTTTATTGTTTTCCTTTCTCCTAATTTTTTTTTCCTTACAATTTTTTTTTAGCTCCATGGAGACCTTGAATTTTGTAGGTCTGCAATAATTCATCGATGATATATATGTCTCAAATTAAAACCTTAACGGTCATTGAGAAGTTAAACCTGTGCATCACGTGTAAATTGAACTGATAAAACTCGTATCGTCTTACTCGGCTTAACAATATGTTATGTAATTTTTGTAATATTTAAAAAAAAATTATCTGTAAAATTTTCCGGAATATGTTTTCGCCTTTTTTTTTTTAAATGTTAGGCTATTACTTGACCCGTAAATATACGACAAACATAAAATCCATTTTTATTCTTTTTTTGACTTCGTTATTTGTATTATTACAGTTCAGGTTATAGACCTTTCAATATAATAATATCATTTTTTGTTTTTGTTATTTATTTTTTTTTTTTAAATTACACGATTGCATCTTATCAAAACGTACGAGATGTCGGTTAAAGGACGCCTAGGCATGAAAAAAAAAAAAAAAAAAACGATATGACAACTGTCAATATACTGTTAAATGACAATATGTAAAAAAGGGCGACCCAGACCTAAATGTCAAAGATGGTTGCAAGTAAGTTCATTTCACCTTGTTTTAATTGTTTATTATTTTTTTTTCTTATTATTTTCCCTGCATGTTATCCTTAATTCGCTAGTGAAATCAGTCCCTTTTGCCCGATCGGATGATACGAGCCTTGGAATCTGCAATTCAAATAGTTTTTGGCGCATTTTAAAATTGTTCATCAAAAACAAATAGCTTTGGTTTTAATGGGTTAAAAAAATATACGGGCATGTGTTTTTTGGATAGAGATTTTGTTTATCTTAAATTTTTTCTTTCTTGTAAAAAAAAAAAAAATATAGTGCGTCATCGAATTCGTTAATTGTAAACCAAAGTCACGAAGTTTATGGCACCTATCTCATCATACCTGAATTTTTTTTTTTTTTTTATTTAAAAAAAAATTATCAATAAGGCAAAGTTCAAAGGCGATTTAAGGTGTTTTTAGGTGTTATTGTTGTTAGAAGAATGACTGTGCACCCTCCTTTATGCAATGCAATGCACATTTTCAAATGCATCGCCTATATGAGACGAAATTTTATAGAAAAGAAAAATAATCCGATTTTTATACTGAAAAATGCTCAGCCGGCTTTTGTAGTAATTTAAAACTTGTTCTTATTCTCTCGTCTAGCATGCGACTCCATTGACCTTGGACATTCTGTGGGCCTTTTCGTAACTTCAATTCTAGACAAACGCATCTCCTCGAAATTAAATTGCACTTTTTTCCCCCCGAAGCCCTGCAAAATTATCTTTTGTGAGGGAAATAGGAAAGAAAAAAAAATCCCAAGAGGAACGTAAATTTTTCTAAATGTAAAATTAGGATAAAAATAATTTTTATATTAAATTAATGTTTTAATATTTTAATCTGATTATGTTATTTAAATTGCTTAAGGTTTTATCCCGGGGGATGCAACCCTTTAGATGGAAACAAAAAAGTGAAAAGTCAAGAAAAAAAAGTTGACAATGAATATTTCGTTAAATATTTGCAAAAGAAGATTGGTTTAATGAAATAAGTATTTTGTACCGGTTGGGGGTGAGGGGGGCGTGTTTACAACGATGACAACTCCGAATTTTAAAAATAGCTACTGCTTTCTCATTTATATGCCTATTTCAGTCTTATAAATGAGGATTTTTACGGCAAACTAAATGCGCTAGGGGGCTGTTGGCTCCTATCATGGTAAAATGGCGGCTGGCTTCGGATTGGTTGATAAATATTCCCTTTCTCATTTTGAAGACATTTATTAACCAATCCGAAGCTGGCCGCCATTTTACCATGATAGCAGCCGACAGCCCCCTAGCGGATTTAGTTTGCCGTAAAAATCCTCAATCTGACTTAATATTGCGTTTCCGCAGTCATAACCAAAAATAATTTATAGGGGGTTTCTCCGCTTTGTACTTGCTCTCCCCCCCCCCTCCCGTATCTAATCGTCATCAAGCAATAGGTTTTCTTGTATAAACTGTAGCGTTTTTTGATGACCCCCCCCCCCATCCTCCCTAAAATGATGACGAATAAGAAAGAGTCCCATAAACGCCTAGACCTTATAATTTTTTTTGTTACTTAATTATAGGGAATTGGAAGGGTAAGCTCAAATAGAAAAAAAGTAGGTCAGAAGGTGACACTTTTTGTGGGTCATTCGGGCAAGAGTAATTTTTTTTATAGAAGCATTGGGTTGGCTTTATAGCCACTTGAATAGATTCCATTTTATACTATAAGGAGGGCTTAGCTTATGAAAGGTACAGTAAACCAAACCCCAAAAAAAAGTGACAAAGAATCAAACGCAAATGCACCCTATAATTTTAAAAAATGCTAATAAATCTATTTGTTGTAAGAAAAAGGTATGCGGGGGTGAAATCACCCCACGGTTTCTTAATTTTTTCAAGAGGAAAAAAAAAAAAAAAACCATTATATGATTCCTTCTTAAAGCTTTCAAAAACAAAAAAAAAGTTCAAACATTTGAAATTCAATAAAGACCTCATTTTCATTTTTTTTTGTTTTATATAAACACAGTAATTAATTCAAGAGGAATCCAGATCACATAATAATAAATCTCCGATCACGACATAACACGTTTTGTGCCGCGCTTTTAAAAATTTAACTGCGCAGAGGAAATTTCACTACGCGAGTCTCGTTGATTTCTTTTATGTACATTTTTCGCGTATCTCGAAAAATAATCTGTTATCGATAAAAAAGAATGCGACTTAATTATAAACACCGGTAATAAAAACCCAATAACAAATACGTTAAACGCTTAGTCATACGGAAGCAAGGGTTTAGCCATCAATCCAAAATAAATTAAAAAACAAGAAAGGAAAAAAAAAGATGCTGATTTGATTTTATAGTTTACTACCTGCAAGTGTTTTTTGCGTTTCTCGGAGTGAGTCGCGTATAGGGATTGTTGGATGTTGTATAGTTGTTTGGTTAAGTGCGTAGTGGTGTACAAATTCTGTATTATATCATTATAAAAATTAATCTTTTTTATAAAATTTTGTTAAGAATATTCGTTTGTAAATATATAGTTGTTCGGTAATCGTTTAAGAAGGAAATCAAACGGAAAAGATCAAAAAATGTCAGCATTCTCCGGTTGCCAAAACATTCCGTCGAGACGGATCGTATTAAATGATGCATCTCAACTTCCTCATGATTATTCATCAACCCCTGGTGGAACCTTATATTCTACCACACCGGGAGGTAAGTTCGAAAGCAAAATTTTTGAAATGTTTGAAATTGCGTCGTTTTTTTACTCTCCGAGTTCCTCGTGCTTTTGTTTTGGAACGCGCAAAACCCAAAGCCGGTTTTATGATTTTTTTTTTTTTTTTTTTTTTTTAAGAAAAAAAATATTACGTTACTTTTACATATAAACAAATTCCATTTTTAAAGTCCCACGCTATTTCAGTAAAAAAAAGGGGAGGAAAGTGAAAAAAAATAAAATAAAGTTAACATGTGTTGAGTGAGAGTACACTCAGCTGCTGTAATTATCAATTCTTGCAACAAGGAATTCTTTGATGTGTAGGATTTATTTTTTCAAGATTTTATTGACAGAATTGAATGTAAAGTTTAAACCTGTACTGGATTTTAAAAGAATTTTTTTCTCCGTACTTGGTTATTTAGAGGATGCACCAGCTTTAAATTTTCCATAATTAGTATTTATATCAAAACAATGCCTTCTTTTATCCTGAATCAATTTTCATGGTAATCATAAGCACAATGTTAACAAAAGCAGAACAATGACTTTGATACAGGAATTATTTGCAACAGGATCTTTATAATTATTTTTATTTTTATTTTTTTTTTTTGTTCATTATGACTGCTACATTATTTGATAAGTAAACAGGATACAAACAAATTCATTCCGAGTAGGCCTATCATGTAGGAATAGACATGAGATAATTCAAAAGAACTGGAAATGTCATATAGAGCAGTTTAAAATAAAATGTAGCATTGCCTTAATTTTTTTTTTTTCAAATTGTATCGATATTTTATGTTAATTTTTTTTTTTTTTTTCTTGTTCTTGTGGTTATTTTCCAGTTTTGCAGTAATTTTCCAGTTACTCTGTTGCATGTTTTTCCAGCATCAGTTTCAATTTTACCAAATTAAGAATCAGGCGTAATTAATAAACTGCTTCATGAGGTTGTCAACTATACTATAAAATATAGTACTGCTTTGTTTTATAGTTTTAACTGGTCTTTTGCCCTTTGTTACTGTCATGCAGTGTGCTTATTTATCATTTTTATTTTGATTCTCAATGAAGTTTTTTTGCCAATAACAAGTTTATTTATTTAGTAACGGCCAGGCTGTAATAAAGAGTCTTCATTTGTATATTAAAAAATTTTTGGGGTTTGTTCGATTTTGTTTTGACATTAAAAAAAAAAAAAAAAAAAAATGTGGCAACATGTGAAAACTTGTAGTAGAGTTAATTTTTGAAATATAATCGCCCCTTTCGAGCTGAGTTTAATATCCAAACGGAATAATACAGTCAAACCTCCGTAACTTTCCACCTTCGGGGCTGTAGGGGAAGGCATTGGAAAGTTATGGAGTGCCCCCACCTCAAAAAGAAAATGTCGATTACCCCTCCAAACAAATGATTTATTTTGTAAACATAGAATGTTTTTATAAAAGCGAAATGCAATATTCTTTTTTTCAAAAACAAAATTTTTAATCAATAAAAACTCACAACTCAAAGCTCCAAATGGCCGTTATAATAATATGGAGATAGGTTTTTTTTACCACGACATTTTTAATTTTTTTTTGTTGATAAACAAATAAATTTTTCTGCTGTCAAACCGTCAGCCATTTTCTAGTGGTGGGGGAACGTTCCATTGGTACTTTGCTCTTCAGGGAAACTTAGAGAGTGGAAAGTTATGGAGGTTTGACTGTACTTCTTTTAGTAGAGTTTGAATCTTTATTATGTTGGGATTTCTTTTTATAAGAACAGGAGGCTTAGCGATCAAGAGAGGAACCGGGAAAGTGTTGAGTAAAAGAATACACCAGAGGCACTCGAAGAGTGGACAGGAACCACCTACCTTCCTCATACAAATTATTTATATTTGGATTCGAATTATTATGATTGAATTCGAATTGTCATTTTGCCACAAATCCAAATTTTTTGCTATTTCAAGAATTGTTCATATTTTGGCGTAAAAGACTTCTAACTTTGGAATTTGCCTTACTATAAAGGGGGGTGACTTTTGAAAACCGAAAATTTCTGGAATGGGGAAAAATCTTTTAGATCAGAGGGAGTCGATATATAATCCTGGGCTGATTAAGAAATTGTTAGACCTTAATGTTTCTGCTTCTCATTAAAAAATTTCTCCACAACCCCGTCTATGATTCAGGAAAAATTAATAAAATTATCAAGAAACTAATTTTTTTTTTTCTTTTTTTTTGAGCGAGTTCTGACTACAAAGACATTAATTAACATGGCATTTTTGTTAATACGGTTGAGTATTTGGTTTAAAAAAAACCACTTAGTCAGTTTTATTAATCTTAGCCTTTAGTGACCTTTGCTTTGAACCAAAATTTGTCTTGAGCTTTGGTTTTTTTTTTTTTTTTTTTTATTAATAAAAACAAAAGAAGAAAACTAAATTTAAAACAATTATTTTTAGTTTCGATGTGAAGCTGAATTAAAGGTTTAATTATTTTTCGTACATTTTGCTGTGTTTATTTCCCTGAATTTTATAGACTTAACTTTTTTAAAGAAGCTGTTTTGGTAGTAGGAGTATCGTTTGACATCTTGGGAAATTGACATATGAAACTAGTGATTTTCGAGCTTTTACAATGGGCTTTCTAATCTTTTGCATAATCGTATACAACTTTTACTGTACCAATTTTAAAAAATTCACTGATACTAACCCATTCCCTCTCAAGATATATATACAATCGAGAAAAGATACTCAGACTCCCAAGGGTATACACATATGTGCCTTTGGAGGTTTCAATAGCTGAATCAGCAAAAATATTATATGAAAAAATCCTGTATATGTATCAAAATATTTGTGATGATTGGGGACTTCAATTTTTGAGTTTCATTTAAAAGTTCCCTAAATAGTATAGCTTCATTTTGGAAGGGGCAGCAATAATAATGAGAATAATTTTTTTTTTTAAACTTCAAAAAAATTTCTAATTTGTGTAATATTTTTGAAATTAAAATCTGGTTATCAAGGGGTTAAAAATAATACTATTTATAGTTTCTTTAATTCACAAGCCTAACCTAACCTGATTAATTCTTTTAAAATAGTTTTATTTTTTATTCGTCCTAACATAGGCTATATGTTATTTCACTATTCAGATTATCAAATCAATTTCACAAGTTTGCATATTGCGATATAAATAATCTTATTTATTCCTCTAAACCTTTTAAATGTATTTTTTTTTTTTCTTTAAAAATAATTTCTGTAAACATTTTAAAGGACGTCTAGATAGATATATACATGCGAATTTAAAATTGCGTTTGAAAAAACACCGTTGATAAAATATTAGATTAGGTGCATTATGATTTGTATGTTCTATATTGAGTCATTGTGTTTACTAACAAGTGGTGCTTCAAACTTAATTTTTCTCTATATTTACAGTTAAAAATAGAATTCAACCGTGGATCATTAATTAAGTCTCGTTTACATTTTTTCGGTCCCACTCTTCCTGCTGGGAATTTAAAAAATAAAAAAAAGTAGTCAAGAATTTTTTTTTTTTTTCTTATTGGTAAAAATCGAAGGACATTCAAAAAACAAAGACATCTTTACGAGCTTCGCGTTTATTTTAAAGGATATTAGCTTGTAAATGTCGTAATGTTTACATAATGTGTCGAGACGAGGTTAATTTTGCGATTAGAATTTTTTTTTTTTTTTTTTTTTACTGAAGAAACACGTGATGTTGATCTTTTGACTTACGGTTATCTTTTAAAAGGGGACGAAAAAAAAAAAAAATAAATCGCAAAAATTTTAAGTTTTTTCCCTCCCGATTTAGCACGTGTAAGAAGCTATCGAACCAAAAAAATTAAAAAAAAAATAATAATTTATTGATGGATAAATAAGCTTCCTACACATGCATTGTCAAACTGGTTTTCTCATTTTGAATTGGCGCCTGGAGGTCACATTGAAAAATTACACTCATGATTTCAATTTTTTTTTTTTTTTTTTCCAGGTACTCGTATCGTATACGAAAGGAATTTCCTAATGAATCTGAGGAATTCTCCGATCGGCAGGACCCCACCGAAAAATTACAACAATTTCCCGGATAGCATGATAAAGGGTAGCCCGACCGGGAAAGCAAACGGGAGCATTATTCAAAGTCCAACAAAGAGGGAGCCATCCATCGAAGAAGCTCAAGAGCAATTTCAAATGGACATGTAAAACACGTGGATTTGGGGGAGGATGGAAAACAACGCTGATTTTCGGTTTTAAAGTTCCTGTGGAACTATATATATATAAAAAAAAAATTTTTTTATTCGGAGAAAATTGTTAAATTGAACCCGAGCCAATGGATTTCCATTTTGCTCACTCGGTCAATGCTAATTAAATGGAAACGGCCTTTAAAAAACAACGAGTTTTCGACCTCGCGGTTCTTATGTTAAGTCATTCATCCAGATATTGTTTTTTTTAATTTTTTTTTATTTTTCGTTTTTCATTATCATAAAGAATTCGAAGTTAGAATGCTATTTTTTTATATTGATTGTTAAGGTGCCATTTATTTGGGGCTGATGTTTAAAAAAACTGTTTTTATGGCACCAAAAAAAAAAAAAAAGCTTTTGATGGTTTTTAGTTTTTAAAACCATGATCGAAAACAATAAATTTTTTTATATTAAGTTCGATTGATTGTTTTTTTTTTTTTTTTTTTTTACGTTTTTTTACAAATTCATATACCATTCCAAACCTTATACTCTTAAAAAAATAAGCAAGTGAAAAAAAAAAAAAATTGATTTATTTATTTGTGAGTCTGTGAAAAAGGCAACGTTTTTCCGTTCACGTTTATCATCCATGTGAATTCAAATAAATGACGTTTTAATACGCATCAGTTTTGGCATAATGAACATTTGCAGACGTTCACATATACCACCTTGTTTATTTTTCATGCACTTTGTCGTGTATAATGTATTCTGGGTCATTATTTTATTATTCTTCCTTTTTTGAGGTTTGGAAAAGTTCATCTCCTCATATCATTGAACTTTCAATTGTTTCCTTTTGTTAATAAATAAATAAAAAAAAATTTCAATGTATTTAGGTCTAGTCAAAAATAATAAAAATAATTTTTATAAGATCTTATTTTTTTCTTTCTTTTTTCTTCTCTGTTCTATCTGTAATTATTAATCTTTATTTTTATCTCTTTTTTTTTTTATCTATACAGTCTTGTATTTAATCCTTTGGAGAGGGAGAGGGAGTAGTGGAATAAATTTATAAATATTTTTTTTTTTTTTTTTTGCAAATTTTTTTTTTTTTAAATATGTAGATTTAAGTCGTAATAATTCATGCAATAAACATTTTAAAAAATTAACGTAGCCCTGTAACTTTATACAACTTGTTTATCTCAGTGATTTAATCATTATACTGTATGTGACGTATGGCCCTATTTTCGGATTTGATAGCGTTATCTAATAAGGTTAGATGTTGGAGTGGGCTTGTTAGGAAAGAATCTTTTCTTTAAAGTTAACTCCTCCCAATTTTGAAGAAAATCATGACACTTGGATTAGTAAATAAAAAGGGAAGGATAAATATAATTCGTATGATTTTTCAGTAGATTAAAAACGAAAATATGGGTTCACTCGTATTGATTTGTATTTGTTTTTTAAGAGTTGTTATGCTGCTTATTAAATTTAATTATTAGTTGCAGGGGCGTCATTTGAAATTTTTCTTGGGAAGAGCAGATATGTCTTGACACGGACAAACATGTCCCAGCTTACGGGCGGCAAAATTTATTATTTTTATACTTATGAAAGCAAAAAATCCTTAAAAGGCAAACGACCTCCCCAAAACCCCCAATTAACGACGCTGATTAATTGGTGGTGATGTTAGCACTTTCTTCGCAGTTTTAATTTGACTTCAAATTTCTTGCTTATGAATGCTTTTTAAAAATAATTTTTCTGTTCTAATCATTTTGTAGTAGTTAAAAAACTAAATTTAACATCGTATTAACGTTAACTTTGTCAATAATTCATCGAATGCTAATAAGAAAAATTTGAAAATTAAGAATATTTCAATTTCGTTTTACTTAGGTGCTAACAAATAATTTTAAAAAGATAATTCAAAATGTAGGTTGTCGCAAAAAAAAAAAAAAAAAAACGACCTCTTTAAAATAAAAAAAATATTGGTGTCACCCTTTGAAATGATTTATTTTTGACATGTCAAAAATTTGTTTTAAAACGTCAATAATGCGTGTACGTGCATGGGAAAACGTACCCCTTATTACGATTCCCGATGATTTGTCATGATGGAAAACCTTTTGTAAATAAAAATAAGTTTTTAAGTCGAAAACAAACCATCAACCATTCTTTAAGTGATACGTTTACTTATGCACGTTCACATAAAAAGAAAAAAAAATTCTTTCAGCACAAGGAAGTCTGATTCAATTTTTATTTTAATTGTTTTTTTAACCGATTAGTTTTTAAACTGACTCCAGTTTTATACTGGATAATAAATGACGTTAGAAAAAACTGGCATGTTTTCTATTGAAAACTTTACTCCGCATTTTTGTAGCTAAATTAAAAAAAAAAAAATCTTTAGGTTTGTAAAAAGAGAGAATGTATCCACTAAATAAGGAAGGTAAAGAGTGCCTCTTTCACGCGTCTCTTGTCAACCTTTTTGGTCTTGAATTTCCTAATTTTTAGTTCGTCTCAATCTATGACCTATTCAAATTCTGATAATTGTTGTAATAATGGATCTTGTTTCTATGTTTTTGAACCAGGGAGGTCCAATTTTGAGCTTATAATAGGTTAATGCAGTACCTTTGGTAGCCATTTTATTATTCCAGATGTCCCATTCTTTTTTAATCTTGTTGCGACTTTCCGCGATAATATCGGTAATTGGTATTTTATGAACTCCTGATGTTCCTAAGAATTGCATAAATAAAAATTTAAATTTAATAAATCAGAAACAACTTAAAAAACATTTTGACTTCTTTAACGCGCCATTGTCTTCTGCCACGTCAAAACAATCACACGATACCGTAACTAACCAACTGAGGTTAGATTCATGCTCTGTTGAAAAATCATTAAAAAAAATAAATCAAATCCAACATGGTAAGTTAATTCGACTTCCTCTTACTGCCATTATTGACAAAGAATTGCTATTTCACCATAGCGTTGTATGTTGTAGGGAAAAACAATTAACAAAGAGATGCAAAAGCTGGAAAAAGTTTCTCATCCGAAGGCGAGAAAAGTCGTTCAGTTAATTAAGAAAACGAATAAGTAATTATTAATTATAATAATTTTATTTCTAAGTTATTTTTGGAAACTCATAAACAAATTTTGTTTCAGGACTGAAGCTAGGCAGAAAGCAAAACATGTCCAACAAATGAAAAGCAATATTATCGGAGAAAAATTTTTATGGTTTAGAGATAATTTAAAGAATGTAGAGTCTTATACACCTGATTTACTGATGGAACTTATAGAAAAATATCACAGTAGATTTAATGAAGAACTAGAGCAGATCAAATTGAAACATTCTGTGGGGAAACGGAAAGGAAGACAGCATGCAAGTAGGGAAGATATCATTAAATTGACCTTAAAGCAGGAACAAAATGAATTTAATACATGTGGTATAGGTCAGTATTTTTTTTTCTGAAGATAAAAAAATTACCCAATAGATTAATTAAAACATGTTCTAATTTTACAGAATTACCTGATATTCTTAATGTGAAGCAATTAAATCTTTTAAGGGAATGGTCCGGAGAGTTACGACTGTTACAAAACTTTCAGCTAAGGAGGTTTAATAAATCCAAATTGTTGTCTATGATAAAAGAAAGACCAGATAAAGAAAAAATTGAAAAAAAGCACCAGAACTTGAAAAATTATTTTAAAGTAGTAGGGGAAACAAACAAACGATATGGTGATAATGCTGAACAGGGAAGTATCAATATGAAGGTGAAGGGAGCTCAGGCAGAAGAAGAAATGGATACAGAGTGAAAATACATATTTTTTATTAATAGATGTAAGCAGTATTCATTTGTAGGATTTGGCTTAAATTTTTTTTTGGTAATGAAAGGATTGATTTTAATTTTTTTTTTCTAGGTTTTTAAATATTATTTGCTTAAGAAAATGGAAATAATATAAAATGATGAAAAGTCCTTTATGATAAAGGAAAAGGTAAGCTTCTTTGTAAGTCAAGAAATCCTTTTTTAAAAATTCAATTAGGTCAAAATAATTATAGCCTCTATTGTTTAACTAACAAAATCAATTTTTCTATGACTCAGAATATTTTTTTAATGAATTTCACGCGAAACATGTTCTTTAAAAATTTCCGTTAAAACTTCTTAAAAACAAGAATTTTACCGTTTAAATTTCACCTGTAAATTTTTCAAAAATTCTTAAAAGAAAAAAAAATTTAAAAAAAAAACGTACGCTTCAGCTGAAAAAAAAAAAAAATCTGTATTTTAAGTTTTAAATAATATAAATTTCCATTTTCGTAAATTGAGAAGTCACTGACTTACGGAATTTACCTGAGTAGACAAATTTTAACCTGCAAAATGCGAGCAATGCTCTATACGCCTAATCGTGTCATTTGGTGTTAAGTGTTTCAAGTGCAAAAATGATCGGTCGATGTTAAGGTTTTTAAATTGATTTTCTTTAATAATATGAAAGTGTTTACTGCAATCTTATAATTTTTTTTTTAAATGAACAAGTCTGTGCTGTGTGTGAGTAATTTTACATAAAAAAAAAAAAAAAAAAAAATGGTGCGAACTCCCTTGTCGGGGAAACGTCAAAATTCCGATGAAACGCCGCTTAATCCTCCCGAATTTATCCCGGAGATTTATTCCGCTGGAAAAAAAATTTATTCTTCCACACCGGCTTATTCTTTGGATACCCACCATTCGGAAATACCTCACAGCGATTTAGGTAATGCAAAAGTGATTTTTTTTTTGTTCGGATTTTGATTTTTTTTTTTTTTTTTAAATCAGATTATTGGCCAAGGGATTCAGCAGCAAGGAGATTATTCCACAGGAACAGGTGCGAACAATGTGATTGCGATTGCACTTCCGATGGATGCGATGGATGTTTGCGTCGAAATCGCCAGTGCTATTGTACAGCTTTTGTCGTTGTTGTCACCGTTGGCGTTGTTGTTCTGTTTTTTAGCTCCCTTTCTTATAATTTGACTAGAAAATACGGTAAGTGTTATTTTTCGAAGAAAAAAAAATTGCGATTTTTGTGATTATTTACTAAAATGTTCCTTTTTTTTTTTTTTGTCTTTTTTAAAATTTAATTTTATTTAGTACCATCATCGGAAGAACATCATCACTTTTCGTTTCACCATCATTTTTACGACGTGACTCAGGAGAACATTTCGCAAAGTGAAAGGGCAGCCGATAAGTCAAAATATCGGGCCAGCATACCGATCATCGAAGATGAAAGAGATCCCGATTTGTTTTGGTCCGAACTGAAGAAATTTATGAGCGAACAAGAACAGTTTAATAATAGGAGAAAAAAGAGAAGCGTCGGATTCGAGGAAAATTATTTCGGTTCAAATAAAGGTCACGATGTTAAAAAAGCAATAAGGGAGCGTCAGTCGAAATTGATCGAGTTGCTTAAACAATTATCTGAAATCGAAGAGGAGTTGACAAAACATCAAATTAAAATCAAGCAAGACCCTCGAACCGTATTTCAACCTTTCAGCCTGAGTTATGCGACGTCTGCGAGTCCGGAAAAAAGTGTAGAAAAAGAAAAGGAAGATATTTCAACGACTTCTTCGCCTAAAGGTTCTTCAGAAAGGCAAACGCCAACATCTTCGACTGAACCAAATTTATCCTTGTCCGAAATCATCAGCGGAAAAGCGGAATCGCCAGAATTTTCGCGGGAAAATTTTTCTGAGGAAAAATCCGTAGAGAACGAATCCCGCGAAACAGAATCAACGACCAAATCAAGTTTAAAAGATTTTTCTTCGAAGGCAGACTCAATCGAAGCGGATTTGCCTTCATCTGAATTCGGCGATACGTCAGATGAGGTAAAAGAAGATATTTTGAGCCGGAGAACTACTACTGCTTCCTTTATCACCACGAAAAATTTAGAAGTAGAGTTGTTGGGTGAAGATTCAGTTCGTGATGTGTCGCAAAAATCGTCAGGAAAACCAGAAGAGGATGTTGATGTGTCGCAAAAATCGTCAGGAAAATCAGAAGAGGATGTGGATGTGTCGCAAAAATCGTCAGGAAAATCAGAAGAGGATATTGATGTGTCGCGAAAATCATCAGGAAAAGCAGAAGAGGATGTTGATGTGTCGCAAAAGTCGTCAGGAAAATCAGAAGAGGATGTGGATGTGTCGCAAAAATCGTCAGGAAAAGCAGAAGAGGATGTTGATGTGTCGCAAAATCTCCGAAATGAGACGGAAAGCCTTTTGCAAATTAAAGAAGGTAAATTTTAATTTTTTTTTTTTTTGTTTTTAAATAATTTTTTTTTTTGTAAGCTTAACTTGTTGAAGCTATTATGGCAATAGTATTCAAAAATTTTACTCATGTTAGGCTTTAGTTCAGGGAACTCGTTCAAAGTCCGACCTTGAACAAAACGCAAACTCTGCACATAATATAATATTTCAATTAAAAATTTTTTAACAAATGAATTTCGTTTATAGATGAGTCATCGATGGAAAATAAAGACGTGGGCAACACCACACCAGCAGGAAAGCAGTCGCAGTCTACGACAACCCCAGCAGTCTCTTCATACGAAGATTATTATACGTCCGAGGAAGTTTCGGAAGAGTCTTCCAACCCGTCGAATGACAGCTTAAAGGTTTCTCCGAAGGCCGAACCTCTCATAGGGGATTTTCCATCATCTGAGAATTTTGAGGTGGAAAAAGATGTTTCCAACGAGGGAATTACTACTCCTACGTTCACGACCACGGAAAATGTAGAATCAACGGCGTTTGATGAGTATTTGGTTGATAATAAGTCGTCGCAATCGAAAGAGGATGTTGCTGTCTCCGAAAGTAATCCGAAGGAGGAGAAAAACGTTCAAGGTAAATTTGTAACGTGGAGTACGTTATGGCGTTACGTACGGCGAACTCCTTCAATTATGCAAATTTTAGTCTACGCCTAACGTGTGAACTTCAGTTTTGGCGAATAGTTGCGAACGAAGGACTCATGTACTGATGTCTTTGCTTAATTTTAGCAGTGTAATTAGAAAATTTTTCCGTTGAATTTGCCATATAAAAGAGTTAGGAAGATTTTTTCCAAACTTTTTTGATATGAAGTAGCTAAGATTTGAGTAGGAATTTTTTTTTGGTTAATTTTTAAGATAAAAAAGAGAGGAAAAGCTTTTTTTAAAAAATTTTTCCAGGTAAAATATTTTTAAAAAAAATGCAATTTGAAAATTTTTCCGGTGAATTTGGCAAGAAAAAAAAGCTAGGGAAAAATCCATTTCCGTCTTCAATTTAGCTGCATTTCAGTAAAATCCGGGAGGACAATACTGCTCTTAGGTTGTAGTATTAAATATTGATTTGCGTCAATATGAAATTTTATCTTTGGCTTTTATGTGCCAAATCTGCTTGGGGAAGGCCCAGCCCTTTTCAATTAACAGACCGAAATGTAAAGAAAGGCAACAACTCAGCTGAGGCTAAAATGTATGGAATTCCATAAATTTTCCTATTATGGCAAGACTTGTAGTTCTAAGTCTTTTCAAGCTTTTAAAAATGATTTTTTTTGGCATCATTACTTAAAAGACAAAATGGTTTTTTTTTTTTGCTTGAGTCAAATGATGCTGACATTAGCCACTTGAGCTGAACAGGGTCATTCCCGGCCATTTTTCCTATTCCACTTTTCCCAAAAAAATAAATTCCTAAACCATTTTTATAAAAATTTTGGGTCCTAAAATTTTTTTCCTAACCATTTTTTCCCCTAATTTTTAATTTTCCGAAAATTTTTTGATTCCTAAAATGAATATTTTTCCTGATTTTTTGAATCCCTAAAAGTTTTGTACTAATTTACCAGGCGAAGCTGCGAATTTCGGTTTTTCCATTTTATTCTTGTTTTTTTAATAAACCACTACAAAAATACAACTGTAAAATGATCTACTGTAAAAATATACTGTATAAAAGGGTTTAGAGGTTCAAAAAATTAGGAAAAATATTGGTTGTAGGAAAAATTTTATTTTAGGAATTTAAACATTTTAAGAAAATTAAAAATTAAGGAAAAAAACTGTTAAGAAAAATGTTTTTCAGGAAAAATGGTTTAGGAATTTATTTTTTTAGGAAAAATGGATTAGGAATTTATTTTTTTAAGAAAAATGGATTAGGAATTTATTTTTTTAGGAAAAGTGGATTAGGATTTTTTTTTTTTTTTTTTTTTTAGGAAAAATAAATTAGGAAAACTGGTAGGGTATCGAACAGGTTTTGCTGCAGTGTTGCCAGATCATTTCGGTTTGATAACTGCTAGGTTAAAAACCGGATTTTTAAATTTAACGAAAATTTTTTGATTGATTTCCATTTAATTCTGAATTTTTTTTTGTTTTTAGATGATAACGAAAAGACTGTTCCACCGAAAATAGAAAGCATAAGCCTAACAGAGGGCAAGTTCCGAGCCAGCAAAAGCCGGAGGCAATCTCTTTTAAATGCACGAATGCGCGAATATGAGAAAGAAGCACCCGAAGCCACCGTGCCAACAGGTCCGGACAATCTAAGCGCAAGCCAACAGCTTTCGAGTCGGCGAGTGATTAACGGGGGATTAGAGGCCGTATTGCCAACTGGCCCGGACAATCTTATCGAATCGTTGGATTTAGGTCAGATAATTACCCTAACTCCGACCTCTTTCGCCCAATTACAAATTCCTACCCGCAGCACTTTTAAGTTGATTTGCTACTTGGGGACCAATCCTTTAACAGACAAACCCACCGGTAAAGATTCGGCCCAGGAGAGAACCTATCCTTTCCCATATCAACATCCGTTAGGTTTGAACAATAATCCGCTTAACAGTCCCCCTAATCCGCCCAATGTTTATGTTACCAATCACATCGTCAATAATTTCATTAACATCCATAACCCACCCCTTCAGACTGATGGGGCCCCTACGCAAGGGGCAAGCAGTACGGCTCAGCCTCCGCAGCATCCTGGGAAACCGTCGTTAATTTGTAAACCGTTTGTGCCTACTTCCAATGAATATCCGACTTTTCCGGGGGCGACTGGATACAGCACTCGGAATAACCCATATTCTGATGGTGACTTGGACGATCCAACATCTAGCAAAGAAGAAGTGGTTTTTGCGGGTAAGATTTAAAAAAAAAAAAATTTTCCTAACCTTTTTTTTAAAAAAAATAAATTCCTAATCCATTACTCCTAAAAATTTTGATTCCTAAAATTTTTTTCCTAACCGTTTTTTTCCTGGTTAATTTTTTTAAAATTTTTTGGTTCCTAAAATTAAATTTCCTAAAATGAATATTTTTCCTAATTTTTTAAATCCTTAAAATTCTTGTAATAATTTACTAGACAAAGCTGCAAATTTCGGTTTTTCTTTTTATTCTTGTTTTTTTAATAAACCAGACTATAAAAATATAAATATAATAAAAGAATTTTTAAAAAATTTCACAGCTTTGCCTATGCCTAGTAAATTATTACAAAAATATCAGGGATTCAAAAAATCAGGAAAAATATTCATTTTAGGAAATTTTATATTAGGAATTAGAAAATTTTAAATTAGGAAAAAAATAAAAATAGTTAGGAAAAAAATTTTAGGAACCAAAATTTTTAGGAAAAATGAAATAGGAAAAATGGTGGGGAATCTTGATTGACAGATAACTGATTTATAATTTTTTAAATTATTTTAGGGAAAACGATATCATGCTACAAAGGAACGGTTGCCTGCAGGGACCAGTCGTCGTGCATACCACTTGACCAATGGTGTGACAACAAAGTACAGTGTAAAGATGCCAGCGATGAAGCTTATTGTAGTTGTAAGGAAAGAGTCGGATCGGGTAAATCGTGCGACGGCTATTTTGATTGTCCTAATGGAGAGGATGAAGAGGGATGCTTTGGTGAGTTAAAAAAAGATGAAAATAGGGTTCAGTCGTTGATTTTTTATGTAGGATTACGTCTTTGGGCTAGGTCCTGGGGAAATCTGTCTGTGGGTGTGTCGGTCTGTTCGTACCAAAAATTAATATTTAATTATTTTAGTATTAAAATTTCAACTTTGAAAATTTTAAATAATATTTTGAAAATTCTGTACGTCAGAGTCAAAAGTTTAATATGCAAATTAAAGATGGCCGTTTGTTGTGGGCAAACAACGTTAAGCGGACATCTTTAATTTGTATATTGAACCTTTTGGCTCTGACGTAAGCTCTTGTTTTTGTTCATGTAGTGTAATTTTAATATTTAAAAAAATATATTTGAAAAAAAAAAAAAACGGCGAAAATTAAAAAATAAAGTTAATTAAAATTTCAAGAAATTTTTTAGTTTTTGAATTAACAACGTTAAGTTTCGTGTAAAAGTTAAGTTTCTTGATTTACAAGATATTTTTTAAGTCCTTGCTTTCGTTCATGTCGTCCAATTTTAAAATAAAATTTTTACTTTAAATTTCTGGTGAATATTTTAAAAAATTTCTTGTAAATTTTACTTTTAAAGAAGTTAAATTTTAAATAATATTTTGACTATTTTTTTAAAGTTTTGGCCTTTTTTAAAAGTAAAATTAGACGATACAAACAAAAGCAAGTACTGAGAAAATTTTTTGTAAAAGAAACTTAAATTTTACAAGAAACTTAAAGTTGCTAAGGGCTTAAAAATTTCTGAAATTTTATTTAACTTTTTTTTAAAATTTTCGCTGTTTTTTAAAGTAAAATTTACAAAAATGTAAAGTTAAAATTTTGTTTTAAAATTATACGACACATGGACTTAATTTCACTTTTAAAAAGTTAAATTTCAAATAATTTGACTATTTTTTTTTTTAAACTTTTGGCATTTTTTAATAGTAAAATTAGGTGACATGAACGAAAGCAAGGACTTAAAAAATACCTTGTAAATTTTCAAGGAACGTAACTTTTACAAGAAACTTAAAGTTGCTGAAGCAAGGACTTAAAAATTTCTTGAAATTTTATTTAACTTTTTTTTTAATTTTCGCCGTTTTTTTAAATATTAAAATTAGACTACATGAGCATAAACAAGAACTTAGAAATTTTAAATAAAATGTTCACTACATTTTTTAAGTTTTTTCTTTTTCCTTTAGCCGAGAATATGAGCTAAAGCAATGTTTTAACATTAAAATTTTAACTTTGAAGACTTCAATTAAAATTTTGACTAATTTTTTTCAACTTTTGATCTTTTTTATCAAAAATTTTAAGTTTTTTTTGTGCCAGGAAAAAAAATTATATTTTTATCAAAAAATTCGAATTTTTTTACCAAAACAAGCAAAGAAAATGCCTTAAAATTTTTAAATCGTTTCATTGTTTAAATTTATCAATATTAGAGTACCCCAAAGACGCAGTCCTACGTAAAGATATGCCCCCATATCCCAGTCTGATTTTTAATTTTGTTTTAAATTTTTCAGGTTGTCCGAGGGAAGAATTTAGCTGCGGTAGCCCGGATAGTCAGCAATCTTGTATCCCTTTCAGCAAACGTTGCGACAATGTTTGGGATTGCCCCAACGGGAAAGATGAACTGGATTGCGCGGGCCTTTTTAATCGCATTCACCGAAACAGGACCTTTCACGTGTCATACACCAACGGATTTTTACACAAAAATTGGAAAGGGGAGTGGTACCCCGTTTGCGTAGAACTTGGCGATGAAAACGCTTGGGCAAAGGAAGCATGTTACAATGAATTAGGATCGTTACCAGGGTACGTTTTTACCGAATCTATTTTAAGCCGACGTAGTCGACGCTTGAAATGAAGTCAAGTATTTTTTTTTTTTCCAAATTGATAATTTTTATTGTTTTTTATTTTTAGAGAAGTGGACGTGAATTTAGCTCAAGTTTCTGATAATTACCAAGGTCATTTCATCGTTCGCAAAGAAGACGGAAGCGTCGTGATCCAAGAGCATTGCAAAGGACACGTCGCAACTTACGTAAAATGTCCAGCCGTTCCGTGCGGGTCGAGGGTTCTCGATCCTTTAGCGAGCGAAACGGAACTTGTAAATCGTTTTAAACGTTACATCGAAAATCCAAATCGCGACATGAAAATATCGTTGGAGGATAAACCGTTCGTTGAAGCTTGGGACACTTACAAAAAAGAGCTCAAACAGAATTATCGCGGCGATGAGCCTAACGGGACAATTAATAAAACCGAAGGGGCCAGGCCAAAAAGGGAAGATATCCTTAGAGTTGTCGGAGGGAGATCTAGTAAAGCAAAAGCTTGGCCTTGGGTGGTTAGTATTTATGTGGATGGATTTCTTCACTGCGGAGGAACTATTTTGGATGATATATGGATATTGACTGCTGCCCATTGTACAAAAAAGTAAGCTAAATTTTATTTATTTAAAAAAAAAAAAAAAAAAAAAAAAAAAACTAATTTTTTTTTTTACTGCAGTTACAATTTACATCATTACGAAGTCCGAGCTGGCGTGCTAAGAAAATTCTCATTTTCCCCTATGGAACAAACTCGAATCGTTACGGACGTTGTAGTTCATGAAAATTATACCGCTCTACTTGAGTTCAACGATGTGGCGCTAATGAAACTGGACCGGCCTCTTTATTTCAACAGATGGGTTCGACCGATTTGTCTTCCGCCTTATTTTGAGACCGTTCGTGAAGCTCTTTCGGTTCCTCCGCCGGGAACCGTTTGCACTGGGGTTGGATGGGGATCTGTTGTAGAAAACGGAGAATATCGTAAGATTCTAAAACTTTGTCAAAAAAAAAAAACGAATTATGTAACTTTTTATTTTGTCTTTTTGAAGCTGATCAATTGAGAGACGTGGAATTACCGATTTTGAAAAAATGCGGAAATGCCATAGATGATGCCGGACTAGAAATTTGCGCTGGATATGTAGGTGGCGGGAAAGACACATGTCAAGGGGATAGCGGAGGTCCGCTGTTATGCAGGTACATATATCATAACATTTTTAGTAATTCGGAAAACTTTTTCAGAGAAAAATTCTCTATCCACTCTACAGGTTCTAGCTCCTTTACATAACCGGCCGGTCAGCCGGGCGGTGAAAATTTTTTTGCATATTATAACGACCCCCGCCTGGCTAACCGGCCGGTTATGTAAACCGAACTAGAACCTTAACGCTCAAAATTGTTTCCCGGGTTTTTAATTTTTTAATTTTTTTTTCAGGGACACCAGAACATCTCCATCTTGGTACGCTGCAGGAATTGTCAGTCACGGACTTGGTTGCGCAAGGCCTCACCATCCAGGAGCCTACACCCGTGTCAGTTTATTGAACGACTGGATTACGGCAAACACGAATCCATTTTTACTCCCAACCTTAAAACCTTTAGCTGCTTGCCCCGGTCGCAAATGTAGTTCCGGTTCGAAACGTTGCATAAGAGCTACGGACGTGTGCAACGGTTTCGTTGATTGCGTGAACGCTGAAGACGAAAAAAATTGTAAAGACAGGGAAGCCTTCCGGATACCTTTAGGAAAATCTCCATCAAACGATCAACTCGGAGAAACTATAAACCCGGTAACTCCGGAACCTGAAAACCCGGTAACTTCGGAACCTGAAAACCCGGTAACTTCGGAACCTGAAAAACCGGTTACTCTTGAACCTGAAAAAAATGTCACGACCGAATCGACACCGATTTCTCCCGTTTTAAGAGGTAAATTCGAATGTAAAACGATCCTTCAGTCGATATCAGATGATTACGTTTGCGACGGGAAAATCGATTGCGAGGACGCCTCAGACGAAATCAATTGCGTATGCAGAGACTATTTAATAAAAACACGTCTCTCTGCTATTTGTGATGGTTTTGAAGATTGTAAGGATAAATCGGACGAGGATGGTTGCGATTACGAAGAACCGAGATTAGCTTTATCGACGAACCCTGAATTGTACGTGAATACGGATAAAGAGCCCGTTTGGGAAAGAGAAGGGAATCTAATGGAAAAAGTGAACGGGACTTGGTCTTTAGTTTGCGATCAGGATGAAAGTGAATATTCCCCTTCCGACGTCTGCAGTAAGATCGGTTTGTCCGGATACTTGTTTTATGCGAACAATGCGACTGCAAATAATTGTAAGAGAATGTACGTGAAATGCTCGAACCGAGTCACTGATCATTTGAATTATTACGAAACTTCTGAGGGAAAATATTTTTTCCCTTGGAATGCAAATGTGTATTCTGATGGAGTGAAAATTTGTGCGGCCGTTTTGTTGGAACCGACCCAGTGGCTCATGACTTCCGCTGCTTGCGCGAATAACGTATCGTAAGTATATTTTTGTCACCTACAGAAAAAACAAAATGTTCAAAAATAAAAAAGAAAAAGAAAAAAGCGTCAGCCCTAAAAGTTCTGCACGATTTAATTTTTTGCAGTCATGAATTTTACATATATTTCATATGGAACGAAATTCTCTTCATTATGGAATTTTTTTTTTTTTTTTATCTAAGGATTCTAAAACATTTGTCAAACTTTAAAGGTTTTAAATTTTTCCAACAAACCAAAAAACTGCTTTAAAAGGTTTTGTTTTTTTCTGTATTGGAAGAAATTTTTTTGGATAAAAGTCGCTAGGGTAAAAATGTTTAAGGCTCGGTTCCTTCCTTCTTTCTTCATTCTGACAGTTTGTGGGGTCTAATTAATTAATTAGGGATTGTAAAATACCGGACTTTTCCCAATACCGCCATTTTACCATGATAGCAGCCAGAGCCCTCCTAGCGGATTTAGTTTGCCGTAAAAATCCTCATTGTTTTCGCAAAAAAGAAAATGTTTATTTCCAAGAGACTAGTACGGCGCTCTCGCGGTGAAACCCCGAACTATTTCAACAACAAAAAGAAAAATAGCGTCTTATTTTTTTATTTCAGCCCGGCTGACGGCCTGTTATGTAGAGAAACTAAAACCTTAAAATAGCTGGTATCGGGATTACGGGGGTAGCTATGCAATCCGAAGTACGCGAGAATTGCTCGCCTGCTAGAGCCATAAGCACAGTTTAAAGCAGGCGAGCAATTCTCGGTTTTTTTTTTTTAACACAAGTTGCCTATATGTGTTAGCTTATGAGCGCCCGTTTTCCCGATACCAGCTATTTGTAATTTTTGTTTTCTAATTTTTTTAATTTTTTAAAAATACCAAATATTCTTTTTCAAACTTAAGTTTACGTTACGAATAGCTGTTTCAGCTTGAGGATTCAGTTTACACCTAAATAGGTAATGAATTTATATTCTATACCCTTAAAAAATGAGGGTTTGAGTACCATGACATGAATGAGATTTAAAATCTTCTATTTTCGGTAGTACCGGTACTGGAAAATAATAAATAAACAATAAATATTTTAATTTTCCAACAAACCTAAAATACTGCTTTTTGAGGCAGGGGGCATATTCCCTTCTCATATTAATATCATTTATTAACCAATCCAAAGCCGGCCGCCATTTTACCATGATAGCAGCCAGAGCCCCCCTAGCGGATTTATTTTGCCGTAAAAATCCTTATTAAATATTATCAAATGTAAGAACTATTAACTGCTGTTCAGTGTTCATGCATTTAATATCACGAAAATTTATCTCTGAACATAACAAAATGTTTCGGGTACAGTTTCGGTGCAGTTAGGCCCCGTTTTCATGTATAAAATATTGGATTTTAAAAAAAATTTCTAACATATTTTTTTTATCGTTAAAATGTGTACACCGCCCGGTTATGTAAACGAATTAAAACCTTTAAAATTTTATTTTAATTTTTAAGATTCACAAGTTTTTTTTCTTAAAAAAAAGCTTTGCTTTCTTAAAAGAAAGCAAAGAAAATCTAAGCTTAAATCACTTAATCTTGTTCTCAATTTGATACCAAAGTATTTCCTCGGAGAAGGCCTTCTCCGATTCTACGCTGGTTGGTCGAATCGTCTTAATATAATAGTAAAAACAAGCAGATCCCAAAAGTCGGTGCTTTGTATGGCCTAACATCGGAAGATATAAAAGTTCCAAGAAAACGCAACCGAAAATAAGGAGAAGGCGGCTTTTGAGCAAAGCCGCTTCTCATGAATCAACCTGACCGGCACCCGATCAATTCCGAGAATGTTTGCAATGAAAATTTAAAACAAAAATAAAAATAAGATAATGTAAAAATTTTTTGGTTAAGATAATTTTGCATCAAAGATAAAGCGCCCCGCTTCCAAATTCGAAGAATTTCTGGAGTTAAAATAAAAATAAAATCATAATTTAATATTTTGAATTAAACTTTACCTTGTATCAATTTTTTCGTTTTTGGAAAAACACCGGTAGTACCGACGGTTTTTTAAGGGCAGTACCGGCATCAAAATTTACCGAAAAACTCGGTACTACCGGTATTGCAATCCCTAGGACTAATAATACAGAGGAATGCAAGTTTTTCGAAAACGTTTTAAAAACGATTTCCGGGTTTTCTGGAAAATTTGACTGGACATGTTGCGAGTCCAGCTATGAATTTTTGATCAAATAGAGTTGGAGTTCGATTTCGTAATTTTGGAGTCAGACGCAATGAGTTTTTTGTGTGAACCGGAATTTAAAAGCTATTATTGGACAATTTTTTTTTCCTAAAAAAATCTCATGTCTAAATGATTTGTTCTTAAAATTTTTGCTTCCCCAAAATTTTTTTTTTCTTGAAAATTTGTTGTTAGTGATGGCGATAATTTTGAAAAATATCGATATTCGAAATATCGATAAATTAAAAAAGTCGATACCGATATATCGATATAGCGACTTAAAAAATATCGATATTCCATAAATCGAATTTTCGATATTAGTTTTGGGTAAAAAGCGAAGAGGAAAAAAAGTGCTTTGGCGATTGAAGAATGATTTACAAAATTAGCTTTTTCACACAAGCAAAATTTTCTAATTTTATTAATTTAGCTTACTTTGCACAATTCATCTTACAGGAATCGAAATTTTCAACTTTTCTACCGAATTTTAGGGGTAAAAACACCACCAAAATATCGATTTTCGATATTATCGAGGAGGCGAAAATATCGATAATTATCGATATTTTGTGGTCCAATATATCGAAATATCGATATCATATCGCCATCACTAATCTAGTTGGTTATTTCCCTTTCAATTTTTGGTGCAAGATTAATTTGGCTACCACAAGCTATAGCGCTTTTGTAATTTTAGAAAATTCATGGGTAAAATTTTCTCTCCTAAAAAAAAACATTAATTTTTTACATTTAGTAATTAAGTGCCCATTTATTTTCCCCGAAAATTTAGCTTCCTCTTTATGAAAAAATCATTCCTAAACTCATTCAGATATTTTTGAACATTTCTTTTTTAATATTAAATAAAAAAATTTTTTAAAAATTAACATCTTTGTTTTTTTATTTCAGATTATCAAAAAACCTCCTAATAGCAGAACTCGGCAATCACATAGAAAATTCAGAAGCTTCCTCATTTGTCAGGATCAACGGCATAACTCTCATAAAGCATTCTGATATGGTCCTTTTCCATCTGGAAAGACCCGTCAATGCATCGAAAATAATCCAACCACTTTCCATGGATACCGTCAACGCCATGGATTTTTCAAACCAGAGACATTGCGTCGCACTCGGAAAAGATCACATTTTCCTGAATCGTTTGCCCGATTGTTCGCCCTTACATATTTGCTACTATAAAACCAATAAAAGCTCTCATTGCGAAGAAACTCAACCCTGGATCGGCGTGATCGTTTGTCAATCCGGTTTCTCGTGGTTTCCAGCGTCCGTTTTCGAGGAAAAGAATGGATCCTGCGGATTCGAAAAAGCCCCGTTTTCGAACGTTCAAGAAAAATTAGACCTGATTCGCTCGCATATGAATTTCACGTCTGAAAATGTTCCGGAAATTCCGTGTGACGGCTTCCGTTGCCGGACAGGACTTTGTTTAACGTCGGATCAGATCTGCAACGATTTTCCAGATTGCTCGGGGGAAGAAGACGAAGAAATAGGGGTTTGCCATTTAAGAACAGGCTGCGATCCGATGAAAATGAAATGCAAAAACGGAAAATGCATTCATAAAATTCTTTTCGGTGACGGTGTTGACGATTGCGGTGATGGAAGTGACGAGCCTAACAACGTAACTTGCTTTGCCTATTTGAAATTAACGGCACCTCATAGGATATGCGACGGTCATAGGAATTGCTTGGATAAGACCGATGAAATTCCAGGAATGTGCCCATGCTCAAATCATACGTTTAAATGTCCGAAGTAAGAATTTTCTTGACGTATCAATTTTTTTTAATCCCGTTATGATTGGCGTTAATTAATTTTTTTTTTTTTTTTTAGGTCTGGAGTTTGTATCTCTTCCGATTTTGTTTGCGACGAAGTGAAAGACTGCCCAGATGGAGAAGATGAATCGGAATCTAGATGCGTCGGGGTTAAATTATTAAATCCGTAAGTTTGAAAAAAAAAAAAACAGCGCCATTTATTTGACGGATTAATTCTATTTGATTGATTGACTGATCGATCGATCAATTGATCAATTGGCTAACTAAGGTAGTGAACGGTTCTCTGTGTTTTCGATCGATTAATTCATTTATTTCAATGATTAAATGAAAGAATGAAAGGATGAAGGGAAGGATGAATGAATGATTGAATGAATGAATGAATGAATGAATGAATGAACGACTGGTCTGATTGATTGATCATTAATTAATCTAGCTGGGGCTGATTATCCAATTGATTAACCGATCGATTAATTCATTTACTTCAATGAATGAATGAATGAATGAAACAATAAATAGATGAATGAATGAATGAACGAAATAATAAATGAATGAATGAGCGAAATGATAAATGGATGAATGAATGAGTGAATGAATGAACGAAATAATAAATGAATGAATGAATGAATGAACCACTGATCTGATTGATTGATCATTAATTAGTCTAGTAACCGAGGGGCTGATTAACCAATTGATTAACCGATTGATTAATTCATTTACTGGTTAATTGTCGGCCGTTGACTTAGTCAAAAATTTTGTTCGGGTGTGAAGATATTTCGGGGCAATTTTGGTTGTTACGTTTACGAATTAATCCGTTCAATTAAATTCCTTTGAATTAAACTAAATTTAATCATATCAGTTTCCCTTCATTTTAATTCATCCATTTGAATTTTTTTTCTCTTTCAGGAATGAATTACAAATCACTCAGAAGTCAATGGGTAAATATCATTCCAGATGCGCCTCAGATATAAAAGAGGAACTAGCTCAAAAATTTTGCAATAAATTAGGATTTAAAGAAATAGATGGGTTCTCTAAACTCGTCGAAAGACCTTTCCTTCCAGAACTAGATCCGTTTGCTGGAATTAAATTTAATAACAAAACAAAGATAATGATTAGAGGAAGCAGACCTTTTGTTGATTTAGTTCAGAGAGATGAACCTTGTGAAACTACGATTGTTAAATGTAAATGATTTTTTTTTTCAATTGTCGGACGTCGCGTCTTATTTTTTAAGTTTTGTAGATAATAACGTTACTTTTTTTATTGAGATATTTTTTTTTCCCTTCTTTTTTTTTTTTTACTATTTATTGTTGTTGTTAATGGTTAGAAATCATGTACAGGTTTACTTTATTGATTAATTTATTGTGAATTTACTATTGTATGAATTGATGAATAAATGTTTAGGTTCACTTTAAATTAAATTAGTAACAGTACAATTCCAATCGGATTATTTCCTGCTCACAAAGAAAGTTTTAAAAAAATATTTTAGGTTGTTTTGACGAGTAGTTTAAGAGATTTGTCACTTTGTTTGGCCGAAAATAAAAAGTTTTTGTTGTATAAAATATATTTGAATTTTTCGTTTAAAAAAAATTCGCGTGGACTTTTTTATTTTGTAAAAAAAAAAAAGACTGAAATTATCCTTCGTTTGCGGATGGATTTGATGTAAGAGGAATCGAGAATAAGTTAAAAGGATTCATGTGAATGCAAGTTTTTTTAACTGATTCTGGGGTTTCTACTATTCGAATTGTCCGGAAGTGGAGACAAGACGTTGTTACACACCTATTTTAATTTTAAATTTACGAATGTTTAATCCATTTCGAAGTTTAAATCAAGTAAATTGAGTTTTAGTTTTTCAACAAGTTAATTCATTTCTGTTAAATCGGCGAAAATCAGTGGCGTCATTTAGGGGTCTTGAGGGTAGGGGGCATTTAGGGTGGGAGGTGCCCCCTAGATCTTAGTGTTCTTTGCACCCCTTCAGGATTTTTTGCTTTCATAAGACAAGTGTAGGAACCATATCGTATGCCCCCCCCCCCCTAAGCTGGGTGTCCCTGTCCGTTCCAAGACATCTTTGCCCCCCCCAAGAATCGAGCTCGAAATCGAGAGAAGATCGAAGAATTCGATCTTCTGACGGGCACTCTGAATGTTGCCAAACTTCTAATAAAAAATCTACTCTTCCTGTCTGAGCATGAACAATAACTGTTATTTTTATTTTATTTTACCTAGGAAATGGATAATAATTATAAGAACGACTTAATAAAGTAATAAAATAATGGACTCGGGGCTGAAATGAGAAATAATGGATGGGGATAATAAAGCAAAATAAAAAAATGGATCATTTAGCTAATTTTTAATACTGTACGTCAGAGCCAAAAGGTTCAATATGCAAATTCAAGATGGCCGTTCAGGTTGTAGGTAAACAACGATTAGCGGCCATCTTGAATTTGCATATTGAACCTTTTGGCTCTGACGTACAGATATTTAATTTAAAACATTAGCTTTATTATCTCGCAGTAATTTTTCATGGTAGCAAGTAAAACGTTTATTTTTATCAATTTTTGTTAACCATTTAGATATATTTTACTAGTGTTTTGTACCTTTCCTCCCTCCCCTTCGAAATCCAACATGGACGTCATCACTTTAAAGTCCCTTTCCTGTTCCTCCTTTTACACAAATGATGACGACGTAGTTTAAATGTCTCCTCAAAGATCAAGCATTATTAATTTGTAAAAATTAATCTGGCGCTGGTGATTTTCATCAAGGAAAAAAAAGTTTAAACTTATAAGCACACGCAACTATAATTATCAAAGAATCTTCTAAAACGCTTTAGAATCCCGATATAATGAAATCAATTATACCCTTATGGCGCTATCGGTATTTGATTATAATAATACGATGAAGTCCGCTTTAAAAAAATAAAAACGATGATGATATTATTATTAAGAAGAAGAAAAAAAAATTTTCCCTCTAGTGCACGTTTGACGTGGGATGGAACCGACTCGGTCGGTTGAATTTCTCCAGCCAAATCTCATAAGTTGGCAGGACCGAACTGTAATGCAAGTCGGCCGGGAATTAGTCGCGCGTTTGATTTGATGCGGTAAACATGTTCGATTGCATTATTCCGGCAAGTTTTTTAAACGTGCTCTGCCTTGCGATCTTGGTGGAATTCGTTGTTTTCGTACTTAACCGGCAAACCTTTTTCGTTTTTTATCTGTTGGAAAGCGGATATATGAGTTCGAATGCGGATTTAGAACTACCATTTTAATTCGAGTAAGTGTTTTTTTTTTTTTTTTTTTTTTTTTTTTTTAAATAAAGGTTAGAATTTTTTCCAAATCGGACATTCGATTTCGTTTCTATTAATCATTCGTCGTATTATTTATTTTTTTGTTCTTCTTTTATTTTTATTTTAAACTTGAAAATTAAGGAGAAAAAAAAAAGTAAAAGCCTGGTAGGCAATCACGAAAGTACCAATTTAAAATAATTCGTGAAGATTCATAATTATCAATTATAGGAAAAAAGTAGGTTTTGTTTAAATTGACGAAGGGTTATTCAAAAGGGATTTGGTTCAAGGTGATGATAGAACAAAAACAAAACAAGAAAATTTGAAAAAAAGAAAATTAAATGCAAATAACGTTTATTGTTTCAATATTGATTCATTAGTAAAGTGTAACTCCTGTTTTTTTTTTTGATGGATCCGCTGATTGTTTTTTTTTTTTTTTTTTTTTCGTTTAACAATCGATTGTCGACAATTATTTTTTTAAAAATTATAATAATGGAAAATAAAAACCTAGGTAATATGTACGAATAAGTATAGAACTTAACAAATAAATAGCCTGCGGTTAAAAAATCAAGAAATAGAGCTATGTTGGTCCCGTTGTGACCGCGGTAGTAATACTCGGAACATATAATGATTTTGAATGATACCGGTCTAATGAACCTAGGCCTGTTTTCACGTTCGAAATAGGTGAATCTTCTGCATATATAACTGTATATTTGCATGTTTTAAAAAATCGCGGGAGATCCGGATTTTTCTCTTATCAGATTATTAAAATTTGTGTTTATTTATTTCTCTTTTCTCCAAGACTGTTCTAGTTCTTAGCTAAAATCATGCCCACTTTATTTTCTCTAATCGTTTTCTTTGATTCTGATTGATATTCAAGAGATAATTTTCTTTGTCATTGTTTTTTATTTAATGTTTTTCCCAATTTAAGGTGTTTCACCAGATGTTATTGCATTTAGGTAAACAATTTGTTATTTTGTTGCTTTGATTGCAGTCTGTTGCATTTTTGTTTATGCAGAATTATAATGGTGCATTTTTCAAAAATGTTTGGAGTTGTGTTAGGTCTGATTATTTCGAAAAGTTTGCTATATCTTGACATTTTAGAAAAAGCATAAGATTTCAGATGCCTGTTTTTTTTCCTTTGGTACTTTATGTAGGTAGGTCTATGATTATTGCAAGGGATCGGGGGATGGGACTTACTAAACAAAATTTAATGCTTTTGCGCATGGAAAACATATGAGCAATTATTTTCAGATTGTTTACTAAACTTTGTTTTAAAATTGAAATGGCTAAATGGTGCAATATCTTAATTTTGTTAAATTTTTATTTTCTTCAGTCTCTTAATTAATTTTTTCATGTAATGTATTCATGTTCGAACTTAATTTTTTCCTGGTTTATTCATTTTGGACTTGGGTTGTTTTGTATTAAGATTAGGATACCTTAACTTTCATACCTTGAGCTGACTAAAAGGCAGGTTTGTGAAAGTTATAATAGTGCCTTGAAAGCTCATGCAAAAAAGAAATAAGCATTGCTAACTTTATGTGCTGTGCCACAAATAGCTGAAATCTGTAACAGATGAGAGCATTTTTCCAACCAAATGTGAGCTTTCAAAAAACTGTTTCCCAAGTTTTTCACTACAAAATTAAAAAACGCTGGAGCAATGTCAAGTCGGAAGTGTTTTTTTTGTTTAAACTAAACAAATTGTTCTGAATTTGAGTATTCAGATGATATGCCATTTTCAAAATGAGCTTTTTTCTAAGAACGATAATATAATAATCAAAATATACTTTTTATGATGTGCTTTTGCCAGATTTACAGATACTTTTTTCTTTCTTTTTTTTTAAAGCTGCATTTGATGATGTTAAATTTTCCTCTGATTTTGTCCTAGTTTTTGCCTTTCCCTGATAGAAATGTCAATCGGATAAAGTTTAAATCAGTCTTGGGAAAGCTGAATTGAATACCACAAGATTGGACTTGTGCACTCAGAAAAAGGAATAAATGTCTTGAACAAGTTTTGTCTTGCAATAAAAACCGGAATGTTTCATAGCAAAACAAAAATGCTTCACGGACAGGACAGATTGTTTCTTGGCAAGATATTTTTATTGTTTTTGCATAATTTTTTAAGAAAATGTTTTGTCACAAGGCATTTTTGTTTTCGCATTAGCCATTTTCTATTCTGATGGTGGCCGATTTGTTGGCTTCCTACATCAGAAAGTTTTGGGAAATTTTCCAAGGCTGGATCAATGTTGTCAGATTTTTCCAGATATTGTTTTTTCTATTCAAATTACCAGGTCTGAAAAAAAAAATGAAACATTTTACCGTTTTATTCCCAAAATTTTGAGCTTAGAGTCTTAAAATTTTAAAAGCTCAAAATCTGAAAAGCTTAAAAAGCTTGAAATCTTAAAGCTCAAAATCTACTAAAACCTATTTCTTCTCATATATCGCCTTACGGAGTGCCTGCATTTCTTGCATTTTTATCTTCAAACCACTCCGACTTGGGATCCGACAGTTAAGATTTGTTTTGGTTCTTTAAAATCCCAAACCTGTCGGGTCTTGCACTTGGCTATTTTTATCAAATTGAGTGATAAACTTTTGTAGCCCAATCGAATTTAATTAAATAGGTGGAAAATACCTAGCCCAGTTAAAAACGTCGAAATTTAGAGACGTCTTTGTTTCAAGACTGATTTAAATGCATTATAATTATTTTTACAATTAATTCGTAAGGTCAGAAAAATTCGAACTTTGCCATACATTTCCTATGTTTCTACCAAATGGAAGTTGCGCGGGGCTACTTAAGAAGTTAAACCGGTTTTAAAGTTTGCACCTGAAACAGTAGTTAAAATTTTCTTTATGCACCCTCAAAAATCCTAAATTAACCTTGAAAAAAAAAAAAATGATAGAAAGTGCCAGTATTGATATGTGTAAAACGAGCCCGATCTAAAAAATTCTACTTCCCATGTTCATAATTTGTTTTGACAGTAAGGCCGGATATAAATGCAAATAGTTTTGTTCTTTTTTTCCGATCTTTAATTCACATGCACAAGAATTCAAGTTCAAGATTTTAAACGGCGCTAAAATAATTGTGCAGAAAAAAAAAAAATATATACAGTATATACGAAATTTGGACTCGTTTTTACGGTGTAGCAAACTTTGCAAAAAATGAAAATTAGACTCTTGGAATGTTTATTTATGTAATAAACTTTGTCTGATTGAAATTATAAATTTCTTTAGGGAAAAATTTTTATTTTTACAACCTTGAACTCACAATAATATCGTTCATCGAACTTATCATATATATTGTTAATTATTAACTGTAAATGAAAAAAAAAAAAAAAAGTCAACACGTTCCGTTAAAAAAAAAATAACTGCTTGGTCATTTTCGAGGTGTAAAGAGACTCTTAGGCGACAAGTCGCATATGTAATCGATTCAAATAACATCTTAATCGTCAAAATAAATTAAAAAAAATTTTTTTTTTTAAGTCTAAGCTCTGATTTCGTGACTTGAATTAGTTCTATGCGGATTAAAAAACATTATGAACATGGCATGAACAAACACCTGGATGATATTCCCACGACGCGTCGTGCCATCCTTAGTTTAGAGAAAAAAAAAATTGACGAAAGGGTGAGTTGGGGGGGGGGGGGGGGGGAAGGGGGGGCGGGTAAAAAGAAAATTCTTACCACTCGAAAAAAAAATATATATAGATGTATGTGCAGGACGGAGAATTACGGTTTTGAAGCCACGAACCTAAACGCAAGACCTAGATTTTTTTTTCTTCTTTTCTTTTCTTTTTTTTTATTTTATTTTTAATTCTTTAAATATTGTATCTGATGTCTGTGAAAGACACTCAAGCGATTCATTGTAACATGTAGGACCACACCTACGTTTAACTTGTTTCATTATTGTAGAAAGTGTTGGTTATTATTACTGTTTTTTTTTTTCGTTTTGCCGACTTCGAACAATTGGAGAATGAGGTCCCTGGCGGAAATATTAAATTGGATCCGATTTGGATCCATCCTTGGGAAAACTATAGTTAACTAGGGATGTAAGGACTATCGAATTTGGATTTGGATTTGGATTTAGGGCCTATTTTCAGGCCCTCAGCATTTAATGAAAATGAGAGACCGGAGAAGATGAGGAGGGCAGTTAGAATGTATTGTAAACAGGGCTCCAAAGTGGTTGTTCGTATATTAAGTAACGCATTTTGACTTATTTTAGACCCCCTCCTTCCTTTTCTAATTTCTCGATACATCGTCTTATGCAATATAAGACTTATTTTTGACCTCCCTTTCCCATCCTGGCGGTACGTAATATATCCTCCTTGGAGTATAAGTGGAGTATAAGCTTGAGATCGATTACGACAATCTCGAACACGTCCGTGTTAGTCTCTGAGATGTACCTGTTGTGCACACATTCAAATGCCCTAAAATTGTGGTGTAGTTTGTAAATGTGTAGCACAAAGCATGTTGTAACATGCACAATGCATATTCTAACATACACAAAGCATGTTCTGACATGCACGAACCCGGCAAAGCATGTTCTGATATGCGCGAACCCGTTCTAACATGTTCTAACATGCACACAACATACTCTAACATACGCAAAGCATGTTCTTACATGCATGAACCCGGCAAAGCATGTTCTGTCATGCAGACAACATACTCTAACATACAAAACATGTTCTGACATGCACACAACATATTCTAACATACACAAAGCATGTTCTTACATGCATGAACCCGGCAGAGCATGTTCTATCATGCAGACAACATATTCTAACATACACAATGCATGTTCTGACATGCACGAACCCGGCAAAGCATATTCTAACATGCACAAAACATATTCTAACATACACAAAGCCTGTTCTGACATGCATGAACCCGGCAAAGCATGTTCTAACATGCTCGAACCCGGCAAAACATGTTCTAACATGCACACAACATATTCTAACATACACAAAGCCTGTTCTGACATGCATGAACCCGGCAAAGCATGTTCTAACATGCTCGAACCCGGCAAAACATGTTCTAACATGCACACAACATATTCTAACATACACAAAGCATGTTCTGACATGCATGAACCCGGAAAAACATGTTTTACAAAAACATGCGCGGATCACAAAGCATTTTCAAAGACATGCGCGGATCACAAAGCATTTTCTAACATCCACGAACCTCGAAGAACGTTTTAACATCCAAGCTGGTCCAGAAATTTTTTCCCTCAGTTGTCATCCTTATTCAGCAATCTTATGCTCTGGCCCTGGTGTAGTAATTCCTACCAAAATCCGAACTTTGCTTGATCCTGTAAAAAGCAAACGTTTGGATTCCTTCAGAAAGGTTCGAAAGGAAGGGAGGGGGTGAGAAATTTTTAAATCCTTAACTTTTATGAGTGTGTAGCCGCTTTTTAAAATAATTTTAGGTTTTTGCGCTCTCAAGAGTCTGGGACCTACAGTTTACCCGCAGCTATTGGGCATTTTAAGTCAAAGGATCTTATTTTTCTTCAATTGCTACTGATAGTTGGCTTCCGTATTCCATTAAGGCACTGACGCCATGAAATCTCTTGAAACCGCCACTAACTTTTTGAAATTTTATTTACATTTCAATCTCCTTTAAAAGACACAAACAGGGAACAATAAAGTTTTTAAAGTGATAATGATCCGATTAAATTCAAAACTTTTGTCTCATTAAAAGGAAGAAAATACTATTCGCATGTCTGGAGTCTATTAGGAAAAGTTTTTTAAGAAACTTCCAAAAATTTCTTTCTATTAATGAAGCCGTATTATTATACTCCCTTTACTTATCATATTACAAAAAACTTCCTTATCGTCAAAGTAATCGACCCTACTTATTAAACGCATCTTAAATTACATACACAGTTCCCAAGGAATATTAACACACTAGTGTTTCGCGGCTTGTTTTTGACCGGAAAAGATTCTTTTTTTTTCCCATGCTAAAACATGGGGTCCCTTACATACCTATTTACCTTGTTCGGCAAATTAAAGAATAACCTTGTGCTCGTAGACTGTGTCAACGAAAGAGAAAAAAGAGGAAATTGTAGTCTGCAGTTTAAAGGTTAAGGATAGAAATATCAGTGGATTAAAAGCAGGGCTGCGGTGCCGTTTAGATTTTAAAAGGAATCAGAATCGAAATCAAAATCCGGTTTAAAAATTGGTCGGGATCGGAATCGGCATCGGAAAATAATTTTGATTCAAATGAATTGAAAAGTATTAATAAAAGCCTTTAGTAAATTTCTGGAAATATCGGAATCAGAATCGGAATCGGCACCACTGAAATATTTTCTAATTAGAATCACACTTAAAAATTTAAATTTTTGTTCTCGAGTCGGAATCGGAATCGGAATCAGAATCGGAATCAGAATCGGAATCAGAATCGGAATCGGCATTACTGAAATATTTTCTAATTAGAATCAGACTTAAAAATTTAAATTTTTGTTCTCGAGTCGGAATCGGAATCGGAATCAGAATCGGAATCGGCACTACTGAAATATTTTCTAATTAGAATCAGACTTAAAAATTTAAATTTTTGTTCTCGAGTCGGAATCGGAATCAGAATCGGAATCAGAATCGGAATCGGCACTACTGAAATATTTTCTAATTAGAATCAGACTTAAAAATTTAAATTTTTGTTCTCGAGTCGGAATCGGAATCAGAATCGGAATCGACATTACTGAAATATTTTCTAATTAGAATCAGACTTAAAAATTTAAATTTTTGTTCTCGAGTCGGAATCGGAATCAGAATCGGCCCGAAAAATATTGAAGAATCTTGGGAATCGGCATCGGCATCGGCATCGGATTCGGAATCGGAATCGGAATCGGAATCGGAACCGCAGCCCTGATTTAAAGCTATGGGATATATAGAACCTAGGTTTTTTTTAAGCCTTTAGCGATTAAATTTGAGAAAAAAATGTTAGTCTTTGGGACCAAATTTTTTTTGCAAAATATTTTCATGTTTTTGAACACTTTTTTTACAACTCGTGCAATTTTAATTGGCAAATGAAGCTGTAGGGTGGTTCAAATTTCCATTAATTTTCGCGATTTTATTCTTCATGCGATTTTCACTTTTCTTAGGGTCTAAAAACAAAAGTTAATTTTTTTCAGATTTTTTTGACAACGTTTAGGGGTGGCCCGCGGCCATTTTGTGCTTGAAAAAAAAAATGTTTTTGCATTTTTTTAAACAATTTTTTCTGAAACTTTAGGAGGGATTCTTCGGAACCAAACTAGGTTGTTTAGGGGTTTTCGACGTCGTAGAATCCGAAAATGACCACCCCGTTTCGATCAGAATCATCCCAACTGGCCAAACAGCTTTTTTTGGCCTAAAATAGCAATTTTTCGGCTAAAAATCAAATTTTGAAGTCAATTTTCACCCCTCTGAAAATTTTTTTTAGGTAATTTTATCATCCTAAAATATGTTTTTGACATCGAAGAATCCGAAAATGACCACCCCGTTTCGATCAGAATCACCCCTATTTGGCCAAACACCCTTTTTTGCCCAAAAATAACAACTTTTCGGTAAAAAATTGGATTTCAAGCCGATTTTCATAAAAAAATGTTGTGATTTTGATCGAAACGGTTATATTCGGATTCTACGATGTCGAAAACGTATTTTAGCACAATTTATTCCCCGAAAAAAATTGTCAGAGGGGTGAAAACCGATTTAAAATTTGATTTTTAGCCGAAAAATTTATATTTTTGGCCAAAAAAAGGTGCTTGGCAAAATAAAGGTGATTCTGATCGAAACGGAGTGGTAATTTTTGGACTCTACGATGTCGAAAGCCCATAAACAACCTTGTTTGGTCCCGAAGAATTACTCCTAAAGTTTCGGAAAAAATTGTTTAAAAAAAGGCCAAAAACTTTTTTTTTTCAAGCACAAAATGACTGCGGGCCACCCCTAAACGTGGTCGAAAAAATCTGAAAAAAATTACCTTTTGTTTTTAGACCCTAAGAAAAGTGAAAATCGCATGAAGAACAAAATCGCGAGCTACTATATAAAAGCTCGCTGCTAAATGTTTTTCGACCTTCCCCACCTCCGTTGCCCACGTTGGCAACATCTTATCTTTCTATGACTTATAGTCTGTTACAATTGGAAAATTCTGGAAAAGTTCCGTAGGGGACCCTTAGGAAAACACGAACGATTTTGTTTATATCGTTACCATAGCGATCTTCAATTGCATATGAAATGAAGGACGTTTTGTTTCTGCGTCATGTCCATCATATAAAAAAAAAACTAGAATTTTAATTGGCAGGTCATCTTGAAACGCAAGTCACCTAAAGGTGTAACTGGATCCCGGATTATTTATCTTCGTTCTCGGTGATGATGACTTCTTTTTACAGTTTTTACTGGAAAAAAGAAACGGTATATTTAAAAGAAAATAACAGTATAGTTTTGAAATAGAAAATGACGGGGAACTTTAAAAAATTATATAACCCGAAATTTATTTATTTTTTTTCTAAATGAATCCTGGGTGAATGGCGTGGGGTCAAGGGAACCCTTCCATAATTCTTGAAGCGTAACACCCCTGGAGAATCGATTGTTTAATACTTGTCTTATGCGTTGTACCTGATTCACCGGATGTGAGTTTTTTTTTTTTTTTCATTTTAACATGTTTGCATGATAACTTTTTTTTTTTTTTAGTCTTGTGATAGACGAACTTCGTGTTTATGATTTGTCTTACACTTTCTGAGCAAAAGCCAATTAGGTTGAGTGATGTTGCAATTCATCTTTTGATGTATCCGACCAACGGTACTTGTCATCACATAGCTTAGGACTTTGGACTTTTTTTTAAATATAAAGACAGGAATTAAGGGAATTGACCTTGTCAGTTTCCCGGTTTTATAAATATAAAAAAAAAAACCTGAGGTCAAACACCGAAACCTGTGGTATAGTTGAATGCTTCACTTCCCTTCGGAAACGACAATACGCACCAGGTGAGAAATGTACATAAAATTTTTGGCGAATAAATTTTTTTTTACTTCGGCATCTCAAAATGGCCGAAGTATTGGTTTTGTTAGCGTCGTTATTTGCCAGAATTTACATTTCATATTTAAAAAACATGAACCTAATAAAATTTTTGAAGCATTGGACCTTTTAAACCTCAACTTAATGAGTTTATCTTTCGATTTAAATGCTCGTTCAGTCTTGCAAAAAATTATTTCAATGTTTTTAGAGGCGAAACAAATCGACATCCCACGCCGTACATGTCGTGTGCGGCATACCGTCTTCACGCAATGTCTTTTCACATCAAAATTTGGCTTAAAAGTTGACATTTGGGTCAAGGATGTGCAAGAAGTTTACCCCGACGAAAAAGACCCTCCCTATCCAAAGATATTTAAGTTTTTATTTTTCTCCATATACCACTACGGAACATCAGATATTTGTCCGCCATTTTGAAATTAAAAAGTAAACAAAGCCGTTAGCTTGCACCGATTTAATTCACCGTTATCGGTTATGTTATGTTATGTTATGTTTTTGTTATGACTTAAAATAAACGATTCGCATCATATTCAGAATGTGAATGTGAATTGATTATGAATTTTCAAAAAAATTATGGCATTTTTTCAGTAAATACAATGATGTGTCAAGATTAGGTTAGGTGTGATCTGTAAGTAAGTAAATTATTTTCTCAGGGTTCAACTCCACACAAAACTTTTAATGCTCCATATAAAACCTGCTTCGCTGTAAAATCATTAATTATGTTTTATTTTCAAATAGAAAATCATTCAAGTGTTAATATTTGTATGCTTACAAAAAAATCATGTTTTTACATCTAATGCCTTAAAACAATTTTTTTTTAAATCTTGTTATTTTTATTTTTAAAAATTGATTCAAATCGTTTCAGCAGGCCAAAATTTCAGTGGTTTGTTTAGAACTTAAGTGCTTCCCAAAATCATTAGATTCCTTCTTTAACCAAAGTGTAAGAAGTCAAATTTTCACCATTTACCAATAACGTAAAGCTTTCAAGTCTACACTTTCATGTATAGTTTCTGATCCTTACCGAAACCATTATGTTTCCAATCTTAGGCAAGAATACAAGAAAACAAATCAGACCTTCTTTGCTTAGAAACAAAAAGATTTTAAATGTATATCTGGTTCTTTATCTGTGAATCTTTACAAAATCATTAATGTTTTTTCTAAAACTGAAGTATTTTTAAAAAAAAAAAAAAAAAAAAAACAATCAGCCCTCTTTTGTTAACCAAAACAAAGCTTTTAAATCCATTCTAATGTGTGATCTCTGATGTCCTATTGCAACCAAAATCTTAATTTCTTAGCCCTTACACAACAAAAACATATCAATCCCCATTGAATCTTCACCGCTTATCAGAATCATCACTCTCACCTCTTCGACTACTCAAAAGTTTTATTTCTTTATTGAACCTTCACCGCTTATGAGAATTATCACTCTTCACCTCTTCAACTATTCAAAAAATTAAATTCCTTATTGAACCTTTATTGCTTATCAGATTCATCACTCTTATCTGTTCGACTAGTCAAAAGTTTTAATTCTGCATTGAACCTTCACCGCTTATCAGAATTATCACTCTCACCTCTTCGACTACTCAAAAGTTTTATTTCTTTATTAAACATTCACCGCTTATGAGAATCATTTCTTTTCTCCTCTTCAACTATTCCAAAAATTAAATTCCTTATTGAACCTTCACCGCTTATCAGAATTATTACTCTTACCTGTTTGACTAGTCAAAAGTTTTGATTCTCTATTGAACCTTCACTGCTTAGAATAATTATAATTATATAATTATTCTAAAAACAAATTTAATGCTTGGAAGAGTTATGACTTACAGGTCTTGTAATTAAAAATTGAACTGTAATTTCATTCTCTAAAGCTCAACACCCTTTTTTTTTTTTTTGCAGTTTATGTTTTACTGCAATATAAAATATTATTTTCAAAACTTAGTTTGATCATACTTGCTTGATATCTTGATTTTTCTGATTTCTTAATTCTTCAAGCAACTATTATTATTATTATTATTTTTTTTTTTTTTTTTTTTTTTTTTAACTTCATATTTTTTTAATGATGTCCCACCATTATTTTCAACTGATTAATTAATTGCTAAGCCATTATTAGTCATAAAGAAATTTTAAAATTATTACATTTTTCCGTTTAGAATATTTTGAGATGCCGGCATTCTTAAGCCATTTAAATAGATAGCCGGCTTGAACAGAATGAACTTACTATATGTTCCCGTGCATTTGGAAGCCCGAAGGGCGGTCCTTGACTCACCCGAACTAGCCGGACTGTGCTTACTCGGACTGTGATACCCGGACTGTGCTTACCCGGACTAGGCCTACACGAACTGTCCTTACTCGGACTGTGATACCGGACTGTGCTTACCCGGACTAGGCCTACCCGGACTGAGCCCAACCGAACTGTGCTTACCCGGAATATGTCTACACGGTCTGTGCTTACTCGGACTGTGCTTACCCGGACTAGGTCTACACGGACTGTGCTTACTCGGACTGTGATACCCGGACTGAGCCAACCGGACTGTGCTTACCGGAATATGCCTACACGGACTGTGCTTACTCGGACTGTGCTTACCCGGAATGTACCTCCCCGGACTGATCCCACACGAACTGAGCCCACTCGGACTGAGCACACCCGGACTGTGCTTACCCGGAATATGCCTACACGGACTGTGCTTACTCGGACTGTGCTTACCCGGACTGGGCCTCCCCGGACTGATCCACACGAACTGAGCCCACTCGGACTGAGCACACCCGGACTGTGCTTACCCGGAATATGCCTACACGGACTGTGCTTACTCGGACTGTGCTTACCCGGACTGGGCCTCCCCGGACTGATCCCACACGAACTGAGCCCACTCGGACTGAGCACACCCGGACTCTGCTTACCCGGACTTGGCCTACCGGGACTGTGCCTACCCGGACTGTGCTTATCCGGATTGAGCCCATCCGGACTGTGCTTACCCGGAATATGTCTACACGGACTGTGCTTACTCGGACTGTGCTTACCCGGACTAGGCCTACACGGGCTGAGCCCAACCGGACTGTGCTTACCCGGAATATGCCTACACGAACTGTGCTTAGTCGGACTGTGATACCCGGACTGAGCCCACCCGGACTTTGCCTACACGGACTGCGCTTACCCGGACTATGATTACCCGGACTAGGCCTCCCCAGACTGAGCCCACCCGGACTGTGCTTACTCGGACTGTGATACCCGGGCTGTGCTTACCCGGACTAGGCCTACCCGGACTGTGCTTACCCGGACTAGGCCAACACGGACTGTGCTTACCCGGACTAGGCCTACCCGGACTGTGCTTACCCGGACTAGGCCAACACGGGCTGTGATACCCGGACTATGCTTACTCGGACTAGGCCTACCCGGACTAGGCTACTGGGACTGTGCCTACCCGGACTGGGCTCACCCTGACTGTGCTTACCCGGACTGAGCCCAACCGAACTGTGCTTACCCGGAATATATCTACACGGACTGTGCTTACTCGGACTGTGCTTACTCGGACTGTGCTTACCCGGACTGAGCTCAACCGGACTGTGCTTACCCGGAATATGCCTACACGAACTGCGCTTACCCGGACTATGCCTACACGGACTGCGCTTATCCAAACTACGCCTACACGGACCGTGCTTACTCGGACTGTGCTTACCGGATTGGGCCCACCTGGGCTGGCCTACTCGGCTTACTAGGCTGCCTACTCGGACTGGCTAATAAATATTTGCCCTATGTTTTTTTACGATGATTTTGAGATGCCGAAGTTTTGAAGCCGTTCACGGCTTAAGAGAGGTGAAGGCGAGGCCGAAGGCCGAGCTGCGTCTGGGAGCCCGAAGGGCGACCGTTCCGCCGAAGGCGGAACCTGCGCCGCAGGCCAAGAATGCCGAAGGCGTTCTTGTTTTCTTTCTTTCTTTCGTAATTTAAGTCTGCGGTATTTTTTTTTTTTTTTGTTACGGTCCATGAATCATTTCGTGCGACGGTTTACTTTCAGCAGTTTTTTTTTTCCTCAGAAAATAGAATGAAAATTGGAAGAGGATAAGATTGCGTCATTGTTCGTGACTTTTACGTGGCCTCTCACTTTCAACGAGAGGGCCCAGGGAGGCACCTCCTCGTCAAATCTTGATTCGTGTTCACGATTCTCCTTTAATAAAAAATGATCTTAGCGTGAAAAATACTCAAAAACGTTCTCATGATTTCATTTTCATCGTGGTCGTGTCATAATTGACCGTTTGCAGCAGTACCAAACTTGAAAATGTCAAGTTTTTTTTTTTTTTTTGTTTGTTTTTAAAGAGATGGCGAGTTTTGATGATACCGGTACCCAAGGTTGATTTTATTGGGAAAGGCAGAGTGAAAGTCATCGAATCTGTCAATTCCATAAAATATGAAAATTGAAAAAGATTTAACTGATAATTTAAATTAAGGTTAAAAATGTGTTTTAACAAGAAAAAAAAATTTAAACCGGTAGCTTAGACTTGTATTGAAATGATATGATCAAAATGAAAGGTTCTTCTTGCTTCCAGTATTGAAAATTAAATTCCTCTGACAAGGCGTAACCAGTTAGAACTCCTGGCAGGTTGTACATTAAGAAAAAAGATCCGAAGCCAGCCCGAAAGGCCAGGGAGCGGAAAAATTTCTAAGAGGGGCTCCAAATGGTCCTTTTTAACATGAGAGAAGATAAAGAGATTGGATTGAGTCAAGAAATATTTACGGTTCCTAATCCATTTTTCATAAAAAAAATTAAATTCCTAATCCATTTTTCCTAAATGTTCCTGGTTACTTTTAAAAAATCCGTCACTGAATTTCTGAGAGAATTCTAAATGAACTTTAATAGCTCTGTAATAACTTTGTATATATTTTTTTTTCCCTGATTTTGATTATTATAGGAACAAATCTGTAAAAGGGCACATCGCCTGTTGATTTTGTCTCATTTAAAAATAAAATAAAATAAAAAAAATAAATTCCCAATCCATTTTTCCTAAAAAAAATAAATTCCTAACCCGTTTTTCCTAAAAAAAAAAAAAAAAAAAAAAAAAAAAAAAAAAAAATAGGATATCCTATATAAAATAAAAAATAAATAAATTCCTAATCCAATTTTTCTTTCTGTTCCTAAAATTGTTTTCCTAACTATTTTTTTTTTTTTTCAAATTTTTAATTTTCCTAAAATTTTTTGATTCCTGAAATAAAATTTCATAAAATCCCTTTAGGGATTTAAAAAAATTAGGAAAAATATTCATCTTAGGAAATTTTATTTTAGGAGTCAAAAAATTTTGGGAAAAATAAATTAGGAAAAAAATGTTAGGAACCAAGTTTTTTTAGGAAAAATGGATTAGGGATTTATTTTTTTAAGGAAAAATGGATTAGGAATTTAATTTTTTTTTACGAAAAATTGATTAGGAATTTAATTTTTTTTTAGGAAAAATGGTTTAGGAATTTATTTTCTTTTCCTTTAGCATTTTTGTTTTGCTATGAAACACTCCGGTTTATCCTGCTATCACAAGTCCTAATCCTCGTATCGTAAATCCTAAATCCTGAAAACTGAAAGTTTTTAAAATGTCTCTCAATTTTCACTACAAGGGCGTTATCTCCTTTTCGTTTACATGTTAGAACATGTCCGCGAAAGAACGGGGGCACGGAGAGTGTTATACCTCTTTGCGGTGTGCCCCCTGCCTTGCCCCATTAAGGTCACCGTTGACCCCAACCAATTTTCCCCCATTCAATCGGGGCTCAAGATCCTGGTCGAAATAAAAATAAAAAAAAACCTCATCAGAACATTGCATAACGACTTTTTGATACCTTTCTCTTCGATAAATCGTGCCACGATGGTCTCATCCTATTAGGTTCCGGTTACTCAATGGCATTTTATCAAGATCCATTGTTTTCTTTTTAAATAATGATCGGGCGAGATTTATCCAAGGATTAAAAAGGAAATGGTTTATCATTTTAATAGTAAAAAAAAAAAAAGAAAAATCGCGAAAAGGAAAAAAAAAATTGGGATGGAACGGCTGATTTGATGTCCAATTCACCGAAGAACGGCGAATCGAATCTCCATTCAGTCATGCTGAGTTCACAAACTATCGCCTTCAATCTTATGGAACAAAAGAAGAAGAGAAATAATAATATAAAAAAAAAAAATTTGTTTTGGCAGTTGATTACTTCTTTCGTTTAAATCTGCCGTGAAATTAATTTGCAGGAATCAGGAAAAAAAAGGACAGATTATTTTTCGATGTCCTTACAGATGATAATAATTTTTATTATTACTACTATTTTTTTATTTTTTTGCTCCATCCTCGTTCATTGACCATGTATCGTGACAGAAACAATTAAGATGCAATAAAACGGTAATTTATCTCAGTTGTTATTTACTCGATTTTATTCGAGAGGAGCATTTTTTTTTTTGTATTTAACACCACACTGAGAGTAAAAATAATTTTGATTAAGTCATTTTGTAAGTTTCTAATTTATTTTTTGTGAGAATTTTAGAGGAAGAAGAAAATAATTAAGTCACACTCTTGTTATTGTTATTGGTGGAATAGCTTTTAACCAAAAATCTCAATCAACAGAATAATGAATGGGATGAGTTAATACAAGTAACGTTGATAGCAATCAAAATAGGGGGGGGGGGGGCTCGAGGAAAAAACTCCTTTGAGGATTCTCTACCATTCTTTCTAATCCAATTTTCCTAAAAAAATTCTTTCCTAATTTAATTTTCTTAGTTTTCCTGAAAGTCTTTTTTCTTAAGAAGTTAAAAGGCTGCTGCTGCCTTATAATAATGCTCTTCCCATTGATTTTTTGCCAATTGTTAGATCTTAGTGGAAGTTTCTAAATTGGGCCATGCACAGTTAAAAATTTTTCATGTCAAAATCAACATAAGTAGGTCCACATAATTTTTATGTTGTTTTTGTTTATGTTTACCTTTTGGGAAAAACAACAAACGACATAAACAACTCAAATGGTAACAACAACAACAACTCGAATGGTAACGTTTTTCCTGAATGGTACACGCAAGAGATTAAGGGTTTGCTAAGATCCATCAAACGGCTGCGTCAGAAACGAAAGGTCTTTGATTCTCAGTATTTTTCAATGAAAATTAAAAATTTACGGTCTAAACTGACTCAATTAATGACCATTACTTTGAAGAATTATACTGTGGCTATGGAAGAAACCTTAAAAACTAATCCCAAATTATTTTGGCGCTTTTTTTCGAATAAAAAAAATAAAACGCAAGTGAAAATGGGGTACCCTATGACATTGCATGGTGATCAGACCGATGGTTGCAATTTTTCTGAGCATTTTGCTAATTATTTCCAAAGCGTATTTACCACATCCAGTAATGCTCAACCCACTCTTTACAAAGGAGATTGGGCAGGAAATTTCAAATTTGATGAAATCTTGGAGTCAGAGGTTCTTTTTGCCATTGACAAACTTAAGACCGATAAAGCTGCTGGCCCGGATCATATACCTCCTTTCGTTGTTAAAGGTTGCAAAGATGTTTTAGTTCGGCCTCTAACAATAATCTTTAATCAATCTCTTATGCACAGGGAGTTTCCCGCATTGTGGAAAGTGTCGCGAGTCAGTCCTGTTTTTAAGAAAGGTGAGGTCTCTGAAATTTCAAATTATAGACCAGTAGCTATTACTTCTGTGTTTGCAAAAGTTTTTGAGTCGATCATTCATGGTCGCATCTATGATCACGTTAAGCCGTTTATTAGTGCCAATCAATATGGGTTTTTGCCTCGCAAATCTACAGTTGGAAATCTTGTCAATATCACTGAGGATATATCATCGGCATTAGATGCTGGAAAGCAAGTTGATGTCATTTATACTGATTTCCAAAAAGCTTTCGACAAGGTCGATCACAGCATTTTGATTCATAAAATGGATAATTTCGGATTCAACAGTGAAGCCTTGGAATTTATTGCATCTTATTTGACCGATAGAATACAATATGTCACTTTTCAACATACAGAGTCGAATCCTTATTTCGTAAAATCTGGTGTGCCACAGGGTTCAAATCTTGGCCCACTTTTTTTCCTTATCTTTATTAACGACATATGTGATTCGGTTCAGTATTCTAAAGTTCTTAAGTTTGCTGATGATCTAAAGATTTATAAGATTATCAACGAATTGCAGGACTGTGAAAAACTTCAATCTGATGTAAACTCTCTCCATAAATGGAGCATTCCAAATAAACTTCCTTTTCATATAGGGAAATGTCGAATAATGAGCTATTCCAGATGTAGGGATCCTATTATTTTCATTTACAGTATGAATGACATTCAGCTTGAAAGAGTCAATGAAACTGTCGATCTCGGTGTACATTTTAATTCTGTTTTAAGTTTTAACGACCATATATTATCCGTATATTCCGCTGCTATTAAGAATTTGTATTACATAACGTGGAGGGGTAAATATTTAAGCGATCCAGCTGCCCTCAAAGCTCTTTTTAATGCGTTTGTGAGAAGTAAGCTTGAATATGCGGTGGAAGTATGGTCACCTTTGTCGCTAAGATCCATTCAGCTGATTGAGCGTATCCAAAAGCGTTTTCTGCGTTTCCTTTTGTATCGAGTATCCCGAGTTTTCTCTTTCCGCGCCCCTTACAACTTTCTTTTAACTGTTTTTGAAATGGATGAGCTGTCGGAGAGGCGTCATCGATTCTGCGTCCGTTTTATTGAAAAATTGTTGAACGGTGAGTTGGACGACAGCAATAGTTTGGCTCGTTTAAATTTTGCCGTTCCCGATCTGCGCCTAAGGCAAAGAAGTTTTAAACTCTTTCGTCTTGATAGATGTCGAACGGTTGATCGTACCAACTCACCGTTCAACCGCTGTATGAGACTGTTTAACGACGAGCTTGAGAGTGTTGATGGCGTCTCTTTATTTTAGTTTTCTTTATTTTAGTCCGTGTATGTTTTTTTTTTTTTTTTTTATTTCAAATTTAGAACTTTTATGTCTGTTCAAAGGGTATTTATATGTACTTGTCAGACTACATTTTAGAAATAAATAAATAAATAAATAAATAAATAAATAAACAGAAAAAATTTATGTGGACCGCTTAGAACATATATTCACGTAATATTTTTTACTATGTGTATCAGGGTCCAATTTCCCTTGGTCAATTTTGGCCAATATTTTATAATATTTATAAATTTTATTAAATATTTATAATTTTTTATAAATATTTATAATTTATAACCTTTAATAAATATTTATAACTTTTAATAAATGTTTATAGCTCTTATTAAATATTTATAACTTTTTATGTTTATAACTTTTAATAAATGCTTATAACTTTTTCTAAATATTCATGACTTTTAATAAATATTTATAACTTTTAATAAGTATTTATACTTTTTTCTAAATATTTATAACTTTGTATAAATACTTTTATAAATATTTATACCTTTTTACAAATATTTATCACTTACAAATATTTATAACTTTTTATAAATACTTTTAATTTTAAATAAATATTTATAAGTCTTATTATATATTTATAACTTTTTCTAAATATTTATAACTTATAGATATCTATAACTTTTTCTAAATATTTATAGCTTATAAATATTTATAACTTTTAAAGCAAGATTTTTTGGCTTGGAAGGTCAAGGGCGGGGTCCAAAATGATCACCTGGAATTTTGAAATATCTCAATTCTGAACCTCTATTCATCCCCTACGAACGCCAAAATAGGCAAGAATGACCATAGGCAAATCGCGACCTCAGTAGCATACCTTTCTATCCGAAATTCAGTGAACTTTACAGGAGAGCGTTTTCAAAGTTTACAATGCTATACCTCTTTAATGGTATCAGTTTTTGCTATTTTTTTAATAATAATATAGGCACATTATTTAAGATTCTCCCTGAGAAATAAAAAATGAAAAAAAATTAATTATTTAGGGAATTAATAAAAAAGTCACTAAATAGAGCGGTTTAAGTCGTGCGAAGTTGCAACAGTTGATACTTCGTACGACTGAATTCTTGTTTCATTGTACGAAGTAGCAACAGTTGAATAATTGTCGGACTAAGTTCTACATTCGATTATTTTTTTTTTTCGTTTTTTTATTAAAAACGATTCCAGCTATGATCAGTAATCTTACTTTTATTTTGCCGTATCAGAAATTGAACTGGAATCGATTTTCGATGAGCTTTAACAAAATGCGACTATACCAATGTCACTAAAGAGATAGAGGTTGGCAACACGTAGTCACTAAAACCGTAGAGATAACACTTTGTCCGACCAACTTTTTTCTCAAAAAACGCCAGATAACACTTTGTTCCTTCTGATATTTTCGGATCTAGCACGAATTTTCAAATTTTGAAAACAGAATATGAAAGATAATGTTTTAAATAATCAATTTTTAAAAAAAACCAAAAATCGAAAAAATTTCGGATAGAGAGGTATGCTACTGAGGTCGCGAAATTTCCTTGGTCGCATGAAAATTTCCAAAAAAAGAAAAAGTCTGACCACACTGTAGGTTAAGTCAACTGGTGTCCCGAAGACCAAATTACGTAGTTCCAAGCGGATCCAATTTAATTTTTTCTTTAAATTTTGTGCATTATGCACTTAATATTTCCAATTACAATTTTCCGAATTATTTTTCATCTAGAGTTTTGAAACGGATGTAAGCGGATTCAAAGGCGGGTAATTCCCATGGACGACAAGTAGCCATTGCTGTTCTGGAAGGGTAATAGGTACCGTTACTTTAACTATTTTCGAATTTTCTTTCAATGCCCGTTAATATTTTTCCCCTCAACCCCCCCCCCCCTTTTAAGTGCCTCTAACGTCACAGGTTTTGGTTCATAAAATTAAGGAAGTAACAATCATAGACGATGACTCACGTAAAAAAAAATATATATATACAGTATTGTATTTTCGAGAGAAAGAAAATAGAACGTCGGAGTTTATTTTTATAATATAACGATCGATTATCCAATTCGAAAAGCACGTGGCTATCGCTCTTTTCCTTTTCATACAATTTTTCTTTCTTTTAATTTTCATTTTGTTTTTTTTTAAACTTGACAGTGACCTAGTGCGCGTATAGCAAGATAATCACATACATCCAGACCACTGCCTTGGTCACGGACCAAGTCACCTTTTCATGTCCACTCGTGACCCACAAAACTAGTAGCCTGTCCATTCTCTCGTGGGTGTTTTTCGTCTTGTTTGAAGAACTTTCTTTCCTTCCTTTTTTTTGTTATTTTTTTGATCCCCAAAAATTAATACGTTACAATTTTTTTTTTTTTTTTTGCCAAAGTGGAACGCATTTCAGTTAAAAAAAAAAAAAGTTATCACTTTCCTCTCGATAGGAACTTAAATAATTGAGATGCGCACGAATAGCGACTAACAATAATTACAAATTATCAATGCTTTCCTCCTGAATTTTTTTTTTTTTTATCAGTATGTCCAAAAGACCAAACGTGATAACTTTTCAAACGTTTCGTCTGGAAAGTTATAAATTATCAATTTAGACCCATTAAATTGATATAAAAACCGTTATCGAAGAATTTTTATGCGAATTTTTCAGGAGGAAAAAAAAATTGTCATGTTTTCGTGAAGAAAAAAAAAAAATATGTATTAAAAAAAATCTGCGGTGATTTGGATACGGTTTTTTTTTTCGTTTGATTTGTAGCGGTCAAATCAAAAAGTGTTACAACAATTGATGATTAGGCGATGTCCATCCATCCAGATATTGTCACTGTCTATATTATGAAAAAAAAATACTGTTATTTTTTTTAACCAATTACGTTGAAAAATTTTATTAACGAATTAATTCTCATGGATTCTCTGTGATTTAATTGATCATAAAAAAGCAGTAAATTTTTTCATTTTCACTTAGGAAAAAATATTAGTAATTTAATACCTTTAATGCAGTTGTTTATGCCTGCAATACAGTACTAGTTTTAAATATTTAAAAACGGAGTTTATGTTGCCGTATAAAAATTAACTTTTTTTGGAATTTCGAATCGCCTATGCCGGTAAAAGTTTCTTTACAGGTAGAGTAACAACCCTGAATTTTTTCAGATTTTTTGAACGGCGTCTTGAGGTCTATTTGGCTTTCAAATTTTCAAACTTTTTGGCTTAAAAAGCCATTGATACCCATCGGAAATTTTGCGTAGATCACGAATTTGAACTCCTAATTTAATTTAGTTTTGTTACACGGTTGATATTCTATCAACTTTTACCGATAAGATTTTGAAGAAAAATTGAACCACCCTGTCATACTGGGGGAAGGGGAAAAACTTATAAGGGTGACTTTTTTTTTTTTGCCTTCGAATTATTTTGGTCCACATACTTCTTTCTCGAAAGGAGACACTTAGGAGTTTTAAACGATTTATATTATAAAACCCCTTTAATAAGGCCATTCTGGGGTAAGCAAAAAATCAATCTTTTGTAAAAAAAAAGAAAAAAAAAAGGTTTAATTATTTTTTTGCTGTGTTCCCACCTTAAGAAAAACCCTAGCCTATGGAATTTCGAGTTATAGCGGAAAAATATTTTTTCCGTAAGCTCAACATGGGCGAAACTATTAGATCAACTACCGTTTAAATTAGGTTTAGCACCATATGCGCTGTTATTTTGTATTTACCAGTATAAAGACATATCTACATTAATTTAAAACGTAAAAATAAATTAATACTACCATTTTCGATCTTCCATAAGCTAAGCATAGGGTAGACCCAATGTTGCTAATTTTTCGTGGCTACTAAAGGTGCTTATTTTTGAAATTTAGCTATGCTTAATGTATTTAATTATGAGCCATTAATATTTAATAATAATTCATTATGGCATTTACACTTCTCTAATATCCCCCGTTGAAACACTTCGCCGCCATCTTGAATTTGGGTTTATCTAAATTCTGATAAAAAAATTTGGACCCAGCGGTTCAAACAGGCTCAATAGGCCGAATTTGATGGCAATCCTCCGGGCTGGTAATTAATTGTAAAATTTTTAATAAATGGCTTTTATTACAGCCAGCCCTATAAGAAAAATCCTGCTATTAGACGTCTAAAAGCCTTCTAAATTTCGGACAGCTAGAGCTATTAGCCTTCCATATTTGGGCTATATCATGTCTAAATTACAGCTATTAAACAAAATGTCACAGCTAATAGAAAGCTAATAGACGTCTAGTTTTCACTTTTAAATATTTAATGGACAAGGATGGTGGGGACCTATGACTTTTCTAATAATGATAAAAGCACCACCTTTAGATCATAAATTGAACGTTGTAATTTTTATTTCATTCCTATGGCCATTTCGGATTACTTGTATCCATTATCAGAGATCAGCAAAAACTTTTTTTGCAAAATTTCTTTAACCCTTTGCCTGTGGTTCCCTTTCAGAACTAATTAGCCTTTTCAGAACTAAAAAAAAAAAAATGGAATTATGGATTACAAAATTTAATTGTTTATCTTTGCTGCTCTCTAATGATGGATACAAGTAATCCGAAATGGCCATAAGAATGAAAGAAAAAATACGACGTTCAATTTATGATTTAAAGGTGTTACTTTTATCATTATTTAATGGACGTCTTGATTTTAAAAAAATTAGATCTGAGTTAGCTTTTTTTACACTTCAGAAAAAAATTGATACATTCAAAGCTAAAAACCATTTAATGGATGTCTTGATTTTTACAAAAATTAGCCCTAAGGTTAGCTGTTTATTAGACATCTAATAGAAGTTTAATTTTACAGCTAAAAATTTAGCTGTAATTTAGACGGCTAAGGCTAATTAGTTCTGAAAGGGAGCCATAGGCAAAGGGTTAAAGAAATTTTGAAAAAAAAGTTTTGGACACCTCCCTTATACTCCAGATGAAAGATACGAAAATTATTTTAGGTACTCAAGAAAAAAAAGAAAGAAAATAAAATAAATAAATAAATAAATAATAATCAAAGGGGGGCTGAACTCAGGGATGGCATGCTGATTCTGATTCCGATTCCGATTCCAATTCCGATTCCAATTTCAATTTTATTATACTGTATTTTACACAGTAAAAAATTTTATGTCAAAATCAACATAAATCAACATAAGCAGGTCCACATAATTTTTATGTTGTTTTTGTTTTATGTTTGCCTTATGGGAGAAACAACATAAAAAATTTATGTGGACCTCTTAGAACATATTTACATAATATTTTTTACTGTGTAGAGATGAACAAGGCTAGTCAAGTTTGCATTGTAATGACTTATGAGCATGAGAAAGAAATCTTTTTAGAAGTTTTTAATAAAAAATTCGACTTTGGTTTGTAAAATAACTCATTTTATCTGGGATAAATTTGACCGCTGATGCTGATTCCAATTCCGATTCTAAATGGTTAAAGTATTTCGCGATTCCGATTCCGATACATTTTTCATCATTTAAGTCTGATTCCGATAAGTTTCTTATCATTCGAATCTTATTCCGATTTCGATTCTAAATTACGGGAAAAATTTTCGCGATTTTAATAAGTATCTTATCATTCGAATCTGATTCCGATTCCGATTCCGATTCCGATTAAAATCTATTCGGCATACCATCCCTGGCTGAACCACCCTTTGCCCTTGGTTTGAACCCCTGCCTTTAAGCACCTTTTTCCTTCGACACGAGAAAAGCGGAGGTCAGCGAGATAAAGTTGTAGGTAACTATAAATGTAATGCTTTTATTTAAGTAGATGCTCATCGACTTAAAATAAGAGTGAAACCGCTAAATGAAATAAAAATGCAATTAAATTGTAAGAAAAAAAAACTGGGGGAAAAAAGTGAAGAACACGGCTGATAAATCGTGACAAAATCACTAACAAAATTAGCTTCCCTGATTATCTTAATGCTTTTATTATTTAATTTAACCACAAGGAAGCATAAAAAAAAAAAAAAAAATTAAATAAACGTAATAATTTTTTTATTAACTTTTGCGAGTTTTCTCCGAGTCCAGTTTTATAAAAAAAAATTGAAAAAAGAAACTTGAAAATGATCAAAATTTAATGCTCTATCACACGCGATTAAAATCCGATTCCGATTCCCTAAACACATACTCGATAAAATAAATAAATAAAGAGCGAAAGTCGAAATATTATATTTTTTTTTTATGATCTGGACGAATTTTATAAATTGGAATATTCATTAGCTCATCGATGGAAATATTATGGCTTTTAAGCTTGACTAAATATTAATTTTCTCTTTGGGGCAAAAAAAAAAAAAAAATTATGGAAAAAAAAATCGTCGGCGTTAATTTTTCGCACCCAAACTCGCAGACTTCCTTGATACACTCCGCCTTTTTTTGATTGTCTTTTGTTTTAAAAAAAAAATGACAGACAGTCGAGTAATATTTGCGGTCGATTATTATTGTCTTAAAGGGATAAGTTTTTATTTTGACAGGTCGTGTGTTCATTCGAATAAGAAGAATAATAACGGATTGTGGGAATAAAAAAAAAAAAAATTATAATTTTTTTATCATCGAAGCAAGTCGCGACACCTTTATGCGCATTACGGTTTTTTTTTTCTTTCTTTTGCTTTTTAATTATTTGTCACGCAAAAAAATCGTTGAACCTGCTCCGTACTAAAGTCTTTTTTTTTTTCTCTTTGTTTCAGGTCAATAAAGGAAGGAAACAGGAAAAAAAATTTTCCGAACATTAAACGATGAGAGATGTGTGATAGTGGAGAAGACGAGAACAAACAATGTCGGAGGATATGGAAGAATTTAAATTTTCAATTTTTAATCCGGAGAAAAGGGAGAAGAAAATCAAAAAGGAAAGGGATAAAATTAGAGTTAGATTTTCAAAGGACGAGTCAAATGCGAAACAAAAAATTAAAGAAAAAATTAGTTGGACGCCGCCGCTTTCGGCGTTGTTTTCATTGTTAATAGATTTTAAGGGAAAACGGAACGGTTGTGAATTAATTAATTACACTAGGTTAAATAAAATAATTTGGTTGTGTCTCTTAATAATTGTAATTAACGGAGTAGAACAGGTGAGCGGTTACAATAACCATCCGCCGAGATTTTTAATTGACGGGCAAACGGAAATCGTTTTACGATTGAAAGAAGGAAGCGACACCCCGGTAGGAAGTTTGATTTATCGGCTGAGGGGATTCGATCCCGACGGGGATTCCCTCACTTTCGGAGTGCAAAATTCGGTCGGGAACGAAATCGTTCGGATCGAGAAAATCAGCAACACGGAAGCCAACGTGTACCTCAAAAAAGAATTGGACAGGGAAACGAAGGACGAATACGGGTTGGTTTTGACGCTCACGGACGGACGTTTGGGAGAAGGGAATTTCATCACGCAAAGTTTGCTCATTTTGGTGGAGGACGTAAACGACAACGAACCTATTTTTAAGCCTTATCAGTCGACGATAACTTTACCGGAAAACAGTTCTCCGGGAGTGATCACAACCGTCGAAGCCACGGATCAGGACGAAGGGACTTACGGTCAGGTTGTGTATCATCTTCAGGAACTGGACGGGGACGATGACATTTTCTCCATTTCCACGATCAACGGGAAAGGAGTTATACGGCTCGTCGGGGAATTGGATTACGAAAAGAAATTTTTGTATCAGTTGCGGATTTTGGCCGTTGACAGGTCGAATAACGAAAGGGTGAACACCGGGACGGCGGCGATTTTGGTCAAAGTGGAGGATGTGGAGGATCAGTTACCGGAGTTCTTGGTTGTTTCTCCGGTAACGAGGATCAGCGAGGACGCGCAAATCGGATCTCCAGTTTTAAAGGTAATTTTTACAAAGAAAATGTTCTTTTAAACCAAGACTGAAATTCCTGACGAAATTTCCTATTCGAAGAAATAGGAATCCGAATCGGCATCGGCATCCAAAAAAATATTGTCGATTCAGATTGACTTAAAAAGCACGAAAATACAGTTATTACCTTTAATCAATTTTGACGTTCCCGACCATTTTTCCTAATCCGTTTTTCCTAAAAATTTTGGTTCCTCAAAATGACTTTCCTAACCATTTTTTCCTAATTTTCAATTTTCCCAAAATTTTTTGATTCCTAAAATAAAATTTCCTAAAATGAATATTTTTCTTCATTTTTAAATTCCTAAAGGGATTTTAGTAAATTTTATTTTAGGTATTTAAGGAAATTTTATTTTAGGAACCAAAATTTTTAGAAAAAATGGATTCCAAAATGTGGAAAAAAATTTCAGATTCCGATTTAAACCAAAATTGATTCCCTACCAATTTTCCTAATCCATTTTTCCGAAAAAAATTAATCTCTAACCCATTTTTCCTAAAAGAAAGAAAAAAAGAAAAGAAAAATTCCAGTGCTGCGGTGCCGTTTAGATTTTAAACGGAATCGGAATCACTATCGGAATCGATCGCTTCAAAAGTTAAATGGAATCGGAATCGGAACCTAAATTTTTTTCAAGCAGTCGGAATCGGAATCGGAATCGAAATCGGAATCTGGCTAAAATATTGGCCCGAATCTTAATCGGAATCGGAATCGGAATCGGCATCGAAAAATAATTCTGATTCATATTGAGCTGAAAAGGATTAATAAAAGCTTTTTACGATTAGTATATTTCTGGAAATATCGGAATCAGAATCGGAATCGGCACCACTGAAATATTTTCTAATCAGAATCAGAATAGGAAACTTCAAATTTTCTTCTCGAGTCGGAATCGGAATCGGAATCGGCCCGAAAAATATTGAAGAATCTTAGGAATCGGCATCGGAATCGGAAACGGAACCGCAGCCCTGAAAAATTCTAATCCATTTTTTCTAAAAATTTTGATTCCTTTTGTTTTCTAAACTATTTTTTTTTTTTTTTTTTTTTCAAATTTTTAATTTTCCTAAAATTTTTTGATTCTTTAAATAAACTTTACTAAAATCCCTAAAATGAAATTTCCTAAAATCCCTTTAGTAATTTAAAAAAATAGGAAAAATATTCATTTTAGGAAATTTTATTTTAGGAATCAAAAAATTTTGGGGAAATTGAAAATTAGGAAAAAAATTTTAGAAACCAAAATTTTTAGGAAAAATGGATTAGGAATTTATTTTTTTTTTAGGAAAAGCGGATTTGGAAAAACGGTCGGGAGCGCCAAAATTGATTAACTGTAATAACGGCATTTTCGTCATTAACGTCAATTGCTTTTTAAGTCAATCTGAATCGACAAAATATTTTTGGATGCCGATTCAGGATCATTCGGATTCATATTTCTTCGAAAAAAGCACGGATTCCGATTCCGACTCTGAATAAAAATTAATCGGAATTGCAGCCCTTTTTTAGACTTTTATGTTAGAAGATTAATTAGAATCAGATTTAAAAAAAAAAAAAAATTTTTGGGGGCCGGAGAATGAGGGGGAGGGGGAATGGCGACGGAAGGTTTCAGCCAACTGACTTTTTGGGTCCCCTGAATTTGTCATACAAGAAACTGTCATAATCGCCATTATGACAGTTTCCAGTTATGGCAGATTCTACCGGAAGGAATAAAAATCATTACAAAATGGAAATTGTCTTAATTTTTAGATTATGACAGTTTTTAATTATTTTTAATGTTTTAGAGAAAAGTTGTCATACTGGAAATTTGTCATAGAAGAAACTGTGATAATCTAAAAATGATGACAATTTCCATTTTTTAATTATTTTTATTCCTTCCTGTGGAATCTGTCATAACTGGAAACTGTCATACTGGGAACTCTTGTCAAAATCGTCATTATGAGAGTTTTCTTGTGTGACAGATTCATAAGCCCCGATTTTTTTCTCGGGCTTTTGATTTTGCATAATTTTTCATGATTGTATGAAGCTGCTTGAAGCTGCTCTCCCGCTCTCTCTTAGTCTAAGTACATTTTTTTTTTTTTTTTTTTTTTTTTCTTTTTTTTTTAATGACGAAGCATATGACCAGTTGAATTTTTTTCTGAGTTCACTGGTTTTTTTATAGCTCCAGAAAATTAAAGAAACCTAACAAGGAAAAAAAATACTATCACCATCAATTCTTTTTTTTTGCGAGAAATGGATACAGAACGAAAGTCGTTTGTATAAAAAAATTTGCATGTTTTAGGCACCGGCACTTTTTTAATAAAAATAAAATAAAAAAATGCAATATTTCGCATAAAAAGTAAAAAAAAAAAAAACTAGAAGAATCGGCCTCATTTTTGCATTTTACACAAAAAATATCTTATCGTTATTAATAATTTGCAATAAAATCGTGACAAACAATTTTTTTTCCATCCGGGTATCTTTTTTCTAATGTAGAGCCGTACATACATACATACATACATATACCTATAAATTCTTTTTTTTTTTTTTTTATATTGTTGAATTTTACAGAAAATCTGAAACGATTTCAACAGGGATGATATGCCGAATAGATTTTAATCGGAATCGGAATCGGAATAGGAATCAGATTCACAGGAGCCTAGGGAGGATACATTCTAGTAGAGCGTGATACACTCTAGAGTGTACACACCTAGGATACATTCTAGGCAGGATACACTCTAGAGTGTGTGGTGCCTAGCCAGGATACACTATAGTAGAGTGTGTGGTGCCTAGGCACCACAATCAGATTGGCAGGAGCCTAGGCAGGATACACTCTACTACCACACACTCTACTAGAGTCTTTCCTGCCTAGGCACCACACACTCTACTAGAGTGTATCCTGCCTAGGCACCACACACTCTAGAGTGTATCCTGCCTAGGCACCACACACTCTAGAGTGCTTCTTGCCTAGGCACCACACACTCTACTAGAGTGTATCCTGCCTGGGCACCACACACTCTACTAGAGTGATTCCTGCCTAGGCACCACACTCTGTAGAGTGTATCCTGCCTAGGCACCACACACTCTAGAGTGTATCCTGCCTAGGCACCACACACTCTAGAGTGCTTCTTGCCTAGGCACCACACACTCTACTAGAGTGTATCCTGCCTGGGCACCACACACTCTACTAGAGTGATTCCTGCCTAGGCACCACACTCTGTAGAGTGTATCCTGCATAGGCGCCACACACTCTAGAGTGTATCCTGCCTAGGCACCACACACTCTAGAGTGTATCCTGCCTAGGCACCACACACTCTACTAGAGTGATTCCTGCCTAGGCACCACACACTCCACTAGAGTGCTTCTTGCCTAGGCACCACACACTCCACTAGAGTGTATCCTGCCTGGGCACCACACACTCTACTAGAGTGTATCCTGCATAGGCGCCACACACTCTAGAGTGTATCCTGCCTAGGCACCACACACTCTACTAGAGTGTATCCTGCATAGGCGCCACACACTCTAGAGTGTATCCTGCCTAGGCACCACACACTTTAGAGTGTATCCTGCCTGGGCACCACACACTCTACTAGAGTGTATCCTGCATAGGCGCCACACACTCTAGAGTGTATCCTGCCTAGGCACCACACACTCTAGAGTGTATCCTGCCTAGGCACCACACACTCTACTAGAGTGATTCCTGCCTAGGCGCCACACACTCTAGAGTGTATCCTGCCTAGGCATCACACACTCTAGAGTGTATCCTGCCTAGGCACCACACACTCTACTAGAGTGATTTCTGCCTAGGCACCACACACTCTAGAGTGTATCCTGCATAGGCGCCACCCACTCTAGGCACCACACACTCTAGAGTGTATCCTGCCTAGGCACCACACACTCTACTAGAGTGTATCCTGCCTAGGCACCACACACTCTACTAGAGTGATTCCTGCCTAGGCACCACACACTCTAGAGTGTATCCTGCATAGGCGCCACACACTCTAGGCACCACACACTCTAGAGTGTATCCTGCCTAGGCACCACACACTCTAGAGTGTATCCTGCATAGGCGCCACCCACTCTAGGCACCACACACTCTAGAGTGTATCCTGCCTAGGCACCACACACTCTACTAGAGTGTATCCTGCCTAGGCACCACACACTCTACTAGAGTGATTCCTGCCTAGGCACACACACTCTAGAGTGTATCCTGCATAGGCGCCACACACTCTAGGCACCACACACTCTAGAGTGTATCCTGCTTAGGCACCACACACTCTAGAGTGCTTCCTGCCTAGGCACCACACACTCTACTAGAGTGATTCCTGCCTAGGCACCACACACTCTAGAGTGTATCCTGTCTAGGCACCACACACTCTAGAGTGCATCCTGCCTAGGCACCACACACTCTACTAGAGTGTATCCTGCCTAGGCACCACACACTAGAATGTATCGTAGATGTGTGTGGCCTAGGCAGGATACGCTCTAGAGTGTGTGGTGCCTAGGCAGGATACACTCTAGAGTGTGTGGTGCCTAGGCAGGATAAAAAAGAAGGTTGAAAAAGGTCAAAGGCTGAAAAAAACTTTATTTTTAACTTTACCTGAAACGAAATGCCTTCTCAGTCTTTTCAAAAATGATTAATTAAGGTGTTAATCAAAACTTTTGATTAACACCTCGATGATTTTTTGTCAATTCAACACCTCGACAATTTTTCTCGGTGTTACTTTTTCGCTCATAACTTGATCATTTTTCTCGAAAATTGTTATTTTAATATTAAAATTTCAGTCAAATTACCCCACTTTTCCCACCGCAAATTAATATTTTTTTTAGTAAATTAATTTAATATTTCAGTTTTTACGTTCTTGAAATTCTCACCAGTGTTACGCTTACACCTACGCCCCCCCCCCCCCCCAATAAGAAGTTTCACTTCAAAAAATTTTTGAATTTTATTAAACATTTTTGGTGAAAATTCAAAAAATGTTGATCAACATTGTTTGAAAAGAAGATTTTGTTGATTTTTGATAAAATTTGATTGAAAAAGGGGGCCACGTGGTCTAATATCAGGGCTTGGAGAATTTAGGGGGATCATAATTTTTTTTGAAACTTCGGTGATTTTTGATTATTTTATAAAATTTTATTGAAAAAAACATTTTTTTAAAAACATTTTTTGAAACGAAGATTTAATAAAATTTGAAATAAATTTTCGATTAAACGGGCTAAATTAAAAGCATTTCCAGCATTCCCATCTTGGAAATTCGGCCCCAACCAAAAATTGTAGACGTAGGACACGCCTCATATCCGCTGACTGTTTTTAAAATAACTTTTCAACATGTTTCATTTCAGGTTAAAGCAGTCGACGGAGACAGAGGTATCAACAACAGAATCACCTATTCGATCACGAAAGGGGCTCAGGGAGCGTTTGACATAGACGCCGTCTACGGGATCGTTTACACCACCCAAAAGTTAGATCGGGAAAGTCCGAACAACAACAACGGAGCGTACATCCTTGAAATCACAGCCCAAGAGGAATCGAGAACCGTGTCCCCCCCTCCGTCCGTGAAAACGGAAGTCACAGTTATCGTGACGGACGTGAACGACGAAATCCCGACATTCCGGAGCGATTCCTACGCGGCCGAAATCAACGAAAACGCGCAACTGAACACGCCCGTCACATTTTTGGGGAACGCTCGGCCGGAAGTTTTCGATCACGATCAAGGGAACAACGGAACTTTTCAAATGTTCATAGACGGGGATAGGGGGGTTTTCGAAGTGACTCCGTCTATCGGAATCAACGAAGCTTCCTTTTTAATTAGAGTTAAAGATCCTTCGAAATTAGATTACGAAAAAATTAGCTTTTTAAATTTTACGCTATTAGCCAAAGAAACAGTGCCAAATAATCCGAAATATAGTTTAGTCTCCGTGACGGTTTACATCAAGGATATGAACGACAACGTTCCGGAATTCGTTCACAGCATTTACGAGGTGTCCGTCCCTGAAAATTCGAAACCGGGAACCACCGTGGCTTGGGTTCAAGCCGTCGATCAAGATTCCGGCGACTACGGAACGGACGGAATCCGATACACGGCTTTGGGCGGAAGCATCGCCGATTTCTTATCCCTGGATCCGGTCACCGGATTAATTACCATCGCTTCCGAAGAGCCGTTATTCGACAGGGAATTAGTGGACAGGCATTATTTGACTGTGGAAGCCGGGGATGATCTCGGGAAAGGAAATCGAAATACCGTTCAGCTCATCATCGACGTGGACGATGTCAACGACAACGCCCCCACTTTCCTTCAGTCCAAGTATGAAGCGCGCCTTTTGGAAAATCAAATTCACTTCGAATCTCCTTTGATGCTGGAAGCTCACGATAAGGATTTGAACGGGACGAAAAACAGCGAAATCCATTACAGCATCATCGACGGTGATAGGCATCAGAATTTTACGATCGATCCGATAAACGGGTTACTCCAACCCATAACTCATGTTGATTTCGAGGAATTGGCGATGCAGCAGGGAAAAAGTAAAGGAATGATGTCTACGCGTCCGATTCAGTTGCTGGTGAGAGCTCAGGATTTGGGGACTCCGAGTTTGTCGTCTGACGTTTTGGTAATATTTTTTTTTAATGAATTTATATTTACAAAATAAGAATCTAGATAGAGAAATGACCTATGAAATATTAAGAGGAGGCTTCACGGACGTTCCCGACCATTTTTCCTAATACGTTTTTCCCAAAAAAAAAAAAGAATTCCTAATCCATTTTTCCTAAAAATTTAGGTTCCTGAAATTTTTTTCCTAACCATTTTTTCCCTAATTTTTAATTTCCCTGAAATTTTTGGATTCCTAAATAAAATTTCCTAAAATTACTATTTTTCCTAATTTTTTAAATCCCGAAGGAGATTTAATTTTAGGGATTTTAGGAATTTTATTTTAGGGATTTCTGGAATTTTATTTTTGAGATTTTAAGAAATTTTATTTTAGGAATCAAAAAATTTTAGGAAAATCGAAAATTAGAAAAAAAAAAATAGATAGAAAAACAATGTTAGGAACCAAAATTTTTAGAAAAATTATACTAGGAATTTATTTTTTTAGGAAAAATGGATTAGGAATTTACTTTTTGTTTTAGGAAAAATTGTAAGGAATCTTCACGGGTGCCGGAACGAATGGCTGCTTCTCTAATACTCGATTCACGATGAAAAATTCCAAATTTTAGGTATCTAACGAACTCGTCTGGTATATCCTGGAATTTTTAGTGCAAGTTTCAACTTGCGTGAAATATATGGGGTCTTTTTTTTTTTTTTTTTTAAATTGGGGTCTAAATATTTTTATTTTGTTTTCCTGGTTTTGTTTGCTTGGAACAAGTTGAAACTTGTACCAAAAATACAAGAAAAAATCAAAGGAGTGTGTTAGATACCTAAAATTTGATTTTTTGCCCCGTAAATCGAGTGTTAGACAAAACTGCCATATCTTCCGGTATTCCGTGAAGCCTCCTTTTAAAAAAATTCAAATCAGTTTGAGTTTGTAGCCAGGGAGAAAACAGAGTGGGCTTAATCCTCCTATGGAAGAGCGTTTGATCCCACCCGAATTTTTTTGGCTTGCAACGAACAAGAAATTGCACTTATTTAGGTCTTTTCTCAATCTATCCAAGATCCCCCTATAAATGCCCCGTGCCCCTGTGGTGTCTACAGGTCTGGAACAGATCTTATTGTATTCAGTACCGGAATTTATTTATTTTCCGCGTTCACTTGCAGTGCCCATTTGCTGCAACATGCTGCAACATGTTGCATAGGGTGGTTCTATTTTGCGAAGTTTGGATTTTCGAAGGTGCCACCCCCTAACTTTTTTTATTTATATCAGATAAGTTTCCCTAAATTTTTTCAAATTTTTTACTCGACGGGAAAGCGTGCCTCATCGAGCTTTTAGTTCGGAATAATCCCATAAGAACCAAAAAAATTGATGATTTTTTTTTTTTAAATGAAAAAACCGTCGTTTCCTATCGGAAATTTTGCATAGCTTTCGAATCTGAAAATAATTTTTTTGTATCTGGTCCGGTTTTTGGGCAAGAGGCCAAGATAAGACGAAAAAATCGAGAAAAGTGACAAAACGCAGTACGTGCGCAGTTTTTATTACTTTTTGGCTTCTATCTTTTAAACCGAACCAGATACAGGAAAACTGTTTTCAGATTCGAAATCTATGCAAAATTCCCGATAGGAATAAGGTTTTTTTTTTTTTTTTACAAAAAAAAAATTATCAGATTCTCTAGGCCTACCATTTTTCCAAATCCATTTTTCCTAAAAATTTTGGTTTCTAAAATTTAAAAAAAAAAAAAGTTTAGAGGTTTAAAAAATTATAAAAAATATTCATTTTAAGAAATATTATTTTAGGAATCAGGGAAATTGAAATAATGAAGGAAAATTAAAATTAGGAAAAAGGTTTTAGGGATTTAAAAAATTAGGAAGAATATTGATTTTAGGAAATCTTATTTTAGGAATCAGGAAAAGAGAAAATTAGGAAAAAAATTAGGGATTAAAAAAATTAGAAAAAAGATTCATTTTACAAAATCTTATAAGGAATCAGGAAAATCAAAAATTAAAGAAAAATGGTTAGGAAAAAATGGATTAGGATTTTTTTTTTTTTATTAGGCCTAGGAAAAACGGTCGGGAACGGTTATCGGATTTTTCCGAACTAAAAGCTTGATGAGGCACCCTTTCCCGAACCACACTAATGTTGCAGCATAGAAACATAAACTTGTTGGCAACATTTCTATTTTTCATTTTCCAATGTTGCGCAACATCTTTCTAAGCTGCCAACAAGTTGGCAACATATTTCTGACGCTGTAATATGCTGCCGAAACTTGTTTCATCGATAAAGTGCTGCCTAAAAATGTAACTATTGTCTTGTCAGTCATCTAATTTTTTTTTTCCTTAAAATTTTGATTGCAGGTAACAATTCACGTTTTGGATATGAACGATCACGCTCCGATGTTCGAGCAAAACAAATACGAAAGAAGCATACCCGAGGATCTTTCACCTGGGAGCTCCGTCATTCAGGTTAAAGCGTGGGACGGAGATGCATCTTCACCGAACAATGATATCTTGTACAGAATACAAAAAGGTGCCAAGGACAAATTCGTTATCGACCCAGAGACCGGAATAATAAGCGTTGCACCGGGAGCTTCTCTCGATCCCGACCAAACGGATCCGCCCACCACCCATTATTTCTTGACGATCCTCGCTTTGGACGGAGGGATCGGCGTGGATCAGCTACAAGCAACGACAGATGTTAACATAACGATAACGGACGTTAACAATAAGCCGCCCGTTTTTAAAGAACCCGGCACGATAAGGATCAAGGAAAATATCAACGTAGGGGAATACGTGTACCGAGTCATTGCCAACGATCAGGATTTGCTCCCGATTTTGAGGTACAGGATCGACGCTAACAATTCGGAAGCCAGAAACGAAGAAGGGACCATTTTGAAAAATTCAGACGCGGATTATGTGAATCTGTTCGAATTGAACGCTTTGGACGGGATGCTGAGAGTGAAAAAGCACATAGACAGGGAAAAAGTCGAAACGATACGTTTGGCTTTGATATGCGAGGATTTGGCTGCTTCGAAAGGGGAACAAGTCGTGCATGCGACGTTGACCATCATAGTCGAAGACGAAAATGACAATAATCCGGTCTTCCGGAAACCTTTCTACAGAAGATCCATCACGGAGAACAGTAAAAACGGGATAACCATTGTGAATGTGGTCGCGGACGATGCGGATAAAAATCGCACGATTAAGTACTCGTTGGAAGGGTCCAAGGCCATTACGGGATTAGTGCATTTGGACACGGATACCGGTGAAATTGTTGTGGCAAATAAAATCGATCATGAAATGACTCCTTGGTTGAATTTGACGGTCAGAGCGACGGATTCTGGAGTGCCCCCGAGATCTTCTTTGGCGGAAGTTTTCGTACAGATATTGGACGAAAATGATAATAATCCGTATTTTGTGGGGGACATTGCTAACTTGACGGTGCGAGAGGATGCCCCAATTGGTACGTAATTAAGGTGTACTTAAAGATTGCTCCCGGGAGAATCAATTATTTTTTCCCGAAAACATTTCCCGAGAATCTTTTTTTAAATTTTCGGGAATCTAGATTCCCCAGAAATGAAAAAGCTAATCAGAAAGGGAATTCCCGTTCCCGGGATTGATTTTTTTTAAAAAACGAGAATCCCCGGTTGCCGGGAAGGGAAATACTGTACGTCGGGACTTTGCAATCTCTAGGTGTAATTTTGATTTTTAAAAAATCTCTCGTAGGAGATATTTGAATATTGCGTCATCATTTGAAAAGAAAGGGGATTGGGGAGTGGAGGGGGTCCTGCATTTGATGGCGAGGGAGAGGCGGGTCGCGTTCACGACTTCATTAACACTAGATAAATTTAGGGGTGCCACTTCAGTTATAGGCCTACCTTTGGAAGGGGAAGCTTATAAGCTAAGTATTAATTACGTGTGAAATCTGATATTTAGTTTATATGCCAAATCGGCCTGTGGTGACTCCTCCTTCCATAAAAGGCGACTTGAAGTCAAATCAGGCAAATTCGGGAAATTTTGCGATTAAAAAGAAAAAAACTTTTTATTATTGAAATTTTGTATTTCCATGAGGGGGGGTAGGTATTGCAAATGCTGACGTAATTTCGAAGGGTGTTCCCGGCCATTTTTCCTAATCCGTTTTTCCTGAAAAAATAAAATCTTAATCGATTTTTCTAAAAATTTTTTTCCTAATTTTCAATTCTCCTAAAATTGTAATAAACTAAAATTTTAGTTCCTAAAATTTTTTTCCTAATTTTCAATTCTCCTAAAAATTTTTTCCTAGGGGTCGTACATAAATTACGTAAGCATGGGTTAGGCCCTTTTTGCACGCTTTATCCCATTTCGCCTATGCTTAGCTTATGGGTAAGATGTTAAATTTGGACCCCCTCCCCCCCTAAATGTGCTTACGTAATTTATGTACGACCCCTGATTTTCAATTTTCCTAACATTTTTTGATTCCTAAAACGAATATTTTTCTTAATCTTGTAAATCCCTAAAGGGATTTTAGGAAATTTTATTCTAGTGATTTTAGGAAATTTTATTTCAGAGATTTTCAGAAATTTTATTTTCGGAATCAAAAATTGTAGAAAAAGTAAAAATTAGAAAAGAAAATTAGTGAGGAAAACAATTTTAGGAACCCAAATTTTTAGAAAAAATGGATTAGGAATTTATTTTTTTTTAGGGAAAATGAATTAGGAATTTATTTGTTTTAGGAAAAATGGATTAGGAATTTATTTATTTTTTTATTTTTTTTTATAGGAAAAATGGATTGGGAATTTAGTTCTATTTATGAAAAATAGATTAGGAATTTTTTTTAGGAAAAATGGATTAAGAATGAATTTTTTTATGAATAATGGATTAGAAATTTATTTTTTTTGGGGGAAAAATGGATTAGGGGGTTTTTTTTTGCACGAAAATCGGATTAGGAATTCATTTTTTTTTTTTTAGGAAAAATGGTAGGGAATCACCTAGGGTCTAATAATAGTGCTAGATAATCAAGAGAAGGAGATTGAAAATGAAAAAAAAAAAAAAGACTTTATATTTGAATGTTCCCGTTCAAATTTTATGGCATTTTCGAAAACTTTTGACCCTCCCACCTCCCCCCCCCCCTCTCTCTCTCGTTCTCAAAAAACACACTTTTCTTTTGGACATTTAACATTTATTCATAAGTTAGGGCCCGTACGAAAAAGGGATGCATAAAACTTGTATTATTTATACAAAAATTATACATAAAATATACAAAAAATTGGACATGCATAAAAAATGCATAAATTATGTATAAAGAACTTATATTTTTTTATCCTACAATATGATTATACATAAATTATGTATAAAAAACTTTAACTTTTTTAACAATTTTTTTTTTTTTATCCTCGGGGATGATTATGCATAACTATGTATAAGAAACTAAGAAACATAAACTTTTTCAACGAAAAATTATATATAATTATATATAAATTATACATAAATTATACATAATTATACATAAATTATACATAAATTATATATAATTATACATAAATTATACATAAATTATATATAATTATGTAGGTCCAAATTTTTGTATAAATTATACAAAATTAATATATATTTTTTGTATTTATTTTGCAAAAAATTTACATATTTTATGCATCTCTTTTTTGTACGGGGGGCTATACAAATATGACGTCAGCATTTTGGAAAAGGGTAGAAGGTCGAAAAATGATGACCGATTATGTCATGGGTGAGGGGGGAGTTTGTAAAATTATGATATGATATCATAATTTACACTAGTTAGAATTTCATTTTGAGTCCCGACTTGGCATAAGTTTGAGGTTTTATCTTGATTTTTCGGCTTTTTTTAAATTTAGAAAATCTCAAAAAAAAATTTCGACGAAAACAATAATTTATTAAACAAAAAGTCATACAAAATTTTTTTCAAATTGCACAGAAGGATCGTCAAAAGATGACGTAATGATCTAGGGGATAGAAGTTATGATGCCGAATGCTGCCAAGTTGGGGGTGGAAGGGAGAAATCAAAATTCATCGAAAAAGTGATGACGTTATATTTGAATGACCCCTTAAAGGAACCCTTTTCCCTAAAATGATGACCTAAATTGTACCCGTATTTCGTTTCGGTTCCTCCCACTAATATAAATCTTTTCACATTTCCGGAACCAAACTCTCTAAGCAAAATTGTTAAATATTTTTTTCAGGTACAGAAATAGCTAAAATCGAAGCGAAAGACTCAGATTCCGGAGACTTCGGAAAGATCACTTACTTAATGGATCGAATGTCATCTCAGGGAAAATTTCACATTCATCCAGACACCGGGTTATTAACGGTCGCCGATACTTTAGACCGAGAAGTCCAAAATTCATACCTTCTCGTTATCGAAGCTTGGGACAATTATCAATTTGGTTATTCGAGCGGTGAAAGTCGAAACGCTTTTAAACAAATCGGGTAAGAATAAACCATGAAACTGCTTCCGATTTCTGAAATATTAAACAAAAAAAAAAAAAATAATAAAAAATGACGAAATCACAGTGTAATGTTACTCGCTCATCCATTATACGAGTTCCTGGTATTATGATTATTGTATAATTTACCGTTCATGATTGGTTGATTAAATTACATCAAAAAAATCATGATTTATTGTGTTCATTTCGCATCCGATTTTTCGAAAATTTTTTGTTTCTTTCTCAAACCAAATATCTTATGCAATTTCCTTCTATTTAATCTTACAGGGTGACGGTTGTGGATGTAAACGACGAAGCTCCTGTGTTTGAACCGATTCATGGTTGCGTGTCTATAACGGAATTCCATGACGTTCGAGAAGCGGTAACGATTGTCAAAGCTCACGATAAAGACGATCCCTTCACTCCCAACGGCAGAATCACATTTCGCATCTCAAGCGGAAACGAAAATAATTTATTTCGCATCGAAAATTTGGATTATACTTCCGCTCGGATCACTGCCGCCGTCCCTCTCAAAGGCTTTTACGGAAATTACACACTGGTCGTCGAGGCCGAGGATATGGGGACTCCGCCGAACGTCGTTACGAACGAAGTCCCGATATGCGTCACCGACTTCAACGACAACCCTCCGAGATTCATCAGTCCGCCGCAAAACGTGACGATTAAAGTTCCGGAAAATACGACCCTCGGAAATGCCATAATACAGGTCGTCGCTGACGATATCGATACCGGACCCAACGGCGCCGTCCGGTACCGACTGAAAAAAGATCCGGTTGGAAATTATCGAACTTTCTCCATCGACGAAAAAAGCGGAGTCATTTCGTTAATGCAACCTTTGGATCGGGAACGGCAAAAAATTTATGAATTAAGAGTGGAAGCTCATGATTTAGGGGTCCCGACGCCGTTGTCCACGGATTTGGATCTGACGATCTACGTGAAAAACATAAATGACTTCAAACCTCAGTTTCTGGTCGATGAATATCATGTGAATTTCACTGGTACGTTCGTTTTTTTTTTTTTTTTTCGTATTATTCTTTTGAAACAAAAAAAAAAAAAAAAAAAATATGACCGCACGTTATGTTGTCAGATGTTGATAGTTATGAAAAAAAAATGGTTTTTTTATGTAATAGTTCTATTATGCGAAAAAACAAAATCGTTTAAAATATCTTATACTTTCAAAAATAAAATAAAAATTCCGGGAATAACGTCTGGAGGTTAGGAAGGGTTTGAATATGAAGGTTATGTTTCATGTTGTCGGCAACTTTATTTTGATACTTTTTTTTTGTTAAAACGGAAGTCATGAAAAAATGTTGCGAAAAAAAGATTGTACCCGGAGAAAACCAATCTGTTTTCAATTGTTTTGATCACGAAAATATCATCGTTTATTATCAGGGTTGCAATTCTGATTAATTTTTATTCGGAATCGAAATCGGAATCTGCTATTTCAAAAGTAATTAGAATCGGAACCGGAATCCTTGCTTTTTTTGAAGAAATAGGAATCGGAATCGGAATCGGAATCGGAATCGAAATCGGCATCGGCACCGGCATCGGCATCCAAAAAAATATTTTCGATTCAGATTGACTTAGAAAGCAAGAAAATACCGGTATTACAGTTAATTAATTTTGGTTTAAATCGGAATCAGAATCGGAATCGGCATCGGCATCGCTAAAATATTTGTTAGTTGGAATCAGGAATGATTGTTTTAAAACAAATTGATTTAAAACACGGTGTTTTAAAACGTTTTAAACATTTGAATAAAAAACACCGTTTTAAAACACTAACGTTTTAAAACACTGTTTTAAACACCGTATTGTATTAAGTGAATAAAATACGTTTTAAAATGCATTTTTAAGAGGCCCGAACCCGCAATTTTTCGCGCACGACTCATTTTATACAATCTATGGTATGGACCATACCATAAATTGTATGAGCCGCTCATATTCATAATGATTGCTTAATCGCAGGGATGATTGTTTTAAAACAAATTGGTTTAAAACACGGTGTTTTAAAACGTTTTAAAACATTTGAATAAAAAACACCGTTTTAAAAATTTGAATAAAAATAGAAACGAATTTAAAACATTTTGAACGTGTTTTAAAACATGTTTTAAAACGTTTTATTTCCAGGCCGAATAAAAGACGTTTTAAAACGTTTTAAAACATGGGAAAATAATATAAAACGTTTTAAACTGTTTTTTATTAAAAAATGTTTTAAACAGGAACCCTGGTTGGAATCGGAATAGGAATCTAAAATTTTTTTTTTACCTTTCGGAATCGAAATCGAAATAGGAATAGGAATCGGAATCGGAATTGCAGCCCTGGTTTACATGTCCTAAAAAAAAAGAATATGCAAAAAATAAATAAATAAACCCTGGTGGAAATTTTGGAATGTCGTATCGATATTGAAAATTAGCGCTTGTCGACCTCGGATCGCCATCGGGCCAATCTTGGCCAAGATCGATCCGATCTCCAATAACGGCCAATATCGAAGATATGTTAAATTCTCATTTGACCGATATTGAAAAGCGTTAACTTTCTAAATGGACGTCCGAGGTTGGATCGATGTTGCATCGACATTGATGAACTCAAAATTTCCACCGGGGAATAAATAAATAAATAAAATAGAAATAAAAATAAAAATTTAAAACGTAAATTTTAAACCTGTGCCTGTTTAACAGCCTATTTTAGTTCCCTTGTAAATTTTTTTTACCAATGTATCTTCTCTATCTTCCATATTCAAAGATGTCTTTTTTAGATAGCTTTCTGCCCTCTTGGGCCTCTCAGGCTGGCTACCAGCCAGATTTCAAATGGTTTCGTTAAACTTTCATGCATTCAAAATATGGGAAACCATCAGCTTCAGCCGAGTCAAATAGAATTTAAAAAACTGAAGTTTAAGCCCATATCGGCTATAAGCTTAATAACCTGTAACGAAGTGTATTATTTTATGAAAAGAAATTTTGTCGTAGGACTACGTCTTGGGACTCGGTCCTGGGGAAATCTGTCTGTCCGGGCACTGTTCGCATCAAAAATTCATATTTAATTTTTTTTTTAAATTAAAATTTTAACTTTGAAAATTTTAAATAATATTTTGACAATTTATTTTAAGCTTTTGGCCTTTTTTAATAGTAAAATTAGACGAAATGAACGAAAGCATGGACTTTAAAAATTTCTTGTAAATTTTCAAGAAACTTAAATTTTACAAAAAACTTAAAGTAACTAAAGCAAGAACTTAATAATTTCTTGAAATTTTATTTAACTTTTTTTTTTTAATTTCACCGTTTTTTTGAAATATCTTTTTTTTTAAATATTAAAATTCGACTACATAAACAGGCCTCGAACTTGGTGTTTAAAAGTCCCTAAAGTCCATATTTTTAAAAGAAGTCTTCAAAAGTCCTTAAATTCGAAAAATGGTCCCTAAAAGTCCGTAATTTTTGAATCTGTAGCGCATTTACGAAAAATTTCCTATCTTTTAATAAAAAACATGATATTGTTACAAAGCAAAAATTAAAAAAAATTGTATGGAAGACTTAAAAAAAATTTTATTAAAAAAAAAAAGATTAAAATTTTTTTTTTTTTTTTTTGCCAGAATTAAAAAGTTTTTAAGTCATGTCACAAACCTTTAAAATTAATCAAATAGAGGAAGGTGTCTAAAATAAAAAAAACTGACTAGTCTTAGGCTACTTTTATGTTCTTAAAAAGGCCCTTAATTTTCATGTTTTTAGTCCCTAAAGTCCCTAAATTTCAGACCAGAAACCGGTTCGAGGCTTGCATATACAAAAACATAAACTTTAAATTTTTAAATAAAATGTTCACTACATTCTTTAATTTTGCCCTCGTTTAGCCAAGAATATGAGCTAAAGCAATGTTTTAATATTAAAATTTAATTTTTTTTCAACTTTTGACCTTTTTTTTAATCAAAAATTTTGATTTTTTTGACCAAAAACAAAAAAAAATGCCTTAAAATTTTAAATCGTTTCATTGTTTAAATTTAGCAATATTAGAACAGTACCCCAAAGTCGTAGTCCTACGTAAAGATATGACACCATATCCTAGGATCATTTTAATTGTTATATTGATATTCTGATTTATTCAAATAACTTAATTCAGGAAAATAAAATTTTTATAATCCGGGAAGTTTAGGGAACATTTTACAAACTAATTCCGAAGTTTTTGGGTGGTAAAAATGAAGAAAAACAAAAAGAAAAGTTTCGATTACTTTTCTAACTGTACGTTTACCCTTTAACCCGAATTTTTTATTTCCCAAAAACCAGGCCTATTGAGACTTTAAGAAGTGGGAAATATTTTCTCTATATTACTCTTTCATTTATTTAACCTTAAGGTTCAGCTTCAGTTTTTTTACTCGGATGACTTGCCCTCATTTTCCATATTTAAAGTAATGTTTTATTGCTTTGAGATACAGATACAGTTTCAGTTTTTAATAAGAAACACTGTTCAATAGGATCTGAAGTTCACTGCTGCATGAAAAAGCAGGTTTTGTTATGAGACATTACTCTGGAAACTACTCTTGACCCATATTTTTCGCTTTTTTTCCTTTATCAAGATTTTGTTTTCACATTTTTAAAGCCTAATTTTTTTTTTTCTCTCCCTTTGATTCGAAGTTAAGTGTTCAGCGTTGCATAAAGCAACGCTTTATTTTGGCGAAAAAGGAAAAAAAAAAACCTAATAAGGTTGAGTTGTATGACTTTTCCATCATTAGCAAGTTCTAACTTGCACAAATGTTTTTCGGTAACCCGTTTTTTAAACCGCTTAATTTATTCCTTTTTTTTTTCTTTTTAAAAGAAAGAAAAGTGTTAATGCATAAAAAGAAGTCTTTAACTTGAATCAAGACAGATTTAAAATAAACCGAAATAATCTGTAATTAAGGTGTCGATAATTGCTAATACGTTGACCGAGAAAAAAAATACTTAATCATGCTTTTCATTGACTTTTTGTACTGCTATAATAATAATGCCCGCCAATTTTCAGTTAATGCATAGGCAGCAAACCTATTAATTATCGAGTCATCGAACTGATTTTTTTTTTTTTTTTTTTTTTTTTTTTTTTCAGAGCATGAAGCCCCCGGACTCGAAAGGAGAATATTAATCGAAACGGTAGATAAAGATGATATCGACGAAATGGAGGAATCAGCAAACCAAGTGTGTTATTTCATTGTTGCCGGAAACGATCTTGGATATTTTTATCTGGAGCCTCTTCGCCACGAATTAGTTGTAGAACAAGAACTTGATAGGGAGGAGCACGATCAGCACGTTTTGCTGGTAAAAGCCACCGAGGACTGCCTCCACGCTCCAGCCAACGAAAGTTTTTTCGACGAAAACGACGACACCCTGCTTAAAGTCATAGTCAAAGTAAACGATATCAATGACCACCCTCCGAAATTTATTAAAAGGGTATTTACTGGAGGGGTGACCACTAGCGCTGATTTCGGGACCGAATTTATGAGGGTTAAGGTGAGGAGGGTTGCGCCACTAAACAAAGGCTACCACCGGGTTACCATAAGGGTTGTGCCCCAAAATTAAATTTTTTTTGGACTTTCACCCATCGATAGGACCTAGTGAGGGGGTAAATTAGGCCAAATATTAGAGTCGAAATGAAAGCCGTCTCTGAGGCGGGGGGGATGGGAGTATCAATTCAGTTTTTATTTTTTTTGGCAGAGAATGGGTTGTCCGATTGAAGAATTCAAAAAAGGAAAAAAAAGCCCTTTCAAAGGGATATCTAAGGGCATAATTGTTAATTTTTTTAAAAATGGTCCATTGGCCAAAATGGCCAATTAAAGGGAAAAAAATTATTTTCCACATGTTAGCCTCGCCGGACCAAAGTTTCGCTATGACAGCCAAAAATTACGTCAAAATTGGCCTAAGTACATGTGCTTCTAAATTTTTCTTTCAAAAAGAAAGTGGCAAAAAAAAAAAAAATGGCCAAAATCATAAAAATCGCGAAAAATTTTTTTCACTCATAAGATCCGGCTAAACCAAAGTTTCGCTATCACCACGTGAAATTACGCAAAAAAATAGCCTAGAAACATATTTTTCCATTGACAAAAGAAGGTAGAAATTGGCCCAAATTTATGCATTTTGGTTACTTTAAGCCATTAGTATTTTTATGATTTTGGCGTTTTTTTTTTGGCCACTTTCGCCCTTAGGGTCCCAAGGCGAATTACATGATTTTGGGCAAATTTTTTGAGTACTTTCACATGGTGAAGGCGAAATTTTGGTCCAGCGTACTCTTTGTGGCGAAACAAATTTTTTGCGATTTTGGCCATTTTATGGCTACTTTGGCCGTTGGGGAAAAAAACTAAAAAAATACGTATCTAGACCAGTTTTTTGCGTACTCTCACGTGGTGATAGCGATATTTGTCTGCGGCGTCATCTTCGCAGCGAAAAAATTTTTTTTAACTTTTGGCAAATTGTTTGGCCACTTTCTTGTTGAAAGAAAAATTTAGAAGCACATGTACTTAGGCCAATTTTTGACGTACTTTTTTGGCTGTCTAGCGAAATTTTGATCCGGTGAAGCTAACATGAGGAAAATAATTTTTTTTTTCCATTAATTGGCCATTTTGGCCAATGGGCCATTTTTTAAAAAATTAACAATTATGCCCTTAGATATCCCTTTGAAAGGGCTTTTTTTTTCCTTTTTTGAATTCTTCAATCGGACAACCCATTCTCTGCCAAAAAATTAAAAACTGAATTAATACTCCCATCCCATCCCAGCTTCAGAAACGGCTTTCATTTTGATCCTAATATTTGGCCTAATTTACCCCCTCACTAGGTCCCATCGATGGGTGGAAGTCCAAAAAATATTTAATTTTGGAGCACAACCCTTATGGTATCTTGGTGGTAGCCTTTGCTTTAAAACAAATAAAAAATTAATATTTAGTGTTTTTATTAATTTTTTTATTGATTTATTTTATTTTATTTTATTTTTTTTTTTTAGGCAATCGACCGGGACGAAGGGAAAAACGGGGAAGTGCGATACTATCAAATCGGAAGAACTCAAATGACCTTGACGGAAGGGATGGATACGATCCAAGCTCAACCCTTTTTAGTGGACGAAGAAACCGGGTCTTTTTATTTAAATTTTTACCCGCAAAAAGGGATGAAAGGTTATTTCGATTTGATGGTCCTTGCGAACGACACAGACGGCTTGCAAGACATGGCTCGAGTTTACATTTATTTATTACGAGAAGACCAACGGGTACGATTCGTCCTGCGGCAACATCCGAACGAAGTCAGGGAAAAAGTCGACAAATTCAGAGACGGGCTAAAAGACGTGACCGGGGCGGTCGTCAACGTCGACGAATTCAAAGTCCACGAAAACAAAGACGGAAGCGTGGACAACACGAAAACGGATCTCTACCTCCATTTCGTCAATCAAAAAGACAATTCCGTGATCGACGTTCATCAAGTTTTACAGATTGTCGATCAAAATATCGAAAGACTGGATTCCTTGTTTAAAGACTTTAACGTTTTGGACACTCAACCTGCCGAAGCGTTGAGGATAAGCGGGGAAAAGCAAAATGCTCAAATGATGTGGCTGCTGGGCGTAATCATTTTTTTGGGGATCATGCAAATTTTAGTCCTTTCGTTGTGCTTGTCGCAAAGGACGAGATATAAAAGAGCGATCAAGGCAGCCACTGCCACGGCTTTCGGCTCAGAACAATCCGATCTCAACAGAATCACAGGTCACGTTCCTAATACTAATATGCACAGTGTAGAAGGCTCTAATCCTATATGGATGAAATCTTACGAAAACGAATGGTATAAAGAAGAAGACTCTTTAAGTCAAGCTTCCGAACGGGATTCTTTAGATAATAATGCAGTCGTTAACGAACAGCAAAAGACTTTAAATGGAAGCGAGAGAAATTCTGATAATAGTAATTCCACTTATAACAGGTATGTTTTAAATGATTTATTTTTTAAAAAAAATCCTTTAAATTAAAATAATTGATTGTTTTCAGCACTGCAAACATGCTGCCATCGCCGGAGAAAAACAACAGCATCAAAGAACAAAATGATCTTAATCAAAGCCAGTATCACCAAAATTTGTATCAAACGATGAGCCAGATGACCAACCCTTTGATTTCCAACAAAAAATTAGAAACTACAGAATTATGACAATCACATTATAATTTGGCCGATATTGATAAAAAGCATAGGGAAAGAGAAGAATCAGGGGAAATTGAGAATAAAAATAAAAAAGAGGGAACCCTTGTTATAACTGATTTACATTGTACAGGTTGTTCATGGTGAGATCTTCAATATCTGGCCACCTTTTTTTTATTTTCCTATACAATGAATTTATTGTAAATACATGTAAATAAAATTTTTTATATATATTTTAATAAAAATATTTAAAATTTAGTGCTGATTTGACCTTGGTATCCTTTTAAATAATCAATGGTGGTAAAGAATTTTTTTTTCTCAAAACGTTTTCAGCATAAAAACAAAAAATTATCAGAACCAGAAAATTCAAAGTCAGCCTATGTCTCCTAAGAGCTCATATTTTAAACACATTCAAGCTGATGCAACACAACTGTAATGGATTTAACTTTAAATTGTTTCTTGCTGATCCTCCAAAACATTTTCGAATTTAATTGATGAAGGAATAAAGAGGAATTAAAATCCTTATTTAGTTGATAAGAACTGGAAATCTATTATACAAATGCTTTAATTATCAACATATAAAGTCTATTTTACCTAAATCTTAATTCAATTTGTAATTATTCATTGCTTTCCACTTTATGCTTCTGCTTCCTTAACTAATTGGCGAGCCCTTAATTCCTTTCTCAAATCAGCAAAAAACTTGATAGTTTCTGGATTATCTGGAGGAAAGCACTCTGCTTTCTTTTTCAACACTAAGTGTTCGAAGTACTTGGGTTGATTAAAAAGCCAAAATATACCAACAGGGAATGATATATACACTGCCATTCTAAATACTTCCAATTGCCAGCTTCCCATTTTTCCAAATTAATGCTGCAAAAAAAAAGAAAAGAGTAAACACTTAAGTTTTTAAATATCAATAAATCAAAAATCAATTGACGGTACCTGATTTATTGGTCAATAATTACATGGATTTAATCAAAAGGCGACTATTACAATGGATCTGCTTACATGACCATAAAATGATTTCCTTCAGGTTAGAGCCACACACGTGTTAAAAGTGCTGTAGCCCTGAATAAAAGAGAAACCATTAATTCTACTTTTCTCTAGCTGATACTTATTCTAAAGCTCGTAAATTAATGCTAATAATTTACCCACGGATTCTGATGAAAACTTATTCGAAAAAAAAGCAAATGTCTGTTTGTTTACTTGCAGTAGTTTCACCGTTTCTCGCGAGATGTCGCACTCTTTCTATATCCACGTTAGTCCATTTAAATGGCAACTAAGCTGTTTATCAACGCCGCCATTCGCAACTTAAATAGACTGACGCGACCTCTAGTGATACACTACATTGGAGTTTTAAACTTTTTTCCCAAAAGAGCCAGTGTATTTTTAACTGCTTTAAACTTTTTTCAGCCATCACCGCATGCAAAACCAATTATTAGAGGTGGTTCAGGGCTGCTTAAAGATTTAATTTTCGATAAAATTTCTTTAATGCGCGACAAAAAATATTTCCATGTTAAAAGTCCATAAGAAACTCCAAGTGGTGCTGCCATCTATAGTTCATTTAAGTTGCGAATTGCGATTGTGATTTGTTCAGTTTTCCGTTGTGATGTGAATTTTCTAAATTATGTTTATTTTCGTGTTGTGTTATGTCGCAGATCGTTGATTCCAGTCTTGAAAGCTGCGATTTAAAGGTACGTCGTATTATTTTTTTTTGCAACGAAACCAAGCTGAATGTAATGAAAGACAATGTCTGAGCACGTTCTGGCACGTTCGGGTTTGTATGTACCTTGATGGATGGTGCTAAAACTTTCAAAATTCGTTGAATTAATATGCTTTAAATCGGGGAGTAATAGCCATTTGTTACTGAAAGCCAATGAAAGAAATCAAATTTAAAATTGTATGAAAATGCATTTTACGGACTTACGGGATAACCAAAAAATGTGAGATTTCATGTAGGTTTGTATCTTGTCCACACATTGTAGGGTTCTTGTTTTGACATGATTGGAAAAAACAATTGTTTCAAATCCAGTGTATTGGGATTGGTTCACATTGTGCTCAATTTTGATATTCAAACATGGAGGGTGGTCATCCATTGACCTAAGTAAAGCATATCCTTTCAAATAAAGGTAACACATCAGCTAATGGAAAAATGAGAAAGCTCCACAAGCTGCTAATCATGCTGAATTTTCAGATTAACAAAAACAGTCCTGCTCAATTCATTAAACGACTTTTCATGTTACTGAAATTGACCTATTCCGTTACATTATCCAATAAAAATTCAGTTTAAGTACTTTAATTTATTATAATGTTCCAATGATTAAAGTGACGTTACAGGGACATAAATTAAGCTGGTAGAGAAAGTTTTAAGGGAGCTTCTTTGCACAGTTGACATCAATCTGACTGAAATTTAGTTAACTTAGTTTTTCAAGTTTCATTGTAAGGTTCCTGGATATAAATATGTGTTGAAAAATCAATAAAATAAGGGGGCATTTCAAAGTTTGATGAATCAGAACATTTTGCAACCAACTTTATGTATCGAGGTAAACCGGGAATCATGAGACATTTTGATTTTTGTCCAGTAAGGAAATCTTTTACGTTCAGCTTTACCAGTCACAGTTAATTAATTATTTGGACGTGACTTTTTAAAATTAAAAAATAATGTATAAAATTTCAGCAGGGGAAAAATTGAAAGACTGTTTTATAACCGCTAAACATTTCAAACGCTGTTTTACCCAAGAGTTCGCTAAAACGCCGCGAGATGACGCTGAAGTCATGAAATTTAAGTCTTTATCGTCCGTTATATTATTTTTTAATTCAAAACGCTCCTTTCGAAACTCAGGCATACGAGATGATTAATTGTATAGAACTTTACCTTATCGAAAAAAGAAAAAAAAAAAAGGAAGAGTTTTTTTATGGTTTTTGCTATCGGCTTCATAAAATTCGTCTTGGCCCTTGCAAAATGAATCCGCCTTATTTACCGAACGTTGCGTGAAAATAGGCAGTTTGTTTTCCATGCACAGAGAAAAAGAAATGTTTTTTTGCAAAAAAAAAAAAGGACGCGAATCATTAAAGGAGTCAACTTTTCACATGAACTAAAAACGTTTCGTGAGAGTTTGACCTTTTCCGAATTGGATTCCGGATCGAGCTTATCGATAAAGAGACAAGCACGCCTAGCTTTTCCCTGCAGTCGAACTTTCCAAATCGGGTTTTGGGCCTTTTTTTTTCTCTTCTTTTTTTGTGTTGCGTGAGCTTTCTTTTTCGACGATCTTTCTTTTTCCTTCTCTACCTTTTTTTTTTTTTTTTTTTTTTTTTTTAATATATTGTGCTGAGGAATTATTTTTATGCTTTTCATTTTTCGCGATAGGAGTTCTGTTTTATTCAATTTTTTATTTTTGGCATATCATTTTGTTATTTGTGATGAAGTGCCCTCTTGGAATTTATTTTTAATTCTTCAAAAGCTGAAATAAGCATAAAGAATGTACGCGGTATTTTTTTTTTTTTTTTTTTTTTTCTGAAGCTTTAAAATTAAAGTATGATCTTCGGACCGGACGAACTAATGTGGTTTAAAACGCCTTAAAAATTAAAATTATGCAAACTGTATCTCCCGAATGTTTAACTTCTCACATAATGGCAATGCCGAATTTTTATTGTTATCGCATCAAATTGCCTTTTCGAGGCATTTTAATGGCCACTTTCTGTCAATAGACAACAGACATGATTGCTAATTATGGTGAATAATAAAAGTTCAAAGTTTTCTGGTCATCTAATGGCAATTTTTACTGTAGGAATTTTCTTAGAAATTAAGAAAAAAAAGTTATAAAGTCGTAAAAACTTTTTGTCACGTGACCCCACTCCAAAACGTTTCTCATTGGTGTGACGTCATTGTTCACTTTTATGCGCGCGGTTATTTAAAAAACGAAACCACGAGTGCACCTGCTCGTCCTCAAAGGTTAACACGGATTTGTTCGTACGACAACTCTTCTTGCTTCGATGGGCATGCCGCGATAGCTCACCTAGGAGCATACCTAAATCGTGAACTGTGACGTCACGGTCGTTTCAAACAGCCAAAATTTTTATTCTTTTTTATTCGGTAATTAAACATCGCATGACAGCAAAAATCGCATTTACTATTTTTGTATGCTAGGTTTATTTAAAAAATATGTTCAGTTCAAAATGTGTCTGTTGTCTATTCTCACATTAACTGAAGATAGCCACCATTTTATTATAAGTTAAAGATCTGAACTGAAATGACCTAAATTAGAAGGACTCTATTTTTCTGAATTCGAAATTTTTTCTGTAAGCTGAGCTAAAAAATGTTGTCTTGGATAAAACTTCTGCTTTATTCACTCAGAAAAAGGAAATGTCTTGAACAAGTTTTGTCTTGTCAAAAAAACCGGAATGTTCCGCAGCGAAACAAAAATGCTTCATGGCAACGGATGATATTTTGATTGTTTTCGCATGATTTTGAAGAAAACGTCTTGCCACAAGACATTTTTGTTTTTGCATTTGCATTAGCCATTTTCTTTTCTGAATGCCTCTGAGTGATTCTCTTTGATTTTTTTTTTTTTTTTCACTATAATCGGAATCAAAGGCAGCATCAGATATAATCGATGTTTGGTGGCGTCGGCATGGGCATCGGGTGTCGGTGCCGGAATCGGAATCTGAATCGGGAGTTAAATAAATAATATGGCATCGGCATCGACCCGAGATTTCGGCCGTCCGCGGTCGGCACCGGCACCGGATTCGGACACCTGACCAAAACCAAGTTTATTGCGTCAGGGGGAGGGGGGGGGGGGGGTAGATTCGAATCAGCGATTTTCCCCATAAGCCAAGTATTCCCGAAAGAGAGGGGGTGGTCAAAAATTGTCAAAATTGTGCTAACGTAATATTTGAATGTCCACGTTTGCGGCAATCGGCCTTAGACCAAATTTTCCGAGAATGCAATTGCGTATGTACGCGGATTTCGCTGAACGAACATACGCCGTGCATGAGCTTCATTCGCCTCTGACCTGATACGATCAAATCTTTGGCAACATCTGGTCCTTGGCCCCTGGTTGCGACTATTGAAAAGGTTATTAATCTGTTAATTGATTATAAAAGACATTAAAAAGATGCAAAATATGTTGTTAAGAGTTGAGGGGACATGATATTAATCGCGGTCAGTCGACGTTCGTGATCGTTACGCACGAAAATCCGAGTTAGAGCCACGACGATGATTCTGGAGATACGCCCCGGCTTGAAGCAATCCGGGTGGCCGCGTGAACACTGCGATAAAGTGTACGAGCAATACGTGACTTAATGAAATCAAAGGACTTCTTCACATAATGTAAGCTCAAGCGGTGGCAATTTGAATATTGATTATCAAACTTTAAAAAAAAAAAAAAAAAAAAAAAAACCGTGTTGATCGAAATAGATTTTTTCTCCTTTTTTTTTCTTACTCTTCTCCGGCGTAAATTCCGAAATAACAGTTTTTTCTTTTTTTATTATGTACGGAAAATAATTATATTCGAAACAAAAGAAATTAATGAAATGCATTGTGCAGGAAAAAATTGAATGTCAATTACAAAGATTCTTGAAGTAAGAAAAAAAAAGAATAGATTTAAACGAAAACAAACGAAGAAAAGAAAATGGAACAAATTGTCTGACCTTCGATTTATAAGTTTTTGCAAACTTTGTACGTTGTCTGTTTAATTAGATCGAGTTCAACATTTTTTTTCCCTTCATTTTTTTGGTCTTTTGGTAGTGATCTTCTTCGTAGTAAGATTTGTATATTTATAGACAGAACGTCTTCCGTCTATTAAAAAAAAAAAAAATGGGGATCCTCCGGCAGAGGTCTCGGTCACGATAAATAGAAAAGAATTTTCGTTAGAAGAGATTTCTTGTAACCGAATTTTCGAGTCCTTGGAAATTTTTAGGTCGGAAAAAAAATTTAAAATGTTTTTTCGGACCATTTATTATTGTTTTCTCATGCGTCTATCCTTAATGTAGGCGTAGAAAAAGCAGGCGTCCGAAGCTTATGAAAGTTGGCCGATGCCGATGCTAGCATCGACATCAAATTTTTTTAAACATTGAAATCGGAATCGGCGTCGGAATCAGCATCGCAAAATTGCTGGTGCTGGCATCGGCATCGGCATCGGCATCGGCATCGGCATCGGCACCGGCTCTAGCGTCGGTGCCAGCATCGGCACCGGCATCGGAATTGAAAAGTCGAGTTTTAACAAAACAATTTAATTATATTTTTGAAAAATTTAAATTTAAAAATAAAATCAAAAAATTTAAAAAAAAAATCACAAAATGAATTCTAAAACGAATTATCGAATATTTGAGTATTACATTAATGAGGATTTTTAAGGCAAACTAAATCCGCTAGGGGGGCTCTGGCTGCTATCATGGTAAAATGGCGGCCGGCTTCGGATTGGTTAATAAATGACATTAATATGAGAAGGAAATATTTATTGACCAATCCAAAGCCGGCCGCCATTTTACCATGATAGCAGCCAGAGCCCCCCTAGCGGATTTAGTTTGCCTTAAAAATCCTCATTAACTAAGGTCATTCCGCCTAAAATTTGAATCGGATTCGGCATCGGATGTAGTCGATGCTTTATGGAATCGGAATCGGCATCGGGTAGTGAGTGCTGGAATCGGAATCAGAATCGAGAATTAAATAAATAAAAAGCATCGGCATCGGCATCGACCTAACGTTTTAACGGGCTGCGGCCGGCATCGGCATCGGCACCGGCACAGGTCTCGGACCCCTGAGAAAAAGCATAAATAATGAGCAATTTTGCAACTGAAGTATCACAAAAGTATGCATCACAGGTCTCGGTAGGAATCTATTCTTGCACATTTGGCGTAATCCAGTCTAAAAATATACAAGAAATAATATTTTAAGGAGAATTTTACAAAAAACAACTACCATTGATTACATGCACTCTGCCTTGGCCGTTGTCAATAGAGCTGTTCGATATGACCACTTTTTGATACGATAAGCGATAAATTATCGATAAGTCACTTTTTATAGATAAGCTTCGTCTTATCGATAAGCTTTTCTTATTTCTATCGATAAGCTTCGTCTTATCGATAAGACTTCACGTTATATCGATAAGCCTTTCGCCTCTTATCGATAACTTATCGCTTATCGTATCAAAAAGTGGTCATATCGAACAGCCCTATTTGTCAAGGCATTATTGGACATTTAATTGGACATTTGGCAACTGAAGAGGTCGTTTGCATGCAGGTTTTCGGTGCTTTTTCAGGTTTTAGTTTCAGTGTTAAGTGGTTAAGGTTAAAGATGGTCTTTCCTGCAGAAAGCACGTCTCGTATGGGGGGAAAAAAAAATTGCCAAAAAAATTCCGTTCCAGTAAGGGAGTCGCCAGGTGTCCAGGTCAGATGGTCGTAAATGAACCTAACTTATTCCATTTCCTTTTTCTATTTGTTTTATTTGTTTTATGTGTTCTAAAGGTTCTAGTTCCTTTACATAACCGGCCGGTCAGCCGGGCGGTGAAAATTTTTTAACAATAAAAAAAGTTTAATATTTTTTTTTTTTTTAATTCGGTTTTTCAAACATGAAAATGACATTGGATCGCACTGAAACCGTGGCAAAACGTTTTGTTATGCTTAAAAGGTAAAGATTCGCTATTGAAATTACATGAAAAAGGCTTTATAGTTCCTAAATTTGATAATTTTTTTAAATGTTTTCGAAAAAAAAAAATAAGACCGCCATTTGCTTTTTGTTGTTGAAACAGTTCGCGGATTCACCGCTAGAGCGCTGCACTAGTCTCTCGGAAACAAACATTTTTTTTTTTTCTGCAAAAACATTTAAAAATTATGAAATATAAGAATAATTAACTCTTGTTCATGCATTTAATATCGTGGATCTTCATCTCTGAAGATAACTAAACGTTTTGGTACGGTTTCGGTGAAGTTAGACCCCGTTTTCATGTATAAAATATTGGATTAAAAAAAAAAAAAAATTTAATATTTTTTTATCGTTAAAATGTATACACCGCCCGGCTAACCGGCCGGTTAGGTAAACGAACTAGAACCTTAATAGGGTTGAAAGAAAAAAAACGAACTCATATAAATAGGAGAGACACGAAATTTATAAATAACTCGTATAATATAAAATAACTCATATAGGCCTAATATAAACACGACGCTTGTAAATATTTATTATTATTTACAATCACTTATAAATGTTTGTAACTTTTAATAAAGGTCGAGATATTGCATCTGCTCCAATTGCAACTCCTCCAAAATTTTTTGGAGCAGTTGCAATGATAAACGGCAATTTTCCTTGCAACTGCTCCAAAAAATTTTGGAGGATTTGCAATTGGAACAGTTGCAAACTCGTACCCTTGCAGCTCCTCCAAAGACTTTTTGGAGGAGATGCAATCTGGAGGAGTTGAAAGGACCCTTTAGGGTTAATTTTTATACATATTATTAGTAATTTTTACCATAATAATATTGATCATGGTAAAAATTACTAATAATATATATAAAAATTAACCTTAAACTATTAGTAATTATACATCTACGCTTAATATGAGTAATAATTACTAATAGTGTTTTATCCGTGTGCAGTAGACCCCGGCGTAGCATGTTCTAGGATAATGCAGAATGAGAAAAAAATAAGAAACGTTTATCAATATGGAATCAATATTTAACTTATGACGGTAAAATTAATTTTTAAGGCATAGTAAAAAAAGGAGAAAAGTTTCTTTAATAGTAAGTTTCAGGCATAATTAACCATTCAACGAACGAAATCGACAGCATTTAATAGGTTTTTGGCGCAAAATGGGTTGATCATTTTTTTAAAAATTTTCCGAAAAATTTTATATTCCCCGAATTTTAAAATCGCCGACTTTTAAAATCGTCAAATTACGTTCAAGGAATTGAAACCGGAAAAAAAAAAAAAAAAAAAAAAAAGATAGAAATTTTTTTTTTCTAAACATCGAATTTTCAAATCCCCGAAAAGGGTATCGGGGATCTGAAAGTTCGATGTTTAGAAAAGCGAAATAATTTGCGATATCATTTATCGCCTTTCAAAACCTCGAAAGGGGGTTTCGAGGTTTTGAAAATTCGATGTTCTGACATAGTACCCAATTTTTTATCTGAGAAAAACGTGCCAAATAACCCCTCTCCCCCTCTGTATCTCTACTTCGTGTACCATAGGATAAACTTTTTTCTGTGGCGCCATTTGCAGGGTCTAGGAAGGGTACCTACCCCTCTCCCCCCAACCACAGGCACAGGTTTTCTGAGTTCTAGGCTCCCATAAACTAAACCTAGGTTGATATATACTTGAACCCCGCCCCCCAAACGTATCGTGAATTTCGACAAATTCACGATACGTTTGCCCTCCTAGTTTGTCTATTCATCTAAAAAATTTTAAAAACTTAAAAATGACTTAATTTCCGGTGGTCAAACAAAATTTTATCTTCTGTTTGGAAATAGTATTTTTCAATACAAGGAGTGCAAACGACAAAATTGCCCGTCGAGATGGGCAAGTCGTTTGCATTTCTTGCATTGAAAGATATTTTTTATCACAAGGTACGGTGTAAAATAGTCTGTAAATAAACTGACTAGGACTGAAAAGTGGACTTTTCAGTACCGTGTGATGAAAAGGTAACGATCAAAGACGCTTACATTTTAAAATTTATTATATTATAGTAATTAATTTTTCTTGAATTTTTACGAATTTTTCCCCGCTAGGCCTTCGACCTCACTCGAAGTTAAACACTCAGAAAAATGAGTCCGCCTTGATCACAATACAAACGACGTGTCGTCGTCGCGAACCGTAATTGCTTCGGCTCGACGTGTTACAACTTGATGCTAACACTCACGAGGCTTCGCTCAAAACATTTCCGCCCTATAGCTATAGATTTAAAAAAAAAAAAATACTTTGTCGCAACTCATTTTTGCATTGCTCTAAAGCAGTATTTTTCTGAGTGAGTGATTAAAATACTTGGAAGACCCCGAAAAAAATGTAAAAAAATTAATTTCAGTTCAAAAACTCATGGAGTTTTGTAATTAAATTTAGGAATAGTGCCCTCGCCGGTTTTTTAGATTTTTTTAGTGATAAAAAGATCAAGTTAGCGGTGGGAAATTCAAGCGAAATCAGTTTTTGTCCTGTTGGAATGCTTCTTGCCCAAACTGAACGAGCTTCGAACCTATTTTGTAAAAATAGAAACTTAAAATTGACTTTAATTTCAATTTTGATTTCCTAATAGACATCCTGCCCCCTTAAGCTTTCAGTGAGGTGACGTCATTGACTGTTTTTTTTTTTTTTTCCCCAAGCTGCAATTTTCTAAAAACACGTGAAATTCTCACAGTAATAAATGCAACCCATAGGTGACAATGCATTTCCTTCGTTGCCCCTTTTAGACGGTTGCTGAGGTAGGACCGGGATCAAAACAAAAATAAAATTGATGCTGATTTAAATAATTTGTTATGAAACCATGTTGCCTAGACACTTTATCAGACATCACTATTTCAACACGGCTACTAAATAAAACATAGAAACAACATGCAGATCGCACACGTGCATACTCTTGTTTGGCAAAAAAGAGGACGGAAAAGAAAACAAGACGATACTTGCACTTGCCGATCTCTGGTGGCTGGTCCGCTGAATTGTTCCGATTTGCTTCATTTCATTTCTTTTTTTAAAATCGGACTTTAAAAATGAGTTAGAAATTTTGTAAATTTATTAATAGAAATTTTGGAAATTTATTAATATAGAAATTTTGAAAATTTATGAATAGAAATTAAGGAAATTTATGAATAGAAATTAAGGAAATTTAAATAGAAATTAAGGAAATTTATCAATAGAATTTTTGGAAATTTATCAATAGAAATTTTGGAAATTTATCAATAGAAATTTTAATTTTGGAAATTTAACAATAGAAATTTTAATTTTGGAAATTTATCAATAGAAATTTTAATTTTGGAAATTTAACAATAGAAATTTTAATTTAGGAAATTTATCAATGGAAATTTTAATTTTGGAAATTTATCAATGGAAATTTTGGAAATGATTAATAGAAATTTTGGAAATTGTTAATAGAAATTATGGAAATTATCAATAGAAATTATTGCTATGCCTCCACGAAAGTAATTAATTATCCTATAATTAATTAGACTATAATTAATTATACTATAATTAATGATGGAATAATTATTGTTCGAATTCGAAGTACTGTACTTTTTTCGTGATCCAAACACGCGGGCTCAATCTTTTGTCTTCAATTTGGTTATTTGAAAATTTTTTCATAAGAGAAAATAAAAATTTTTTCCCACATTTTGGAAAATTAATATTTATTTTTATTTTCTCTTATGTAAAAATTTTCAAATAACCAAATTGAAGGCAAAAGATTGAGCCCGCGTGTTTGAATCAGGAAAAAAGTACAGTACTTAGAATTCGAACAATAATTATTCCATTATTAATTATAGTATAATTAATTATAGTCTAATTAATTACTTTCGTGGAGGCATAGCATATGGAAATTTATCAATTGAAATTTTGGAAATTTATCAATAGAAATTTTGGAAATTTATCAATAGAAATTTTAATTTTGGAAATTTATTAATAGAAATTTCGGAAATTATTAATAGAAATTATGGAAATTTATCAATAGATATTTTGGAAATTATCAATAGAAATTATGGAAATTTATCAATAGAAATTTTGGAAATTTATCAATAGAAATTTTGGAAATTTATTAATCGATATTTTGGAAATTTTTTAATAGATATCCTTCAAAGGGCCTGAATCAAAAATGCAACGGTAAAAAGGAAAAAAAGAGCCCGAATCGATTGGATGGGCTATGGGCTATCGACTTGCATTTCTCATTCCCTTCTACGCATGTTGAAAGTTTTTTTTTTTTTTTTTTTTTTGAACTTTTTCCTGTTCTTTGCATTGGGTTGTAGAATAAATTTATGTCAGACAGAAACGTAATCCGGTTCCACGTTTTTTTTTTTTTTTTTTTTTTTTTTTTTTTTTCCTTCACCCTTTAAGTAGTTGTTTCCGGTTTCAAAATCTAAACGAGGCGTGGCTCCCAATGGACCTTTAGTTTATTGGTTTGATATTTCTCGTCGCATTTAAAGTAGGAGGGGTCCCCGACGATTTTTTTTAAAATTCCAACGAAATTAACCCAGAGCTCGCAGACTGTTTTTTTTTCCCCGCTCCTCTTTTTGAAAAGACGAATAAAATTATCGGAGGAAGGAATTGCATCAATAAGCTTTGAAATTCTTGATTGAATGCGACGATTTGTCAGTGATTGACTTGTATGGAAAATTGCGTATGGAGGGTCGCCGCGCTATGGAGGCGGGGGACTGCGCGCGCGCCGGGACGCCTAGCAATTCGAGCTAGTGGGGCAAAGTGGGGCAGGTCGGGGTTGTCTGGATCGATAAGCCGCGTCTGGTCTTCCCAGACTACCTCACCTCTTTTCCCTTTTGGTTTTTGTTTTCTCTTTTTTATTTTTTTATTTTACCCCTCCCCCTTTTGGTGTGTTTTTGCGGGGGAGGGGGGGGGGGAGGGTACGTAATTGCTTCATACAATAAAAAAAAAAAATTTTATATCGATTATTAATGTTTGAAAAAAAAAAAGAAACAAGGAGTGATGATTAACAATTGTAAAACGTTTAACCGGAAAGGTTAGATAATAAATTGTTGCATGTGTTAATTGCCATGTCATAATAAACTAGTGCCAAGTACCATTAGACTGACACATAAATCGATTCCGGTAACTTTTTTTATATTTTTTTTGTATATACCCTTCAGGGTTGTTATCGCAAAAATTTTCGAATTTCTTATAACTTTTTTTTTTTTTTTTTTTTTTTTCGTAGGTGCGTATAATCATAACAAAAGCTTTACAGCTCAGAAGTCGTATAAAACAAAGCAGAAAAGCGTTAACTTTGTGTTTGATTGTATCTGAAATGAACTTTTCAGCTTTGAGCTCGACGGACAAAGACACAAAGGAACAGTTGAAGCGATCATTTTATTTCAATACGAGGTTTAGTATCTAAAGCGAAAGATTCACGTCATTTTACCTAAAGGCTTTTGAAAAACCGAAAAAAAAGTAGAATCAAATTAAATTTTTGACACGATTATTTTTTACAGCCGAAGTGCGAAAGGGATTTTTTTTTGGCTTGATTACGGTAATATTAGGATTTATTTATTTTTTTTTTTTTTTTTTTTAATCGAAAAGAAAAAAAAACTGTTTTTGATTATGCAGATTTTCGTAGAATTTCTGAGCGCGAGACGTCGGAGCTTGTTGCCATGTTGGTATACATAATTAAATTTGACAATATCGGCTCAGTGGTCCGGATGAAACCAATGAATTTCCAAGTTAAATGGAAAATTGGAAAGGATCTATTTTGTAAACTTTTTGAATTCTAAAATCATTATGGTTGACTGCTCCGGTAAAGGATCGGAGAGTTAGGATGAAAGGACAAAGCTGGAAGGTCGCGGTTTTGATTCATAGTTGGGCAGCTTAAAAAAACAGTCACGTTTAATGTATCCGAAAAGGAAAAAAAAATGGGAGACTTTTTAGCCTTCCCTTTTGTTTTGTTCGAAAGTTTTAATCTGCCGTTTTTTTTTTTAAGTATTGGAATCCGGTGGCAAATAAAATTGACTTTTCGGATTCGATCGAAATACGAAAATACGGATTAATCGGTTATGTTTGGCGTTTGGGTTTGGATTATTATCATGGATCCACTATTATTTCAAAGACTTTTGAGAGGGGAAATGGTTGCAAATGATACAAAGTCAATTTGTTTAAGTATTGCAAAAAAAATCCGCACTATAGGCTCTATTTCAAAACCCTGACGTTCCTGATCCTGACGTCAGGGTTTTGACAAGTTCCCGCACCATATAGTGCCGTTCTATATAGAACGGCACTATAGAACTAAAGAACGTTCTATTGAACGGCACTATAGGGGATAAAAAAAACGGATTTTTTTAAATTCCGGAATATTATCTAGGCGTTCCCGACCATTTTATCTAATCCGTTTTCCTAAAAAAATAAATTCTTAATACATTTTTCCTAAAAATTTTGGTTTCTGAAATTTTTTTCCTAACATTTTTTTTTTTAATTTCCATTTTTCTACAGTTTTTTGATTCGTAAAATAAAATTTCCTAAAATGAATATTTGCCTTAACTTTTTAAATCCCTAAAGGGATTTTAGGAAATTTAAGTTTAGGGATTTTAAGAAATTTAATTTTAAGAGTCAAAATATTTTAGGAGAAATAAAAGAAAAACGTCTCGTACTCCTATAAGTCTTCTATAAATAGAAGACTTATAGTAGTACGAGACGTTTTTCTTTTATTATAGTCTTCAGCGCTCCTTTTAAAAGTATTTTAGGAGAATTAAAAATTTAAAGAAATGATTGTTGGGAAAATAGTTTTAGGAACCAAAATTTTTAGAAAAAATGGATTAGGAATTTATTTTTTTAGGAAAAATGGTAGGGAATCTTATCTAGGATAAAATTACAGAATTTTTGAGCTTCCCTTAAATTTGGGGGCCACCCTCTTACGGGGGGGTTCAGTTTCAAAAATCAAAACTTTATAAAAAATTATAAATATTTGTATATCTTTATAAATATTTGTAAATCTTTATAAATATTTATACAAGGACAAGCGCTTTAGGCTTCCCGCATTTTTTTTCAAACGAGGGGGGTTGATAAAAGTTTCTCTTAGTTAGAATTGAATTCTGTTGTAAAAATTGATCTGAGAACAAGGGGGCCGTCCATAAATTACGTTAGCATTATTTTGACCATTTTTACCCCAATCGTAGGTTTTCCTTTTTTTTTTGTACACCGAACAGTATACTTCATTTTTTTAAGGGGCAGATTTTTTGAAAAAATTTTCAAAAAAAATATGGATTTCGGGTCATTGTGTTGAAAATAGAATTCGGTAGAGGGGGTTAAGGAATAGTACATGCATTTCGCAACGCTATTTTCACTTATTTCTGACCCATCCTCTATTTGCAACACGAATTCCATAGCCTCTTATTTCCATAAGAGCCTGTGTAGCATAAGTAACGCTACCTTTGGCCCCCCATCCCTCCAGACCTTGAGTAAAACCAGGGCTGCAATTCCGATTAATTTTTTATTCGGAATGGGAATGGGAATCGAAATCGGAATCGGAATCTTCGGAATCCAAAAAAATATTTTTGATTCCGATTGACTTAAAAGCACGAAAATACAGTTATTATAGTTGACCAATTTTGGTTTAAATCGGAATCAGAATCGGATTCGGCATCGTTAAAATATTTGTTAGTTGGAATCGGAATCAGAATCTGAAAATTTTTTTCACCTTTTCGGAATCGAATCGGAATCGAAATCTTACTCATAAATATTCAAGATTCTGCGGAATCGGAATCAGAATCAGAATTGCAACCCTGAGTAAAACAGAAACAACCCTTTTTTTTGATCGGACAGTCTGCCAATAAAAAGTTATATATAAGAGGCTAACTATTAAGGGGGGTAGGAAGAAACGTTGCTTAGAGATCTCGATTCAGAAATTTCTGTCTGAGAGGAAAAAGCTACAGTCATATGTGGAAATTGAATTTAACGATGCGTTAAATATTTTTTTCGCTTTCCAGGAATTTCATGAAATTGAAATTCAACGCAAGATCATTACCCACATTAATAATGCACGGCAGCATCGGTCAGCAGCCGCCAATATCCTTTCTTATAGAGAAAAAAAAAAAAAACCCTCCATGGATTTTTCAGAGTCAATTAAAATGGTAATGAGATCTATTAACAAATGACTGCATGTGCGTAGAAAATCGAGAAGTTGAATGGTAAATGGCGACCCGACGTAACTGCAGTGGTCTGGAAACATTGTTGACTCTGATGCATTCACACGCGCGATTATTTTTTCTTCTTTTCTATTTTTTTTTTCTTTTCTTTTTCAAACTAGGTTTGAAATTTGATGTCATTCTCGGATTATTAGATAATCCCATGTTTGAAAAAACTTCCCAGACTTTGATCGGGATGAAGAGGGAAATAAAAAAAAAAATGAAGCAAAAAATCACGGAAAGAAATAATTCTTTTTAAACAAGATCCCACGAGTGGGATTTTGGAAAATAAAACTGGAAAACTGGGTCGGAAGAAGAGAAAAAAAAAAAAAAAAAAAAAAAAAACGAAAAAAATATCATAAAAAAAAGTCTCATTTCGTCCCGGGGTTTATTTACGTTTAATATGAGATTCGTTTTCTTGTCTAGCCACTTTTATGGGGTTGCAAAAATGCAGTGGAAATCGTTTGGATCTTTCGGAATCGATGGACTCTAAGATGGAATTGTTCTCTTGATGGATGACGTTTGGAGTTTTTTTTTTTTTTTTTTTATTATTAAAGTCTGGTAGAGACTTCCTGTCTATTAGTTTCTTAAAGTAAACCTGATTTCCATTTATCCGTGAAGTTGCATTTAGCCGTAATCTTTTTTTGTTTATTTTGTAAGTTTTTGAAGTAAAACGAATGACGATAAACATTCGAGGAAAGTTTTCCGACCGTTGCAGTTTTTTTTATAGAATTATTTTTTGTTTGGTGATTTAGTGGGATTTTGCAAATTCTATTTGAGTTTTTTCTTTTCTTTTTTTTTTTTTTTTTTCAGAAAAAGGAAACTCCGCGTCTAATTTTATGGAATTTTTGTTTGCGAAAGATTAGGACACTTCCAAATAGGGTTGCACACGAGTTTCGTGTTTCGAGCAAACTCGACTCGACTATCGAGTTCCGAGTCGAGTTACATTTTTGTGGGCCAGGGACGTCTTTTCAGATTTTTCTTGGGGAAGGCATGCCCCACCCTAAGGGGCATCCTAAGGCAAGACCCCCCAAAAGCCGCCACAAATATTTAGTCGCTCAAATCTTTATAGAGGGGGGATGAGCCACCCTTGGCAACTGAACCCTAATTTTTTCAGATTTTTTACCCGACGAGAAACTGTTTTGAACTTAGTTCCAAGTCGAAAAGTTCCCACAAAAAAAAAAAAAAAAAAAAAAAATCAATCTTTTTTCTTTTCTTTTTCTTTCTTTCTTTTTTTTTTTTTTTTTTTTAAACAGTCATTTCTTATCAGAAATTTTGTGTAGATCACGAATCTGAACTCCATTTCTTTTTATTTGGTCCGGTTTTTGAGCTAAACTAAAAAAATAAGGCAAACATTAGGATTTACCATGTTTTGTCACTTTACGCAAATTTTTTGCTCGTCTTTTTTTTTTTGGCTCTAGTTTGAAAACCGGACCAGATTTTAAAAAACCGATTTTAGATTCCTGATCTCCATCAAGTAAAATATCTGAAAAAAATTACGGTCCATATGTGCCACAAAGAGAATCGATTCCGGGAGTGCGCTCATTCAAATTTGAAAAATAAGGGACACCCTACTGGACAAGTGGTTCGTGTGACCCGAAATTGAGAAATCGTTTCCAATTTCCAAATCCAAAACTTGCGAAGAGGTGACAAAACGCATGGTCAACAATATCTAGTAGCAAAAGTTGGTAAGACAGTGACCAGAACTAGAAATATTGCTAATTTTCGAGCGTATAAAAGTTTATAGTAGGCTATAGACAGGGATTCCTGCCCAAATGCTGTTGGTGAAGGTGCTGTTGCTGACGAGTGTAAACTAAACATAAAAAAACAGCACTTAGGTTACGTTAGGTTCGGTTAGATCACGATTCGACCAAAAAAAAACAGCAGCATGCTATTGCAAAATCAGCACTATCACCGTCAGAAAAAAGCTCACATCACTGCCCCTGTACGCGATTTCAACGTAAGTCCATTTTTAAAAACAATGGAATAGAACCACTGTTTACGTAAGTTAAAAATAAACGACACCTATTGTTTACAAAAATGGACTTACGTTAAAATCGCCTACAGGGGCAGATCACATAAGCTAAAAATAGGCAGTAACACTTAGGTTAGCTTAGCTTACACTCATCAGTAACAGCATTTTCACCAGAAGGATTTGACCAAAGCTGCACTTTCACCAACGGCATTTGTCCAAAGCCTTTGCCAATAACGTTTGGCCAAAGCCGTACTTTTGCCAACAGCATTTGGCCAAAGCTGTACTTTCACCAGTAGCAATTGGCCAAAGCCGTACTTTTGCCAACGGCATTTGGCCAAAGCCATACTTTTGCCAACAGCATTCGACCAAAGCTGTACTTTTGCCAACAGCATTTGGCCAAAGCTGTACTCTCATCAACTGCATTTGGCCAACGCTTTATTTGGCCAACAGCATTCCTGTTGGGCAGGAATCCTTGCCTATATCCCACTGTTAATCAGTCGAGTTGGACTGAAATCTCGCTAGTCCTCAAGTTCGTGTTTAGTTGTTTTCGAGTTCAAGTTGAGTCAAATTTCTAGCGGAAACCAAATTTTCGTTTTTTTATTTTATTTTTATTTTTATTTTTATTTATTTATTTATTTTTTTTTTTTTTATTGCCTTGATTTCGTTGAATCGATGTTTCACTAAAAACTCGACTCGACTCGACTCCTGTACATCCCTTAACTTCCATGTTACCGGAAATATCTTCCACGTTCTCTTGCTCATTAGTTTGATTAAAAGACTTGGAGCAAGCGTCCATTTTTAATACTCAGCCCGACGGCAAAAACTTGCCTTTGTTTTTCCACCGACTTTTCTAAGAAAAAAAAAGGGAGATAATTCTTGAACAATACCGAAAAATATTGAAAAAAAGAACAAGTTCAAATTATTTTATGAAAATTGGAGTTTCGGAGAAATTCGAAAGCCACGGGGGAAAATCTCGGCTGACTTCTAGTTTAAAAAAAAATTCTCTGCTAAGGTTTTTCTTTATACATGAAAAACCCTGGGATGTCTTATTATATAAATTAAAAAATTCCATTTTTTTTTTAAATCCCCACGTTTTAATTTACGAATTCTTTACAATCCATATTAGCCGGAAAAAAAACGGGAATTTTAATTTTTTCCCTGCAGTTGTTCCCCACTCTTTTTTTTTTCAAATTACGCAGCGTACCGAGAGGAACTGTAGGGGGAGGCAATAAAAAAAAAAGTTAGGTTGTTGAGCTAGGTCGTCTGGCCCCGAAGCGACCTCGGATGACCTCGAGATCAGTGACCCCTTATTATTCCTCGATCCTTTTTCCCTATCCTTTCCTTGGGTTTGCAAAACATGGGCGTAATATCATTGATCCTAAGGGCAATTCAGCTTCTGTTTTTTTAGCATCTACATCTTTTTTTTTTCTCTCTCCTTTGAACGAAATGGGTTGCTTTGTATCTCCGTCTCGGTATTTTTTCATCCTCCGGGAAATTTCATATCCACGCGCAGTTTTTTTTTTCTTGCCCTTTTAAAAAAGGGAGGGAAGGGGAAGGTGGCATAGGAGGTAAGCCTCGTCCAATCTTAAAACTTGCGTTTTATCGCTCGACATATAACATGTTTAATTTAGATTAATATCCTTATCATCAAATTTTGATTGGTGGAAGATGTTTAATTTTTCAACGCCCTTTCTTACGACTAAAGTAAACACCGAAAGATTTTAACGGATTTTTATTTTTATTTAATTTTTTTTTTTTTTTTTTTTAATCGAAAAAATTGCGTTTGGGATAAGGAAAATGGACACGAAAAAGGAGATTAGCCGGCCAGACGGGTCACGTGATTCCCCGTTGCAGCTCAACCCAGGGCTCAGTTTCCCAACGGCGGAAATTAGGTCATTGCGTCTCCCTTTACGCTCTCATCTCAAAATCCCCCTCATTAGGACTACTTAATTAAAATCAAACGGTTATTATTAAAATACCGGCAAGGAAAGGCACCGAAATGCTAACGCTCAAATAGCACTCGAAGGGATTAGCTCCATCCGTGATTTCAGCTCCTTTTTACCCTTCAAATCCAGGTGAAAAACGTTAAGGGAACGCCCGAAGGGCGGTTTTGTTTGTTCGGAGACTAGAAGTTAACGATAAACTAACCGAACGCCGTTAAAGACGAAGGAAATTAGAAAACAAACCCCGGGAAAAGTTGATCTTTCCTTTTCCTTGTTTTTTTTCCTTGTTTTTTTTCTTCTTTTAGTTGAAAAAAAAAAAAAAAAAAAAAGGTTTGGAGGAAAACCTTTTTATTTTTCTTTTGTTTTTCCGTTACGCCTTTTATCGCCGTTGATGGCTATCACGTGTAAAGGTTTCTGAACGTGAGATCGTGGTTCCATCTAGAAATAATAAAGAAAAGCTATCGATTGTGGTGCAAGCTTTAGCCACCAGACCTTGCCGTGGGATCTAACCCTTCCGTTTTTCGAATTTTTCGCCAAATAAAATTCCTTTTCAGTAAAAAATTATGGAAGACACGTTTCTAAAAGTAATTTGAACCGTTCATTCTGAATCTAAAATCAAAATTTTGAAAAAACCAAAATCCAGTATATCGGAGCAGTTTTATTTTTAATAATTTTTTTTGCGCCATATTTGATTTTCCGAGTGGAATTTTATCATTCTGACGTCGGATATGAAATCAGCGACGTCGAAAACGTATAGAAATTTCGTTTTCCCGATCATTTTGCGGAAGGAAACAAATTTTGTGCGACATTTTGTATTGCGTGTATGTGTTGCGGGTTGCATATACTGAAAATTAATAGGCGTCTAATGCGGGTTTTAACGGGTCCCTGATGTGTTGTAGGCTAACTTTAAGTGCGAAAACATGAAAAAAGAAAGAAAAAACATTTGGGAAATTTTCTTCGATTTTCCGGGAAAATTTTACAAAATTGGGCAGTTAAAGGGTAAAGGAGAATTGGAAATGAGATAATGATATAAGATATGGGAAGCGATCTTCGATTTGGATCTTCCGCTTCCAACAGATTTTTAAATTGTTCATTTTTTTTTTCCTTTCTTTTTAAAAAAGGATGACTTTTGCGTGTTTGACAAAAATTGACTCCTCGGTTTTTGTGGCTGCATTTATTCAGCCATATTTGTCAAAAGGAAATTTCCAAATTTTTCGGGAATGGAGAATAAGTCGAAAATATGCGTAGCTTGGCTTAACGACACTAGAGAATGGTCGGGCTTCTCTTCCTTTTCTTCCTTACCGGAACTGCCAATGCATTATTTTTTTTTTTTTCGTGTATTGCCGGATGATGCTTATACAGGGTGTCTCTTTTTTCAGTGTGTGTTTAGATTTAAAATTCTTGTTATGACTTCAATTAAAAATTCTGGTTTCCCGGGAAATTTGAAATTCCGGGATTAGGGATATTCCATTTTTGAGATAAAACAAGGGGTCATGCAAGTATCACGTAAGTGCTTAACAGGGGAGGGGGGAGGGGGTTGATGGAATGCTTACGGAGGGGGGAGGAGAGTGGGGGGTATTCCATGTCTTACGTAAGATTTGAAACTTAAAAATTTTTAAAATTAAACAAAAAATTAATTGCTTTCAAATGAAATCGGAAGGTTTAAATTTTTGTTAACTTTAGCAAGGGACAACCTCTTTCCTCCACACCCCCCTCCCACCCTCTGTTTTTTGGGTGGCTTTTATTTTACAAATTTTTGAATATCGGGGAACACACCCCCTAATTCTTATACAGTAATTGAAAGAAGATTTCTCTGAACTTTTTCAGATTTTTTGGCCGTATTTTAGCCGTGTCCCCGAGGACCTGGAAATTTTGAAATTCCCGTAAACACCGAAAAATCAAAAATTATATTTTTATTTAAAAATGATTGTTTCCTATTCGAATTTTTATACAGATTACGAATATGAAGTTAGAATTTATTTATGACAAATGATCACTGGTGCTAGAAGACAAAATTATGAAGAGTTTCTCAAAAAATTGTGGCTATGGCAAATTTAGCTAATTTTTTTGAACTTATTTTGGCCTCCGTCATCAAAACCGTATGTGATATTTAATTTTTAACTGCATTTTCGTGATCTTCATAAAAATCCGAATAGGAAATAACCATTTTTACATAAATTTTTTTTTTGCTTTATCGACCGCAGGGAGAATAAAGCATTGTTTTTAGCACAAATTTCAGATTTTCAGTTTTTGATATTTTTACACGTTTTGAAGTCCCCTGATGCCGAAAAAGCAAAACTTGGATGGTGGCCGGATGTGTGTATGTGTGTATGAATGTATGAATATATGTGGAAAAAAAAGTGTCTGTCCGTCGAAAAGCAGAAAAACGAAAGAACGGATCTCGATGATTTTTGGTGGGTAGCAACTTCTAATGAAATGTAGATGCTGATTAGTTTTTGAGCCAAATCGGTTCAGCGATTCGGAAGCAGTGAGTGAAAATGTTAAATTTTCAACAATTTCAAGATCTTTTTTGACTATACATCGCGAACGCAGCCACCGATTGAGTCAGATTTTCGTACGGCAGTAGATATTCATCCAGATACGCTACCATTGAAATTTGGTTAAATTCTGTTGAGTGGTTCAGAAACGGTGAGCAGGGCTAAAAGTATGGGTATAGGACTAAAAACCGATATCTCCAACTTTTGAAACGTCACGATATGACGTCATCGATTACGTCAACAAAGCGATTTGGATGCTGATTGGCGGGTTCCTCGTGGGAGCTAACGAAAAACCGTATTTTTGAGAATATTTTCGGGGTCTTTAATAAAATTAAAATTATTTCCGAATCTGAAATAATTTTTCCAAAATTCGAATTCCTTATGGCCGTATTGCGGCTTTGGTGGACCTCTGATCAAAAATCTAACCGTGTTTTTGAGAATAGTTTCGGGGTTGAGGATTCCGAATCTGAAATTATTTTTCCGAAATTCGAATTCATTATGCCCGTACTCGGCTTTGATAGACCTCCGATCGAAAAACTAACCATATTTTTGAGAATTATTTAAATAGTCGATAAAGCAATTTGATCGGTTCTCCGATCTCATTTTTTTTTTTTTTTTTTGATTTTTAGATCTTTACGCACGGGGTTTGAAAATTTTAGGAATATATTAAAACTGTCATTATTTTATTTTATTTTATTTATTTTTTTTTTTAAACTCAGTAGAATCGATCAGTAGATGTAATAATTTTTCAGTAAATAATGTCGAATTTATCGGTAATAAAGTGATTCCTGTCTATAAAAAAGTTATTTCTTGTCAGTAAATCTTATTATTTTTATCAGTAAACCGATGATTAATGACTATTTTTTAAGCTAAAATGGCATCTTGAAGTGGCGTAATGACCTTAAAGTTTTTTAAAAGCTTATTTTAGGATTAAAAATTTTTTTTTTTTTTCGCTAAAAAATGTAGCGATTTTTGTCGGAAATTTTGCGTAGATTACAAATATGACGTCCAAAACTACTTCCAATGAGTAGTTTTTGAGTTATATTTTTGAAGTTCTAAAATTCTTCAAATATTTTTCATTCTTAATTTAAAAATCTTACTTAATTTTAAACTTTAAATATTCGGGATCTCAAAATTTCCGACAGGAACCTGTGGAAAAAAATCTATCTAAATTTTTTCTACTGAAATTTTTTTTTTTCAGTAGAAAAACAATTATTTATTTTTTGCCCTAATATAAGCTTTAGCTTTCAAAAAATCTCAAGGTCATTGCTCCACCTCAAGATGTCATTTTAAATACTTCAAGATAATTAAAGTTATTAATTAGTATCTTTCAAGGGCAGTCTCCACTTGATAACGTTCACCGCATTCGCGTTATCCGCCTTCTCGATGAACGTAATCGCAACGGAAGTTTTGTGGATCTTTTACCACGATTTTTTTGATCATCTTCTGCTTTTTTCTATTTACAAACATTAAAAATGGCGGTTTTGAAAGATGTTTTTACGGATTTAAAAAGAAAAATTTTAATTCGGGCATGGGGAAGGCAATAAATCTGTTCCAAAACAAATTCTGGGTAAGCCAATTTTGTATACTTAATGAAATATACGTTACTCTTTTTATGCCACAAACGTTTACGGGAGCAAAACCTGCAAAGTACTTCCGGTGCGATTACGTTAACCGCGATAACGGACAACGCGAAGGCCGTGAACGTCATCAAGTGGAGACTGCCCTTCAGAGGCAATGATTTTGATATCAAGCAATTTCTAATTCAAAAATTCGTATTTAGCAACAGAACCCTGCAAAACCAAGCGAAATTCATTGATATAATTTTGAAGTTTTTTTTCCTCCGCAGTGGCGTTAATGTAAATTTACGTTTTTAAAATTAAAAAAAAAAGAAAAATTTCAACAAAAAAAAAAATTTTTTTTGCACCAATCTACCGATTAAATATTGATAATTACTGATAAATAGTTGATTTTACTGACAAATGATTAAAATTGCTGATACTTTTTTAACTGACTGTATAAATACCGACAAAAAATATTTTTACTGACGCTTTGATAAAAATGCTTATATTTAATTAAAAAATACGGATATTTAATTAAAAAAATACTGACAACTTAAATAGATGCCAAAATTTTAGGTCCTCGAGGACACGGCTAAACGACGTCCATGTCCAAAAAATCTGTAAAAACTCTAAGAATCTTTCGGTTACTATAAAAGCATTAGGGGGTGCGTTCACCGAAATTCAAAAATTCGTAAAATAAGGGCCACCCTAGGGTATAATTACTCTACAATGTCGTTTGCCAATCTCCAAGTGATCCTATATGACTAGAAGGGAAAGGAAGCTTAATTTTTAACAGTTTCACATGACTGCATAATAGGGTGTCCCTTATTTTGCGAATTTTCGATTTTGAATGCGCACACCCCCCAAATCGGTGATGCCTTATGCACATATAAACCCTGAATTTTTTCAGATTTTTTACTCGACGGGAAAGCGTGCCGACTTGAGCTTAAAGTTTCGAGCTTTTCCAAAATTCGACATAAATCCTGTGGTAACTTCCGTCCTGTTGTAGTTAAAAAAAAACTTGTTTCACGTTTTTTGTAGGGCATTAGTTGGGCTATAACCCTGTTTTTACGAATTTGCTCTATCTTTACTCGTTGTCGAGTTTTCACGGGAAAACTCCGGGAAAAAAACACGTTTTCTAATAGGCAACCCGCAATCACATTTCTATTAACGTATAAGCAATGGATATGGGATAACAATCTAAATGCAGTATTAATTGGTATAACGCTTTTTGGAAGCTCAGTCCTTGCCTTTGGGGTTTATGTAACAATTTTTCAGCTTATTTGCTGAAGTCAAACCTTTGGCCAAATGGCAAAAAAAGCCAAACATTTGCATTTTCCATTATTATTTTTACTAAGTAACTTTTAATGTTATTTTAAATTCCATTTTTCTTCTCTCCTGCCTTTTTTTTTTTTTCTTGACTTCGACTTTTTGCCGCTGCTGAATTGTGCTGACGACCGTGAAGAAAGCATCGAGTGGGCTTGATAACACCGATGCATTAAGCTCGGTGGATGGCCCAAGTCATTTACCAGCAGAATTTTTTTTAAGATCCCAGCTGAAGCGGGTCGCTTAATTAATGAAAATCTCTGCAAGGAGTATATTTGCTTACTTTTAAAGCGTGGCTTCAGATCAGTATTCCCAAAAAAGCTCCTCCTAGAAAGACTTACAGAATGATAAAGAACACTGAAATCATACATTAACGATTTAATATCAAAAACTGCTTTTGCACCAACAACATGCTTTTTTACTGCCGTATGGTGTTATATTTAAGAAGTTTTTGCTAAGATGGCTTCTTCCGTTGATTCTTTGGCCATAATTCGCTATTCCACATCACGTTTCTTTCATAAAGATTTGCGTACTTAATGACTTTTTCAGAAATATACCAACATTAAAGAAAATTTCTAATATCAGTTTTTGATATTAATTTATCGTTGAAAGATTTGAGTATTCTTTATCATTTCTAGGAGGAGCTTTTTTTGGGAATACTGATCTGAAGCCACGCTTTAAAAGTAAGCAAATATACTCCTTGCAGAGATTTTCATTAATTAAGCGACCCGCTTCAGCTGGGATCTTAAAAAAAATTCTGCTGGTAAATGACTTGGGCCATCCACCGAGCTTAATGCATCGGTGTTACCAAGCCCACTCGATGCTTTCTTCACGGTCGTCAGCACAATTCAGCAGCGGCAAAAAGTCGAAGTCAAGAAAAAAAAAAAGGCAGGAAAGAAGAAAAATGGAATTTAAAATAACATTAAAAGTTACTTAGTAGAAATAATAATGGAAAATGCAAATGTTTGGCTTTTTTTGCCATTTGGCCAAAGGTTTGACTTCAGCAAATAAGCTGAAAAATTGTTACATAAACCCCAAAGGCAAGGACTGAGCTTCCAAAAAGCGTTATACCAATTAATACTGCATTTAGATTGTTACCCCATATCCATTGCTTATACGTTAATAGAAATGTGGTTGCGGGTTGCCTATTCGAAAACGTGTTTTTTTCCCGGAGTTTTCCCGTGAAAACTCGACAATGAGTAAAGATAGAGCAAATTCGTAAAAACAGGGTTATAGCCCAACTAATGCCCTACAAAAAACGTGAAACAAGTTTTCTTTTAACTCCAACAGGACGGAAGTTACCACAGGATTTATGTCGAATTTTGGAAAAGCTCGAAACTTTAAGCTCAAGTCGGCACGCTTTCCCGTCGAGTAAAAAATTTGAAAAAATTCAGGGTTTATATGTGCATAAGGCATCACCGATTTGGGGGGTGTGCGCATTCAAAATCGAAAATTCGCAAAATAAGGGACACCCTACTGCATAAGGACCGTCTTTAACCATTTAAAAAGAAAAAAAATAATAATCGCATAAATAAGAACAGGATTAAGTTGCCACCTTGTTAAAAACAAACACAAAACAACCCATTCATTAAAATATATATATTTGAAGACAGAATGCGAGTTTTATAAATAATGAAGTATCATGATACACACCGACAATTACAATAATCAAATCGAGATGGCCGGAATGTGTTAGTTTTGCGTAACCAACAATTTAACAATAGCTATGAAAAGATAACATATTTTAACTCGGTCTCAACCTGCAATTTAAACGCTTGTTTATCTTTCCTTTTTTTTTTTTCGTTTTTCAACGCTTCATTTCTCCGAAGATTTTGGCAAAATGGATAATTGGGATGTTTTCTTTAGATCCTCGACATGTTCCCTCTATCGAGACGGAGTTAATCATATCCAACTGTTGTCGTTTCATTTTCGAAACACGTCAACTTTCTCCATCCAAGCCCCACGTACGTATAATGGACAAGTTGCTAATTAAATCGGGAGAAAGGAAAGTCTCTCGTAGAAATGGGAAACATCCCAACTTTTTAAGAAATTATGAAACTTTTGATTCTTTGTTTGCTACTTCATTTGTCGGATGTTTTGTTTGTTGTATAACTTGTTTTACGAAGTTTTCCTCTCTCTCTCCCTCTCTCTCTCTCTCTCTCTCTCGCTCTCCCGAATTCAAACAGGGACGTCGTGTTTGTTCCAGTTTTCCAAAAACCGTATCAATATTCAATTTCATTTTGAAAAATGTATATTATATCGATGAAATACATATTAGGTTTTGCTGCAGGAGACAATAAAAAAAAAACGGTGACTGTATTAAACGATAAGTGGTCCTCTTGACAACCCCGAAGGGAGTCAATATTTGGCAAATAAAAACAGCGAATTCTAAGAATCGATCGAGATTAAAAAAAAGAACGGTTTTGTATGACATGTTTTATTTGTAAAAAAAACAAAAAAATCGTATTTACAGTTTTATTCACCATTAAAATATTAGAGTAATAGGCTGGTTGCTCCCCGTTTTAATATCGCGCTTCACTGTGCCCAAGAGACGCTTATAATTTTCTCTATTTAGGGCACTGGTCTCGGAGACAGTTAAGCAAGATTAAGTCTAGTCTCTTGCCAAAAATAAATCCTAATAATTCAAAAAGCTTCAGCAAACTCGAAACACATCCCACATGAAAACAATTCCGTAAAAAGTAATAAAAAAAAGGAAGAAAAATGTTCGAGCGGGTGTAACGGAGAAAAAAAAAAAAAAAAAAAAAACTGCATGGAGCGTTTTCTATAATCAAACATATGGCAGCGCTATCAAGTGGCTATCGGTGCTAGTTTATCAATGATGAGACTTAGGATTAATAAAATGATTTGGCATGGTCGACTGGAAAATGTTGGTCCGACGATCTGCCCGGGGCTTTTTTAAAGGTCCCTAGCAAGTAGCGTAACTAAATAGATTCGATATCCGTTAAAAGTGGATGGTTTTTAGCTGAGGCTTTCTATAACGAGTGCCGGAAACTGATTGATATTTTTTTTTTTTTTTGAATAGTGTTTTGCTGATTAAGTCAAACGGGAAAAAAAGTAGGGTTGCTTCACTATATTTCCAAATTTTTTTTTAATACTCCAGAAATTTAAGGAAAAATATCAGAAAACGAATCTCATTGGTTTTGGTCCCATTGGAAATGTTTTCAATTTTTAAACTTGAATTAAAAATCAACGAAAATTCATTACGATTGAACGTTCTCAAAAAAAAGCGCAAAATGAAATGAATCGTTAATTGCAAAAAGGATTCCCTACCATTTTTCTTAATCCATTTTTTCTAAAAGAAAATAACTTCCTAATCCATTTTTCCTAAAAAAAAGTTCTTAATCCATTTTCCCAAAAGAATAAATTTCTAATTTGATCCCAGAATTACACCCCCTGTCTTAAAACAGTTTTTAGGTTTGTTGAAAAATTAAAAATAAATTTCTAATTCATTATTCATCATGAAAAAATCCATTAATCTATCCATTAATCCATTAATCTTTGAAAATATCCATTACCATTAATCTATGAAAATATCCATTAATCCATTAATCTATTTTTCCTAAAAAAAATTCCTAATCCATTTTTCCTAAATAAAAATAAATTCCTAATCCATTTTTCCTAAAAAAATAAATTCCTAATCCATTCTCCCAATAGAAAATAAATTTCTAATCCATTATTCATGAAAAAATCCATTAATCCATCTTTCCTAATCCATTATTCCATTTTTCCTGGATCCTTAATCCATTAAAAAAAAAAAAAAAAAATTCCTAATCCATTTTCCCCGATTTTTCCTAAAAAAAATGAATTCCTAATCCACTATTCTTAAAAAAATAAATTCCTAATCCATTTTCCCAAAAGAAAATAAATTTCTAATCAATATTCATGAAAAAAACCATTAATCCATTTTTCCTAAAAAAAAAAAAAAAAAATTCGTAATCCATTTTTTTCGATTTTTTCTAAAAAAAAAATGAATTCCTAATCCACTTTTCCTGAAAAAATAAATTCCTAATCCATTTTTCCAAAAGAAAATTTTCTAATCCAATATTTATGAAAAAAACCATTAATCCATCTTTCCTAATCCATTAATCCATTTTTCCTGGATCCTTAATTCATTTTTCTTAAAAAAAATAAATTCCTAATCCATTTTTCTTAAAAAAAATAAATAAATTCCTAATTCATTTTATCCAAAAAAAAAAGTTTCTAATCCATTTTTCCCAGAAGAAAATAAATTTCTAATCCATTATTCATGAAAAAATCCAGTAATCCATCTTTTTCTAATCCATTAGTACATTTTTCCTGGATCCTTAATCCATTTTTCCAAAAAAAAGATTCCTAATCCATTTTTCATAAATAAGTAAATTCCTAATCCATTTTTCCAAAAAAAGTAAATTTCTAATCCATTTTTTCTAAAAATTTGGGTCCTAAAATTGTTTTCCTGAATATTTTTTTTTCTGATTTTTAATTTTTCTACAATTTTTTACTCCTAAAATAAAATTTCCTAAAATAAAAAATCTAAATCTTCCTAAAAATTTTTTTATTTTAGGAAGATTTAGATTTTAAAATCAGGAAAAAAATGGTTAGGAAAAAAAATTTAGGAACCAAAATTTTTAGGAAATGTGGATTAGAAATTTATTTTTTTTTAGGAAAAACGGATTAGGAGAAATTGTTGGGAACGATTTGAAAACTCTTTAATGGCGATTTATTTTGATTTGAAATAATAATGGGTGCTGATTTTACCGAAGCAGCTTCGGATACTATTTTATTGGAGCTTCTTTCAAATTGTTACCAAATAATGGATCAAAACGGTATTTACCCATAGTTGTTTTAACTCATAGTTATAATTGTAGATAATCAATTTTTTTATTTCAAAACAAAAACAACCGCCATTAAAAATTTTTAAACATTTAACTCACTGTTGTTTTGAACTGGTTATTTGTACGGAACGATAAAAACAACCGACGCCTTTTTATTTTGCGCTTTTTGAAAACGTTCAAATCGTACTGATTTTTAATTGAAGTTTAAAAATTAAAAACATTCCCAATGAGACAATAACAAATGAGATTCCTATTCTGATATATTTCCGTAAATTTCTGGACTATAAAAAAAAATTTTGGAAATGAAATAAAACAACCCTATTCAAATCGAAAACGAATTTATTTAAATATAAGATTTAATAACGCAAAATGAAATCTTTTTTTTTCCCGCAGGATGTTCGTGCATTCCTCTTTTTATTTTTTTTTATTATGATACGATGACAGGATCAAAATTAGGCGTGAAAACCTGATAACATTAAAACTAGGTACGATACTGCGGCATATTCATAATGCAGATGAAATATTGGTTCGTGCACTAGAGATTTGATATCTAGTTAATAGTTTTTATTAGGTTTGTGTGCGTGGAGAAAGCCTATCCCTGGAGTAAAGCATGTAATCACGTTGATAGTCAATCGCGATAAAAATGTTGGGAGTCGTGCATGTCCGCAACTTTTGCTAACTCCCTTATCCGATCCTGAAAAAAAAAAAAAAAAAAAAAAATTAAAACGAGCGATCCGGCGTTGCAAAAATTCCCCCTAGAATAGAAAAACTCGTTCATATTTTTGTGAGCCGCGCTCTTTTGAGGTATTCCTTAATTAATTATTGACCGGTGGAACATTAAATAAGTTGTTTGGACTTTGAAATATTTCAGATTGGTTATTAGGTAAATCAAGTTGGAAGAAGAACCTTTGTAATTAGTCTAATGAAAAACCGAATTCTTGTGGGCTGAACGGGGAGTTGCGGCTATTTGCTGCTCTCGATTTTCTTGAATCCCTTGGACTTCCATCTTGTCCGACCTCAATCCCTAAATATTGTAAGCTTACTTAAAGTTCGAGAGCACTGCGCTAAAACTTTCGACTTATGAAGTTGAGAGAGAATAATTACTGAAGTTCTGAAGGGTCGATTGCTGAGTTGCGACTGTCGACTGTCAAGTTCGAACTTGACACATGTAATGTTAGGATGGTACTTACTAGGATTCTTTTCTCGGATGTATATAAGTTATAGGGAATTGGTAGCATACTACCAGAGAAATTTAACTGTGCCACGTTTCAGCTCAGTCGGGCATCGTTAAGAGGAGGCTTCACGAATACCGGAAGTGCAAGTTTCAACTTGTCTGAAATGTATGGGAAAATATATGGAGAAAAAAAAAATTGCTGTCGAAAAACTATGATTTAGTTTTCTTGGTTTTTGTTGTTTGAAACAAGTTGAAACTTGTACCAAAAATACAAGAAAAAGTCAAGGAGTTCGTTAGATGCCAAAAATTTGATTTTTTGGGTTAGACAAAAAAATCATTCCTTTGGTATTTCGAAGCTCAGATTCTAATAAATTAAATAACATGTGCTGCCTAATCGGATTTAAATAAATAAAGGGTGAAAACCTGGCAGTGCACGGATCTTTAGCTAAATATTTCTAAAATTATGCCAAATTCAAGTTCAAAGGCCCAAATTTATGCATTTTGGTTACTTTAGGCCATTAGTTTGAGCCGACTTCTACCTTCTTTTCTCCAACGGAAAAATATGTTTCTAGGCTATTTTTTTGCGTATTTTCACGTGGTGATAGCGAAATTTTGGTCCAGCCGGGTGTTATGAGTGAAAAAATATTTTTGCGATTTTTATGATTTTGGCCATTAAATTTGGCCGTTTTCGCCCTTAGGGTCCCAAAGCGAAATACATGATTTCGGGCCAATTTTTTGCGGACTTTCACATGGTGAAGGCGAAATTTTGGTCCAGCGTAGTCTTTGTGGCGAAACAAATTTTTTGCGATTTTGGCCATTTTATGGCTACTTTGGCCGTTGGGGAAAAAACTAAAAAAATACGTATCTAGACCAGTTTTTTGCGTACTCTCACGTGGTGATAGCGAATTTTGGTCCAGCCGGGTGTTATGAGTGAAAAAATATTTTTGCGATTTTTATGATTTTGGCCATTAAATTTGGCCGTTTTCGCCCTTAGGGTCCCAAAGCGAAATACATGATTTCGGGCCAATTTTTTGCGGACTTTCACATGGTGAAGGCGAAATTTTGGTCCAGCGTAGTCTTTGTGGCGAAACAAATTTTTTGCGATTTTGGCCATTTTATGGCTACTTTGGCCGTTGGGGAAAAAACTAAAAAAATACGTATCTAGACCAGTTTTTTGCGTACTCTCACGTGGTGATAGCGAAATTTTGTGAGGCGTCATCTTCGCAGCGAAAAATTTTTTTTAAATTTTTGGCCATTTTTTTGGCCACTTTCTTGTTCAACGAAAAATGTAGAAGCACATGTACTTGGCCAATTTTTGACGTGCTTTTTGGCTGTCATAGCGAAATTTTGGTCCGGCGACGCTAACACGAAGAAAATAATTTTTTTTCTCTTTAATTGGCCATTTTGGCCAATGGGCCATTTTTTTAAAAATTAACAATTAAGTCCTTAGATAGCCCTTTGAAAGAGCTTTTTTTTGTTTTTTGGATTCTTCAATCGGACAGCCCATTCTCTGCCAAGAAAATAAAAATTGAATTAATACTCCCATCCCCGCCTCAGAAACGGCTTTCATTTCGACCCTAATATTTGGCCTACTTTACTCCCTCACTAGTTCCTATCGATGGGTGAAAGCCCAAAAAAAAATTCATTTTGGGGCACAACCCTTATGGTAGCCCGGTGGTAGCCTTTCGGGATTTGGTTCTTCTGTTAGCTCTAATTAACCATAATAATGGTTTTTTTTTGGATTTCGGGCTCAATTTCGGGTCCCTGCTTTTTCGAAAGCTCAAAATAGTCTTTGAATTTGAGCTTTGAAATTCGTTTCGGTGACTTTACTGACCCCTTGTTGAAATACGTAGGAACACAGCAGTTTTTTTTTTAGGAAAAAGGAAACGATTTGAATCGGTACTTGATTTTCATGCGATTTCGCTAAATTTTGGAGTTTCATTTTTTCCCAAAAAAAGAAATTTTTTTGTTTCGGCTGATTACGTTGTGTGTGGGTACCTTTTAAAATTTTACGAGTACTTAACTACCAGTATTGTGGAACATATGGTAACAAGATCACGTCTGCGAGATTTTGATCTGATTCTAGTGTGGCTAGAAGCGCAGATGGTGTGTCCATGATAAGTATGTTGGTTGCCGTGATACTCTCATTACATTTCAGCATTTGTCATGCCTTGTTATCGTACCATACATCACATATATAGCAACCGGGGAAAAAAATCTTAAGGCGGTCTTTCTTCCTACCTGTGTTTTTTTTTTTTTTTTTTTTTTTTTTTTTGTAGTCATTTAATTCTATATTCCTTTCTCTTTTTCGGTTCTCCCGGTTTGCTTGCATATTCATCAAAACTTTATTTTTTTTCTCGTCTTTTGATGCGGATTTTGGGTGTTGATTGAAAATAATGTTTACACGAACTTTAAATGATAAAATATGTAACGGGGTAAAAAATATTTTTGTGGGGCCCGCCTTTCAAAAGTCTAAGAAAAAATCAAAAATATTGTGTGCAAAACCTGAGCGCTGTATCTCTACTTTAACAAGTGCCTGTAAACACTTCGATTTTCCCAATTAAAATGCATAAAAAATTTTCAATTTTTAAAGAATTTTTTTTTTTTTTGCATTTGAAAGTTTTAATCATTTCCTTTTGTTCCGTTTGTTCCAGATCCCCTTTTTCCCTGTCTTGCGGTTACTGTAGACATCTTTTCTTCCCGAATACCATTATGCTTCACTGAATCCATGGCTTTTTATCCCGACGAACTTTCTCCTATTGATCGGTTACGAAACGCCGCCAATGCCGATTTTGCGGATATAAATTTAATTTCAAAGAGCAGGCGGCAATGGAAATCTTTGATCCTTGGGAAAAAAGATGCGGGGATGAATAGTTTCGCAACTATAACCGAAGAAAAAGAGGAGGAGATTTCAAACGACGGAAGCCAACCGAGCAACGGGAATCGGACGGGTTTGTCAGGGACGAGCGTTCAAAATAAAAGGATAAGTTTCCCGAAACCCCGGAAATATATAAGCGGGGACAGGTTGGACGAGGAGGAAAATCCGGCGCCGAAAAAACTCAACTCTCCCGTTTACGGGGAAAACGCGAAAGCGAATCTGGCGGAAGTGAAACAATTAATTAGAGGGAAAAAAGATAACGATTTTGGATTCCCGAAAACGGAAGCGGATCCTAATTATTTTGGAGGAGATGACCCCGGGAAAAAGTGGAAGGAGATGGCGACGACCTCGGCACCGTTGTTGGGTTGGCCTAAAAAGGAGGAGACTAAAACTTCGGATGCACCGAAAGGGAAATTCACGGAGAAAAAAAAGTCTGGAACGGCTCCCTCGATGAATTCGGTGAGGAGCTCTGACTCCAAGTCTCAGAAAAAGACTCAGGTGAAATCCTCGTCGAAACAGTCTCCGCCTGAAGAAGAGAAAAAAATGCCGGAGAAAAGTGCAAAGGCTTTAAACATGCGGGACGTGGTTAACGTTTATAAAAATTTAACATACGGTTCGAAGGAGGAGATAAAATCATTCGTGGAGAAATTATCATTCGTCAAAGATGATTCGACCGATAAAGATAAATTATCCATGATGAATTTAAAAGCGTTGGAAAATAAGTTGAAAGACTTCGGTAAAAGGCCGAATAAAGTCGAAGAGAAAAAAAAACCGAAGGAAGCGAAGAGGAAAGGGAAATCGGAAAAGCAAAATTCCAAAGCTCGTATAGAGCAGTTGGCCAGGCATAAAGTGGTCAAAGTACCCGCGACTTTAAATTATACTTATTCCCCGGAGAGTCGGAGTTTGAGTTATGCAAGTTCCGACAGGGAACAGGTTTTATCGAGAAGGAACAAGAAACAAAACGAAATCAAAGTCCCCTGGAAATACGTTGGGACTCAAAGCGTTTTGGATAAAAATTATTTGGTGTACCCGAGTATCCCGAATACGCCCCCGAAGAAAACGAAAAGGAAGTCGTCGGAATCTTCGAAAAATAACGTAAGGAAGGAAGAGAGGAAACCACAACAGAAACCGAATTCGACCAACAGAGCGAAAACATCAAACGAGTTTAATAGGAAAAGGCCTAGTTCGATAATGAGATTTTCGGGATCTAATAAAAACATGAATTCTCGTCCTTCTGCCACGACCGTTTGTAAAATTGAATTCCGGCCAACGGGGAAGATTGGTGATTTAGATCCGGATGATCCGAGCTTGCTTGTCTACTTACACGGTACGAAAGCGATTAACGTTAAATTGCCCTACGCCGATAAGCAATTTTCTCGGGTCAAATTTTTTAGAAAATATGGCTCACGCGTACCGCTGATCAAAGGTGTCGATAGAGACGCTTTTAGTAATGATTATCAACAAAACGTTTCCGTTAAAAACATCCGTCTACCGTCTGAGCTATCTAGATATAAGTTTGAGAAGTTGTTAGATTTCGACGAAGATATTCAAAATCTTAATGATTTTTTGAACGGCCAATCGATGCAAGGGCCCAAGAGGAAAACGAAAAATTCGAGTCCGAGGGAAGAGTCCTCGACTAAATCAAGTCCGAAAGTCTCACCGGATATGATAATCGAAGAGATCTCTCAAGATATCGAAAGTTTGAGGTACTTACCGGATACGGAGGAAAACAGGAAAATCATTGCGAAATTCTTCGACGAATTAGACCAGAAAATTGAAATGACGAAAGCTGAGAAGTTCGTTGAAAATGCGGCGGATCATTATGGTCAAATGATACCTATCGTAGGTTATTGAATGTTTCGGTATTTAGTTTGGTGAAAATTATCAAGTGAATATTTATAATTATGGGATATAGGTTCTTTTTTTTTTTTATTAGTGCAAATATAGTGGAAATATATTGAAAGTATTTTGAGTAAGTGGAAATAAGCTACTGGTAACTCAGACATAAGGGGTCGTGCATAAATTACGTAAGCATGGTTAGGCCTTTTTTGCACGCTTTATCCTATTTCGCCTATGCTTAGCTTATGAGTAAGATGTCAAATTTGGACCCCCTTCCCCCTAAATGGGCTTACGTAATTTATGTACGACCCCTAAAGCCCTCCTTTTGCATATTACGTTTAAAAATAAACTTGAAGAAAAAAAAAGAGCATCATTTCTGAGCTGCCGATATAAGGAAATCGATTCATTGGGGTGAAGTTATGTAATTATTACTTCTGAGCAATCCATAGTTTTAAAAACCATGGTTTTATAGGCGCTGGTTCCTTAAAATAAAAGCTTAGCGGTCGCCCATAAATTGCATTAGCATTATTTGGGTCATTTTTGACCATCTCCCCCCTCCCGTCTCCTTAAAATTTTCCTTTTTCTTAAAATTAATATTAAACATTAAAAAAATCTGAAATTCTTTGGAACTTTGGCAAAGAAAAGGTTTGAAACGCATTTGGGCAACGCATTTCACTGCAAAATCACTTGATAAACTTTTGATAAAAACTATTTGTAACAATCAAAAAACATTATTTATTTATTTTTTTAAAACAACTAGATTTTTTAACATTTCTCAATAAGAACAATTTTTTAACTTAGGGTGCAAATTCACTATGGAATGTTGGACCACCATGTTGATACAACAAGTTGGATTAACATGTTTTACCAACTTGCTTGACAAACGAACGAATAGACTATTGCAGAATTTACTCCTAGGGGTCGTACATAAATTACGTAAGCATGGGTTAGACCCTTTTTGCACGCTTATTCCCATTTCGCCTATGCTTAGCTTATGGGTAAGATGTTAAATTTGGACCCCTTCCCCCCTAAATGTGCTTACGTAATTTATGTATGACCCCCTACGCCGAAATTAGTGTGGAATGATGGTCCAACAAGTTGGTAAAACATGGTACAACAAGTTGGACCAACGTTCCGCACTAATTTTGGCGTAGGAGTAAATTGTGCAATAGTCGATTTGTTCGTTTGTCAGAGTGCATATTCACTACGGAATGTTGGACCAACATGTTGGTATAACAAGTTGGACCAACATGTTGTACCAACTTGGTATATAACAAATTGGTATAACAAGTGTGTTGGTATAACAAGTATGTTGTACCAACTTGTTGGACCAACATTCCACACTAATTTCGGCGTAGGAGTAAATTCTGCAATAGTCGATTCGTTCGTTTGTCAAACATGTTTGTCCAATTTGTTGTACCACCTGTTGGTCCAACATTCCATAGTGAATTAGCACCCTTAAACATGTTGGTACAACAAGTTGGACAAACATGTTATACCAACTTGTTGGAATGTTGGACGAACTTGTTGTACCAACATGTTTGACAAGCAAACGAATCGACTATTGCAGAATTCACTCCTACGCCAGTATTAGTGTGGAATGTTGGTCCAACAAGTTGAGGCAACAAGTTGGTATAACATGTTTGTCCAACTTGTTGTGCCAACATGTTGATCAAACATTCCATAGTGAATTTGCACCCTAAGTTAGATATGTAAAGCCCTCCCCCCCCCCCCCCCTTCTTATCAAAGTTAGCATTTTGAATATCCCCTCCTCCCTAACGTGCTAATGTAATTTATGGTTTTGGTTTTTTTTTTTTTTCTGCAACATTTTTCTTGTTCAACTGCTTGATTTTTTTTCTTTTTCCCACTTGGTTTTAATCATTTTTTCTGCCAGAGAGATTACTTTTTTTTTAAATATAAAAAAAATAAATTCCTAATCCATTTAATTTTAATATTTTATTTTTAATTTTAATATGAAATAAATAAATTTCTAATCCATTTTTTCTAAAAATTTTGGTTCCTAAAGTTTTTTTCCCAACCATTTTTTTTTTTCTAATTTTTAATTTTTCTAAAATATTTGATTGCTGAAATAAAATCTCTTAAATCTCTTTGGGAGCGTTCAAGTATTACGTAAGACCGAAAGGGGGGGGGAGGGGGTACTCGAAATTCTTACTATTTCTTACTTGGGGGAGGGGGGGAGTTTGGCAAATCTTACGTAAGAATTTCCATTATAACTTATTGTTCAAATTTTTTTTAATTTCAAAAAATTAGGCCTAAGTTGTTTAAATTTTTTTCGATGTCTAAAGTAGAAAAATTTTAAATTTTTTTCAAACAACTTCAAGAAATAAAACTTTATTTTTTTATGAGATTTTTTTGCCAATTGTAGCCATCTGCAGGGATATGAGTATGAACTATAAATATAATATTTAAGAAAAATATTACTCAAATTAAAATTGGCGCTAAAAAAAAAAGGAGGGGGGGGGGGGTCCTCGAAAATCTTACGTATAATGATAGGGGGGGCTCAAAGAAATCTTACTAATTCTTACGAAAGGGGGGGAGGGGGTCCAAAAACCCGAAAGAAAGTCTTACGTAATACTTGAATGTTCCCTTTAGGGGTTTAAAAATTTAGGGATAATATTCATTTTAGAAAATTTTATTTTAGGAATCAAAAAATGTTACGAAAATTGAAAATTTGGGAAAAAATGGTTAGGAAAAAAATCTTAGGAACAACAATTATTAGGAAAAATGGATTAGGAATTCAATTTTCAGGAAATACAGATTAGGTAAAATGCTCGGGAAATATTTTTGACATCATAAATAAATTTGTAATGCTAATAAAACTAGGGGCCATTCAAGCATTACTTAAACATGACTTTGGTGAATTTTAACCCCCCTTCCCCCGGTTGTAAGATATTTCGCCATACTTAGCTTATGGCGAAGATGGTTAATGCTGACTCCCCCCGAAAATCTTACGTAATCTTTGAACGTTCCCCTACCGGTATCACGGTATTCAAATTTCCTATGGATACCGGTATTGCAATCCCCTGTAGACTTTCATTTTGTAATTAATTAATTAATTAATTTTTATTCTAATAATACGTTTTCTGTTTAAAAAAAAAAAAAATTGCCAACGTTACAAGAGAGAAAAAAAAATTTTACCTAAGCAATTTGAATCAAAATAATTAAAACGATAATTTAAAAATAATTAAGGTGAGAAGAAAATTGAGAATGAAAATGAAAATGTTCATGGAATGAATCATGTTTAAACACGCTGACGGGATTAAACTCATATCTTTCTTAATCCACCAATCAATCCACCAAAAATTGCTGAAGCAAAATATTAACATTTGGCATTTTTTTAATTTGAATTTTTTTGAAAATTTATTCTCATTTTTGAGATCCGGTACTGCAATAATAAATGACCAGATCCAATTCATTTTCATCCTTATATTCGCTTCCTTCGCAAGATGTTAGATTTGGATAACAAAGATGACCAATCGAACTGAAAGATCGTGGACCACCTCCCCGGGTCATATTGCATCCGATGTCATGTGTTTCTGCATGACCACGTTTTTTCAATTCAACAAGATGCACTCTTCACGATTTTAGGACACCGCCTACCTCGACTTTATAAAAATAGAAATGATAAAAAAAGGAACGGAAAGAAGAAAAAAAAACCTGCGTGTGTGTTGCTGTAAAAAAAATTGCAATCCGCAATTTTGTTTTTAGCTTTAAAAAAAAAAAAAAATGGAGAGGAAAAAAATGAATAATTGATTCTCCGCTTGGGTCCGCGAAGCGACGCTTGGATCATCCCAGCACCATATCCGGTTTTTTTTTTTTTTTTTTTTTTTTTTTTTCACTTTTTAGTTTTTCGAATGGGGGTTGACTCCATGACATGCAGACTTTGCGTGTCGATCAACAGTTTCTAGCAATCGGGAAAAAAGGTAGATAACGTATTAAGGAATGGGTAATTTAAGTAACGAAGTGTAAAATGGTAGGAGGGGCTAATAAGCAATCTGCTATCATTACCAGAACACTAATGCACTAAAACAAACATGGCATGCAATTACCGCATAACTTCGGGACATGCGGAAGAAAATAAGAGCGCGGTTCGTTAAACTACCGCATGTGGATGAAAATTACATACTTTTTTTTTTTTTTATTTTTTATTTTAAGTTTGGAGATGAGTGGAATAGGAACGGATTTTAGTCTGAGCACTCAGATATTGTTTTTCTGCGTTGTAATAATTTGAAGGATGTGGAATTTTACAGGGGGATCATCGTCATAGAAAGCTTGGCGTAGGGCCTGGAAGCTTCATGGGAAGAAAAGAAAAATCTGAAGGGTTGCCCTGATTAGGCCTAGAACCTATTTATGTATAAAATTTGGGAACTCTTAAGGACCGGAAACACGCAAATTGAAGTTCTTTTTAAGGAAGTAAAAGCGATTAAAAACCACGAAAATTGTCCGATTTCAGTTTGTTAAAAAAGTTGTTTGGATTGTTAAAAAAAGTACAAAATCAGACTCAGATCACATGGAAACGGACGATTTTTCCCTCAATTCACCTAGAAAAATAAGGACTTTTATGCACCATTTTTTAAAAATAAGGACTATTAGGGGCTTTTCTCTAGAAAATGTGAACTGTAAAAGGACCAAGTTCGAGGCTTTTTGATATAAAGTTTCAAGTGATTTTTTCCCCCAACTGTCTTTGATTTATTGACGTAGGACTAGGTCTTGGGGCTTGGTCCTTAGGAAACCTGTCTGTCTGTGCGTGTGTCCGGGTGTCGTTCTTCAATTTTATTTTCTTAATTTTCTGTTATTTTAAAGTAAAATTGGCAAGAAATTTTCTAAAAAATTTTCGAAAAGTTGGAATTTTACTTTAAAATTGGACGAGATGAACGAATGCATGGACTTAGAAAATCTCTTGTAAATTTTCAAGAAAATTTTCAAGAAACTTAACTTTTACAAGAAACTTAAAGTTGCTAAAGCAAGGACTTAAAAATTTCTTGAAATTTTAATTAACTCTTTTTAAATTTTCGCCGTTTTTTTTTTTTTTTAATATCAAAATTAGACTACACGAAGAAAAACAAGAATTTGGAAATTTTAAATAAAATGTTCACTACTTTTTTTAATTTTGTCCTTTTTTTGTTTAGCCAAAAACATGAGCTAAAGCAATGTTTTAATATTAAAATGTTAACTTTGAAGATTTTAATTAAAATTTTGACTAATTTCTTTCAACTTTTGACCTTTTTTATCAAAAATTTTAGGTTTAACGTGCTGGGAAAAAAAGTTATGTTTTTACCAAAAAAATTCGAATTTTTGATCAGATCGAGCAAAAAAGAAAAAGCGCCTTAAAATTTTTTAAATCGTTTCATAGTTTAAGTTTAGCAATATTAGGACAGCACCCCAAAGGTATAGTCCTAATATGCCCCCAAATCCCAGTCTGATTTTTTAGATATGGATACCTGGGTTGAACAGCTTTCTGAATTTGTGCCTGAAAACTTGGTTGGAGCCCCAAGCCGATTTATTGAAATTTATGTCCCGTGTCAATACTTAAGGGGTATTGTCAAATTTTTACTATTACTTACGACGGGGGTGGGGTAGAGGATATGATATGGGCAAAATTTTGCTGGCTTATAATCGAGTGATCCCAAATGTACATTATTAGATTTTCGGAGTTTTTTTTAGCCCAATCACAAATCGTTTTGTTGAACATATTTTGACTTTAAAATGCTCAGCAATCAACCACTTCTTTTTTTTTTTGCTTAAAGTTGCGTTTTTTTGTATTTTTTAAAGGTTTCTATCCTTTTCTGATTTCTCATGACTTTATCTGACGTCTTTGCTTTATTTGCAGCTTCTGTTGGGCTCATGTACTTCTTTATTAATTTCTAAAAAATTTTTTATGTTTCTTCAAATCGTTTTATTTTTTTATCCGTCATTGATTTATGTATCTTTATATTTTTTTTGTTTGCAGATGATTCGTAATGCAGAAGAATATTCAAAGTGGTGGAGGAAACTCCGACAACCAGTCCGCCAATTTCGGAACCTGACGGAGCGACGTTTTACAGAATTTTCTCCATTTTATATTTCACATCATCCGTAAGGTAAATTAATCTGTTCTAATTTTTTTGCATTGTTAGATTAAATTCTTGCATGCATAACCCCCATGAAAGTGTTTTTGGGGTTGTTAATACAAATATAAAGTCCGTTTTTGGATCGAAGCATTTTCCGAACCAAGGGAGGTAGTATTAAGTAGGACCCCGACTGGAATTTTGAAATTTGGTTTTCAGTATTATTTTGTACTCGTTTAGTGCTGTTTAGTACCAGGAAAATAAAACTTTGTATCTTTCTTTATCCCCGAGAAAAACGGGATAGAAGAGTCGGGGTCCAACTTAATGCTGGACCCTAAAGTTGAGCTAGTGCAGTCCCTAAAGTCCAGTCTTAATCCTGGTCACTAAAGTTTGGCTTTTGCACTAAAGTTTTGTATTCGTTTAGTACCAGGAAAATAAATGGTACAAAGCTTCATTTTCCTGGTACTAAACGGTACTAAACGAGTACAAAATAGTACTGAAAAACCAAATTTCAAAATTCCAATGTCAGGGTCCTAGTTAATACTGCCGCCAAGAAAACCATTCATTTTTTTTTTTTTTTTGGATGGAAGACTACGACTTCCATGATAGTTTTGTCGTGTCCGGTTGTCTTGGTGTTTTGACACCGAGCTTTAAAAAAAACGAATTTTTTTAAAATTTTCGATAAATTTTTCAATAAAATTTTATCAGAAATCCTTGATGATATTTAAAAATTATTTAAAATTTTGAATGAAATTTATAATAAAATTTTTTACAAAATATTGTAAATTTTTGACTAATTTTAAGAAAAGAGGGAACATTTTTAGAAAACTTTTTGGCTTTTGATGATTTTTGATAAAAAATTTATTGAAAAAGGGGGCCACGTGGACTAATATCAGGGTTCGGAGGATTTAGGGAAATCATTAACATTTTTTTAAACGAACATTTCGATAATTTTTGATTATTGAAAAAATTTATCTAATATAATAATTTATCTGGAAGTTTTTCATGAAAATTTCTTGGGACAATCAGGCACGGACTAGGGCGCCGAGCTACCGGGGAAATCCCGGTACGCCTTTTTGGATGTAGCACTCTGGCGCCCTTAATTCTGTTTCGTTCCCGACCATTTTTCCTAATCCGCTTTTCCTAGAAATTTTGGTTCCTAAAATTTTTTTCCTAACCATCTTTTTCCTGATTTTTAATTTTCCTAAAATTTTTGGATTCCTGAAGTAAAATTTCTAAAAATGAAAATATTTTTTAAATCCCTAAGGGGATTTTAGGAAATTTAACTTTAACGATTTTAGGAAATTTTATTTTAGGGATTTTAAGAAATTCTATTTTAGGAATCAAAAAATTTTAGGAAAATTATAAATTAGAAAAAAAATAGTTAGGACAACAATTTTAGGAACCAAAATTTTCAGAAAAAATAAATTAGGAATTAATTTTTTTTTTTAGGAAAAATGGATTAGGAATTTATTTCTTTAGGAAAAATGGATTAGGAATTTACTTCTTTAGGAAAAATGGATTAGGAATTTAATTTTTCGGGAAAAATGGTAGGGAATCTTCTGTTCGATTATCTTGTTCAGCATTTAAATTTTTGAAAACTTTGGCGCTCCTTCCAGTCCGTAGCTCGCGCCCTAAAAAATTCCCAGTCCGAGTCTAAGGACAATGGAGCCAAAAATTCTGGAAGTAGTCCTACGTAGGGATATGCCTCATATCCCCTGACAGTTATTTTTTTGGACTGTGTAACCTCGAAATTTTAATCGGTCTAAAACAAGCGAAAAACAATGGCGCTAAAAACGATATTTTATTAAACTTTTAAAGCCCGGGGAAATCATAATACATTTAAAAAAGATACTATTTATATTGTTCTCACAGATGGTGCAAAATTACAATTTTAGACCTCAAGTATCCCCGAGGCGAATCCAATAACACTCAAGACAATTACTAGATTTATACAAAATAAAAAAACCGAAAGTAAGGGCCACGTTAATCAGAAAAATAGATATAACTAATAATCTGGTTGCGTATCTCGTGTAACATAGAAGAGCTCAGCTAACCCCCCCTTTTTTCCTTTTTTTTTTTTTGCTTCTAGGTACCAAAACACGATTACATAGGGATTATCTTCGTTTAACATTGATTTCATATCCCAGATAATATTACACGTATTTTTTCAACGCATCAACGATTTTTAGGGCCGTCCTGTATAATTGCGCATCTTTTGCTCGTAATTTAAAAAAAAAAAGGAAAAATTATATGTACCAACGTTAATCATCCGAGTACGTTACCGTTCATTTTTTCGTGCCACATTATCATCATATGCCTGTTTCTTTTTTTTCCCCTCTTCACTAAATAAAAAAAAAGAAAAAAAATAATAATTTGAGACTTTTATTTTCATTAAAAAGGACTTTCGCAAAATGGATATAACAGAGATTAGCTTTTAACCATTAAACAGTTTCATTGCGTGAGGATGACCTATATTTTCCGGGAACGAAATAAGGGCGGACTAAATGTTTGATTTTCTCGTCTGGAGCGCTGGGTGGTCTTTTTTATTTCTTGGATATCTTCCTTTTTATTTTGCCCTTCCCCACGGTTTTTTCTGTTGTCGGCGAATCTTTTTTCTTTATTTAAACTCGTTTTTATTAATTGCATTTTTCCTTGAATTATGGACGTCTGATGCAGGTAATAAGCATTATATCCGTCGGCATAACTCTGAACTGATACACTTTAAAAAAAAAAAAAAATCAGAATGGGATCTGGGGGCATATTTCTACGTAAAACTACGTCTTTTGAGTACTGTCCTGATATTGCTAAATTTAAACAATGAAACGATTTAAAAATTTTAAGGTATTTTTTTTGGTCGATTTTGGTCAAAAAATTCGAATTTTTTGATGGAAATAAAATTTTTTTTTCCCCTGGCACGAAAAAAACATAAATCTTTGATAAAAAAGGTCAAAAGTTGAAAAAAATTAGTCAAAATTTTAATTAAAGTCTTCAAAGTTAAAATTTTAATATTATAACATTAGCCCCTATTTTTGGCTTAGGGGGAAAAAAAAATTAAAAAATGTAATGAACATTTTATTTGAAATTTTTAACCTTTTGCTGTCGGAAGCCTATTTTTTCTTTAGAAGCATTAGGGGCGTAGATTCTGTTTGGTCTTTTTCGGCAATATTTTGATATAGTATGATCCATAGAGGCAGTTAGTAAAGCTAGAAAAATATTTGGCCGCCTATGTTTAGCTTATGGAAAAAAAATATTTTTAATTAAATCTTACAAAAATCGCTCAAAACTAATAGCTGAAGTATAAAATGCAGTAAAATCAAGATAACAAGTCTCAGAATCGATATTGATATCAAAATTTGTAGCTTATAAAATTTTTTTGTCATATTTCGCTTCTGAAAGTTTAATTTTATCTTAGCTCCATAAGCTAAGTATGGGAGGAATAAATTCGTCGTATGATAAACATGTCAGCTCACAATTTTTAATTTTGGCCATATTGCAGTAGTTTGTATCATATTTATTTGCATTATTATCAAAAATATAATTTTAATGCCATTAATTAATATTCTAATTAAGTAATAATACTCCCATAAGCTAAACATAGGAACTTAATTTTTACCAAAATTTCAAGATTTGATTGTTTTGACCTCATACCAACAGAAATAAGTCAATACAGCATCGTTGAATTAATTATTTTACGTTAAATTACTGTATCAAATATGATACACCCGCCCGCAAGAGGTTAAGTTCTTGTTTTTGTTCATGTAGTCTAATTTTAATATTTAAAAAAAAAATTTATACTTATTAAAAAAAAAACGGCGAAACTTAAAAAAAAGTTAAATAAAATTTCAAGAAATTTTTAAGTCCTTGCTTTAGCAACTTTTAAGTTTCTTGTAAAAGTTAAGTTTCTCTTGAAAAAAAATTATATTTTTCATGTTAGCGTCGCCGGACCGAAATTTCGCTGACAGCCAAAAAGTACGTAAAAAAAAAAAAAAAAAAAAAAAAAAAAAAGTACGTGAAAGCGAAAATGCCTTTGACAAAACATTTTCTTAAAAATCATGCGAAAACAATAAAAATATCTTGTCAAGATGCAACATGCCCGTTGTCGGGAAGAATTTTTGCTTTGCTACGAAACATTTCAGTTTTGTTGCAAGACGGAACTCGTTCAGAACATTTCCTTTTTCTGAGTGGAAACGATAACGTCCAGACTTGGATCTTCGGATTTATCGCTTTATGAGGCAAGCACGGTACCATTTAACTGCGAGGCCAATTAAACCCTAGCAAGGCTATAAAATTCCAAAAATATTTGTACATTTGAAGAAGACGTCAACTTTGAATTAAAAATGGCGACTGCTCATCCATCTGTAAAAGAATATCACTCGCGACTTTCAAATTAGACATGCATCTTATATCTGAATATCTCGTCTTGAGAATTAAAGGTATTAGTTCGTTTACATCACCGGCAGGTTAGCCGGGCGGCGGAGACATTTTAATGATAAATAAATTTTTTTAATCCAATGTCCTTGTATTTCATCATTTTTAATTTTTTTCGCAATAAATTAAAGGGGTCATGTACATATTACGTAAGCATTTTTTTTGCCATTTTCAACCCCCTCCCCCCCCCCCCGTTGTAAGCATGAGTAAGATTTTGGCATCCCCCCCCCTCTATATTACGTAAGTTTTTTTTTTTTTTTTTTTTTTTTTTTTAATGGAACCAACGACACTTGACTTCGGTAATTTTCCCCATAATTCATGGAACTGAAATAAACCAATATAAACACCTATATTGAGAAAAATTAAAGAGAAGGTTACCTTTATTTAGACGGTAAGAAATAATGTAATATTAGCTCGCCGCAACATCTACAATATTTTAAAAAAACATGAAATTAATAAATTAATTATTTTATTTTCAAAAATTTCTGGTCAGAGTAGAAAAAAGCTTACGTAAGAACGTGTGAGACCCCTCCCCCTCCCCTTAGTAAGGTGTCGTAAGCATTTACGAGACCCCCTCCCCCCCCTTAACATGCTTACGTAATATGTACATGACCCCAAATGTTTCTTTTCGAGAGACTAGTACAGCGCTCTAGCGGTGAAATCGGGAACTATTTCAACAACAAAATAGAAACCATAGTCTTTTAAACAGGTCAGGAAACTCCTATCTTAAATTCATGGGAGATGGTGTCCGGCTTAACTGCCACAGATTTTAATTCCGCCCAATTACCACCCGTAGCGCTAGTTGTATTCAGGACGCTTCTCATTGGTCGTTGCCATTTCAAAACAATTATGGAGGATTGAGATTATTGTGTTTGTAATCTCTGAGGTGATTTTTTTTTTCAGTATTAAATGTTAAATATAGTGCATATATGCATAGAAAAACGCGTAAAAAAGATATTTTAAGTATATTTAAAAAGCCATTAAAAGTGTAATACATCAAAAAATAATTCGCGTCATTCGAAAAAATTAATTACAGAGGCAACTATAACCGGTTTGAATGTACATCCCGAAAGATCGCTGCGCCATCTGTTGCCTGCTTCACCGAACTAAAATTCGGACACTTTCGGGGGGGTAAGTTTCCTGACCTGTTTAAAAGACTATGATAGAAACAATGGCGTTTTATTTTTTTATTGTGCATATATAAAAAAAAATTACCAAGTTTAGGAACCATAAAGCCATTTTCAGACATTTTAAATATTGAATCTTTGCCTCTGAAACATAAAAAAAACTTTTTGGCACTGTTTTGGTGCGTAAAACACCGATGTCCTATCTCCATTCGCCAATTAATTGAAGGGTGCCTACCACCGGAAATGCTGTGTATTTTAGACTTTTTTTCTTCTACTACCACTTTTTTTTTTATTGTTTTGATTATTTTTTTGAACACTAAAAACACGATCTTACATATAGGTCAGGCAACTCGGGTATCCTTCATATGGACAAAAATGTCTACCGAAATTGAAGCAGAAGAATAGTTCACATATTGCTTGATAGATGGCTGGAGCTGTACTTAGGAAATCACGTGTTCTGGCAGCCATTATAAAAAAAAGTGTTTTGAAAGTGTTGATTGGATGGAGTGCATATCACGTGATTTCCTAACTACAGCTCCAGCCATCTATCGAGCAAAGTTTGAACTATTCTTCTGCTTCAAATTCGGGGGACACTTTTTAAGATAGCAGTTGCCTGACCTGTATGTATGATCGTGACACAAAAAATAATGACAACGAAAAAAAAGTGGCAGCAGAAGAAGAAAGTCCAAAAATAAATAGCATTCCCGGTGGTACAATTAATTATATCCTCGAACTAATTGTCCAATGGAGACAGCACGAATTTTCTAAAACAAAATTAAATTTTTTTTTATATCGATATGATTTTCCACCGCCCGGCTAACCCGCAGGTGATGTGTAAACGAACTAACATTTTAATGCGGCAACAAAAATGTCTTGTGACAAGACATTATCTTAAAAATCATGAAAAAACAATAAAAATAAATTGTCAAGAAACGATTTGTCTGTTGTCATGAACATTCCTGTTTTTTTGCAAGACAAAACTTGTTACCACAGTTATTCCAAAAAAGTCCAAAAATAAATAGCATTCCCGCGGTGGTACAATTAATTATACACAGTAAAAAATATTATGTAAATATGTTCTAAGAGGTCCACATAAATTTTTTATGTTGTTTCTCCCATAAGGCAAACATAAAACAAAAACAACATAAAAATTATGTGGACCTGCTTATGTTGATTTATGTTGATTTTGACATTAAATTTTTTACTGTGTATCCTCCAATTAATTGTCTAATGGATTTATTAGTGCCATTTCCATTTTCTGAGTGCAAGTTTCAACCAAACGCTTTTTTTTTTTTTTTTTTTTTTTTTTTTTTGTGAAACAATCGTATTTTTGGCCAGAAGATGCTTTCTTTTTTTTGGACACCCTACTCGAGGTCATTTTAATATTTAATCAGAAAATCGAAGATCCGTTAATATGAAATTAATCGAATCGGGCCAGTTTCCTGGAAATGTTTCCGTCCGTATTAAAAAAAAAAAAAATCTTTTCAGGTATCACTCAACCGACGAACCATTAAAATCTCTTCTTTCATTTCCAGAAATATATTTTTTTTTTTTAAAGAAAGAAATAAATTATAATAATCTTAATTACTTATTGATTCATAAAGTTTTTTTTTTTTTTTTTTTTTTGTTGAAGGAGCGTGATTCGCTTCGCTGTATTTCCTGAAAATCGATTACTAAATATAAAAAATAAAAAAATGAAAGGGGGGGGGGTAGGGAGGAGAGAACAGCCTAACTCGGTCAAAGTCGTAATCCTTAAGGAAGCGTTAAAAGTACGGAAAAGGAATAGATTTGTCTGAATGAGGTCAGGGCGATGCGTGCGTATTGATCTTCTAAAAAAAGGGGAAGAGAAGCTTTCGCAGGGATCCTTGCCCATTTTTCAGCTTGACCTGATTCCTGTGGAAAATTAAAAAAGAAAATAAATCCTTTTTGGGAAAAAAAAAAAAAATACGCATTCGCTGAACTTCACACAACAAATATTGTCCGCGATAACTTCCTGGAAGCGTGCGTGTCGCACGAAGGTCATCTTTTTTTTTCGGTTTTTTTTTTTCCTCTCTTTTTTTTCCCTAATGGGTTTTATAGCAAATTGCTTTCTTTTTAGCAACTTTGTATGCTGACCTGATTGAGTCAAAGTTTAGTTCATGTCTTCCTATCACGGTATGTTACCTGATTGACTTGAGTCGAAACCCTTATATATATAAATTTTTTTTTTTCGGTGAAGGAAAAGGGCTGCGACGTCGATTCAAAAAGAAAAAAAAAATCGGGTTTGACCGGTTTTTCTCCTCCCTAGACATTTGAAAAGTTACGTTTTGGAAGAACGGGGAATGGGTGGGGCGAATCAATATCAAAGTTTGGCTACTAATAGAAGTGTTCGGAACCTTGCGTGATGGAGTCATATTGATGTTTTGGAGGTTGCCGGCTGACACGCGTGACGCGAATCTCTTGACCTAGATACTTCAACAGTCAGATCCCTGGAAAAACTCGTATTTAGAAAAAAAAAAAAAACCTTTTTTTTTTTCCTTTTTTTAAAAAAAAAAAAATTAATCTCTGAAAAAGCCCATTTTCTAATTACTTCTTTCATTTAGTTGCTGCTGCTGTTTTTGTTTGTTTTTTTTTCTCTCTCCCCTTTCTTCATTTTTTTTATTTATGCGGCTGTTATCTGCGCAAGGGATTAATATTTGTTGGTGCATTGGCGAAATGCTTGATCACTGACCTACATTCCTTTTCTTCGCGTATATGGGCTGTAGGGGCGTCAGAATTTTTTTTCTCTCGGTTTTTTTTTTGGGGGGGGGGGGGAACGATATTATGGTATTTTCTGTAGCGTGTTTGCCGCTCTTTTATTTCATTCTCCATTTTGCAGCTCTCAGTTTTATCGTTACTGAGTTAATTGCTTCGAGTTCACTCACGCAAGCTTTGAAAATGTAATGTATTTTGGAAATGCGTAGGCTGGAAGCCCATAATAACCGTGCCCTAGAAAAAGAGTTTTTTTTTTAAACTCTTTTTCTTTTTTAACTATTTTATTATATTTTCTTTTTTTTTTTTCTATCGTTTTAAGTACCAATTCAAAAACACATTGCAATTTTACTTTGCAAAATTTCCAATAATATTTTTTATTTAGTTTTTCGGGCAGAATTTGAGCTTTAAAATTTTTAATGTTTTAAATAAATAATTACGTAATTACTCTGCACAGGTGCGGACTAGCTAAAAAAGAGGGCGGAGGAAACTAGGGAACGCAAATTATGAATCTTTGCAATGAAAAAATGTTTTTTACCAAAGAAAAGCCCTTTCGTAAAGTTTCATTGGGGCGCACCGGAAATTTTTCAGGTAATCCTGAGGGCCAGTCCGCGCCTAACTTTGAAAAACTCAGAAAACGAAAAAAAAAAAAAAAAACCGCCAGATTAAACCTGATTATTTTCGCAGCTGAAAATCTGAATGCGATGGTGTCATTTCCGGTATTTGTGCTTTAAAAATGGCGAGCATGGCACTTTTTGAAATCAGTGACAGAGTACTGAGGTTGTCCATGAATTAAGTCTTCATTTTAGGCGGAAAGAAGGAGCCATAAAATGATGACGTTTACCTTAATTTTTTATAAGAGGAGCCTTTTTTTTGCCCGCAATAGGACTAGGGAGGAAAGAATCAAAATTCTGTACCAAAATTATTGCGTATTCACTATTCAGTGAACATTAAGGGTGTTTCATTTTAAAAAAATTTTTGAAATGTTGGGGAGCGTGTTGAAAATCTGCTTCCTCCAGGCGATGCTTACCCAAGATCCCAGCAAATTCTAATTTCCCGAATTCCGGGAAACGATTTTTTCCCAAAAACGGGAAATCCCGAATCCGCAAATTTCCCGGGAAATCAGAATCTTTACTCATAAATATTCAAGATTTTGCGGAATCAGAATCGGAATTAAAATTGCAGCCCTGATTTTTTTTCCTGAGTGCGCAATTTTGATTTTCCTTCTACTTTTGTGCCTTTTTTGTTTTTGAAGTTCATTTGAATTTATATTTTTGTAGAAGCTCAAAAAAACCCTTAAAATCGTAAATAAGATGCTTTTTTTGTAGGCTTGCCATTATTTAAAATTGGAAAAAGAGTGTAATTAGAGTATGAAATTTAATTTTTTAGAGATTTCCTACCATTTTTCCTAATCCATTTTTCTTAAAAAAAAAAAAAAAAAGAATCCCTAATTCATTTTTTCTAAAAATTTTGGCTCCTAAAATTGTTTTCCTAACTATTTTTTTTTCTAATTTTTAATTTTCCTAAAGTCTTTTGATTCCTAAAATAGCTAAAATAAAATTTTCTAAAATCCCTTTAGGTTTTTGAAAAAATGGGAAAAAATATTTATTTTAGGAAATTTTATTTTATGAATCAAAAAATTTTAGGAAAATTGAAAATTAGGAAAAAAAAATGGTTAGGAAAAATGGATTAGCAATTATTTTTTTAGGAAAAGTGGTCGGGAACGTTTTTAGAGTATAAAAAGAGTATAATATAGCCAGAAAAGAAATAAAATTTTAAGAAAAAGTTTATGGAGGAAAAAAAAATTATTTAACTAGGAAAAATAAAATGACAACGTTTTTCGCAAACTAACAAATATAACTTTAAGAATTAGAACAATTTTAAAAAAAGAGTACTCTTTTTTAAAATTTGAAAAAAAGAGTATATTCGGGCAAATTCCGAAAAAAAAGAGGGTAAATACTCTTTTTATTAAGATATTATATTGATCAACAGAAATTTTTTTTTTCCAGACAGATCAAGATAAAAATAAAAAAAAAAAAATAAAAATAAAAATAAAAATAAAAATAAAAATAAAAACAAAACAAGATTAAAAATAAAATAACAAGGTAGAATAAAATAAAACAATAAAAAAATAACAGTTTAAGGTTAAAAAAAAAAAAAAAAAAAAAAAAACAGCCAACCAGCAATTAGCCCTCGACTAGTACATTCAAGACAGCTTTTTTAAATGCATTAAGACTGAGGACGAAGGGATCTATGTCTTCGAGCTTTGTATTAAAATCGCGCAGAATCCCGTCGATTACTGCACAACTTGAATAGTGAAAGAGATTCCTTTGACGAGTAAAACGAATAGGAACCCTAAATTGTATTACCCTAAATTGTATTAATAGGAACCCTAAATTGTACTTAAAAAGAGTATAAGTGGCAAGCCTATTTTTAGAGCTTTTTATTTCTCGACTGACTTCTTGTACCCACTCACTTTTTTCCCTATTCCTGTCTCAACAAGTTTTTTAAGCGTTTCACAACCTGCACATCTTTCACATGCATTCTGTTATTCTTCCACGTTGCTGTGAAAATCATACATTTTGTTTTCATAAATGCCTACACACTTTTTTTTTTTTTTTTTTTTTTTTTTTTGCAAAATATTGAACGCAAAAATAACAGGGACGGAAAATGAAATCCTTTTTAAGATAACGGCACTAAATCCGAAAAGCGGTTCACTTACAGATTTCCTGCAAAGAGAAGTCGATCAACAATTGACAGAACTTCGCCAATCCCGAACAGAACGAATCAGGAGTCAAATCCGTTTATAATCATGAGTTTTCATAAATCTCGATCAAGTTGATTATGAAAAGGGGGTCAATGATCATAACAATACAAGAATGGGATTTAAAAGGAACAAAAAAAGAACAAAAAAAAAAAATGCAGAAAAGGTAGTAAGCGAAAATGCAGACGACCAAACGGTGTGACATATATCTATTGAGACCGGTTGAAGGAAGATGGGACGAAGCAACGGACAATGCCGAATGTAAACAAGAGTAAAAAAGGGAGAAAACAACTAGCACAGTGCCTCCATTCTGGTCTAATAAATTAACCAAGGTGACAAATGTATGTAAATCGGTCTTTGAATAAACCGGGAATTTCGCAATGTTTCGCACGGATTTAAAAAACGAAGGGATAAAAATTTTTGCAACGACTCGGGTGCTCACCATCTTTCTTTCTCTTTCCCGAATTATTCTTTTCTCTATTTTTTTTTTTTTTTTTTTATTTTTTTTATTTTTTTTCTTTTCAACACTTTATTATCATTACCCGACGAGTACTTTAATTTTTGCTTGTTTCACGAGTGCTCCGGTAATTGCACGCACTGACTTCTTGGAAGAGATCATCATTCTTGTAGCATCCTGCCGCTTTCCTTGATATCCAAATCAAAAAGTCATTCAACAATTAGCCATACCTGTTCCTACCTTTTTAGATTCGCTTCTTTTAAATTGCTCAAAATTCTTCGGAAACGATTCGACTCAGGAATTACAGGTTGATTTTCCTATTTCAAACCGCGAAATGGTATAAACCAGGCAGGTGCGTTGAAAACTTCATTTTTTTTCCCCCGTCGGAGGATGTACAGTATCTTTATCCCCATCGTCTCACCGCATAGATTTGATAAAGCAAAAGATAAGGGATGAAAAAAAAAAAAAAAAAAAAAAAAGCCGCATTTGAATAGAATTTGGATTTGACGAGCTGATCAAAGATAACGGACAACTCGTCAAAGTCGACGTAACGTCCATCATCAACCCCCTTCGATTTCTGGTTCTCATGAGACTTATTGAAATTTGTAATGTGCTTTTCAAATATTTTTATATGTAATACCATTTGCTAATATCTTAACCATAACTCATTCGGTATGATTAGCGTAAATGATAAATCAGAAAGGTAACTCCTTGCATTAAGGATTCTCAGAATCAGATTCAACGGTCTTTTCGTATTCATTTATTTTAATCGTATGAAATGGTATTAGGTGTTGACGCGTTTTTTTTTTTTTTTTTTTTTTGGTGGGAGAAAATAAGAAAGAAAGAAAAAAAATAAATAACCCGCAATTAAATTTTGAAGAAAAAGCAATGGGACTCGCTCCCATTTTGCTAACCATCACCGCGTGTTAAGTAATTACAGTATTTTAAAAGTTACGCAATTCACTTACACATCTAATTTAATTAGTCAGTCTTGTGTGCATTTTATTTTTAAACTTGGCTTTTTTTTCCTTTCAAGCCCATGGGCCTGTATCAGCGGAAACTAATTGTTTTTTTTATAAAGTTCATCTTAAGTTTAGTTCAATTTTTTTTTAAGAGGGGAAAAACGCATATCCTACTTGAATTTTTTTTTTTTTTTTTTTTTTTTAATCTTTTTATGATAATATTGTTACGGTTTTTGATCATGAATAAATCATTTTAAAAAGAGAGAAAAAGTAAGAAAAAAAAGAAGAGAAAAGAGAAAACTGTCGATGCGGCATTGAAATCGATAACTTTGTAAAGATCGCGCTTTCTTTAGTTAGGATCTCATCTTTCAAACTATAAATCGCTATTAATATTTTTCTTTTTCTTTTTCTGTTTGACGTAGGGCTACGTCTTAGGGCTCGGTCCTGGAGAAATCTGTCTGCCTGTGAGTGTGTTGTCTGTGTGTCGGTCTGTTCGCACCAAAAATTAATATTTAATTATTTTAATATTAAAATTTTTACTTTGAATATTTTAAATAATATTTTGACTATTTTGTTAAAACTTTTGGCCTTTTTTAATAGTTAAATTAGACGACATGAACCAAAGCAAAGACTTAGAAAATTTCTTGTAAATTTTTAAGAAATTTAACTTTCACGTAAGAAACTTAAAGTTGCTAAAGCAAGGACTTAAAAATTTCTTGAAGTTTTATTTAACCTTTTTTTTTCGCCGTTTTTTTTAAACTTTAAAATTAGACTACATGAACATAAACAAGAACTTAGAAATTTTAAATAAAATTTTCACTACACAGTAAAAAATATTATGTAAATATGTTCTAAGAGGTCCACATAAATTTTTTATGTTGATAAAAAGGCAAACATAAGGCAAACATAAAACAAAAACAACATAAAAATTATGTGGACCTGCTTATGTTGACTTATGTTGATTTTGACATAAAATTTTTTACTGTGTACATTTTTTAATTTTGTCCTTTTTCCTTTAGCCAAGAATATGAGCTAAAGCAATGTTTTAATATTAATATTAAAATTTTAACTTTGAAGACTTTAATTAAAATTTTGACTAATTTTTTTTAAACTTTTGACCTTTTTTATCAAAAATTTTAAGTTTTTTTCGTGCCAGGAAAAAAAATATATTTTTATCAAAAAATTCGAATTTTTCGACCAAAAACGTGCAAAAAAATGCCTTAAAAGTTTTAAATCGTTTCATTGCTTAAATTTAGCAATATTAGGGCAGTACCCCAAAGTCGTAGTCTTATGTAGGAATATGCCCCCGATTTTATTTGGCACAGATCAATGGATACTGAAATTTTGATTTATTTGAAAAAAAAAATTGGTTACGGTTACCCGGATCTTATGCTGTTGGTTTGGTTGTTAGGGCAAATCCCAGCTTTTAAGTGTTTCACGAGCTTTTTTTTTTTTTTCAAGAGTTTTTTCAGGCATCATCATTTTTCTTTTTTTAGGTTCCGAAGTTTTGAGAAGTCTAGTTTCTTTCAAGTTCAGCTTACTAATTCAGAGTTTTTAATGTCATGATTTTTCTTTTCAGTTTTTTTTTTCTATTTGATCACTTTTTAGAAAGTTCGTTTTGAAAAATAAACTTATAAGTAATTAACAAAAAAACTCTAATAAACTTTTTCTTTTCTTTGCAGGTAAGTTATCTGATCATCATACTTAGAGTGAATTAATGGTTTATGTTCCGATTTGATCAAAGACTAAGTTGAGTCTTCTGCTCTCCCCGGTAGAGTTTTTTTCTTTTTTCAAAAAAGATGGATTCAAAATTCATTTAAGAAATCCGGCCCTGCCATTTTTTTTTTTTTTTTTTTCTAAAGTTCTAGAGATCAAAACCTGATTTTAGGGTTTTACACTAGGCAAAATAGGCAACTGCGTAGAGCCGCAGAAAGAAGGGTAGACTTTTAAGCCTAGGGGAGTGAGGAAAAAACTTAATATATTATTATAGCAGCCAGGGGTTCGAAGCCGATGCCGGGGCCGGCGCCGATGCCAGCCTCTGTCGGCTAAAAAATCAGGTCGGTGTCGAAGCTGGTACCAGTGCTGGATAATTTATTTTAAGCTCGGTGCCAGCAACGGCGCTGGCACCGGTTTTGTTATTATGACCCGATGGCAATGATGAATATAATTGAGAAAGGCCGCGAGTTTTGATCATGTCAAGAGGCGATTGGCACTGTAATAAGCGGCGGTTACTGTAACAAGTTTTTCTTTTTTTTTTAAATTAGCGCCAAAAATTTTGCTCTTCTAATGCCGGCGCTCGAGCACTTTGGATATTTCGGCGCCGATGCCGGCGTCGGCTCCAACCAATTTTTACCGGTTTTGCATCCCTGATTGTAGCCCAAACTTAAAACATATTTTTACAAGGGAAAAAATTTGAAAAAAAAAAATTAATAGGAGGCTTACCTTTCCTTCTAAATATACCTGGGCCGCATTAAAACGGCTGCCTAGGGCTTCATTTGTCTTAATTCCGGTTCTGCTTGCACCCCTGTATATAGGATGGAATAAATTACACCACTGGAAAGTAAACAAACCTTCAGTTCTGTACCTCAATGCAGAACTAGACCTAAATCATTCAAGGATTGCAACTTCTTATTTCAAAACCGACTTTACAAATGGTGTACAGCCTTAACGGTTGGCAGTGCTGATTTCATGCCTTCTGCTAGCAAGTTTATTTTGTTAACAATTAACAAAGCAGAAAAACTAACTCGCAGAAGTCATTAGTTTCAGTTGGCAACGCTTGTATATGCTTTGTAAAGTGACGTTTGCAATAAGAAGTTGCAATCCTGGAATGAACTTGTCCAGTTCTGCACTGAGGTACTGAATTATTTTCATAAGGGTTGTCCAATGCTATAGTTGGTTCCACTCTTTAGTTTTGTTGAAACTGTTGAATTGATTTTGATTTTACTTTAAAGTATTTAAGCATAGGGAACCTCTCAGCATGTAGTTGCTGAGTTTGAATCTCAGACATCAATTACAGTCGCAGAAATCAAAATTCGTGATACTAGTACAAGCGGTAAAAAATTATAACTCAAATCCAATAATCGTCTGGAAAAGTAAAATTAAAAGTTGAGAATTAGAAAAAAAGAAAAATCCTATTGAACTGTCAAATACAGTTTTCTGACGTTGAAACAACCCGTCGCAGAGATTGCACACTAATACGGATAAGGGTACAAAGCTACTCTGAACAGCTTATTATTTTATGAATATGTTACGGTTAGTGTCGGTAATATGGTTGATGTGGACATTAACCGGCTAATGTTACCTATAACCAGCTTCCTTAGTTATTGTCGACGATCGTTTACCATTGTTGACAGTAACCAAAAATGCAGGTTAATGTCTTCCAGTGATATTAACCAGGCGAGTTTGGTTAATGTTATACATTAACCGTCGGATTTTAGCCATTGTCAACAATACGGCGAATGTCTAAACGATTGAAATGATTCATCGATATAAAAATGACATTTAAAGAACGGTTTTATTTACAATTAAAAAAACAAATATTAGGTAAAAAAAAAAATAATAATAATAATAAAAAAGTTTTAAAAAAAATAATATTTTAGTAACGAGTAAAAAAAAAAAATAAATAAATAAATAAATGTGCCGTAATAAATAAATGTATAAAGAAGTTAAATATTTTTCATACTTTTGTCTCTTTTAAGGCGGAGTTAGTTTTTATATTAATTTTATGTGATATTAGCATTACATTTCTTGATTACCATTATTACTTTTTTTTTATAATAAAACCGTTCTGTAAATGCCATTTTTATTGCGATCAATCATTTCAATCGTTTAGACATTCCCCGTATTGTTGACAATGGCTAAAATCCGACGGTTAATGTATAACATTAACCAAACTCGCCTGGTTAATATCACTGGAAGACATTAACCTGCATTTTTGGTTACTGTCGACAATGGTAAACGATTGTCGACAATAACTAAGGAAGCTGGTTATAGATAACGTTAGCCGGTTAATGTCCACATCAACCATATTACTGACATTAACCGTAACAAATATAAGCTTATGAAAGGAATATACCAATAATTTTTGCTTCACACGACAAAATTTTTTTATAAAGGACTTTGATTTAAAAAATTTTTCGATTCCAATAACAAATCTGGAATAACTCGCACCAACGTCTCGACCTTATATCACGCTTCGAAAAGTCATTAAAAACAATGTGAGCTTATCGCAACTTCGCTGCAACATATGACTCACAAAGTTCTTTCGTGTACGGAATTGGAAGGTATGGCACGCTTCCCCTCTGAGCTCGGAATCGTGAAATATCGTAACCAGCAGCATCGGCCGATTTTTAGAATTGGGGGATTGCTTTGAATATTGAAACATTGCCGCATATGCTGATTACCAGTAAAAACTTCCATTCCGACAAGAGTGAAAAATATTTCGGGCAAGCGTTGTGTACCTAAATCATTTAATTTTTAACTTTCACATCAAAAAACAACCGCAATTTTAACTCGAAATTTCGCTGATAAGTTCCTTTTCTACGAAAACTTATTACTCCATGAAATAAAGCAATAAAAAGGAAAACAAAATGAATAAATTAACAATGTAACGTAAAATGTGACTGCGTAAGCATAAAAAACTTTCCGGAATATCGAAACGTGTTCTATTTATTAATCAATAAAGCCGTAATTCCTTACTTGGTCACAAACGTTTTTCCTCAAAAAAAGAAACTTCTCTTAATTAATAAAACAAAATAGAAAAAAAATAAATATATTTTCACGATGTGTACAGTCATGGAGTTTTATTGGCAAAACGGATACATTGAACCACTGCGTACGTATACATTAACCATATCCCGCATAATTAGATGATTTTTCTTCCGACCCTCCTTCCTCAAGGGTATTCGAATATCGGGTTATATTACGGATCTTGGTGCCGAGTAGGTATCAGTTTGGAGACTTAAATTATTAGACAATGCTACTGCTCACTTTCGGTGAACATGTGGGAGAAACACCTTCATTGTGGTCGAAAACATACTTTGGCACTGTTTTACGGTGACACCAATAGGTGGCTAGAAAGACAATAGTTGACTCAAAATTTTTTACAAAAAATTGCTATTTTTGGGCATAAAAGGCTGTTTGGCCAGTTAGGGGTGATTCTGATCGACACGGGATGGTCATTTTCGGATTCTACGACGTCGAAAACATATAAACAACTTGGTTTGGTTCCAAAAAATTACTCCTAAAGTTTCGGAAAAATTTGTTTAAAAAAATGCCAAATAAAATTATTTTTGAATGAAGTAATGGCGGAATTGGAACAAATTCTGAACGTTAATGTTACATAAATCTTTATTTGACGCCCAACGTTTCGAAGTCAAAATTATTTTTTCAAGCACAAATTGGCCATGAGTCACCCTTAAACGGGATCGAAAAAATCTTAAAAAATTACCTTTTGTTTTTAGACCCTAAGAAAAGTGAAAATCGCATGAAGACCAAACGTGAGGTAAATTTGAACCACCCTAATATTCCTGCCGCGACAAGTTTTCAGTATTTAAATGTGGAGATAAACTTCTCGAAAATGCTTCATTCGCAATTTTTTTTCTGGCAGAAATATAATATTTTACTGATTTTTTATTTTTACTTACTGGCGAAAAAAATTAAAAATCCTGATTTTTTTCATTTTTTTTTTTTACTGACCATCCAATATTGAGACTGTGTCAAATCCCAGACGCCGAGTCTTCCAGACTCTACTCCCGGGAGATCAAATCCTAGAATTTATTATTTATTTATTTGGTCTATGATTTGGGATCCCAGAGTCGTACAACCTAGACCAAATAAATAAAATTATATAATCCCGATTTTGCTCTCCCGGGAGTAGTGTCTGGGAGACTTTACTCCCGGGAGATCAAATCCTAGAATTTATTATTTAAATTTGGAAATTAATCTGAATTATGCGGAATGCTCAAGCCATTTGCAGCCCTTTTTCTATACAAAGTAGTTCTTATATTTTGATAATTTATGAGCGAGGCTATATTGGGGTTAGCGCTAAAAGGAAAAAGAAATTAAGTCTCATTTGGAGACATATTAAGTAAAAAAATGACTAATAAATGTTGTACCCAATATTGACGATTTAAATTTTTTACTGGTATTCTATTAATAAATACCGAAAAACATAATAAAAAATACTGGTCCAAATATTAAATTACTGACCGGATAAATGCAAGCCGTTTTTAACTGTAACTAAAGATATGGTTTTGGGATTCAAGTTAAATTTTTTTTAAATGGTTTAACCCTTACCAGGTTTTTTTTTTTTTTTGGCTAAAGGATTCCGTGTTAGCTTTTTTAGCTATTTTGAAATCATAAGTGAGAAAAATTGCCAATTTTGGCTGTGTTTTTTATATGGCAATTAAATGCCTTAAACAAACAAAACCTACCAAGTCCTCAGTTTTCCCACATATTTTTTCCCCCATCTCAAAAATCCGGGCTCTGATCGAACCGAAGACTAAAAATTGTTTTTTTGCGTTCAAAATTCAGAACCAGCAATTCTGTTCCCTAGAATTTTTTTAAACTATCAAACATCAGCACCCAAGACTTCAAAATCCGAATAAGCCTATAAAAATATGTAATTACATTTTTCAAGAACAAAGCAAAATTGCAAACATAACAGTAGAAAATTATTATTTTTATTTTAAATTTATCGCGTTTTTTTTTAAATATGATTAGACCGATTTGGAGAAGAATTGCAGTACTTTATTTTTTTTGCAAAGAATCTTTATGCCATTTTCATTAATTGACCTATCAATTTATTTATTATTATACGTGCATTTCGCACCTTCATGCGTGATCGTTTCCTAGAACTTTATTTACGTACATGTAGACCACACAATAAGTTCACGATTTTACCACGACTTCGTTGAAATCGTTCCGATATTTTGAAAACTTTACTTTTTTTTTTATATGTTTCCTCTTTTTAAAATACGAAATAAATAAATAAATCATTCCGAGATTCTCATTTTCTTATTATTTTTTTTTCTTTTTCAATTTCAGTACGGGGATCTGTATTAGACTATTCCTCCAGCGAATAAAAATACATAAAAAAAAAATAAATAAGCGAAATATCGATGCAATCGAGTATATTTCAAATGGCCTTGCCGCCAATCGATACGGCGAGACGTGTGCATGCAGCCCAGTGCACAGCTCTCTACCTCCCCCTTTCTCTTACTCCCTTTACCCCCACTTTAAAAACGAGACGGGTTCTCCCTTCGATCCGCCGCCTACTCCTACCCGTCCTTGTAAACCTTATTCCCGTCTGCAAAGACTTTCAGGGATCATCCCGAACGAAATAGACTCACGCTGCCATAACGAATGCAAAGAACATTAAGGGGGAGCCCGTGGGATAAAAGAAATTCCGGAAAGCTTTCTTCATCAAAGGAAAAATTTTTTTCTTTTTTTTAATTATACCATATACAAGTTAATTAATTTTCCCCAAGACTTACGTTTAATTAATTACAATTTTTTTTAAAAATAAATTTCCTTTAAATACCGTAGATTGGGGTGAAGTTGAAAGGGTGGGGTGAAGTTGAAAGGCCTGAAAAAGTCATTATCAGCACAAATTTTAGCATTATGACTATGCAGCGGACAAGTAGAGAACATTTCTAGTTCACTTCATTGCATTTAGAGATAAGCAGTCGATGCTTAATAGCATTTTTTAGGCCTTTCAACTTCACCCCAGCTTTCAACTTCACCCCAATCTACGGTACAGAGAAAGTTTTTTCGGACTTCAATTTTTAAAGAAAATTCTTGTTTTCTTTTTTTTTTTTTTTTTTTTTTTTTTTTTTTTTTTTTAACGCTTTATAGTTTTTTTTAATATGTTGAGTTAAAGAAAAACAAGGGTTATGTGCACACAACATATCTCACTGCAGACGACATTCATATTAATAAATAATCCCTTGGAGATATTAAGGTCTTAAGTTACGAGTAATTTCGGAGTGAATTATGCGAATTGATGGTGTCGCTATAAACAGTAAGAATTATGAGTAATGAGTACGTTACCGCCTCCGGTCTCAGGTATTTAATCCTCATTCTCATTTAATGCTTTAACTTAATTAAGTTCAACAGGATTTGAACAGGCTTTTGAATGCGATTAAAAAATTATATATTCTTATTCTTCCGCTATTGATGATTAGCGAGCGAAAAAAAAGGATATATAGGCTGTATATTTTTTTAAAAATAGTTTTTTTAAAGAGTTTTCCTTATAGATACAGCGCTGGTTGGTGGTACCCTCTTGTTTACCTTTCGCAGAGGATGTGCGTAACGAAAACAATATTTGCTATTTGTTTAATGCTTCTTGCCGAAGACGTCATTGCATTTTGTGTTTTTATTTGTCTGCGATTTTTGGACAAAATTTAAGTTATCTAATCTTTCGCTTCTTGGAAATCATATTCTTTAGTAAATATAAACTTATATCAAAAAGATATATGAGATTACAAGTCGCCAAATTTTAAAGGAAGGAGTGCTTTATTATAAATTAAAATTTTGGGCGAATGAAATAATGTATTAAATAAGGTCGCATAGTCTTTAGGACGCTAAATCTTAGAGCTTTATCTCTTATCTCATTCGGTGGTGATTGTAGATGTTCATTAAAAAAAAAAAAATTATAATAGTAGCTTAAATGCAACCGCCTTCCCCCTATATCGGAATTAGGCTTAGTTAAAAAAATCTCTTAAAAAATGAGAATATTTAAGGCCGATTTCAGAGATGAAAACTTTCGAGTTTCGACAGGTCGACGATGTGTGGGGTTGCCGTAATGGTTTAACGGCCTCCACCATAGGGAAGACGTCTCCCTAAGTCCAGTCGAAAAAAAATAGATAATAATAGTAATAATATTACAGCCAGATCAGCCGTAACCACACAGACAAAAAAGTACCTGCAAACAAACCGATACAATTATCAGAAATAAAAAAGAAAAACGCGGATTTATTATTGATGTAGCGATCCCCCTTGATAATATTCCGGCTAAAATGGCGGAGAAGCTTTTAAAATGTAAAACTTGCATATTGAAACTGAGCGGCTGTGAAATCTGTAGACGAGAATTATCCCAATCATTATTGGAGCTGTTGGCCAGGAATCCAGCAAATACCAAGATGTTCTTCGAAAACCCTACTTTAACAGTTGCAAGAAACGGTGATAATGGACACATGCAGCATATGTCGGAAAGATGATCTAGGATCAATAAGTTCGCCCAAAGATTATTGTTTAATCTCGGAGAATCTTACTCGATTTTATATACCGTCTTAAAGATTGATCCTCACTAATAAGAAGAGGAATGATATAATGGTAATGACATTAAAAAATGGGAAAATACAGCTGTAGGAAGGTAAAGCACCTTGCTGTAGTTGCCGAGCGAATACCTCTGAGTGAATTTCGCCTTCAGTTTTAAATCGCGTACTACTTGACTTTTGCTTTGCTACGAAACGTTCCGGTTTTGTTGCTAGGCAGAACTTGTTCAAAACATTTCCTTTTTTTGGCGTTAAAAAACATGGTTCCACATCTTATGCCACTTTTGTGCTAAAGAACTATGTTCCTGATCGGAATGTTTCGTAGCAAAGCAAAAATTCTGCACGACAACGGAAATGTTGTTTCTTGACAAGATATTTTTATTGTTTTCGCATGATTTTTAAGATCATGTTTCGCCGCAAGGCATTTTTGCTTTCTCATTAGCAATTTTGTCAAAATGATCGGAAGTTTTAGAATAATGAGCTTTAGCTAAAGAGTATATTTTTGATAAAAATGTATTTTTCGTTGGAGTGATCGTCGACAAAGGTGACGAAATATCGGGCTCCATCGAGCGTGCTTGTCCTAGGTCCGAATGCGATAACTCTAAAGGGGTTCCCGCTGTGGAATCAGACTCGGGGAAACGTTGTCCTGCGATTTTGCCTAAAATACACGTTTCGCAATTCAATTCAGAGTGTTAAGAATTTAAATTAAATCAGCTTAACGTACTGTAATTATTTAACCTATTCAAATCCTTTACATTTAAATGATCTTATCGTTCATGCCAATCCTTAACATTTACCAATTTGCTTCCCGGTGTTCATTTTTCGAAAAGCTCGATTAAGCCTCTTCGAGAATGTACAGATCATCTTTACGGATTGCCTTGGCCGTCAACGTTCCATCTGTTTGCAAAATCTCTGCAAAGTACTTGTTGAAATTGTCTTAACGGATCCGCAAACGTCCGAATGCGCTAACTCTAAAGGGGTTCCCGCTGTGGAATCAGACTCGGGGAAACGTTGTCCTGCGATTTTGCCTAAAATACACGTTTCGCAATTCAATTCAGAGTGTTAAGAATTTAAATTAAATCAGCTTAACATACTGTCTGATGTAATTTGTGTTCCGGAATTTAGGAAAAATCTCATATCAGTTCCAAGTATAACTAATAAGGGTTTTATTAGTTATACCCTTATTAGTTATACTTGGAACTGATATGAGATTTTTCCTAAATTCTGGAACACAAATTACATCAGACAACTTAAGTTGATTATTTGTATGTTCATTAATTTTAACATCTAGCCAGATATCACCCTGTCCCTTTGATTTGACTTGTGTATCTGTTGGTGGTAAAAACCTTCATATCTTTGTCATTATTTAAAACTGAAAATTTATTTTCATCATTACACATATGTTTTGTTGCACCGCTACCTAAGCACCAGCAAGGTGACCTACATAGTTTCTTGACTGAGTGTGCTTTAGCTGCAAACTTTCCATTGTCTAGCTCCGAAACTTGTTTTTGCTACAAAAACATCTGCCACATTTCCATGCATCGGAGGTGAACTAACGTGTCTCCATCGTAAATATAATTGGAGATAATGTGTTTTGAAAGTTTCTGAAAATCGTGCGTGACCACAGGTTTACACCAGCGCCGGCTTTAGGCATGTGCCTTCCGTGCCCATGCACATACTGTCCAAATTTTAGGGGCGCCAAAATGAAGAAAAATGAAAAGACAAAATACTGTATTTAAAATGTTCCAAAACTATTCTTCAGATTTTTTTTTTTTCTGTAGTCAAATTTTTAATTTTTACTGTAAATAATAAAAAAATTAACTCATAGCATGTGTAAAAAAAGTCTTATGCTTTTTCAATAAAAATCAAAATAGATTTTAATATATTTTATTCTTTTCTCATAACCCGTTTATTATTAAGGTAAAAAAAAATTTTAAATGATAAAAAGTAATATTAGGAAAAAAAAAAAAAAAATAGAAAATAAAACGGGGGGGGGGGGGGGGGGGGGGGGGGGAATGTTGTAAAAAATTTGAAGCAGGGCGCAAAAAAAAAAATGTTTGCACAGGGTGCCAAAACTTGTAAAGCCGGCGCTGGTTTACACGCTCAAGTTGGTGTAAACTTGCGGTCATATGACACTTTCACGAAATGTCTAAACAGACTATCTCCAATATATTTACGATGGAGATACGTTAGTTCACCTCCGACGCACGGATTTGCCTGTAATGCTTTACAATACTTTGCTCTATATGTCCAACAATTTTGCATTTATTACATTTGCTTTTAAACTTTTGGCTAACATGGTTTGCTGTTGACAATCACTTTGAAAATGAAATTGAAGGGCCAACGTTAGGACAAAATCAAAAACTTCTTACAAGCCCCAATCAACACTATCGAAACAGTTTAATTTTATACAGAGCAACTTAGTTTGTTCTCTATGAAAATGTTCTTGTATAAGTACTTAATTTTCTTAATACTTATAAGTATTAATACTTATAAGAATTAAGACTTATACTTGTATAAGTCTTAATTTTCTAATAACCGTTTTACTAATAAGTTTAATGAATTCTGTACCTCAGTGCAGAACTGCACCAAGTCCATTCAAGGAGTGCAACTTCTTACTCCAAACCCGACTTTGCAAAAGGTATACAGGCTCAACGGTTGGCAGTGCTGATTTTATGCCTTCTGCTAGCAAGTTTATTTTGTTGAAAAAGCCTTAGATAATAGAATCCATAGATCGGACATTCCTATTCTATTTACATTGTTTGTTTTGGTCCGAAAAAATTGAGCCTACCTCGTGTTTAGCTTATGGATGCCCATATGAACATTTTCTGACGTTGTTATCCTATCTATGGATTCTATTATCTAAGGAAAAAGCCGACAAAGCAGAAAAGTTAACTAGCAGAAGACATCAATTTGAGTTGGCAAAGCTTGTATATGCTTTGTAAAGCCGGGTTTGAAATAAGAAGTTGCAATTCTTGTATGGCCTTGGTGCAGTTCTGCACTGAGTTACAGAATTAAGTTTTAATGAAAAATAATTCACTTACAGAATCCTATCTAATTCTCTGTCTACACTTAATGGTTACGTTCCTCCTAGGCACCCTGACACCCTAGCTGTTACAGAACTTTGCTTTATAAGCTAAACACATGGAACATGTAGGCAGGGGTGTCCGGGTGTCTAGGAAGAAGGTAACCATTAAGCGCTGACAAAGTATTAAGGATTTCCATCTTGCAATAAGGATGGAGCCCGAATAAAGAAAAGCAAATAAAGTTCTAAAATTTCTTATATTCTTCAAATAACTTCCCTATAAACGAAGGAAAAGGAGAAAGCTTTGGACCTTTGTCAGTACCTTTAGGAGTGATTCGTCAATTAAGAAACCGCACAATGCTTTCCCCCCTCCACATTTAAAATCTGGTACGGATTTTTTAAAAATCATTTAAATCCTCGCCAGACATTCCGCTTAGAGCATCGCCAAAACTTAACGATCTACAACTTGACCAAATTAATAATAATCCCGTATAAACTTTAATAATTACTCTTAATTGAACTGCTCCATGGATTTTGACGAATAAAAAGCCAAAGCGTGCAGAACTAATGACAAATATAAGTACCTCTCCGTCTATTAAAATCGATTTGATAATCATTGTGATGGATGCAACTTGTATACAATTTTTAAGTAGCATGAATATTACAAAATTTCCCACGACTGAGAGAAAAAAAAAAGAAGCGGAAGAGGGGGGGAAAAGGGAGAGGAGGCAAAAAAAAAAAAAAGATGCATTTTCTTAATAAGTTTTCCAAAACTTTTCTTTTAACGCTCCCTGAGAGGCTCGACTAACCTGGAAAATTCGAATCAAATTTAAATGAGGTTTAAGTAAAAGCTTATATTCGGGTCAGTGCTCCACTCTCAAGCATGACATTTCTTCCCTTGTCAAAATGTAGATGAACGAATCGATCGGGTAAAAGGTCGTTGTTCCCTATGTTTTTCCAACAGGGAGTCAAACCGGGGGAATAGCGACGTTTTTTTTTTTTTAAAGTTTTGAGAAAGTTTCCTGTTCCGTGCAGCTGACGGAATAACTGAATCGTTTTTTATTTTTTCTATTTTTTTTTTCTTTTTTTTTCGATTTTAAATTTCGCAAAAAAAAAAATTAGATAGAGTCAAAATTAATCGATCCGGGTGGTTACCCCCGGTGTCGGCTTGAAAAAACGCGTGACCATGTTATTGGTCCTTAATCCCATATCGGACGCACTGGAACGATTCTCGGATCGTGAAGAGCGCCACATGGTTAGCGTTATCATCTAAGAACATCAACATGGTATAAGTCATAATATCGGCACGCATACTTTGTTCCACGAGCGATTGCGCCTTAGTTTATTTATTGGTCATGCGCAGCATGAAGCAGACCCATAGTCCAAAACAAAAGATATAAATTGTAGGTCGTGGAAAAAAAATATATATAAAAATAAAAAAATAAAAGCGTATGGTGGTGTGTGTTGGGTGCGTTGTTGGATTGAAGATCACTCATTTGACCTTTCCATGTTATTATTTGCAATATTGCATCATTTTTGCACGGAGGAAAAACAAGAGAAAAAAAAATTGCGTGATCTTTTCATCGCGCCCTATGACCGTTTATGCTCTAGATGATTCATTTGTCTTCATAGAGTTTTCCTTGCGGGTTTCAAATGTGAGATGTTTCCATTACTGTACCTTAGAAGCGAAAACGTCAAATTTGAAAAATTCAAAATGGCCGCTAAACTTGGTTTTCCCAAAACAAACGATTATTCGTCTTCTTTCAAATAAGAGTCTCAGCTGCGAAAAACTTTTCCTCTAGGTTCGCTAAATGCTCTTAACGGTAACGAATAAAAACTGACAATTCCTAATTATTTTTGGTTTTGGTTTGTTACCGTTAAAGACATCCAGTTCTCCTAGCGGAAAAGTTTTGCAGCTGTGGTCCTCATTGGACGTTTCAGCTCTGAGGTACAGTTTTAAAAATCACAAATATTTTTGAGTTATTCCCAGAAAATAAATGATAGCTCTATTCATAAATAAGATTAAAGCCTTGCTTTCACAAGCTTCGACAAGCTCTGACATGTAAAAAAAAAAAAAAAATCCCCAATTAACTTTCATAAACTGAAACCGATCGAGCCTATTAAAAGTTGACACTAAAGAAAAAACGCTCGGTTTTTTTTTCTTTTTTTCAGACCTTTTTTTTTTTTTTTTTTTTTACTCCCTTCTTTTAGCGCAAGACGAAATGTGAACGAAATGAAACGCATGAGTACTCTCATTAAAAATGTCAAATTTTTTACGGTGCTTTGGGATTGGTGTTTGCATCGTACGCAGTCAAGTGTGATGGCGACATTAGACTCTCTCTCAAGATTTCGATCTCATGTCCAGAGGACATGGACCTTATCTCTGTATATTCTAAAATCATGAATATAACGTGTCCTAAAAAAAAAGAAAAAAAAAAAAAAAAAAGCGCGGGCGTCCTTGGCTTGAGGATACGCACGCGAAACGGAAATCAAGCGGAGACCCATAACCTTTTTATATATATTTTACGAACTCAGATTTAAAAAAAAAAAGGCTATGGTTGGAAGATTCTTATCGGAACCCACCGCGAATCGATATACTATAAGCATAAAATCCCCAGGAGTCTCACCTACAGCATAAGACTATTGGGTGATCTCGATTTAAAGAAAAAAAAAATAGTGTTATGCATGGATGTTCTCATGAGTTAGTCAACTGAAAAGACTACAATGTCAATAATAACACTTTTTTTTTTTTTTTTTTTTTTTTTTTTTTTTTTTGGAACCGGATTTTATTAACTTTTTTTTTTGCTCACGGTACCCGACTTTTTTGCATTTCGATTAATAAAGTCATCAATGTTTCATTATGTAGATGTCATTCAATGCTTCATTATTATAAGCATGAAACCACATCTTATAATCATAGAAACGAAATAGTTGAGCGCAAAAAGGATCAACAGAAAATCAGCCGAAGAAAAAAGTGTGGAATACGGGGTGGACAGAAACAAATATAGGTTAATAAAGAAATATTATGTTGGATCCAAAGTCGCAACGTTTGTCTAAGCATACGATTTCCGTTGTGCTTTTTGATGGACATATCACTACCCAGATAGCAAAGTCTATCTAATCCCGAGGACATCTTCAATGTGTCATGAGGATATTTATTGGACGTTCATTGGATGTACATATGTGGGCACAGATCCAAATAGCGTTCTTTGGACGTTCTATGGATGTCCCATGGAGTTGGATATCCTGCGGATTGTCCACTAGATATCCACAGGATATCCAAATTCATGGGATATTAATCGGACTTCCAAAGGACGCTTTTCGGATGCGGGCATCGGTACATCCAATGGACGTCCAATAGATATCCTCATGATGTCTTGAAGACGTCCTAGGGACTGGATAGACTTTGTTATCTGGGTGGGCAGAAAGCATGACAGAGTTTAAGTTTCAGCCACATTGAGCTTGATTGTAAAACGAATTTCATTTCCGATAATTCTTTTGTTTTCTTAAGGGATTTCAAACTTAAATGAAAGGGACTTTAGGGGCCCCATGGGTAAGGGGTGCAGGTTGGTTTTAGTGCATTTACATCCATTTGAATTTGAACCATTTGAACCATCTCCCTAAAATAGATAATTTGATTTTATTTTTTTTTTTTTTATTTTATTTGGACGGCTAGATTACCATGTCCATGCACTAATGGTAGTTTAATTGACTTTTCGGTCAGTCTTATTTTATTTAAAATTTGTACTTAGGGGTTTTTGAGGTCGCTTGTCTCGAATCCATTGACCGTTTTTCTGAATTTTGAACATACAACGAGTAAGTTAATTTTTTTCGATTTATTGAGTCCCTTAAAAACATTTTAGAAACTGAGGATTCGAGACCAGCGACCTCGAAAACCTCTTAATACAAGTTTTCATGAAAATTTAACAATTTTAACTTTTCTTTTACATTTGTCGCCATACTAAGTCCGCCATCTTGAATTTTAAAATAATTATTCCAGATATGATATCAACAACCACAAAAATATATAAAAATAAATATTCATGAAATTTCATTCATAATTAAAAATTTTGGCTTCCATATTGAATTTTGAATTTTGGGGCACGGGCAGCAGATTTTCAATTGCACAAAATATCGAAGCTTCTGACACCTTCATCTTCTTTCTAAGTTTCACATAGACTTGGGAATGAGTTTTTTTTAAAATATGAAACATTCATTTTTACTGTGTTTAATCAGATTTTAATTTTTCTCATCTAATCAAATGCTGTGTATCATGCGAATTATAGAAGAATTATTTTTCAACATTGTCTAAAAATATTTATTTTTTACCGCCTCTGGGGCCTTTGTATACAGCAACAAAGATCCTAAAATCTGTTTTTGTTCTGCAATTGGCAAAACAGGTAGGTAATGGTTCAAAACTCCTTCTAGGTGGGCTGTCAATTGTGCCACAGTTTCAATTGGAGCTGATATATTTCCTGGTGGTTGTTCGTCTTTTTCAGAGGTTGTTTCTGACACGTTCCCACTACCTGGTTTAACGAAATCTTGCACTGCGTTGACTTCTTTGGCTTTTTGCTTTATATGTCGAGCTGTGTTCTTCACTCTAGCATAAGCTTTTTCGGTGGCGTCATTTTTATACAAGTCCGTTTTCATCCATAAAATAAAGTCTTTTTTTTGCTCCTGCTACAGCAATTTTTTCATAGCTTCAGCATTTTTTGCGGCTATTGCGTTTTTGTCTCCGCTCATTTTGAGGATCGGAATTGAAGGGCACACGGGAAAAAGGGGCTAATTGCTTTTTAAGAAGATTTGTTTATGTCATAAAGTAAACATAAGAAACAAGCGCCATCTTAAAAAGCAATTAGCCCCTTTTTCCCGTGTACCCTTCAATTAAATTTATAACGTAGCAAGTCCCCTATCTTTATGCTTTTAAGCAATTTTTAAATAATTTTTTAAAGTAATTTAATAATAATTATAGTAATTTAAGGGATTTGTCATTAAATGACTGGATTACTGCACATTTTCCTGGTCAGGACTCCCATTACTTTCTTCCCCAGCTTTTGACAGCCTAGCCAGGCGTAGGCTGGCTGCTAAAAATAAAAAAATTAATTCGGGTTTATCAAGTACATCAAGGAGAACCATTTTTGGGGTTTCACGATTTGAAATTCGAAAATTGCCGGAAAAGGGATACCCTAGTGTTGACGTTATGTCACTTGTTTCGATCGTCTATAAAATTCGCAGTATCATGACGTCAGACCGGTTCGTATGCCGCGGACATAAAATAATGGACGGCATTTAAAATCATGTAATGTTATGATTTTTAAAATATTAAATGATGATACTGTATTTGCAAGCGTGGTCGGAACAATGAAATTGAAAAAAGAAAAAAAAAAAAAGTTAACGCTCCAAAAGCTATAGAATCCTGAAAACGCATAAGGCAAAAGTTTAATCATCATTATTTCATAATTACATCATCATGTTCTGTGTATTTGTTAGAACCGGGCTTTTCCTTTTGGACTGCTTAAGAATTCATAACTCGTTTTCTTTTGACAATGGGGATAAGGAGAGGAAGACCTGGGAAGTGCGTTCGTTTGTTCTCCTCTTTGTATGTTACAAAAGGTGATATGAAAAGTTTTTCGCGCGACATTCTCTTTCGAAAAACTCGGTTCACAGAAGATGAGACTTTTTCTTGGGCTGCTGCTTCTTCTTCCGTGACATTTCGGTTGGCACTGTCATTGTTACGTTTTGTGGCTTTTTTTGTACGGGACACGAACTCCGCATGCACGATTCTTGCGTGAGACGGGGATTCTATTTTAAAGCGTGATGTGGAAATGTGAATGTTTTGCAGAATCGGGTTCGGCGGACCGTGAAACCGCTCGGTCACATCTTTTCTTAAACTCCGGACACATTTCCATTCATCTTGTTCCCTCCTAGACAAATGTGCGTCTCACTTCATGGATCTCAATAGCCTAATCGAAAAATAGAGTATATCGATCTACTTTTTTTTTTTTTTTTAATATCTCCTCCGTTTTTCTTCAATTAAAATTCACGGTTGTTAAAAAAAATGAACCTGACTTGAAGATTTCCGGGAAATATTCTCATATGCGGAGTGGGTCTTTTTTTAAACGCCAACTTCGTCACAGCTTATAAGTTAAAGCATAAAAATCTTACCTCTAATCTGATCTTTAAGAAGAAAAAAAAAAAAAAGAAAAAATCATTTGCATCGATTTTACGGGTAATAATGCATTATTATTATTATACCATCTGTTTGGATCGGATTACTAGGAGGTTCCCTGAACCTGGCGTCGGCTTGGAAGAGAAAAAAAAAATTAAAAGAACAAAGCAAAATTTTGCTAATTTAATTAAAACATATCAACTAGACGGGTTCGCTAATGAAATCAAGTAATTTTACACCTACTTGAGATGATTATGACTATGATGCCCAGGAGCTAAGGGATCGTTTAGTTATATGAAGCACAGTAGTTTCAATTAGCATTTTTTTTTTTATAAAGAATTAGCGGCGAAAATTATATTTTTTTAAATTTTATGGCTGAACGCTTTTTTTTTTTTTTAAAGCTTTTTATTTTTATCTTTGTTGAAGTGAAACTTCTTATCGCGAAGGGGGTCGATTGGCCACGTAACGCGTTACGCGGCTAAAAAAGTTTCAAAGGTTTAAATTTTTTTAAATTGATTTGTTACGCAGATAATTTTTAAACATTGTTCGGCCGCGTAACGCGGCTTAAATTATTTTTTTAAATTTAAAGATTTAAATTTTTTAAAATTTATTTGTTACTTACTAGTGCCGCTTCTCCATTATGGCTCAAAATTAATTTTCTAGAATTAATTTTCAAAATTTCCGGAAGTACTGTACTTTTGTTATTCTATGGATTTCTAACCCAAGATTTAAAAATGGAGTCGGCCATTTTTACTACATTGCATTTTTTGTATTCTTAACATTGATCTCTATTATATACGCTAGATTTACAACTGATTTTCTTCACCTATATTTAACTTATGAAATAAAAAAAAGCTACCGCGAACCCAGTTTGACTCCAGTGCACTACCTCCGAGATCCAGTTTTCATTAATTAGCCAAATGATTTTAAACATTTTTGTGTACAAGATGAAAAAATAAATGATCAGAAATTTGCAACTAGATATCACGACATCACAAAATATTGCAATTGCAATCTTTCCTCAAAAATACGGAAAGCAAATATGATCGTTATTCAATTGTTTACAAAAAATTGATAAAGAAGGTAGTGCATTTGAGTCAAATTTGGTTCGCCATTTTGCCCGTCATTTGGGAATCTAGCGTAAATAATAGAGATCAATGATTCTTAATCCATGGTCGCAAATTCATAGAATAACTAAAGCACAGTACTTCCGGAAATTTTGAAAATTTATTCTAGAAAATTAATTTTGAGCCATAATGGAGAAGCAGCATAGTACATAATTTTTGAAGATTGTTCGACCGCGTAACGTGGCACTAGTAACGCGGCTTAAATTATTTTTTAAAATTTTAAAAATTTAATCTGTTACTCAGATAATTTTTAAACATGTTTGACCGCGTAAAGCGGGTTAAATTATTTTTTTAAATTTAAACAATTTGTAAAGTCTAAAAAATTTTTAAAGGTTTAAATTTTTTAAAATTTATTCGTTACGCAGATAATTTTTAAACATTGTTGGACCTCGTAACGTTACGCGTAAATCGTTACGCGGCTTAAATTACTTTTTTAAATTTAAATAATTTTTAAGAGCTAAAAAATTTTTTTAAGTTTAAATTTTTTTAAAATTTATTTGTTACTTACATAATTTTTAAACATTGTTTGACCGCGTAACGCGTCACTCGTGACGCGACTTAAATATTTTTTTTAAATTTAAAAAATCTTAAAGGTTTAAATTTTTTTAAATTTACTTGTTACTCAGATAATTTTTAAACATGTTTGGCCGGGTAGTCGCGTTACGAGTTACGCGTTGGGCGGCCAAACAATGTTTATAAATTATTTGCTTAAGAAATAAATTGAAAAAAATTTGAACATTTTTTTACGAATTTTTTAAACATAGGGCTTAAAAAATGTTTGAAAGAGTACCTATTTTTTTTTTACTTTTTTTATTTATATTCTAAAATTTTTGGCGCCGATTTTTCGTTTGCAAAACCAAAACAAAAAAGCTCTCGTATGTAATCTGGGATATTGCTAAGATATCATCTTGGGAGATTATATATTTTCTTCGAATAAAAAAGTGCGACGTCCAATAAAATCGGATTTGGGATTTGGGTCGGAGAAATAGCCCGTGCGGAATATTTCTGAAAAAAAAAAAAAAAAAAAAAAAAAAAAAAAATACTTTATTCATAAAACGTTCAAAACATTCCGTAAGGAAAGAGAGAGAAAGAGGAAGGAAAAAAAAAAGAGTCAAGGAAAATGGGCTCAAAGCCGGTCACGTAGCTACAAAACTCCCAAGTCAGCACTGCAGTCGTAGTTCCAAACGACCTGCCAAGCAGCACAGCATTACTCAAGTAACGTGATTCAATTAAGGCTCAGGGGGTGGCCCCAGATTTTTTTTCTCTTCATCTGAATGGTATTATTATTATTATTATCTTTATTAAGTATTCAAAGTCTTGCGATAAAAAAAGAAAAAGACTCCGTCCTTTTTTTTTTTTTTTACTTTGATCGATGATATGATTAAAATGAGTGGCGACAGATGACCAAGGTCTTAATAACACAAATGTATTAAATGCTGATGAAAATAAAAAATCATAATAATTTTGTTTGTTGTTTTTCACGCACGATCGGGAACTCTTGAGGCAGTTCGTGATTTTACAAAAAGGATAAAGTGCCATTGTACTTGGAGAGAGAGCCAGATTACATGCCTTGTTCATTGCTCACTCTAAACTGTATATACCTCTTCTAATACTCCATTGTAATGGACTCGGGTTTTTCTTGGCTGCTAGGGGAAACAGGAGCGGATTGCAGCTTTCCTGTAATTAAATGCTTCGCCAATTCGTTTCGGGACTCCTCCGCGACAGACAGGTCTCGAATATATCAAACTTGATCCGTATTTATATATTTTAAAGCTCCATCATTTTCGGTTTCATTTCATCAAAATTTCGCGCTAAAATCTGCCTGATGAGGTATTTATTTGGATACATTTACAGTAGAGCGATGGATCTCTCCGTTTTTGATGTCAGCAGTCATGTTAGCGATTTGGAATACATGGAGCTTTCATGTATGTGTGTGTGAAAAGTTTAGGATGAGGTTCCTGTTAAATTTGTAAAGGAAAAGCTCCAGTCAGGACCGATAATTTTTTTTTAATCTGTATGACCGTATTGCAGTTTGATTTTCTATTTTTTATGTGTACCGTCAAAGGTTTCAGTGGCTGAATCAGCAAAAATAGATAATAATTTAGGGGTCCATTAATTACGGAAGCATGTAAGGTGGTATTTTTGACCCCCTTCCCCCCTTCGCCAATACTTAACTTATGAGTAAGATCGCTAATTTGAACCCCCTCCCCCCCCCCAAACATGCTTATGTAATTTATGGACGACCCCTAAAACCCAGATCTAGATCCTTGGCTTTCCTTTCAAAATTCACCGAATAGTATAACTTCATTTTTGAAGGGCGATAATTTATTAAAGAAAGTACTTGTCAAAAAAATTTGGGAATTTCGGCATTTTTTTTGAAAATAGAATTTGGTAATGAAGGGATTAAGGAGATTCCAGGCCTAGAAAGGAATTTGAGATCCTTAATTGATTGCTCTCCTGCAACTTAAACATGAGCGCAACTTTGTTTGTTGAAGGGAGGTTTTTTCACCTACAAAAATTAATTTAGTTAAAAGAAAATAATTTTTTCGGAAACATGGTAATATTTCTCTTAACATTCTCCACACCTTTTTTTTTCATGAAAAGTAGCTTTTATCATTAATTAAATTGTTTTTAAAATCTTTACAAAAATAACTTACAAAAATTGTTAAGACTAGACTTCATTTGGAGAATTAAGAAAAAAATCATAAATGATAAAGGGATCATTTCATGTAACAGAAGTTACGGAGAATGTTAAGAGAAACATCCCCATAATTTTTTAAAAAATTATTTTATTTAATTTCGTTTGTACGCGGAAAACACTTTCTTTAAAAAATAAACAAAGTTGCGCCAAGGTTTAAGTTGCAGGGGAAAGATCATCTAATAATCTCAAATTCCTCTGTCGAACCTCCTAAAGTTTCCATAAGGTCCCAAAAATATTAAGAGACTTTTCTTATTTTATTTTATTATTATTATTTTTTTTTTTTCAGGTAATGTTTGCATTATTTTAGAAGGGAGTTAGCTGCCAATTTAGCATCAGGTTCAATTAGAACCTGTGTATTTTTTTTTTTTCTTATGTATGTAAGTAAAGGGAAAGGAAAACCTGCTAAAATGGAAGTTTAGAAAATAAAGTAAGACAACTTGAAAATAAGCTTGATGTTATACGGAAATAACTATAAAGTGACTTTTAAAATATTACCCTTGCTTGACGAAAACTTTTTGGTAAAGTGTGATTTTCATGACGGCTTATTTTGGAAGTATCTTCTGAAAAATAGCAGAGCTCGTTCAAAAAATAGTTATGCAAAGTCGCAATGCCCTAGGTTTCCGGTTTCGAGGTAGAGGTTCAGATTCGGTTAAGATCTCGTTTGGTTTGGAAAAATCCTCTCTTTTTTCGGCAATTTTCCGCAAAGGATGAGGGTCGATAAGGCCGTTTTTTGGGCTAATTTGTTTTTTTCTTGGAATTTGATCTTTGAGTCCTGGTAAATGATTTCCTAAAAGGGTTTTCGATTTCGGTCATCGGTACCCAAATATCATGGTTTTAGGCGAATATTAAGGGTACCGATGACCGAAATCGAAAAATCCTTTTAAGAAATCATTTACCAGGACTCAAGAATCAAATTCCACAATTTTTTTTTTTTTTTTTTTTTTTAGAGGAGGAAATGATATAAACCTTCTTGGGAAAAGCTTCCCTGGTTTTGAAAATCAAATGGATGTATATTTTACGACCGGATAATAAATTTGACCAGTTCACGAATTGGTCAGGAAAATTTCCTGCTTTTCTTCTTAGCTTTCATCATCATGTTTCTTCGTGACGCTGTCATCCTCGCCGTTGCTTGGACCAGGAAAGTTCAGTGTCTCGTACTCTTCCTCTACTTCACGTTCATTTTTTTTAAATTTCCGTTTGGACATGGAGTGTTCAAAATTTCATATCCTCCTACCATCTAATGAGTTTTCCTCGATGCAAGTTGCCAATGTTAATGTTTCAACGGTTCCAATTGCTTCTATCTCGTCGGTAGAGATTGTGCCCGGGAATTCCCGTCCCGGAAATTCCCGGGATCCCGGAAAAAAAATTCCCGAAATTTAGTCCCGGGAATTTTTTTTGGAATTTTTCGGGATTCCCGGATCCCGGGAAATAATTTTTCTTACTTTTTCGAGATTCCCGAATCCCGGGAAAATTTTTATAAATCTCGGGACTTGCTCCTTCAAAGAAGTAATTTATAAAACCGTAATATTTGTTACATTAACTTAAATTTTTTTACTTTAAAATTAACGAATAATAGAATAAATGACCTTGATCCTAAAATGGATCGTCTGATCTACCTTCCAGTTGTCAAACGCCGTTTGACAAACGGTTAGAGATTGTGCCCGAGAATTCCCGTCCCGGAAATTCCCGGGATCCCGGAAAAAAAATTCCCGAAATTTAGTCCCGGGAATTTTTTTTGGAATTTTTCGGGATTCCCGGATCCCGGGATTTTAAAAATCAATAAAAATCGGGAATCCCGAATCCCGGGAATTTTAATTTTCCAAAAATGGGAAATCCCGAATCCCGAAATTTTAAATTTCCCGGGAAATCACAATCTCTACTCGTCGGCCCCAATTGCTACTTCCGCATCTCCTAATAACTCGACTGCTCCGAAGAACAAGTCCCTATTTTTTTTTTTTTTTTTTTAGCAGTTCAAAAACTCCTTATCTTTTTCGAACAGTTGAAAAACTGCCTATCTTTTTTTGTTAGTGCGAAAACGATCTATCGCGTATAGCAATGACCATTTAAAAAGATCGTTTATAAGTCGTCAAAAAAAAGATAGGGAGTTTTTTAACTGTCCAAAGAAAGATAGGGAGGGTTGTACTGCTAAAAAAAAAGAAAAATAGGGACTTGTTCTTCGGAGCAGTCGAAATGTTTTATCTCTTCTTCCCGAATCCCAGATTTTACCAGCTCGTGAACTGGTCAGAAAATAGGTCTAGCCAGTTGGTAAACTGGCCAAAAAATTGACCAGTTCAAGAACTGGTAAATCGGGTTAATGCCCTACTGGTAAATCCAGTTCACGAACTGGTCAATTTTTCTGACCAGTTCGTGAACTGGTCAATTTCATTATCTGGTCGTAACATGTATATTGAGTGCCCGGGTTGCTTTTCTAGTGTGGTACATGCTATGTTTTGCTTATGCGTAACAATGGCAACCGCTTTTGACTGTTATTTTATTTAAGAAGTCTGGGAGTTAAAGAAAAAAAATTCAGTAAAAATAATATGTGGCAGAACTGCTCAAGTTTTTGTCTGCTCAGTAACCAGAAGTGTGTTAGGGTCATGACCCTAAGATCGTGACCGATCACGATCTTACATACAGGTCAGGCAACTGCTGTCTTAAAAAGTGTCCCCCGAGTTTGAAGCAGAAGAATAGTTCCAAATTTGCTCGATAGAGGGCTGGAGCTGTAGTTAGGGAACCACGTGATATGCCCTCCATCCAATCGACACTTTCAAAACACTTTTTTTTTATACAGTAATTGCTGTCAGACCACGTGATTCCCTAACTACAGCTCCAGCCATCTATCGAGGAACTATTCTTCTGCTTCAAGCTCGGGGGACACTTTTGTCCATATGAGGGATACCCGAGTTGCCTGACCTGTATGTAATATGGTGGTGAAAGCAAATGCGAAAAAGGACTTTGAAATATGAAAAGGACTTTTTGGGCTATTTTCTATGGAAGCCTTTGTAACACGCTAGAATGGAACAGACATTTTTTGCATAAAAATGTTCGTCTCCACATTTACAAATGAGAATGATTCATGTGAAAAGACATTTTCTTACAAGTTATGAGAAAACAATAAAAATATCTTGCAAGAAACAACCTGTCCATTGTCAAGCAGCATTTTTGTTTTGCTATGAAACATTCCAGCTTTGCTGCAAGATACAACTTGTTCAAAACATTTCCTTTTTCTGAGTGCATTCCCCGTTTGACATTAAAAGAGTATGCATCAGACGTGGTAATAGATCAATCTACAAGCACAATCGATTTTTTCTTCTTATGTTTAACTTATGAATCGACGAACGCTTGAAATGTCACCGATGCATATTCTCAACCTCTAAGTTGCGATTCTAGTAAGTCCTAGTAATTTTGTGTGATCTTTTGCGACTTTCTGTATTTCTTCGTGCCGACGTCCGTTGCTTTCCAAGTAAACAAGTGCAACCCGGAGGATACCCTAAGGATTCGTACTTTTATTTCCGTTTTCGACTTTTTAAGAAGGAAAGGATTCGCAGAACGGTGCGTGTAGATCTTGTCGTTTCCCATTCTCCCTTGTGTATCAAGAGTTAAGACAAAGTTCATTCAAAACTTCCATTTTAGCAGAAAAAAAAACCAAAAAAAAAAAACTTTAACTTGGATACTCGGTAACTGATCCTGCAAGTTTACAATTCAAAGTTTCAAGAACGTCTTTTTCGACTGATTTAATTTCATGAAAATTACGAACCAAACGTGCACAGAGACTGTTTACAATAAAAGAGAAAGCAACATTCCCAAGAGTGTTTTTTTTTTTCACGGTTTTTGCGAAGTTTTTTTTTTCTTGCTCCTTGCCGTATGAATCGTAAGCACAATGGATTTAAAATTCGTTATGGTTAGGTTCTGGTGCGTGAACTTTCCTGCGAACTTTTTCCCCTCAACTTTTTTTTTTCACATTTCTTTTTTTTTCTGTTTGCCAATTATAAATAATACCAATCGAATAAGGTCGATGATCTTCCCTGAAGCAACTCCCACGGAACGGTATCAGGTGTGTTCACTCTTGAGGGATGCACCTAGAGATGAGTGGCTAAGGTTCCCACAGAGTAAACAAATTAATAATTTCCTAATCTTTGTTTCATAATTGCATCATGACTGTGAACTTGGGCAACACAAACACTTGTTTGTGCTCTTGATTCGTCTTTTTGTTTCGATGACCTAAAATGTGAATCGCTTCCACCTCTGTTATTTACACATATTTTACACAATCGGTTCTAATTATTTCAGACGTATTGTTTATATTTTCCAATCGTGAAAAACCTTTTCATTAAAAAAGAAAAAAAAAATTACTTTTCAAATTCATCAACCTAAAAAAAAATTTTCCCCCTTTTTTTTATTAAATGGTTACACTTCAGTTTACATGCGAATACTTATAAACGTTGCAAACATTATAATTTACATTGCATTTGGATAATAGGCAATTTGCAAGTTGTGTGTATATCTATATATAAAAATCCATTACGTCTTTTTTTTTAATCTCCTAACATTGCAACCCACCGATGCAGTCAAATGATTCATTCCGGAACAAAAAACCGTTGAGCAAGTCGAATGAAAACTCATCGTAGGTTTATAAGATTCGTGCGTGGAAATTACAACCTGAACGAGTAGGCCTAATACTTCTTCGGCTAATGAGTTGAATATTAATAAATGGCTTACATGTTTTCGAACACGTGGACAAAATTTATATTCAGGCTAACTACTACCCTTTTTCCCGGTAAATAGTCTTTTGCGTCACGCGTATAAGTTTGGGAAACTTGATGATAATTTATCTTTTCGGAGAACATATTTATAAGTCAATCCTATATGGTTTCCAAAAGATTAACCAAATTGCGGGAATAGGGATCAAAGTTTTTTAAGATTTGTATGGGTGTCTGCAATTAAATATAATATACTGCATAAAATTTTAATCTGTCGTTGATTGATTAATTTAATTTTCCGGCAAATATTCGGCAAGATGTCGTTGTAGTGCTATCAGATCCAAAGAATTACCACTGGAAACTACGTCCAATACCCTCAGAAAAAAAAAATGTTTTGAACAAGTCCGTCTTGCAACAAAACCGCAAAACAAAAATACTTCACTACAACGGACAGGTTGTTTCTTGACAAGATATTTTTATCGTTTTTAAGGGCGCAATTTCACGTCAAACATGTTCGACGAACATTTTGGGCGAACATGTTTGTCAATTTTACATCAAACATTTTCATCAAACATTTTCCCCGACATGTGGAGGAAGCTCTACATAAGCAGTGACGGTTTTTTAAGCGTGTTATGTGGAAAGGTTTGACCAAAATGTTCGCCGAACATGTGCGCCACTTTCATCAAACACAAACGTTCTCACCCAACATGTTTAAAAAACGTCCCTGTGGAGCTTCCCCTGAATGTTGGGAAAAATTTTGGTGAAAATTTTTGTACAACATGTTTTCCGCTTGGTTGTGGACAAAATCCAATGCAAATTTTCTAGTGGACAAAATCCAATGCAAAAAAAATTAGTTTCTGTTTGATAAGAAAATTTCTTATCAAACAGAAACTAATTTTTTTTCTTTCTAGAACCATTTAATGGTTCTAGAAATTTTTCAAATTGTCGGAAAATTTAAAAAAAAAAAAAATTCTACAGATAAAGATGATTGCCACAGGAGGGCCAAAATAAACTTTACAGAGAGAAGGGTAATTAAGAGTACGCAGTACCCGTGGCAGCAGATAAATTACATTTTTCATTTTACGGAAAACGAAGACAAATCTTAAAAAAATAAAAACTAAGAAATCTTCAGAAAAAAACTTCAAAGATTTCTTAGTTTTTCTTTTTTTAAGATTTGTCTTCGGTTTTCCACAAAAAGTAAAATGCAATTTATCTGCTGCCACGGGTACTGCATACTCTTAAGAGTAGGCTTCAGTGAAGACCTGAAGAAACATTCCTTCAGTATTGTTTAATACTCGATTAAAGGGGGGAAAATCGAAGTTTTAGGTGTCTGACGAACTCCTTTCGTGTATCTTGGAACTCTTAAGACAAGTTTTAACTTGTTTCACTTAAACACGAACCCGGAAAACAAAATCAAAGCTTTCGAACGTAAGTTTTTTAAAAATTATTTTCCGGACGCATATGGAACTCAGACAAGTTGAAACTTGCAGAATACATTAATAAGAAGATCGTCCGATACCTAAAATTTGTATTTTCCCCCGTAAATAGAGTATTGGACAAATCAAGTAAATTCCCTGTAAATTCCCTGATTCTTGGGGCTCCAAAGGGATATCAAGAAAAGCACTTGACCAATTTTTTTTTTCACATATTTCGAAGATTGTTGTATATTTTCGGCACATATAAAACCTCATAACATGTCAGTTTGAATTAATTGACAGTTTGAATTATCTGCCACAGCTCTATTCAGTTTCCCCTCTAAGCCTTTTTTTTTCTCCTTCAAGAGCATCATAAGCATCATCAATAGCATCGTAAGCTTATTTCATTGTTATTGGAACAAAACCTTCGATATTGCAATTGTCTGCCATGCGCCACTAAGATTTTAAGCTCTTTAAAATATTACGGATAAGTACTTAATATTTTTCCTGAGGAAGAAGAAGAGAGCATTAATTTCGACGAAACGGGATGTTGGAGGGGGAACGTTCCGAAAACGATGTCCTTAGTCTACACAATTGTGTACATCCCTGCCTTCTTTACAGATAAAAATATTCATAAGAATATGTGTACGTGCATATGAAAACCTCCCACTTGTACAATCCGGATAGTTTGTTTTGATTCCAAAACTTATTTGTTTACAAAAGGTTTAAAAAACAAAACATACTATCCGGAATGTATAAGTGGGAGGTTTTCATATGCACGTACACATATATGGTCCCCGCGAGGGACCACGGCGTCTTCTAACTCTAAGGTCAAGGTTATAGCCGGGCCGTCCCGCTGTCGTCCCCGAAAACGCCTCGGTTCCTCAGTTTTCTGATCCCTCGAACGCGGCGGCTGGAAAGACCTACTGTCCGCGGCAAGCTTGTGGACTTCGTCCAAGAACACTCCAAAGAGGTCCCCTTTACTCGGTATTTCCTCCAACAGCAGTTGGAGTCTTTCCGACCGGTCGATCATTTCGGGCGGGATGAAAAGTACGATGCTCTTCAGGCGATCGTCGTAAGCTCTTTTTAGTTCCGTTACGAAGGAACGCCGTTCGTTTGATCCGTCGACAGCGAGAACTTCTCCCCTGTTTTAAAAGAAATAGGAGAAAAAGAAATAAATAAATATCATATGTGTACATCCCTGCCTTCTTTACAGATAAATATATTCATAAGAATATATCGTGGGCTCAGTATTATATTGTTCTAGGTACACTTTCCAGCTTGACACTAGTCCCTTGTACTTAGCTTATGAAAAATGCGTGTCAACCTGAAGTGCATCTAGAACAATATAATACTGAACCCACGATATGGTCCTCGCAAGGGACCCACGGCGTCTTCTAACCCTAAGGTCAAGGTTATATCCAGGGCGTCCCGCTGGATGCAGGTCGAGGTCAGAGCCACGAACCTACACCCCCCGAAAACGCCCCTGTTCCTCAGTTTTCTGATTCCTCGAACGCCGAGCCGGAAAAACCTACTGTCCGCGGCAAGTTTGTGGGCTTTGTCCAAGAACACTCCAAAGAGGTCCCCTTTGGCCGCTATTTCCTCCAACAGCAGTTGGAGTCTTTCCGACCGGTCGATCATTTCCGACGTGATAAAAAGTACGATGCTCTTCAGGCGATCGTCGTTTTTCGATTCGTAAGCTCTTTTTAGATTTAGATCCATCGATGGCGAGAACTTCTCCCCTGTTTTAAAAGAAATAGGAAAAAAATAAATAAATAAATAACTCGTACCTATTATTTTTTTTTGAAAAATAATCTGTATATAGCTGTAAATAACTGTACAAAAATATTTAGTCACACAGTAAAAAAAAAAAAAAAAAAAAATGTGTGTAGGTATTTGACAAATTTTTATGTCAAAAATGGTCCACACTCCACATATTTTATTGTAATTTGTAAAGTTAACATTGTTGCCTTGGCAATGTCTAACATCAACAAAAATAATATGTCAAAATTAACATTAAAAAAGTGACATACAAAAATTATGTATAACCGTGTATGTTAAAAATACACAAAGTTTTGTACTTAGCTTTCCTAAGGTTGGGGGAGGGGGCACAAAGTCTTTTAAGGAGGCTTTAATTTACTCCTTCTAATAAGTATGATATAAGTGGAACATTCCTAAAAAAAAAAAAAAAATTATTCGTGGACTGAAACGTTTTCTAGGAGGGCTGAGACTCCTATGCCCCACCTGGTTACAGGCAGCGATTTTAGCCCCCTATTGTTTACAAATAAGTAGTATTTCAAAAAATGCATTAATTTTTTTTTATACCAATTTTTGGCAAATTTTTTGAAAGTTTTCGTTTTTGTCCAATGGCTGTATAATAAATAGTTTTTTCTTTTACAGGTACCCAGTGTCTGTTTTTAGGATGTTAAAAAGTAAACAAACCTTCATTCCTGCGCTTTGCGATTCGTATTGCAATTTAAGTCCTTCATTGAGATAGAATTCTTCGAGTGCGGGTCGGTAGCTTAGTGGTAGAGCACCCGCCCCGCAAGCGGAAGTCGTGGGTTCGATTACCACTCGGCTCATGTACCCGATGAAAATTTTTTCTCTCAATGATGTTCTTATTTCCATAAAATTGAAGAATTTCAGATATTTCGGCTTTATAATATTTTTATAATTATAATTATAATATTATAATATTATAATTTTATAAAAGGCGATCGATTTTTCCTCATAAACCTTAATTTGTTTTCATAAGCTCAACATTGCGATTTGTTTACTTTTCCACATCCTGAAAACGGACACCCGGTATAAAGGTAAAATGGAAGAGGTTCAATTATGAGCGACCCTGCGGCTTTCTTTCCGTCATTTTTTCCCCTTTAACCTTTTTCCACACACATATCAACCCGACGCTGTGTCAATAAGCCACGACAAACCGACCGCAAAAAAAGATGAGTTCCAGGACATTAAAGAAAACATTCGTGACAAATAAAGGAAAAACGTGGAGTATGGGAATAAGAAACATGGAGCACGACGCGCCAGGCTCGCTATTAACAATAATTACAAAATATTGCAACTTTTTACATGAACTCTGTCTTTTCCTTTTAATTTTTTTTTTTCTTCTTTTTTTGTCTCTCTCTTTCTTTTTTCAAACAGAACGTTTTAATTTGTTCCGTCTTTTTTTCTCTCTTTTAAGTTTTCAAAATCTTTCGGTTCATCCCAAATTTTTTTTTGCGCGATTTTCTAAATTGAAACAGTCGAAAAAACAGTGAAGAATCCAATATCAATATTACATTTCAGGTGACCGTTTTTAATTAACCAAATTGATTTTGTATCGAAAACAATTACAAAACGTGATTTTGCAACCGATCGAATTCCATGGTTTTTTTCTTTTAGTTCCGTCAAAAACCGTTGTTCGACATCTTAGAAGTCATGTCTTCGACGCAAAATTAACAGATTAAAAAAAAAAAAAAAAAAAGTAATTACTAATTTTGTCGGTACACGGTGGTCAAAATCTAATTTAAAATGAGGAGTTCCCTTTTTTTTTTTTTTTTTTTTTTTTGTCTAAAACAGTGTTAAAATATTAAATTACGCAGGCATGTAAAATATTCGCAGCCATGCTCGCATCATGTCACGCACCACGAAACTGACGTCATTAACATTCTAAACGCATCTTTGACAGGCTACAAACATAATTGAGTAAAGATTATTCTGCCGGCCGTCGTATCAGTCACATGGTAGTCAAAACTCAACACATAACTAGTCTGGTTTTCTTTTCTTTTCTCTCTTTTTTTTTTTTCTCAAACCGACTATTATTTTTAAAACCGCAAACCCGCACATATTAGGTTAAAATTAAGTCATTTTTTTTAATGTTATTATTTCAACTCTTTTTTTTTTTCTTCGTTTTTGTAAAAAGGTGTTCGTGTTTGAGACTGTTGGTTTATCATGTAGGGCAGACGTGTCAAATTCCTGTCTGCAAGGAGGTGATGCTCTGATGAGAAAATTTCTTTAATGATTTAATTTGGTTTTGTTTTATTCTATTCTTGTCTCCCAGCTGCGGCATTATTATTATTATTCTTTTTCTAGTCTTGATTTGTTATTGTAAGACATTGAAACACGCAATGCTCACGACTCTTTAACCATTTGAAAATCTGTTTAATGAGTTGGGTAAGAGTTTTGGAGTTTGGGATTTTACTGATAGGTCTGAAAGTAATATGACATTTGTAATAAATAAATCTCATGATTTGCGACTTTGCAAATTTTAGTCTCATTCAAATTTTCTGAAGTCTTATGATAGGGATTTTCTCACTTGAAAGGACTTTTTTCATAATTTTGGACCCTCCCCTTTTTGTCGGTACTTAGCCTATGGCCATCATCCCTAATTCAAACCCCCTCCCATTGCTCACGTAATACTTGAATGGCTCCAAATGATTTGATTTTAAATAGCTGCATTTTTACGGCGGATTTTTTAATTTTTATGAAAAATATGACCATAATTGTCCACTACTGATGGGCCGTTGATTACCGTCGCTATATCTTTCTTTTTGATATTCATTTACCTTATCTGAGTTTACTGATCAAACTGTAGGTACCACTTGAAGTACCAACACGAACTCATTATCACACCCCCGCCTTCCATTCCGCCCGCTCCCTTAAAAAAAATTCATTAATAAATGCAGAATAAAAAATCGACTTTAAGAGAAAAATTTCGTCCCGCTTCACACAGGTAGTCGAAAAATAAAACCATAAGTGGAAATGATAAAGTTCATGACCCGAAACAAGATTCTGACGTGAGAAAATCTTTCCCAATTGTTGCTCCCTAAAAAAAAAAAAATTTAGGGGGAGAAGTGGGAGTGATTTTTTCAGAGTCATCAGTTACTGGTAACAAAACTTCGAATTCGGGGGTTTTCGGGGTCGCGGATTTCGATGCTCAAATCCGATTTTAAAAATTCAAGATGGCGGATCCAATATGGCCGATAAATTTTTACTAATAGGGAATATTAGCGTTAAAATTTGTCTTGGGGCTTTTAGAGCCGTTCTTTTAAAGGGTCGTCCATAAATTACGCAAGCGTGGGTTAGTCCCTTTTTGCACGCTTTATCCCTTTTCGCCTATGTTTAGCTTATGGGTAAGATGTTAAATTTGGACCCCCTCTCCTCCCCCCATAAATGTGCTTACGTAATTGATGGACGACCCCTAGGATCTGAAATCGAATTTTAGAAATTCAAGATGGGAACAGTAGATAAAAGTGTAAACGGTGAGGTTTTTGAAAAAAATTTGAGCTGAAAATAAAAGTGTTGGATTTCGTCCGTCCGTCCCTCCCCCCCCCCCCCCCCCCCCCCTCGTTAATAATTGGTCATGACTCTTTACTTTCTACACAAAAAACCACTTAAAATTCTTTTAGGCAAAATTTTTTCGGGCTCACCCTACCCCCTTCCCAATATTTGGTGATAAGCAAAGCTGTGGCCAGAGCAGAAAAAGAAATTGGGCATTTGGTAAAATTTAAACCTGTTTTCTTCAATTATTAGGGTGGGTCCAAAAACACGAATTTTTAAATTTTTAAATGTCACATCGCGGAAAATTCCTCCATATTAACCTTAATTTTTTTCAGGTTTTTTAATGGCCGATTTCTGCTGCCCCAGAGGCCTGAAGTTTTCCAAATTCTCAAAAGGGCCGAAAAAATTAGAGTCGGATTTTGGCGCGAAAGAGTTCATTTTTCATCTGTCAAAGCCAGTTTTACAGTAATTGGAGCCATTTTTTATATATGAGCCGAAAAAAGAGCAGGGGCTTTAATAACAGTTATTTTGCTTATAAATAATAAAAGGCTTCAGTTTCTGTAAAACCGTCTTCATGTTTGAAATTTCCCGAAAATTTCCGATAGGAAATAAACTTTTTCGCGCCAAAATACGGCTCTAATTTTTTCGGGCCTTATGAGCCTTTGAAAAACTTCAGGCCTCTGGGGGCAGCAAAAATCGGTCTCCGAAAATCTGGAACAAAATTAGGGTTTAATTAATATCGAGGCTAAAATGCAACTTTTCCGCGCTTTGGCATTTTCAAATTCAAAAATTCGCGTTTTTCGATCCACCCTATTAATTATCATTACTTTCGGCCTTTGCAGAATTCCATGCCCGCCCGTACGTATTTAAAAGCGGAGAAAAAGACATATTGCTCTTAAAATGGCCTTGAGTAATCCCCAGAAAGATTAGACGTGCGTGATCCGATGAAACGTAAGCTTGCAGGCTTAGCAATGAAAAAGGGTCCGAGCGATTAGACTGCGTGTGAGTCGATTTGTAATTATACGTCATGAACCTCACGTACAGGTGTAGTAATACACCGATTTTTTTTTTTTTTTCTTTTTTTTAATTTATATATTTTTTTTATTTTTGACATCGAGTCGGCTCCCGTTTTAACAGAAAAAAAAAATGAAAAATACCCCGCGGGTTTGATGTTTGACCCCGAAAGTGTGTGTGCCTTGCTAAAATCGCGGACTCGGATTTCAAAAAAAAAAAAAAAAAAAAAAAAAAAAAAAAAATTCCTTTCGTACATAAAGATTTCATTAATTCATAACGCACCATTTCTCCTTTGACATTAAAGAAATAATTTATAGAATTTTTTTTTTTTTAGCACCATAAATCACCCGAGTGGCCGTATGTACTAAAGAAACTTAAACATATATAAATCTCATGCTAACCATTGAATCGAATAGAAATAAACATTTGCAGAAATCGATTCTGCATACTTACGGCTTGTATGATACAAATAAATAACACGGTTTTTGCGGAGTAATGACGTTCTCACGCCGAGTTGTTCCACAAAGGAAACAAATGTTTGATTAAAAGATGGCCGTTAAAAAGAATTTTATTAGAAAATCGAGCTTTTCAGTGTTTTTTTATTATCTTCTAAGGCTAAACTATCTCTTTTTGCGAGATAACGCATTTATTATTGCTTTTTTTTTTTTTTTTTTATTTTGTTTAAAAAAAAAATGGACATAATATTCTTATCATCGTTCTAATTAACGGTCTCGGGTATTAATTTCCTGCGGGATTAAAAAAAATAGGTTGTATCGAAACAAATCCGTTTCAGTGCGGTTATTATTTTTTTTTTACTATTTTTATTATTTTGGTTTTCATCGTGACATAAGATTGCACTCTCAGAATCATAATATATTTTCTTGACAGACTTATGCATTCTAGGTGATGCAGCAGTTAATTATGACACAAAGGTTTAACGATTTAATTACAGCCGGTGTGACAAAGTGTAGTTATTAAACGTGTTTCCACTCAATAATCAACCTAGGGAATTTCCTCATATCGCGTACTTTGCTAAGTTTACCTCAAGTTCCGTCATGATGATTTTATTGTTTCAAAGACGCGGTTTTTATTTTTTAATCCTTGTATCGTTATGTCGCGAAAGATCCGAGACTGATTTCGTTTCAGAAATGAAAAAAATAAGAATGTGATGAAAAGCGTGAAATGAAGTTGTACCGATGGGGTCAGGAAAAGATGGATGCAAAGGTGTTTGGAAAACAAAAGATGAAATACATGGGAATAATAATGCCATTTTCCTTCTGATCGACGAAAAAGCCACAGTTCTGCTGGAAACTCGAGACCTCAGAATACAAAGGTTGCAAGTAGCCAATTTGCAAATATTTCAAGAGAACCTTTTAAAAGTCGCGATTTTTCATTAAATATTTTTTTTTCTTTGATCCCCAATTTATTGAGAGAGTTTAATTCAGGCATCCGAAGCCGATGACGATGCCAGCCGCGGCTGGTTTAAAACTTAGGTCGGTGGCGATGCTGGTACCAATGCTAAATAATTTGATTTAAACTTGGTGCTGGCACCGGTTTTGTAATTATGACCCGATGGCAATGCTGAATATATTTGAGAAAGGCCACGAGTTTTGACTGTATTTAGCGGCTTATTGCATTGAGCAGGGCACAGTCAGCAGCGCCAAAAATTTGCCACCAGCACCAGCCCCAAATCCGAATTTCTAGGCAGAAAACTGAGTCTCAAATAGACTTTTATTCTAATTTTTATGTTGCCAACTGTCTAGAAAAAAAAATACTGAAGTAATTATTCAATTATAATTGATTTCTGAATAATACAATTCAATTATAATTTTATAAAATTGAAGTAATTAATCAGTTGCTAATATAATTTTTGCTTAAATTTTTGTGGTTTTCTTAGGGTGTAAATTCACTATAGAATGTTGAACCAACATGTTGGTACAACAAGTTAAACCGACATATTGTACCAACTTGTTGCACCAACTTTTTGGACCAACATTCCACACTAATTTTGGCGTAGGATAAATTCTGCAGTCGATTCGTTCGCTTGTAGTGTTGTATTCGTGTGTATTTTGTTCGTATTTTTTTCGTAAACGGTCAAGCAAATTCATAAAATCTTCTTCAATGATTTCATGTTGGTACAACAAGTTCGTCCAACATTCCGACAAGTTGGACAAACATGTTATACCAACTGTTAGTACAAACATGTTATACCAACCTAGTTGGTACAACAGGGTCGTCCGAAATTCTAACAAGTTGGTATAACATGTTTGTCCAACTTGTTGTACCAGAATGTTAGTCCAACATTTCATAGTCAATTCGCACCCCAACAAGTTGGTACATGTTTGTCCAACATATTGGTGCAACAGGACGTATTAATGCCTCACTAATTTCGGCGTATGAGTAAATTCTGCGATATTCGATTCGTTCGCTTGTCAAACGTTGTAACCGTAGGGAGGTCAGGAAGGGGGGGGGGGGTGGAAAGAAAAAAAGAAGGATAAAATAAAATAAACAAAAATATATTCAAAAAAATAATAGGGCTAGCTCAGGATGAGACGGAAAACAGGGGGTGGGCGTGGATGCCCGATCTTAGTAAATAATATCAAAAAACTAGCTTATCACCTCATTTAAAAAAAACAACTTACTGAAGCCCAGCTTCAGTTTACTGTGACTAAGTGGTCAGAGTCGTTAAAAAAATCAGTATGAAACTACACGGAGAAACTTTTACTCGTGTTCGCTACTAAACGGTTTGGGAATAACGTTTGTGGTAATCTATTCCCATTTTTTAATCATTACGAACCAGCAATTTTTAGTAATCAGTCCTATTCGCCAATGTCAACCGTAAAATAGTAACCGTTGCCACAAACTGATAAAGATTCCTTTTTTAATTGTCAATGGCTAAATACTTTAAACGATCCCAAAACTTACTGGTAATAGTTGCTATATATTTTTGAATCTTTACTATTCGCGCGGGATCAATTTACACAAATGGTTAAAAATGGTCAACATTATTTTTGTATTATAACAAACCGTAGCCACCATTATCTTAGAGCAGGTAGTAATGGTTTATGCATAAGGGTTGATTTTTTTTTTCTTCGAGCACTTAATACCCTTTAGTTTCGACTTGTTTTGACATGGCTTGTGTGGTTTAGTTTGTAACGTAGTAGGGTTGATTGATTTAGGTGTGAGAGGTCTTAGGTTCGAATCTTGCTAGGTGTTGAGATTTTTTCAGGGACATTCTTCACCCTGGATGGATATGCGTCGTCATTTAACAACAATAATATAAATAATGAGATTCGAAATAATAAAAAACATGCACTTTTTTTTTTTTTTTTATTAATTATTACTATTATTATTATTATATCATTATTACTATTAATAACTGGGGCATTTTCGAATATGTGTGTAACATTTTTGGAAAATGTCGAAATATTCGGGAAACGAATCGGAAACAGAAAACAGAATATTCTGGAAACCGGAAAACTTTCCACTCCCCCCAAAAAGAAGCTGGATTTGTTAATTTTGAATGTATAAAATACATAACGATGGTATACATAACGTTTGGTAGCCATTGCCAAAAGGGTTTAGCAATGCTATCCAACAAGCGTTAACAGAAACCACTGGTAATGATTACCAGAGAAACTTGGTTGTCAGGCCATAATACAGAAAGTTTGGCAACGATTACCAGATTCTGACATTGAGCGCCAGAGTGGGTTTCTCCGTGTAAACACTAATAAAAAAAAATATTAAAAAGAAAAAAAAAAAACGAGAAGATCTGCTTGCAGTCTTCCTTTTCAATAATGATAATCCAAATTTAGAAATCCTTTTTCTAAATCAATAAATATAACAATAAGAAGTAGGCTGCCGTGAAAAGGGGAATCGACCTATCGCACATCTCTGGGTTGGCCATGTTTGTTTATAAGCTAAACATAAACAAACATGGCCAACCCAGACATGTGCGATAGGTCAATTCCCCTTTTCACGGCAGTAGGCTCATAATAACAAATAACAAAAGAAAAAAAAAAGGGGGGGGGCAAAAGGGTTAAGAAAAAAGAAATAAAATTAATACCTATCGATTTGGGGGGGGGGGGGAGCCTATAGGGCCGGCGGACCGTTACCCTTTTCGATAAAAATTAAAAAATAAACGCGGAAATAAAAATAAATAAAAAAAAATCAAAGAAAAGAAGGAAAAAAAAGAAATGTCATCGGGGGGACGTAATATAATCCTAAAGAAATGATAATGACTCTAGCGTAGCTCTCCAGCATTTTAACATAAACACAAAAAAAAAACAATGGTGCAATCCAACGGCGGAAGAGAGAAACAAAAAATAAGCCTCGAAGATCCCTTGCGGCCCGATAAGACGATTGTCAAAACCTCCGCTACATCGACGACCAGCAAATCAAATCACACCGACCGCTGAGGTGGATGTCGTCACGGTTACAACGTGTTGGTACAACAAGCTGGTCCAACAAGTTGGTACAACATGTTTGTCCAACTTCTTGTACCAACATGTTGGTCTAACATTCCATAGTGAATTTGCACCCCTACATAAGTGTCGTAAAAATAAATGTTGGTAAAAAAAAAAAAAAAAAAAAAAATTATTGAATGGGTCCTGTGACTGACATATATAAACCGATAGGGACTTTAATTTTCCTAACGTTGGCGCGATCAACAAGGTATGGGTATAATCTCTCCTTTAAAAATTTTTTAAAAACTTCCGTAAAATTTAATATTGCATTATTTTTTTTAAAAGCATATCTGTACGTCAGAGCCAAAAGGTTCAATATGCAAATTAAAGACGTCCGCTAAACGTTGTTTACCCATAATAAACGGCCATCTTGAATTTGCATATTGAACTTTTTGGCTCTGACGTACAGATAATGGGCATTACCTAGGGTTTCCCTTATTTCGCCAATTTTCAAATTTCAAATCGCGTATCCCCGAAAATGGTTGTTCTTGGTGTACTGATAAACCCGAATTTTTTAAAATTTTTTACTCGGCGGGAAAGCGTGTGGAGACTTGAGCTTAAATTCTTAAGGAAACGTTCAAGTATTACGTAAGATTTCTAGGGGGGGGGGGGGTCCGCATCCACCATCTTCGCCATAAGCTAAGTATTGCGAAATGTCTTACAACCGGGGGCGAGGGGGTCCAAGAACCCGGAAAAAAGTCTTACGTAATACTTGAACGTTCCCTAAAAATTGCCATAAGAGAAATAAAATCGACAATGTTTTTTAATTTTGGGAAAAAATGTGGTTTCTTATCGTTTTCCGTAGATTATGAAGTCCGTTGTTTTATATCTGGCTTGGGTTTTGAGCTAAAAGCCAAAACATGGCAAAAAGACGTGGTAAAGTGACAAAACATAGCAAGTCCTCAGTTTCACTCGTATTTTGGTCTCTTGCTCAAAATTTAGACCAGATGTAAAGAAACGGACTTCAGATTCGTCATCTACAAAAAATTTCCGATAAGAAACCACATTTTTTCGCGAAAACAAAATTGTCGATTTTTTTCTCTTTTGTAATTTTTGAAACTTTAAGCTCAGGTCGGCACGCTTTCCCGTGGAGCAAAAAATTACAGAAAAAATTCAGGTTTATCAGTACACCAAGGAAAACCATTTTTTGGTGATAAGCAATTTGAAATTCGAAAATCGCCAAAATAAGGGACACTGAACATACAATTGCACATCAAATCTTCGAAAAATGACGAAAGTCGTTTTGCATTTTGCTACGAGGAGGAAAAACGTTCTGGAATGGCACAAAATGTGCCTTTTTTAATTTTTTTGCAATTTGAGTTCTCTACGTTTTTTGAATTTCTCTACCATCGTGAAAATGCTGGGATCATAATAAGAATCAGTGCTAAAGCGCAACAGCAGGATTTTTAGAAATCCCAAATAGGCAAAATCCGGTAAATGTCGAGGGACAAAAGCAGGAACTCCGGAACAGCTATTCTGGGGCGGAACATGCTGGTAAAAAGGAATGGAAAAATCCCTTTTCGCCGGCATGAAAGAATCGTTTTAAAAAGAAATAAAATCCGGACCGGTCTCGTTATCAAGTCATCAAAACTAGATGCGATCAGACAGCAAACAGATGCGTCCTCATCAATCGTATTGTAATTAACAAACGCTAATGCTCTTTTCCTAGACGAATTTGCACTTTAATGGTTATAATTATGAGAAATTAAATGATTAATGTTTCAACTTCATCTTTTCCAATGATTTCAAAAACAAATAAGTAATGAATGTTTGTTATAACGGATTATCTTTCTTGTCCATCTGTTCGACTTTTTTTTTCTTTTTTCAGTTTTTTAAATGTTTACTAAACGAATCGGTCCTTTGGGATTCACTCAACTCCCGCCTCCCCCGAAAAAAAAAAATGATGGATTGACGTCAGTCGTTTTTCGAAAACGCCGTATATGTATTGCGTGCTTTTTTTTTTTTTTTTTTTAATGCCGAGAAAGGTCATATATAATAATATGTAAGCGCCACGAGGTCCGAACGTTTTAATTTTATTTAGTTATTTTTTTAAACTTTTCAAATTTCTTTTTTTTCGCATGGATCATCCAAATGGGGGCATTGATCTGCTTAAAACCGAACCACCTAAAATCGATAATGTGAATGCATAAATTGTAAAAGATTTAATATAAATATTCGAAGTGCTGCGTGACTGAGATGTCATTTATTTTTATAAGTTGAAATATTCTTCAATGTCAAATACGAAACGTCTTGATCCTTTTATTTTATTATTATTATTATTTTTATTTTTTTTTTTTTTCTCGAGAACCTGATTGGTAGACTGGTAGAGGTTGCTTCTATCTTTGGATTGCGAAAAATGTCGATATGTTGGTTATTTTTTTTTTTAAGATCAAAATCAAAAATGTAAAACCGCTAAAGACAAATTTTGTTTTACGTTTCGTTTTAGTTGCAGAAATTTTTCTTTCGTTTTTGGAGTGCGTGAATTTTCGATTAGAATGCCTTGAAAAAAATCGTAGTTATCAGTACGGAAGCCCTGAAGGGTCACATTTCTGTAATTGTTTTTTATTGTTTGTTCCGGAACAAGCAATGTCTGTTCCGGAACAAACAATGTCTGTACCGGAACAAACAATGTCTGTTCCGGAACAGGCAACGTTTAGTTAGAAAATTGTCTGTTCCGGAACTGACAATTTTAAAAATTGTTTGTTCCGGAACTGACAATTTTAAAAATTGTTTGTTCCGGAACTGACAATTTCAGAAATTGTTTGTTCCGGAACAGGCAATTTTCTTACTAAACGTTGTCTGTTCCGGAACAAACAATTTTTAAAATTGTCTGTTGTCCGGAACAGACAATTTTCTAACTAAACGCTGTCTGTTCCGAAACAGAAATTGTTTGTTCCGGAACAAACAATAAAAAACAATTACAGAAATGTGACTCTTCAGGGCTTCCGTATTATTTTTTTTTCTTCCTGGTCAAAATATTATTTGGCTATTAGGGTCGCACAGTGGACCAGCCAACAAAAAATCTGGGACATAATCAAAATTCGAGTTTTTTGATCGAATGTTCAAAAACGCATTAAAACATTAGAAAACAGAACATTGCAACATTGCAACATTGCAACTAAACAATGTTACATTAAGTAATCAGATTTTATGGAACCAAACTCACTTTCCTCCAAAAAACGTTTCAGATCTGGTAACAAATTTTTCCCTTTTTTTCCCGTTTAAAATGCTTTATAAATTTTTCAAGTGCATTAAGTTTGAAAAAGATAAAGAATCAGTCTTTTATATCTGCCATTTTGGATCCACCATCTTGAATTTTATAAATCCTATGTGGAGTTCGAAATCGGCGACTTTTTAAATGTATAAAAATACTGACTTTCGCGGGGAAAAAAAAATTAAATTAGGCTTTTTAGCCTGCCGTACTGGATCCGCCATCTTGAATTGTAAAACTAATCTCAGATTTGAAATCAGCACCCTTGAAAATGTATAAATGCGTTCAAATTCGATTTTTGTCTCCAATTTTTTTGTAACGTTTTTATTTTCGATCTTTTGCAAAAATTTAAAAAAAAAAAGAAAAATCTTAAACATTTCCTAAAATGTAGGTCGGTAACATGAAATTCATTAACAAGTAAGCAAATGAGTGGAATTTCCGATTTTTTTAATGTGGCTTTTCCTCAAAATAAATATTCGAAAAAAATTCGCAAAACGATTTTCACCGAGGAAAAAATTCGCCCTTTTCTGAATCCGCCATAAGAAAGAAAGAAAAAATTTTTTCGGAATGAAATCAGGCTTTTGTTGGAAGATTATGATGCAAAGAACACATTTCATCATTTTTCTGGCCAAAAATGGTTTTCACTAAGGAAAAATAAAGGGCTGTTGGCATTCAGGCAACCCGACCCTAAACACGCTCCACATTTTTTTTTTCAGCTCGAAAAATAATTTTGAAATTTTTTTAAAATTAAAATTTTTTTTATTTACAGTGTCCTGAGGAAAAAATTACGTGAGGCACGTCTTCAAAGTCGAAGCGGCTGTAGAGTTAGGTAAGCTTTTGAAAAAAAAAATTTAATTTTTAGCCCAAAACATTATATTTTGCATATTTCAGTAAATATTAATGAGACCGAAAAATTCCCCATACTAACCCAAGAAAAAGTGTGTTATAAAATTGAGTTATTAAAAACTTAAACTTCGTTATAAAATTTTATAGCCCTCCAAAAAAGACATCTATTTATAATTCGTTATAAAATTTTATAACAAAAATTATTTTCAGTTTTTTTTCTAAGTTTTTTTATTTTCTTCTAACGCTTCCCGAATTTTCCTATTTCTGTTTTTCTTGTTAGATTTTACCGGAAATTCGGGAAAATCTGGAAAATATTGTAAGTAAAAATAATTGGGAATTTAAGAACTATATTAATTGCCGCTTTTAAAAATCAGTTGAAAAGTGGTGCAGTGGATAAAGGAGACTGGTAAGTCTACCACAAGGCTCGGGTTCTATTCCAAAAGATTGTATTTTTTTTTCCTTTTTTTTTCTCATGAAAAATGTTTAAAAAAGAGCCTATAAAGTCCCCATATGCTAAATATAGTGTAATTCAATCATAAAATTAATATATTGCTCAGTTAAAAATTTTAATTATAAAAATTTATAAATAGTTATAAAATTTTATAATCGGCCAAAACGTTATAGAGTTGTAAAATTTTATAACGCACTTTTTCTTGGGAAAATGCTTTCTTTTTGTAAGATCTATCAAATTAAATTTTTTTGAAAATTTCCCTATTTTAGTCCCTACAGAACGTATATATAATTTTTTTCGAAGGTATGTAGATCCCTACGTCCTCAGTCTTAATGCATTTAAAAAAGCTGTATTAAATCTAATAATCGAGGGTTAGTTGCACTTTTCTTTTTTTTAAACTTTAAACCGTTTTTACTGTTGTTTTACTTTATTTCACTTTATTTTACTTTGTTCCCTAGAAAAAGTGAGTTATAAGTCCGGCCAATAGGTTATAAAAGTCCGAAAAAGAAAGAAAAGAAAGAAGATTCCCCTAGTATTAAAATAAAATGGCGATGGCTTTTAAAAAAAAAAAAAAAAAACCTTTAAGAACATTTCTTGATATTAATTTCAAAGCAAAATAAAATTTAAAAAAATAAATAACTTACATAACCCTGGCATAGATGATTCAAAAATCCGTCTTTCTCAGCTTCGAAGTAAGCACGGTTATTTGGTACCAAATACGAATAATCATGGTTTCACTATGAGTCGAATTGGTTTCACTATGATTCGACTCATAGTGAAACCAATTCGACTCTATGAGCATCACTACGAGCATCAATAGGTTATAAAAACCTATTAGGTTATAAGTTTTTGTAACGTATTGCTCGGACTTATAACCCTCTTTTTCTTGGTTGTTTTTTTTTTTTTTTTTTTTCAATTTTATTTTACCCTTATTTTGATTTATTTGCAACTACAAATTTTGCTGATCAATATTATTAGTTAATAATAATTGACCCGCAACAGCTCAAATGCCACATCACTTCCACATATTTTAGACTCACTTCGGCTGTTCTACAATTTTCGGATCCCCCTCTGTTTGGTGGCCCCTTTACAAAAGCCTGTTTTCACAATGGCCCCCCCTGCCGAAACGACAAAATTGCTTTTTTGGTGACTGTCCAATTTTTTTTCAAAACGTTCATATACCTAGAACTTACGCTCAAAATTTCAATTTCCTATCGCTAAGTTTACGCTTTTTGTAAACTTTCGTGTTTTCACGAAAAAACAAACAAACAAACAGAAAAAAAAAAAAATCTTTTTTTTGGGAGGAAAAACTTTAAAATTCGTGTGCCCTATCTAAAAAAAATTTTTCGAGCCAAAAAAAATGAATGGGGTGTATGTGTTTTAATAGCCAAATAATGATATTTTGACCGGGGAGCCAAGAATCTGAAAATTCCGGTTTTTTTCGACTCACCCTAGCCTTTTTTACATCCTATTTTATGCTAATCACGTGAGGCCTAATCTATCCATCGGCACCACATGATGTTGATACACCGTAAAAAAAAAAAAGAGGCGCCGCCTCACTCATCGCACCTACCAGATAATTTATTGAAGTTTGGCATATGACCTCAACCAATACGTCTCCTTAAAATCGCCCGGTAAGTTAATATTCAGTCACGTTATCGGTCTTCCCTGTATATCAGAAGTCGGAAAACACTTTGCGGGGCAGCTTTTAATGAAGAAAGAGAAAAATTACCTTCTCCTATCCCTCTGGGTTGAGTGTAATAAATATTCCCGCTTATAAGGCTATGTTGGCGGCATGACCTTTCCGGGTCATCCTTGGTTTCGATCGGCCGCTGCTGAAATGCTCTTCTTCATGCATCACGTGCCGACGAAATTTTTTTAAAAGGTTTTTTTTTTTTTTTTTTTTTCTCTTTTCGTTTCTTTGAAGAAATCAAATTATCCGGTAGGCATTCTTCCTCGAAAATATCCAGTAGTTATTAGGTAGTCATTTGCTTGTGAACCTGAGGTGGACAAGTTTCGTTTCGGATATTATTCTTTAGGCTAAGTTGAACTTTTTAGAAATCGGAGATGATGTTGAACCGTCGATCTTTCATCACGGGATGAGGACGGCACGTTTAAAAGACTTCGGATGTAATTTGACCAGTTAAAATCTTGGGTTTCTTTTAAACAAGATCCGCGGGGAATCATGTGCAATACCCGGCTGAGGCACGTACCTAATTACCTCGGCTCAGTGTATAGTCATTTCGAAAAATGAGAATTACGCAAAACCTGCTGCATTATCTATCAACAAAGAATGTGCTTTTTTTTTATTATCAAATTTGTTTCCATGACGTGTTGAAAGTTGCCGACGTTAAAAAATGGTTCTGTTTTTTTTTTGGGGAATCATTGTTTGCGTTTGGGTTATCGATTTCCTTAAGATAAGGTATCCAATATCGGTTATCGGGAAGGGGCGATCCTTTTTTTCGCACTTAGGCCTATTGTCGTAAGGGGATACGCTTAGAATTGCTGTCAAAATTGGAAAGGTGTTGAATCTTGTAAAGATTTTTAAGGTGTAGTATTTCAATATGGTTTTAGGCATGCAAAAGGTACTGACGCTGACGGCATCGCGACTGGTTTTGCTGACAGTTTTAGGAATAGGAGAGATTAAATAAACATGTTAATTAACATAAGCTTATTTGTTTGTCGAGCATGTAAATATTTTTCCAGGAAAATATTTTTTCTTGGATTATTTTCCGCATTTGTGCGACGTTTCCCGAACATGTTACTTAAAATTTTTTTCTAAGCGGTATTTAAATTTTGTAACACTCAGAAAAGAAAATGGCTAATGCGAAAACAAAAATATCTTGTGGAAAGACATTTTCTTGAAAATCCTGCGAAAAAAATAAAAAATATCCTGCCTAGAAACAACTTGTACGTTGTCATGAAACACTTCTGTTTTGCTATGAAACATTCCGGTTTTGTTGCAAGACAGAACTTGTTCAAGACATTTCCTTTTTCTCAGTATACATGTTTTTGAAAACGGTAAGATTCAGTGAAGTTCCCCCAGGGATTACTGCAATTTTTGCGGTAATCTAGAATTTAAATTTAAAATTTAAATTCTAGATACCGAAAAAATTGCAATTGTATAAATTGAGTGTTCCCTCATTCGTGGAGGCCCTGGATAGTGCAGTGAAGCTAACGTCGGCCATTGATGCTCCCAAGAGTGTAATCAACTTCGGTCTTCAATTCGCGTTAAATACGTATTCTTTCCGTTTCTAAACATAACACCATGTTCATAATATGTGTTTGTCGAACATGTAAATATTTTTCCAGGAAAATATTTTTTCTAGGATTATTTTCCGCATTTATGCAACGTTTCCCTAACATGTTAATTAAAATTTTTTTCTAAGTGTTATTTAAATTTTGTAACACTCAGAAAAGAAAATATCACTTTTATTCGCTGGCCGGGAATCATATGATACTTCGTTTCGATGTGCTGGTTCGTCTTCCTCTTCTGGTTCCTGCTCCGGTTCCGGTTCCGGTTCGTCATCATTTCCAACTAGTTGAATCCCATATCTACTCTTTCCTACTGCCGTGTGGATCGCTTTAGCAGTAAATTCTACTTCTTCTTTTTGCAGTTCGGAGCTAATTTTCGCCCACACCGGATCCTGCAGAGGGACCAATCGTCCATTTATCACGAGAAGAGACTTTTAAATCTTCAGTTTCGCTTGCATGTATGGCTGAAAATTTGTCCTCCATAATGGTGATAGGCCTTTCATTCATTTCCCAGACAACAAGAACGGTGTATACACCAAATTTACACGGTGTAAATGTGATGTATTTCCACCGGATAATACCCGGGTATTTTAAGACTTTTTACACCGTATTTACCCTGGAAAAAAAGTAAAACAGTAAAAAGAAAAAAAGGTAAAAAGTGTTTTTATTAGTAGTAGTCCAGGCACCTGAGCCGAGACTTTTGCTGTTTTGTAAATTAGGGTCCAATTATAACATTTTGGGCTTTAATTTACATGTGTTCAGTATAAAGACTTCACATTTTCGAGACTCTGACTTTAGATTTGGATTTTTCGGATCGATAAACCCCTGGATGCAAAATTTTATCCCTCTAGCCTTATAAATAAACGAGATATCAATTTTTTTTTGTACATATCCTGGCTATTCCCGAAAGCTTATATTGTAAAAACTGAAAATCTCGTTCTAAAAATCAGGATTCACTCCGAAAATTCTGATTTTTGTATTTTTATGTTGTATTTAGCCTATATAGGATCATCAAGTTGAGACATTTCGGAATTTCGATTTTGAAAGGAAGATATTAGGAGTGGTGGTTTTTAGCGTACAGTTTGTTTTGTGATTCAATTATATATGCAAACTCTAATTTATAATAAGTCAAATTTTTAACAAAGATTTTGAAGAATTCCTGTTAGTAAATTATATGTAAAATATCTATGGTGTCATTTGAGCTCACACAACCACGTGATTTTATATATTATATTTAGTCAAAAGTGTAAAAATGGTGTAAAAAGTCTTAAAATACCCGGATATTATCGGGTTCAATAAGTGGTGTATTACACCAAACTCACACTCGATATTATCCGTGTATTATCCGGGTACTTGCTGTTTGGGTTGGTATTCATTTAAATCTAATAGGATTTTTTTGATCCAAAAGGCTTCACATAATGAATGATAAGGAGTTATGTATTCAGATTGACCGGTTGAAGTTGATGCACAAGATTGTTTTTTGCAGCTCCAAGATACAATGTTTCCGTATATTTGAATAACAAAACCAGATGTAGTTTTGCGATCCACTTTATCACCAGCAACGTCAGCATCATTATGGAGGACAACACTTCAGCCGTACGTGCAAGCGAAACTGAAGATTTAAAAGGTCTGAAACATATCGAAACGAAGTATCATATGATTCGCGATTATGTCTCAAAAGGTGTTGTACAAATTAACAAAATTGACACGAATAATCAAATTGCGGGTGGATTCGAACCCGGTCCCTGTTCATGGCAAGTCGCACCGTTATCCGTTACGCCACCAGCTAGCTTTTTCTCCTTCAATTATCAGACGATTTTTAGATTTGGGAGAGCTTTGTTCCCTTTTATCCTTTTGCAGTTGAGTCCGAGGCAGTAAAAAAGAATTGAAATTTACTCGGTACTATTGAAAAATAGTAGATTTCACTGCTAGGGTTGAAAGTGTGAGATATCTAGCGAATCGAGAACGCACCGAGCGAAGCGAGGTGCGACAAACGTTCGAGATTTGCTATATATCTTACACTTTCAACCCGTAGCTGTGAAAGTGTGTTTTCATTCTAAGTGGTTAGATTAGGATTAACTAGAAAAAAATTTTTTTTTCTTTTTTTATAAACAAAACAAACAACATAAGTCTATTGACACTGTCAAAAAGAAGCCCTACTCGGTAGATATGTTCACTTATCTACCGAGTAGGCGGATAAATAGGCTTCTTTTTGTCTGCTTCCACGTTTTTTACTCTATGTTGATATGTTCTGCTTTCAACTGGCTAGGCGGCGGTGATATGTATCACTTTGAATTCACGTAGAATGAAAATATCTTAGCCATTAACATGTCATCATTTATGTCCTGGTCAAATAATTTTAATTTTGCTACCAAATTTTTTGATTGACTTACAGAGGCGCCGCCTCACTCATCGCACCAACCAGATAATTTATTGAAGTTTGGCATATGACCTCAACCCATACGTCTCCTTAAAATCGCCCGGTAAAGCCCTGTAAGGCCCGGTAAGGCCCTGGACACGCCTTGAAATCCTACACGCGGACAGCGCTCTAACCAACTCAGTTTCGTGGGTTCGAGTTCCACTCGAGGTATGATTTTTTCTCGATATTTTAAAACCGTTGTCAAATATTTGTCATGGGGTAATGCATGATTTGTTCGCGATTTGGCTTTCTTCGGGATTTTCGGGTTTTCTTTCTCAAGTTTTTTCCCTCCAAAAAATTAACTTTATTGGTCTCTAAATTAAGAATAATATTCTCTAAAACTAAGAATAATATTTCAGCAGCAGCTTCAGAAAAAACTGGGTAAATAGTAAACTTCTACCTTAAGATCTCTCCGACTGTAAAGAAAAAAAAACTTAGCCTACCTAATGTGGAATCCAAATTTTTTCAAAAAAAGAAACAAAAAGGACAACAATGTATGAACACTATTTGACTTGGCTGATGTTTGCCGGCTGGTCCCAGGCTGTGCGTCTTCCATCTGAAAATATTTAGAACCGAAAATTTAGTTTTGATCCGTAACTGAGTAATTTTGCACCGCATCAAAAGGGTTAATTGTACTCGACCGGTGGTGTCTAATCTCAAGAGTAAATGTGTTATAAATTGCTATTGTTAATTTAATTCAGGCCATTGTCCCCTCTTAGTTATGTTTGACTTAAATTTGTCAATATATCAATGTTTGAGTCAAATTTAAAATTATGGAACTTTTGCAGTAAGCTCACACTTAGTATTATCAGACTCCTTTTCCTTAAGATTCCAAGAGCGGGACCAATTTTTTAATGGCCGAGGAGAAGCCGAGGTTGTAATTGGTCGAGTCTTGAAATTAACCTTGGATACCTGCAAGGAAAAATGTTTTTTATTCCGAGGACGACACATTTTAAGTTCTACTTTTCAGTCCTAGGAATAAAAAATTATTTTTTAAACATTTTTAATTAAAATCAGTCTGTTTTGTCAGAAGCTTCTCATTAAGGATGCAGTGAGAAAAAAATTTTTTTTGTTGTGAACTCGAGTTTTGGAATAGTGTCCCAAAAAAAAATCCTCCGAAAAAACCGTCCCCGTTTTTGTCTGAAGTAAAGGAAAATAATTAGACGCCATTTTAGTGCTAAAAGTTCGATTTTTTTTCCTAAATTTTAAATTTAATGAAGGCCTGTCTCCAAAAAAAATTTATATTCGGGCGGAAACGCTCTATACGGGCGTTAAAAATCTCGGAGACTCCAATGAAACCATCGCCGACTTTTTTCCTATAGAAAATCGGGTGAGCCTCATTTTAGTGGTCTAAAAGTTGAATTTTTCGCACAAAATCATGAATTATATCAATTTTTGCTTTCTAGACTGGTTATATTTGTGGTAAAAAGTACTGTACCGATGTGAAAAAACCTATAGAATCCAATAAAACCATCGTCGATATTTTTTTAACGGACGGGAAAACGGTATAAATCAATTTTAGTACTAAGGGTGCAAATTCATTATGAAATGTTGGACCAACATGTCGGTGCAACAAGTTAAACCAACAAGTTGTACCACATTCCGCACTAATTTCGGCGTAGGAGTAAATTCTGCTATAGTTGATTCGCTCGCTTGTCAAACATGTTGGTATAACAAGTACAAGTTCGTCCAACATTCCAACAAGTTGGTATAACATGTTTGTCCAACTTGTTGTACCAACATGTTGGTCCTACTTTTTATAACGAATTTGCACCCTAACAAATGATTTCGTTCTTTTTTTGTTATTTATTTTGAATAAGTAACTTTTTCTTTTTGCAACTAAATCATTAATCTTATGGATTTTTGACTCCCTGTTAATTTAAGTCGTTTCCCAAACAAAAACTCAAATTTTTTGGCAGCTTGAAGGCCCTTCAAAAAAAAAAAAAAAAAAAAAAAATTAAGTTAAGGTATGATGCAAACTTCAAAAATGTTGGTAATCTCGCCATCCCTTATTCCCTATTTATTTATGTATTGTTTAAGAATCGAAAGCTTTTGTTATTTTAGTTCTGAAATTGGCGTTTCCGATTACTTAAAAAAAAAAAAAATTAAAACAGCCTAATACCCAGAATTGATGCCCATAAATTTTTCATTTTTTCCCAAGTTAATGATTCGGTTACGGCTGCCGATCATGGTAAAAACACTCATTGACTTTGAACAACCATAACATTTCGACATGGAGGAATCGAAGAGTAATAATAAACCAATCCTGCTCCTTACGAGGCATTTACGATAATTGTAATAGAAATGCTGGTCTTGCATATGAAACGCCATTTTTTTTTCGCAAAAAAAAAATTTATATATCGGTTGTACGTGCCATACGAAAATTATTCATTAACTTGATTCTCCTTCATAACGGGAACCCGGAAAAAAAAAATTGGAAGGGGGGGGGGGGGAGAAAATAAAAAACCTCCGAAAATGATATCGGTAATAACATTACCAGGACAAAATAAACCATAATGATAGATAAAGAAAAGTCAGGCACACGAAATGCGACTCTCTGTGGACCTGACTCCGGTTCATAGGTCGTTCAGGTTAACAACTGTGGGCGCATTCAACGTATTTTCAACGGTAATAACCCTTTCTTTTTATGAATGATGAATAACTTCTTCCTTATTTGGATTACTTCTTTTTTTTGACTTATTAGATTCGAATTGTGCCAATAAATATGTATCCTACTGGTCATTGTTCTAGATTATCTGTGAAATTTGAATGGGAGTTAGTAGCGAGAGAGAAGATGCCGTGTAATGATTTCGTAAGGGAAAATAACTAAACCAACCCGTTGATTACAAACAACACGCATATTTACATTATGAAAATAACAAATTTGCTTTATCCCATATTACACTTTATGTTAATTTTGCTAATACGTACAACAAGGCACCGACATGTAGTTGTTGATTGACACAGGTTCTGGCTAATTACAATTCATTTACGGGTTAATACTTGCCTAAGTGGAGGAATGGGTTTATCTTTCAAGCTCATTTATTCGCCGTTCCTTTTTTGCTCATGTTGTTGCCATTTGTTTTTTTCTGATTGATTACCTCCACTTAAAAATGAAACTTATCGAATGCGATTTCCCACGATGGCGCAAATTTGTCAAATTTTTTCCAGTGTATGTATTTGGATTTGAAACTTTTTTTTTTTTTTACAACCACTCCCTATGGGTTATTACTGTAGTGAATAAATCACGACAAGCCTAAATAAGTCAAGCATCCAATCGGAGAGCAATCCATCAATTTCATGAAAATAAAATTTGGCTGTTTATCATCATTACCAAACCTTGGGTTATTTATTTAATTTTTTTTTTTTTTTTTTTTTTTTTCGGTATTGTTTTTTTTTTTTTATTGATATGCGTTTAATTGTTTAAGACTTAAATCGAATGGAGTAAACATGTAGGAAGTGTCAGATTTGCTTTCAAATTGAAAAGCATCCGCAAATAATGCAAATTTTTTGCATTTAGTGTCATCATCGCTAAATTTACTTCCTATATATTATATCTGATTTATGCGTTGATAAGGAAGAAATTGCTTTTCTTTATCTCGATAAGAAACTTTAGTGTAGATTCATAACAAATAAAAGCCGGTCTTGGAAAAAATCGAAAATTATGGGTAAGTTAGGAGGGGTTTCTCAAGAAAAATGTCTCTGTTTTTTCCTTAATTTTTAGGAAGGAGGGAAATCATATCATGGGCACAATTTTTTTTATTTTTGGCCGATGACTAACTGAAGGCAGAGTGATTACATATTTCTGTCCTTCTGAATCCGATTTCTTTCTTTTTTCTTTTTTTTTTTTTAAATGTTAACCGTTTTTGTCCGTGAAATATTCGTTGTTCGGTTGACAATTTTAGCCTCGCTTTCTGCAGGCATCATGAAAAAAATTTGTTGTTAAGTTCAAAAAAATATTGGCTAATATTTTTTTCAAAATATTGGGGGACTCCATTCCCGACCATTTTTTCTAAAAAAATAAATTACTAATCCATCTTTCCTAAAAATTTTGGTTTTTAAAATTTTTTTCCTAACCATTTTTTTTTTTTTTTTTTTTATAATTTTCAATTTTTTTTTTAAATTTTTTGATTCCTGAAATAAAATTTCCTAAGATGAATATTTTTCATCAAAAAATTAGGAAAAATATTCATTTTAGAAATCAAAAAATTTTAGGAAAATTAAAAATTAAAAAAAATTAAAAAAAATTGTTAGAAAAAAAATTTAAGAATGGATTAGGAATTTATTTTTTTAGAAAAATGGTAGGGAATCGGAGATTCATTTAAGCTAAGAAAAAAGCTAAAAGAAAATCATGAATTAGCTGCAACAAGAAAAACTAGTAAGCTTATCTTTCGGTCGATTAATTACGAACCAGCATTAGGTTTTCTGACATACAGTTGGCACCTCTTTTTCTTGGGATCCTAAAGGATCAGGCTCACTGGCGGATCCAGGGTCCCCCCCCCCCTCGAACCGAAACGATTTTACACTAGATAAAACCTAATTTTATCGGAACTTAATTTTATACTGGATAGAAGTCGAATTTTTGGGCTCATTTTAGGCTTTTGCCTCCCCCCCCTTCTGAAAAAATTTTATAAATCCGCCAGTCATGTTGTGGTTGGATCAGGTTGAAATTATAACAGTGTTTGAGGAGAAGGAAGGTCGGCAGTTTTTGAAATTGTGCTTGAAGATTGCAATCTTGGACCCCATTTTTCGAATCCCGGAATTTTGAGATTATTAAATATTTAATCCCGAGATTTATTGAAAATGTTTTATTTCGACTTTTTTTTTTTTCATCAAACGATGTTCCCTTTCCATGTTAAATATGGCGCCACCTCTAAAAGTTTTTTTTCGACTTTATAATAATAAAGTTAAGTTAATAGTTAAGATCAGCTTTTTGGTGAATTTGCAAAGACCCAAAAACTGCTTAAAATAAATTATTAAGTTCAACTGACGTCAATTGTTTTCACTACTTTCTTGGCGTCATCCAAAAAATGAGGATCAAAAATTGCTTTTCGCTACGGTTGTCTTGTAAATTTTGCCGAATTTTAGACCAATAATTCTGAAAAAATACCTATATTTCCTGAATTTAAATTTACTTGATTTTCTCTATTTTAATTCCGGGATTCGCGAGATTGAAATTGGTCCGAGATCCCGGGATTCGGGATACAGGGGCCTGGACCTCTTGTAATATCTGGTTCTCAGATTGTAGCCTCTATTAATTGTATTAATGATCATTCATTCGAACGGCCCACAAGTTCAGTATATTATAAGAATCTCGTGTCAAAAACCTGAGAAGTGCAGATAGAACAAGATAATGCTGGTGCTGTACGACGAGGTGAAAGGTCAGTTTCTTAATTGTAATCAGGAGCTTTTCAAAAGGACGAGTTTATCTTGAGCAGGAATTGTAGATATATTATCAAAAATGTCCAGTATCTTTTCTAAAATTTAAAAAAAAAAAAAAGTGGTTTTGCTCTAGATAAGTGTGAAGAACGCTCCGGTTGCCGCACGTTATGTTTTATCGTTTTTTTTAATTTTGGGAATTCTTTTTAACGCTTTAACGGCCGGATTTTGGAAAGTTTTCCCGGAAAATCAAAAAAAATTTCCCAATTTCCCTCCCCCCCCCCCCCCATGATTTCGCACTTAAAGTTAACCTACAACAGATTAGGGAACCGCAGTGTGGGTTAAAACGCATATAATACGCCTACCAATTTTCTGTATATGCAACCAGAAACACATACGTGCAATACAAGATGTCGCACAAAATTTGTTTCCTTCCTTAAAATGATCGGGAAAACGACTGTCTATACGTTTTCGACGTCGCTGATTTCAAATCTGATGTCAGAATGATCTAAATCCACTCGGAAAATCCAATTTAGGCGCAAAAAAAAATATTGAAATGATTCAAATTAAAACTGCTTCCATATTAGATTTTAGTTTTTTCATAATTTAGATTTCAGACTCGGAATCAGCGGTTCAAATTATCCCTAGAAAGATGTCTTAGGTAAATTTTTACTAAAAAGGAACTTTATCGGTCGGGAAATACCCGGTTTTTAAATTCAAAAAATAAAAAATTTTATGGGTTTTTGGTTCATTTTTGAAAACTATATCTACCTTTTTTTTGAATTCTTTACCGGGTTTAACGTCCTCTAATTAAAATTGAAGTGTAAACATGTCAAATTTCTTGTCTAGACAAGTAAGACACCCCTGTGACGTTCCTATCACCCTTCTGCTATTATTCCTTAAATGGTTCCACACAATGCACTTTTATTTATAGATTTTGACAATCATACCTGGGATGTCCTGCACTGTATGAGAGTATAGGCTCTCTGTTCCTGAGCTTATGATTTTGAACATACGAATTGCATGTTTTATTTTTTTGTCATATCGAAGATCGTATTGGCATGCCATGTTAAATTGCTGCACCCTTTGAATTAATTGATCTTTTTATTATTGTCTTTGATTTTAGGCCTACTGATTGTCTTCATCGATTCCCGACTAAATAATCTCTTTTGATTATTCAGATTTGTTATATGATTCGAACCTAATCATATCTATACCAGGAATTCCCTTCCATATGATCGGTTACCTCAGACTTTTAATCTACCTCTGTCATCCTTCCTTGTTCCTTCCTATTTTTAGTAAAATTTTCAATTCCTCTTTCTTATCTACGTTGCCAAGTGACTGACAATCCTTCCGCCAAAAATAATTTTTTTTTCCAATCATTATTAATTAATGATGCCTAATGTTCGATTTTATTATTCAAAGATAATTCTAAACACGTAGGAAAAGCGTATAAATAAATAAAAATTGAAGTCGTGTTTATTTTGATAATTGCAGTAAAGTAGTCGCCCGAAAGTCTGGTGAGCGACGATCATGATGCCTTTTTATTTAAAAAAAAAAAACATTGTAGGTGATCTAACTGCTTTTTCACAGTTGTTTATCTGCAACTCAGGATCGAAGCAATTTTTTTTTTTTTAAATGCATGTAAAAATACCAGGATATATTAAAAAAAAATGAATAACAAAAAAAAAAAAACAATGTAATTGATTAACTCTTTAGGCTTCAAAGCGCATATAATGACCCGGTGCTTGCATCTCTCGAAAAATCTACAAATTACATTTCACGCGTATTTGACTAAAAACAAGGTGCTTTTCGCGCTAATGACTTCAGGTTCTCAAACATGCATTAAACCGAATATGATATCATTCCGACCGACGCTTGTTATTCATAGTCAGGATATTGTCTCATGCGTTCCGACTGTATAAACATTATGCGATAACCTCTGGGGTCGACGAGTGTCTGAGGCTTAAAAATGCGACCATTGGCAACGGTGAAATTATCTCAAACAACAGACTCAGGAAAAAAGTGAGAATAAGAATTAAAAAAAAAAAAAAAAAAAAAAGAGAGTGAGAAATAGCCTGCAAGTTGTCGTGTGGCATTGGTATGCACACGTTGTAATCAATCGACTTTGGAAACAATCGAGGAAGGCAGACCACGACCTGGGGCAAACTCATTACAGTTGTAGATGAACAATGTGCATATCCTGCATGCGAGCCATCAATCGACTTTAATTAGATTCCTTTAAATCTTTTTTTTAAAGGAATCGGTATATTACAGATGTGGGGGTTTTGAAAATAAAATTTGAATAATTTGCATATACTGCTTTGTGGATAGCTGGAAAGAAAAGGAGGAGGGGAGGGTGATCAAACGAGGTGATTTCATCTAAAGCGTTAAAAAAACGCCCAATTTTGAATTTTTGGTTTTAAAAAAAAACTTTATTTGTCATGGGAAGCCACGACTATTTTACACTCAGAAGAAAAAAAATGGCTAATGCGAAAGCAAAAATGCCTCGTGGCAAAATTTTCTTAAAAAAGGTGCGAAAACAATAAAAAATATCTTGTCAAGAAACAACATGTCCGTTGTCGCGAAAAATTTTTGCTTTAGTTGCTACGAAACACTCCGGTTTTGTCGCAAATAGGGCTGTTCGATATTCGGGTATTTAGCTCGGCTCCTGCTCTAAAAGTCGGCCCCGGGTCTATAACTTGGGTTTAGACCCGAACTACTCGGGTTCGATTCCGTTCGGGCCCGGACCCGCCCAGGTGTTCTAAAAAAATGCGATCAGTCTGATATTAACTTTATGTAGCACTAACATCAAACCAATGTCAGATCGTTGACTTATATTAAACATATATCGGTCAAATATTCACTTAATATAATAATGACAGTAATAGATGTTTTAACTTGCAAAAAAAAAATTTATATTTCACAAAATAGAATAATAACGGTCTGAAGTGAGCCTGATATTGCAGTAACATCACTAAGTTTTGTGAAGTTTCTTTGAAAATTTTTTTTAGAAGTTATACTTTACGTTTTTTGGAATTTTCGCACCTTATACCTGAAATGGGGACAAGAATATAGGCAAAATCGTAATCTACGATTCAAGAGCTTTGGCTGTTCTGCCCTTCGTTTTTTGAAATTTTTTGTTCTTCCACTTGAAAAAGTGATAAGAATAAAACAGTCAAAAAAATTCTAAGTCCATCGTTTGTGGGCTTAAATAATCAAATTATCAACCATTTTTGTAACTTAGGGAGTGGTGAAGATGGTAAGGTGAAGGAGTTGTGACAATAAAAATCTAAACGGAGTGGGTTCTAGTCTCAGTGGCGACTTTTTTTTTTTTAATTTTCAAAAAACTAATGTCACTCTAATATCATTATGATATAAACCTTTTTACAGTGCGAATTCTTTATTTTAAATCATTGTGATGTCTGATCAATAACATTGTATTATACAATTTATATCATATTAATATTGTCATGATAACACTTAAATCTTAGGCTGATATTCAATTTGAAAAGAACACCTGGGCGAGTTCGGGTAATTTCAATTTCTACCCGAAAAAGTCGGACTCGAATCCGGACCCAAAGCTACCGATTAAAAAAAAATCATTTATTTAAAAAAACGATGAAAATTAATGTTACCAAACGATTGCGGAATGATCAGTGGCGACGTGACCGTTATATCGCAAAAATGAAGAGAACGGGTAGCTTCGGGTCCGGAGTCGAACCCGACTTTTTTCGGTCTAAACCCGAGTTGGACCCGAACCCGAGTTTCATACCCGAGCCCGAATTTAAGAACCGGAACCAAGAATATCGAACAGCCCTAGTCGCTAGCCAAAACTTGTTCAAAACATGCAAGTTTCAACTTGTTCAAACAAGTTTCAACTTGTCTGAAATGTAATCATGTGCGGTCGGAAACAAAAAATGATTTGAAAAAGATTTGTGGTCGAAAAACTTTGATATCGTTTTCCGGGTTTATATTAATTTATTTAGATCATGCTGGAATTTGTTCCAAAAATACAAGATTAAGTCAAAGGAATTTATTAGATACTTACCTAAAAATTGAGTCGAGCCCATGGGCTCGACTCAATTTGGCTTTTGCGCTCGATTTGGGGCTCGGGCTCCTTTCGGGGTTACAGCTGCAATACGGGAATATGATTACACAAAGATAAATAGAAAAGGAAAAAAATTTCATTGCGGATAAGCTTTTCAATTTATTCAGTTGTGTACCTTAAGCCGCAAAAACGTTTATCTTTTTAAAAAAAATTACAATTTAATACCACTTAAGTGGTATGGAGTAGTAGATGCATTTTAACTTTTTGATTCTGCGGATAAAAAGTTTTTTTAAATTTTCCCACCACGATGCACGGACTTAGCAGAACCTGAAAAATCCTGGTACGTTTTCCGGAATGATTTATTCCGCCTCCCTTACAGTAGTTCTGTCCGACAAGCTAGTTCACTTTTTTTTTTTTTGTTTGTTTGGCCTTTTTGGTCAGGAACTAGCATCCTGAAAAAACTCCTTGTCCGTGCCCGTCCATTGCCAGAAAATGGTGTGACATCGGCAATCGCGATTATTTTGAACAAAGTCCATTTTAGCGGAAAAAAAAGATTGAAAAAGTTTCGACGTGGAATCGAACCTCTGATCTCCCGGTTTGCTCCCGGTTGCTCTGCCACTCAGTTACCCTTATGCGCTTGACGGTAGCTGCACGGACTTAGGCTAGTATAATTTGTGCCAAAAACATATTATTAGGTGGTAGAGTATCACAAAGAACTTATACTCCTGATTCTGAGATCGGACCAAATCAAAAGCCCCGGAGCAATTTACCTTAATTTTCTAGTTAATTAACGGCATCTGTACTCAGAAAAAAAAAATGGCGAATGCGGAAGCGAAATTGCCTTGTGACAAAACATTTTCTTAAAAATCATGCGAAATCAATAAAAATATCTTGTCAAGAAACTACAAGCCAGTTGTCGCGAAGAATTTTTGCTTTGTTACCAAACATTCCAGTTTTGTTGCAAGACAGAACTTGTACAAAACATTTCCTTTTCGTGAGTGTGTTTAGATAGCCGAAAGCTTTTGTCCCCCTTTGACCACAAACGTTTCGCCCAAAGGTCCGAAGCTTGAAAATTTTGGCCGATGCCGACGCTAGCATCGGCATCGGCACTGCGATATTGTTAGTGCTGGCATCGGCATCTGGTGTCTGTGCCGGAATCGGAATCGGGAGTTAAATAGATAGTATGGAATCGGCATTGGCATCGGCATCGGCATCTGTATCGAGCCTAGATTTCAGCCGGCCGCGGCCGGCACCGGCATCGGATTCGGACGCCTGGTTTCGCCGCCAATCAGTGGCGGAACTAAAATTTGTGGGCCCGCCCGCGAACAGAAGTAGGAGGCCCCCCCCCCCCATTTGAAAAATATTATACATTCTTAAGAGTGTATGAAAAAAAAAAATATTTTTAGTAATAAGTGAATTTTATTATTATTTTTTTTTCCCTGAATTTTTAATATAAATATCACTTTTGTTAGTGTAATCCTAGTTGTGTCCCCAGAGAGAAGTGGGCCCTCCCGCGCCGCGGGACCTGCGGGCCCGTTAGTTACGCCACTGCCGCCAATGCAGCTATAAGGCTGATATGGGTGAGAGTGTAAAGTATTTTCTAAAAACAGCAAAAAAAAAAAAAAAAAAAAATAGGCCCTCGGCGTATTCGGGATTGCATAACACAATAAAAGACCGCCGAGGTCATTTTTCTTCTAGACAATACAATGTTTGCAAGAGTTTTTGAGGCGCGGCAAGCCAACTGTCAGGGCGGCTGACATTCTGGGCTCCTCAATTTGCGACACGAAACCACTGAACCGCTAAATCATACGCTCCGAGTATCCTTATTTTGATCTTTTTGTAGGATTTCCTCGTCTGCCTTTTTTTTTATTATTGATTTTTTTTTAAGATTTAATAGAAAAGAATTAAAATCAAAAGAGCAAAGGCGTTAACTTGAAGTTTCGCGTGTCTTGAAGCTAAATCATCTTTTTTTTTTTTTTTCTTGCGGAGTCCTCTCCCATTTTAAAGTAGGAAAAAAAAATTCTGTAAATCACGAATGGTATACCGTGACAATGGTCCACCAGTGCGTTATCAGGGACCATGTCACTGTCAAGGACTCGATTATCTGCAGCCACACATTTGACAGAATGTCGTCAATGCTTTTCCTGCTTTTGGACTTTTGTTCAATTTTTTAATTGTTAATCCCGCGAGCGAAGTTCATTTTTTTGTTTCGCCTAATATAATACGATAAACTTTCCGCGTTGGCCTAAAAAAAAAAAATCATTTAATGCCCTGTATATATATACGCTTCCAATGTGTTTATAAAAACAGGCTGAAGAGCTAGTTAATACACAGATAATTGAATTCGATTGTAACTATCTGTCATTGTATGTTGTCAATGCAATTTCATTTGGGACACAAAACCTTACCTTGATAAACTTCATTCATTTTTTTAAATGGGAAAACCTATCTACCAAATCAATCAACTCTTTTTTTTTTTTTTTTAATTATTTTTTTTTTTCTTTTTTTAAATTCGTCGTTCGAAAATTTCATCTGATTACTTTCGTCAAGTTTAAATTTTAAATTTTCGGTTACAGTTATTTTAATTGCTTGGCGCCGATTGAAAAAAAAATGAAAAATCGTTCAGGATTTTTTTTTTGCGAATATAAATGAAGTATCACTGGCTTTTTGCCTATAATTCATTGTTGGGTTCATTACAGGCATCTCATCTCCCCCCCTCTCTCCCTCGATTTTTAGAATACATAAATATGGTGACATCGGATTCCGATGTTGATTTTCTGCAAAGGGATTGCGAGGACCGTAAAATGACCCAACCGGTCCATGTTATTAAAATCGTTGATATGTCCAATCCCATAAAAATAACTCTTAACCCTTTAACATAAAAAAATTTCACACTCTGCAATTCGATAGTCATTTTTTTTTTTTTATTTCTTAAAAAACTTGTTGCAGGGGAAAAAATAATAAATTCCTTCGTTTAAGACTCGGGGTTTATGGTGATATGAGGAATCACCTTTGACGCTAAATGGAGTCTAGTTTTAAGTAGAACCGGGATTTTTCTTCTTAGATAAGGGAATAGGGTTTCTTACAAACTGACTGCCCCCCCGTAGAGATGTTTGCAAAATGTTAAGTGTTCGAACAAAGAAACGGACATGAATATTATGCAAAATGACATTGTCGTGTGAAATCTACTGGAGCGAATCTTTTTTTTTTCTTCTTCTTCTTTTTCTGTTGGACATCTGATTCAAGTCTCGTTTTGCTGTTTTTTTTTTAAAACGATGTTGGAAAAGAATATAATTTTTGTTATAAATGATAAGCGGTTCGTGTTTAATTGAGAGAAAAAAAAGGAAGAAAAGGGTGTCAGTTTTCGAATAATCCTACTCATCAACTTTTTTTTTTTTTTCCTCGTCTTTTTATCATATTTAACTACCCTCCTTTCATCGTCGTTTTATGCGTGAAGTGAACTTGATGTTTGAAGTTTCGTCATGATTAAAGGTTCCACGTGCCTTTTGGGTTAAAGAGCGTTTTATTAAGGATGTAAAAGTCGTTCAAAAGAGGTAGTCGTTTTTCCCTTTGTGGGAAAAGTTATGCGTATGTCGGCATTTAAAAAAGGTCGAAAGAGCGTAATCCCAAAATTGCCCGAAGGGTTTTTTCGGTTTTTCAGACGTGTCTACCGAGCAGGAGGAGCTGTGGAACGTGGTTCGATTGCTGCGATTTTATTCGACGAAGGCAAATGATTTTCTTCTAAAATCTGTAGTTTAAAAGGGGGGGAGGGGGAGGGGTTGAGAACATAGGATTTCGTTGAAGCTTTGAGACAATTTTATTATGTTTGTTAAGCTCTTGGTCAATTTTATTAATATACTGACCTCTGAGGAGGGTTTTTCGACCTCAGCAGGATGGCTTCTGACTATTGACAGTTCGGTTGATAAGGCATTCCGCTTTTCATGATTATAGATCTACGACACCTATTACAAACCTGTTTATTAGTCGGTTATTTTCCAGAGTTGGTCTACTATCTCAGCGTATGATTCCGGCTTATAACTCATAAACGTTTTGCATACCTACAGTAGGGAGTCCCTTATTTTGGCAATTTTCGAATTTCAAATCGTGTACCCCCGAAAATGTCTCTGCGTGGTGTACTGATAAACCAATTTTTTTTTTAAATTTTTTACCCGACGGGAAAGCGTGGCGACTTCATCTTAAAATCCCGAAAATTGCCACAAAAGAAAAAAAATCGACAGTTTTTTTTTTCGCGAAAAAATGTGAGTTTTATCAGAAATTTTTCGCAGGTCACGAATCTGATGTCCGTGTTTTTTATATCTGGTCCAGTTTTTGAGCTAGAGACCAAAATATGAGTGTAACTGAGGACTTGCTATGTTTTGTCACTTTACCACTTTTTTTTGCCGCATTATGGCTTTTAGCTCAAAAACCGGACCAGATATAAAAAAACGGACTTTAGATTCGTGATCTACAGAAAATTTCCGATAAAAATCATATTTCTTGGCGAAAAAAAAAATTGTTGATTTCTTTTCTCTTATGGCAGTTTTCGGAACTTTTAAGTACAAGTCGCCACGCTTTCCCGTAGAGTAAAAAATGTTTTTAAAAAATCGGGTTTATCAATACTCCAAGAAGAACTATTTTTGGAGGTACACGATTTGAAATTCGAAAATTCCCAAAATAAGGGACACCCTATCTTACAAATACACAAAATTATTAATATTGTTTCCAGGTAAATACCACAAGATACAGATAATACGATTTTATTAAAGGTTAGGTTTTAATTTTCAATTTCTAACTATAGAATGTATTTTTTGATTTTGTAGGTTCCTTGAGAATGACCTTAAAAATGGGTCGAAATAGCTATCGGAAAATGTTTTAATAAAATCGTATTATCTGTATCTTGTGGTATTTACCTGGAAACAATATTAATAATCCTCATACCACAGACTCCGTTTTCTCGTAAAAATACACAAAAATTACTCTGCATCACAATCACTTCACAAATGAAAATGAACCTAAAACCAAAAATTTAGCCGTCCACGACTTTGCATTTTGGTTTTTAATGTCGCTCTGAGAGCATTAACTGTCGATCTTAGTCAATAAAAAAGCTATCTTGGATTTTGAGCTAATTCTGGCCTGAGACACGATTTTCAGGGCTCTCCGCATTAGGGTGGGTCGAAAATCAAATATTTTGGATTTTCAAAATGCCTGATAGCTCAATCGCTGTGGTTTATCTAATTATCTATTGCAAAAATTTTTTCCTTTTGAAAATTTTTTTTAAACTGCGTCTTGAGGGTGCGCACGTCTACCTTTAAAGGGTGAAAAAAGTACCGTTTCCTATCGGATTTTTAACGTAGATTTGAAAATAAAGTCGGTTTGCGTCTAGCTATATCTGTACCTGAGTGATTATAAAAAATATGATAAAAATATTGAAATTTTAAGAGTTTTGACATTTTTACGTCGAACACTTGGCTTGTATCTCAAGAACAGAAAAGGCTAGACGCAAACGGATTTCATTTTCGAAATCTACGTTGAAATCCGATTGGACACAATGCTTTTTTCACAAAAATGCAAAAGTCGAAATTTCATCCCTTATGATATTTTCCAAAACTTTGGCCCTCTTGCCCCCCACCAAGACGCCGTTTAAAAAAATTTCGAAAAGGAAAAAAATTTTCACAAATGAAAAGGCACAGCGATTGCGCTTTCAGGCATTTTGAAATTCCGAAATTTTTGATTTTCGACCCACCCTATTCCGCATATTGCAAGACTTGTTTTTTCTTTTGGCAAATGTTCATTTCAATCCTTTCACAATGGTGTAAGACATTTTCAAGCACTGCCTTACAATTTTTCCGGGTCATCCGAGAAAATTTTTCAAAGTTTTAAGACTCCCCCCGGAAAAAATTAAGAGGTTTTCTCGTCCAAAAACTTTGAAAATTTTTCTGGGATGACACGAAAAAATCCCTAATTCTCGGGTCATACCAAAACATTTTTCGAAGCCTCGTGTCATCTTGAAAAAAATTTTGAAGTCCTAGCGTCCGAAAATTTTTGAACTTTTTTAAAATGAAACGAAAACTTTTCAAAGTTTTTGGAGTAAAAAAACTTCAAATTTTTTTTTTGGGACGTCACGAGACTTTGTTTTTGTAAGTGTTTTATTTTTATCAATAAAAAAATATTTAAACGTTAAATCAATATATAACGTAAATCGTTTTTCGAATATTTTAACGGAACCTCTGTCGTTATTTCCTCAAACAAAAACCATACCATTTTACCCAATAACTTTACCGTACCATTTTCGTATCCATCGTTAAATTTTTTTCATTGAAATTAAAAAAATTTCTCCGGCATGCATTAACTCGCCGAATTTTTCTTGACGGAATTTTTTCCGATTGCGATGCCGGTGCCGATGCCAGCACTAACAATTTCGCAGTGCCAATGCTGGCATGCTGATGTCAGCATTGGCACTCCGAAATTGTTAGTGCTGGTGACATTAAAATGTTAGTGATATACCCGGAATGTGACCTACTCCGAAATTATATCAGTTTTCGGTACAGCAGTTTCCGAAGAAAATAATTAAAAATAAAAAAATTCGGAAAGTGACAAAAATTTTTGTATATCGGTTTCCCATTTTGGGAAAAATTACCAATATGAAAAAAATTAATCCATGTTTCTGTAAATATTGTTCGAAGATAAAAATTATTGTTATTGTATATTTTAAAACTAGAAGTGAAAGAGTTCGCAAAAGTCAATAATTCAGAAAATAAAGTCATAGATAGTAAGTAATTTTCATACTAGTCGTACTTCTTGCTAGTGTCGAAATATATAAAATCTTATATTTTATCTAATACTGCCCATTAGCTAAACATAGAACACTAATTTTTATCTTCGAACAATATTTACTGAAACATATATTAATTTTTTTCATGTTGATAATTTTTCCCAAAAATAGGAAACTGTGCCGCTTCTCTGTTATGGTTCAAAATCAATTTTCCAAAATTAATTTTCAAAATTTCCGGAAGCACTGTGCTATGTACTATGAATTTCTGAACCAAGCTTTAAAAATGAAGTCGACCAGTTGTACTACATTGCGTTTTTTTATTCGTAATCCATGTTTGAATAATTCAAGCACTGTACTTCCGGAAATTTTTGAAAATTAATTTTGAGACATAGTGAAGAAGCAGCTCTGTTATACAAAATTTATGTCACTTTCCGGATTTTTTTATTTTTAATTTTTTCCCTCGGAAACTGCTATACCGGAAACTGATATAATTTCGGAGTATATCACTTTCCGGATATATCAATTTCTGAGTCCCCAAATTTTCAAGCTTTGGACCCTTGTATATTCTACTTATGACTCTATGAGCTTGACATATCATAAAAGTCTCGATTGTATGATAAACCTGTTCAAACTTGAAAAAAAAAAACGCCTAAACCTAACGGCAAACTATATACTTTCATTGACATACACGTTGCACCTTTAATAATTCTGGATGAGCATGAACTGCATGGGCCAATCAATATCCGATCATGGAAACGGACATGAGAACATTCTAATGACGCCTCAGGGACGTCCAGGGTAAGACATGAAATACCACGGGGAGTCCCTCCATGGATCGCTACTAGAAAGATTAATCATTATAGAATGCATTTAGCACAAAAACGATTGATAGTTCAGAAAATAATTATTCCGTTGTAGCGAATGCGTTGTTTATGCATGTGCAAGGAAAAAAAAAAAAAAAAAAAGAATGATCGAATTTGTTGAAGTTGCAGACCGGATTCGTTTGGTGATGTACTTTTTTTTTTTTTTTAATAAAGCGGCAATGATTCCTTTAAATCCCGTCGTTGATTTAATATTCATATAAAAGGCTTAAGAAATAAGAAGTCACTTCAAATTAAAAACGAAAAAAAGTGGACGCCAGAAAGAAGCAAGGATTAAAAAAAAAAAGAAGAGTCTGATAATAAAGATTTCCGATTTCAAGACTTTCGAATCAAAGGCCTAACGCAACAAGAGGCCCATGTTAGTTTCAGGTTTGCTACAATGACTCAAACTTAAAGAGATTAAAATGATGGTTATAAGTTAAATATAAGATGAATTTCGGAGACCGTTTACGATTAAAACCATTCATCTCTATCGTTTAGATCACATAAAAAATCGATGTGAGTTGATTTGTGGAGTTACTTCGAATCTTACCTTGACACTGAACCCATCACTCCGCAATGGTAACAGTGAAGCTACACACCCACAATAGATTATATCAAGGTCGTTTTGAGGTCTGTATATAATTTTTTTTTTCTGCATTTTGTTCTTTGGATCTTTCGATACAAACGAGGCTGGATTAGCTTAATTTTTTTTTTTTTTTTTTTTTTTTGGACGTAGGGCTACGTTTTAGGGTTCGGTCCTGGAGAAAGGTGTCGGTTTGTGTGTCGGTCTGTTCTCACCAAAAATGAATATTTAATTATTTTAATTTTAAAATTTTTTAATATTAAATTTTTTAATTTATAATTTATTTTTATTTTTAAAGTTTTTAATTTATAATTGTAATTTATTTTAGAACTCTGATGATGGCAATCAACCGATCCCGAAACCAGTCAGGTTTAATAAAGATCAAATAATTAATGCCTGATTAATTTGAGCCAAGTTCCTAGCTCAAATTTTAAATAATGTTTTGGCAATTTTTTTTTAACTTTTGGCCTTTTTTAATAGTAAAATTAGACGAAATGAACAAAAGCAAAGACTTAAAAAATTTCTCGTAAAATTTTATTAAAAATTTTTTAAATTTCCAGTGTTTTTTTTTTTTTTTTAAGTAAAATTTACAAGAAATTTTCTGAAAAATTTACAAGAAATTTAAAGTTAAAATTTTATTTAAAATTAGGGGGTCGTCCATAAATTACGTTAGCACGTTAGGGGAAGAGGGGGTATTCAAAATGCTACCTTTTGCTAACAGGTGAAGGGGGGGGGAGGGTTACATATCTAACGTTAGCATTGTTCTGGTGTAATAAACGTGAAAAAATGAAAATAATTTAAATTTTTAAATTATGTAACCTAACTCACTTTAAAAAAAAACTATTATAATTTTACCCTTTAAAAAAAAAATTGTATGTTTTGCAAAATTTATGTTTCAAAGAATTTCAGATTTTGTTAAAGTTTATTATTAATTTTTTTTTAATTTAGGGGGGGGATAATAAAAATCTAACGTAATTTTAAAAGGGGCTAGTCTCTAAATGCTAACCTTTGCTGACAGGGGGGGAGGGGGTCGAAAATTGCCAAAATAATACTAACGTGGTTTATGGACGACTCCTAGACGACATGACGAAACGAAAGCATGGACTTCAAAAATTTCTTGTAAATTTTTCTTTTAGAAAAGTTAAATTTGGAATAATATTTTGACTATTTTTTTTTTTTTAATAGTAAAATAAGACGACATGAACGGAAGCAAGGACTTAGAAAGTTTCTTGTAAATTCAAGAAACTTAACTTTTACAAGAAACTTAAAGTCTCTAAAGCATAAGGACTTAAAAATTTCTTGAAATTTTATTTAACTTTTTTTTTTTAATTTTTGCCGCTTTTTTTAAATATCTTTTTTTTTTTTTTTTTTTTTTTTTTTTTTTTTTTTTTTTTTTTTTAAATATTAAAATTAGACTACATGAACAGAAACAAGAACTTAAAAAAATTTTAAGTAAAATGTTCACTATTTACATTTTTTAATTTTGTCCTTCTTCCTTTAGCCAAGAATATTCGAGCTAAACCAATGTTTAAAATAAAATTTTAACTTTGAAGACTTTAATTAAAATTTTGACTAATTTTTATCAACTTTTGATCTTTTTTATCAAAAATTTTTCAGTTTCTTTCGCGCCAGGAAAAATAAATTATATTATTATCAAAAAATTGGAATTTTTTGACCGAAAACGAGCAAAAAAAATGCCTTAAAATTTTTTAATCGTTCCACTGTTTAAAGGCTACTTACTACCGGGTTACTATATAATTTCTGCCCCGAAAGGGATTTTTTTCAGACTTGGCCTACGAATAAGACCATATTAGAGGTTACTTGAGCCAAAATTTTAGGGTCTTACTATGACCAGTTTTCCGGTTCCGACGGGTAGTGCAAATTTCGTTTTTATTTTTTTGCCGGAGAACGGAGTGTCGGATTTTAAAAAACTAAAAGCAGAAAATAATACTTTTTATGGCCTATTTTATGGTGAATTTGCCAAAGCCTAAAAATTGAATTTTAAGGCTAAAAAAAAATTTTTCTCCATGAAGGAGGTCCTTAGCCCAAAATTTGGCTTAATTTCTAAAAAGAGCTCGAAAAAATGGTCTGGAAAAGTATTTCAAAAGCCTAAAATTTTTGGCCAAAAACGACTTTTTCGATTTTAGCCAACTTCTTAAACTCGAACTAGATTTCACAGCCTTGGGGTCGTTTAAATATGACGTCATCGTTTTTGGGGGAAGGGGGGTCTTTAGAATGATGACATCCATGTTAAATGTCCACAAGAAAAGCCTATTTTATGATGACGAGGGGGGAGGGGGGGGGGGTCCAAAAATCCTAAAAAAAATGATGACGTCATATTTGAATGGTCCCCTTAAAGCACGCGGAAAACTGACCTAGAACCATATTTTTTCCCCGTTTTTTACCAAAGGCCTAATGGACGAGTATTGGGCCAAAACTTGGAAACAGCCTAAATTAAACCTCGCCTAGCCGGAACTAAAAATCTGACTTCGTATTCTGAAAGTACGCAAAAAATTGGCGTAGAACCATATTTTTTCAGATTTTTTGCCGAAGGCCTAAGTGGGCAAGTAATGGACCAGAACATGGCAACAACCTAAATTATACTTCACTTAGCCGGAACTAAAAATAAATTCGACTTTAGAAATATTAGGAAAGTACCCCAAAGACGTAGTTTTACGTAGGTATATGCACCCATATTCCAGTCTGATTTTTTTTTTTTTTTTTTTTTTTTTCGAGCAGATTTTTATGTTCGGATTAACAAGGATGGGAGAATGAGTTTAGTCATCCGTTAAATGCAACCAAACAAGATGAGCCTAACGTCGGAAGGAACAGGAGCAGAACTTGAAAAAAAATGGAAATAAAAAGAGTATTAATGAAATAGGGTTAGGGCCGGTTAGTGAATTAAGAAGAAGTGATAATGACATTGAGTGTGTGATGGGGAGAAGTAAACAGCTTCTGGATGCTATTTTGCAATAAGTTTAATAGACCACCGGGTTAACTAATTATTGTCTTTTTTTTTCTGAAAGAAAATGGTAGGGTCAGCATTTTTCTTTTTTATTATTATCCGGACCGTTTTTTCCGATTGTCTTTTTTTTTATGATCCTTATCGTGACGTCACGTGGGGATGCTGTATAAATGTTTTCTACCACCACCACCACCGCCATCTTCTCGAATCTTATTTCGCAATAATCAGAACCGTGCAACGTTAACTTACGTCACATCTGTCGCTGCCTATTTCCATTTATATGTTAATAACACGTCTGTACTGATTTGTTCGATTTTTCTTCTTAGTGAATCTTTGCAAATATTTCCGCCGTCTTCGTCTGGGTGGAGTTTTTTTATATCATTTTTTTTTTTCTTTCCTTTTTATTTTATTTTGATTTAACACCGGATGTGTGCTTAACGGTTTTACATTTTCTGATTCCTCTCCACCTAGCAAAGAAAAAATAAAAAAATTGAATCCGCCCCAATTAATTTGCGCGCGCACGCAATTTTTATTTATTTAATTTACGTAAGAAAAATAAGACGATATCCCCGGAAGTCTTCTTCTTGGGAGTAAGTTCTTGTCTTCTCTCTTTTTTTTTTTTTTATTTCTGTTTCTATCCCCTTTCGAAAAGACGATGGTATAACGTGGAATCATCATTCGTCATGGTCTCCAAAAACAAATTGAGTCTTTTTATTCTGAATGAAATAGAAAAGTTGTTTGTCAGAGCCCACATATTGCGTTCAATTACGATATATATAGCGATTTAGTCAAGCGAAAAATTTGTTCATTCCTGCCTCAGTGATCAGGACTGTGAATAAATTCCTATTATCTGCTTGTGCTTTTTTTTTTTTTTTTTTTTTTTCATCTTTTTTTTTTTCTTTTACTTTCCAACTCTTCACCATTTCTTTGTAAGATGTATGCTTCGATTGCCGTTTTATATATTCGATTTTCCTATTTCAATGATTGACTTGCATTGTTTTCTAAAAAATGTTGACATTTTTTTTTTTTTTTGTCTCTGCCGGAAGTTTATGTTTTTAAATATTCAAAATTTGCTTGGAAACAAAATCGGGGTTGAATTGTTTTAAGAGAGTTAAAAAAAAATTTATTTAATAATTCACATGTGGGTGAGGCTAACCTTCCGAGGCAACTCGAAACTTTTTTTTCGAATTTTCGTCGCTTTTCATGAGGAAACAGACGAGGCCTATTTCAGTAAACAGAATTTTGAAATAAAGTTTTAAGTAAAAAAAAAAAAAAAAAATTTAGCCTTGCATGTCTGAAGTGGTTGCTCTTTAACTTAGGACTTCGGAGATCGTGTGTTCGAGTCCCATTAGGGATAAAATGTTCCAGATTCATACTCCATTTACCATTTCATTTTGGTAAAAGCCAAAGCATGCTGTACCGTATTGATTTGGCGCCGATGTATTCTGATTTCTTAGATATGCTGTTGAAAAAGACTTACGACGGAAGTCATGCGTTCTCTTATTGCTTCGTTCAACGCGACGTTCACCCATACAAAATCGAAATAACGATTACTTTTAGGGCCATTAAGATGATGACCTTCAGAAGAACCGAAATTTTGGAGGATAACTGAATTCCTTGAGCAAAGACCAGAATTTTGGACTCCCCGTTCTCTCAAAAAAAAAAAGTCAATGAAAAAATGCATTGCGACAAAGCATTTTTTTTAAGGCGTAGAGCTATACAGTGGAAATGCTTTGCGCGAAGGCTCGTGAGTGTTTGTGTTCAAGTTGTAACGTGTTGAGCCGAAGCAGTTATGATTCGCGACTACGACACACCATTTGAATTACGATCAGTGGTTTGAGGCCACCAGCGCCGATGCCTGCCGCGGCAGGCTAAAAACTCAGGTCGGTGCCGAAGCTGGTGCCAGTTCCAGGAATTTTTTCGGGGGGGGGGGGGGGGGGGGAGGGGGCTAACGCTAGCTAGGGCTAAGGGCTAGCGGATCCGTAACCAGACATGTTTGCTCTCCCCGAGAAAAATTTGAGATGTGCTCCACATTGGGTCAGGAGGTAGCAGTTTTTACTCCAAAGTCTTTGATAATATATTTCCTGTTCTTTTTCTCTTTGAAATTCCAATAAATACGCATAATCGATAGGCGATCACAATTATCAAATATTGTAATATCTTAACCTCTTTATGCTTCGGCATTTACATGATAAATTTTGGAAGCCCAATAAAATCGGAAAATGTTACCTCCCACTCCGCACCCTTCTTCCCCTATCATAAACGAGGAAATGTACGTTACAGGGAAAAGGAGAAAGGAAAAATAAAAAAAAATAAAAAATAAAAAAAGAAGTTTTAATGCGACCGCTTTTATATTTTACGTCGTTGAATACACTTACAGAAATGAGGGGTACCTGGAAAGGTAAATGGCAAACGCATTTAGCGCCCAAATCCCACATAAATTGAAATTAAAAAACATAAAACCCGATGCCACCGTGTGATATGATGTGTCACTTGGATGCTGTCAATGTCCTGTGAACCCGTATTTTAACATTAATTAGCATAATTGAACACGATTGTTTCTTATCAAACACTTGCGGAGACACTGACACTGACATTGGCCCTGGCCCAGTCCGGTTTTCCCTTTCTTGTTGTTATGGGAAGAACTCGTGTTTTTATTTTTAAATGTCGTTCCTCTTTTTTTTCTTTTTTTTTTTTTTTTTGCGGGTAAAATGCACTATAAAAAAAATAAAAAAACAAGTAAATGTTGGCAAAAAAAAGCGAATCGAATATAAAAGCATTTTAAAACGCATTTTTAGTGTTTTAGGCGTAGGCACGAAGAGAGTTGTTTAAATTTGGCAGAGGCCCATTATGCGACGAGATCCGGTTCAGGCACAAAGAATCGAAGAAAACCTGCCTACATCAGGCTTCACAGACGCCCACAATCTTGATTCAACTAAACTATTATTATTTTGTATAACGCTTTACCTGTCCTTGTGAATAGGCACAGGTAGATGAGTTTTGTTTGGAATGTCGTATACTTGATAGATGAGATTTTTTTTTTTCTTTTTTTGTAAACTTTTTTTTTTTTTTTCTTTTTTTCTTTTCTTTTTTTGAAACGGTCAACCTCTTATGCTCTTTATTTTTTTTTTTCTGTTTGTGGTGCGTTTGGGATCGGCAGTAATTGAGTACAACGTGTCTATTCGTGTACGCCACAGGTATAAAAAAAAAGCCCTAAAAAATTTTTTTTTTTTTTTTTTAATTTTTTTAAATTTTTTTTATTTTTATTTTCATCGTTTTCTTTCACTTCTCTTCTCCGGAAAAAAGAAAAGAAAATGTTTCCTGATCTTTTAAAGCGTAAGCATTTCGAAAGAGGAAGAGAGAGAAGAGGGCGAAAGAGGAAAAAAAAGGAAAAAAAACAGAAAGGGGTTGAAGTTATGCTACGAGATATCCATAAATAACAGAAATGTGACGGCACGGAGTTAGACGAGGTTGACCTAGAAACAGGAGTCGTACAAAAATCGATTTTACCGTCGGGGTCGACTCATTTTATGTTCGAGATATAGAGGTCCAGTCCCAGTTCGCCGTTCGACTGAACGGCTCTGTCCTTTTGTCCGTCTCCAAGGTCGTTCCGCAGCGACCAAGGACGTTTTACGGGAGGAGTTCCTCCTATTAGCTTGGTCATTATAATAATTTTTCGTTTTTTGTTGGAATTAATCTTGTTTTTATCAGGATGTGTTTGAGGGGGGAAAAATCGGAATTAGGTCGCCGAATTTTTTTTTTTTTTTTTTTTTTTCTGTGATAAGGGCGCATGCTTTTTTTTTTTTTTTATAAATACTGTTATTTTACCGTTTTTAGGATTTTATTTCAGTTCAGGTACTTTTTAACTGTATAAAAAATCATGGTTTTTTTTGGGAAAAAGGCACCGTTTGCTTTTGTTTACGGACAGGAGAATGGTACAATAAATTTTTTTTGATGCGACATTTTTAGGCTTTTGAAATGCTGGCGTTATGTTAAAATCAAATTGGTGCACTACTATTTTGCATTGTGTGATGGTGTCGGTATGGGTGATGTTTATTTGCTTTGGTTGTTCAAAAAATTTTTTTAAACTTTTTTTTATGCGACCAATATTTGCTGTATAACGATGATTGTAAAATTTTCGTCACCGACTCTGGGATCAGTCAGGGTGTTAAGAGGTTGTGTGTCTGATTTCTGCAAAAACAAGAGAGAATTTTTTGTTTTTAGATCGAAATTGTTATAGTTGGCCGGTAAACTGATGAGCGGTTAATGTCCGGTCGGTCTCAGGAAAGTTAGCTACCTGCAAGACTGCTGGGAAAAATAATCTAGAAAATTATGCTAGTGCATACACGGACTGGGGCGCCGAGCTAACGGGGAAATCCCGGTGCGCCTTCCTGGTTGTGGCACTTTGGCGCCCTTAATTCTGTTAGATCAGATTAGATTAGTCAGCATTTAAATTTTCGAAAAATTTGGCGCTTTTTCCAGTCAGTAGCTCGCGCCCTAAAAAATTCCCAGGCCCATCTAGCAGTCACACTGTGTGACTCGATCATATTGAAAGTACATGTAACGATGTGACTGACAAAAGTGCACAAAATTCACTACAGGGTTGGTGCAGGCAAGTTACGCGGTTTTATTCGGACACTCAGAATAGAAAATGGTAGGGAAGTGTGACCGTCTGAAAAGTGTGACTTTACCATATAAACATGTGTATAGAAAATTCAATTCATTAGGTAATAACAAATGAAATTTAAAAACGAGGAGGGCCCATTAGCCAGGTTTTTCGGCGCCTAAAAGCCTTTTTCCGCTTACAGTTCGGGACGGATAACTTCCTGTATACCAGTATATCGTTGCGTGGTTTTTAAGACTTGTAAAGTTTTATCACTGTACAAGCATTGTACAAGCACTGTACAAGCCGGTTTCGAAATTGGCGTTTGAGTTTGGCGTCATTGATGCCTGTGGAGTGGAACAACGCCTCGAACTCGGTTGTAACATTGGACATATCTAAGTCCCCAAAATCGACGGTTTCTACCTGGCTCTTTTTTTGGATTTTCATTTTAATAAGATCCGCATTCAAGTTTCTTAATTGTTCGTTTTCTTTTATAAGTTTTAAATTTTCCTCCTCCTTCTTTTTAAATTTTTCAAACAATATTTCCAGTACTTTTTGAAAATCGTTTATGTTGTTTTTTACATCAATTTCTTCAGTTGATGTTTGTTTTCTTCAGTTGATCTTCTTTCTTCTCTTGCCTTTCTTTTTGTTTCACATTCTCAGTTAAATCAACTTGTGTGACTTCACCATATACACATGTGTGTTGGAATTCCGTGAAAATGTTGGAAATCGTGTGAAAACAATGAAAATAATATGTTATCGAGAAACAACCTGTCCGTTTTTGTGAAAAATTTTTGTTTTGCTTTGAAACATTCCGGTTTTGTTGCAGGACAAAACTTGTTCAAGTTTTGAGTGTATTTATTTTTCCGCTGATTTTTAGCCTGTTTTTACTGTACGTTTGGTAAGTTTATCATTTTCGGTTCCCTCTCAAAACCGAATTCGATAGAGCAAAATCGCATCATATTCAAATATCTAAAATTATTTTAACCGAAACTCGTGACTTGATGAAAAACTTAACAAAAATAATTGAAATACCTGTAAAACTCAACATAAAAAGCTTTAATTTCGCTGCAAACTTTTTTTTTTTTTTTTTTTTTTTCGAATTTAAACAAACTTACATAATAACGAAAAAAAAATCAATTCATTAGCTACCATAAATTATTAATAATTTCTAAAAGTGCAGTGTTAATTTTTCAAAGCATGGTTAGCACCTCTCTTTGCCATTCTCCCTTCCTCCCGCCGGTCGTTCCATTCCCTTCCCTTCCTCTTCGCCGCGTTGTTCCTTCTAGTTCTTGGTTTCGCGCACCGGCTAGGCGGCGCAGACTTCTGCGTAAGCCCGCGCTCCCCGCACCCCGCACCTCTTCAATGACCGCTGCCCAAGTCAATTCAACATCTGCTTTCAAACATTGCGTACGGAAATGTGACCGCTCGCAGTCGCAAAATTTCTTTTTTTTTTAAACGGGCGCATTTTTTTCCGGCGGTTTTTTTTTTCGGTTCCGGATTTAATCGTTAATATTTTTTTTCTGACTAAATGTAAACAAGAAAAAAAAGGAAAATCAAGTAAAAAAAAAAAAAAAAAAAAGGAAATCGTTTCGGGGGGTTTTGTTTTATTTTTTGCGGAAATTTTTGTTGGTGAATTTTTTTTGCGAAATTTTTTTTTTTGGTCGTCACGGAGATGATTTGAAGTAAAACTGTTTTGAGTGTTATGAGTGTCACAGTACGGATATAGTTCGCGGAGCCGCCAGTCGTTGCGCTGACTATCGTTTCGTTCTCGGCTCAGTCTGACAGTGGCCCGCCGACACCGCAGAAGGCCGGCCGCGCGCGGCTTCTCTCACTACTTCTCCACCGATATAATTTTAATGTAGCAGGTAAAATTTTTTATCACTAAGCGAAATTTTCAAAAAAATTAAAATCGCAAAATTTTTCGCGAATTTTTTATGTCGAATCCATCATTTTTTTTCGCGGTTTAAATTTTTTTAAAAATAAGTTGAATTTTCCCGCGATTCGTCCTTGTACGACAGTCATGAAGGGCAATGATTTTTTTTTTTTTTTAACATCTATCGTAAAAAAAAATTTTTTTTTATTGCTGTCATGTGGTAAAAGTGATAATAGTTCGATTTATTTAATTTAATTTTTTTTTTCTTAAAATTTGGTAATTCCCAAAATCGAAAATAATTAAAGGAGGCAAAAAAAGTGTAAACGCCATTTTGGCGATGCGGTCATCACCGATCTATTTTTAGACATGGCTTTTTACTAGGCCTCAGGCTACGCATTGAAACCATTCGAACTAGGCCCACCTTAAGTCTGAAATAAACTGGCCTGAAACTTCCAAAAAAAAAGAAACAAGAAAAAAAATTAATAAGCAAATAAAAAAAAAATAGTAATCATAATCAAGGATTCATCTCATCGCATGAATGGTAAGTCATTCAATTTTTTTCCAACTTCCATAATTAAAAAAAAAAAAAAAATGAAGAGGCCTAACCTTTTTATAAATATCTTTATTTTTTCGGGTTCTAATTTTATTTTACCGAGGGGAGATACTTTTTATTTTTAAAAATAAACCCCGCAACGTGTGCGTTAAAAACTTACTGCTGTTTTTTTTTTTTTTTTTTTTTTTTTTCCGAGCCGGGCTTATCAGCTTTAACCGCTTTAAAAATCCGTTGACAATATTTTTCTTTTTTTTTCCGTAAACGATAAAAGTAGTTTTCCATTTTGTTGCTGACCTGCCGTATCTTTTTTTTTTAACGCAGGTCGGTGGTAACCGGTATTCACTGTTTGTAAAGTGGAGGAGAGAGAGAAAAAAAAAAAAAATGGTTGCCTTTCAATAATTGTGGAGGAACAATAAAAATGTTTTTGTTAGACCTCCGTAGGAATTTTATTTTTTTTTATACGTAGCCTTAAGAGTGCTCTTGTTTAAGGTTGCACCCTTCACGTGCGTTAAATCCGAGCCTGTGGCCGGATTTTGAAATTCCAAGCGTCTGCTCCTTGCACCCTCTTAAATAATTTTTTTTTTTTTTTTTGAACCGACCCAGGATGTATAAATTAAATGAGGAACAGGTTCTTTTCGGGGGTGTGAAGATGATGCATGATAGGATTTTTTTTTTTTTTTTCTTTTTTTTTTTGTCGATTTCTCGATATAGGCTTTGGTATTTTCTTTTTTTTTCGAACACGGTTCTTACCAGAGTTCTGTTTGTTATTGGATGATGATTTGATTTCTTGATAAATATTTCGTTGTAAAACCATAGGCGCCGTTCCTTCAATTTTTCATAGCGATTAAAAAAAATGCTGTAAAACAATTAATTTATTACGGATTTTTTTCCAAAAAAAAAAAAAAAAAAAAAAAATTGGCTGGCTATAAGATTGTTATCATTTAATTACATATAAAATAGTGCTTATTTTAGGTGATTCCCGACCGGTTGCCAATAGTCAATGCGTCAGTATTTTGATGTAATAAAAAAAAAAAAAGTTTTGAAGGAGCCAGTTAGGTGACTTAATATTTGTTGAAAGAAAATTGATTAAAATGATGTTCTGATTTATGATGATTTTATGGAAATAGGCGTGTTTTCGGGTATTAAAAATTTTACAGATAGTGTGGAAAACGAATTAGATTGAATTAGTAAGGATTTTTTTTTCTTTAGTAAGTGTAGTAAGGATTGTTTTTTCAAAAGAGCCGTCATTTGTTTTATGTTTTTGCTTCTTAGGATGTTCAGTTTCGGATATTTTTTTTCGGTGTAGTTCGAACGGATATATTCAAAAATGACTTGTTCATCTTGGTCATTGTGAGTTTTCGGAAGTTGTAGAAAATAAAGCATTTTGCACTGTGACATGCTGATTATCATCTTGTAAAAGAAAATTTTGAATACTCAGAAAGATTTATTCGTAAAAGGTAGGGATCCGGGAAGCGGAAAGGATAACTTAACTTTATTTTAACAAAAATTCAGCAGACCGGTATACTTAACCTTTTCCGTACGGTGTATGCTCTACATGGAAAGTTCCTAGGACTTTCCTACTTTTTATGCATATGTAAAGCTGAGTAGCAGAAAAAAAAGCATCAAAAGAAATTGTAATCTGCGTTTCATCTTAGCATTATATTTGCATTTTAGTAAAATTGCCAGTTTTTTGGAAATTTTAATACCCAAAAACATTAATATCTTAATGTCAAATTAAGAGTCACTGATATCTATTGTTAAGTTAAGTAAAAATTTTTAATGGTGTTATTGATTTCCCCTCCTCTTTCTATTTTATTTTTTAAAAAAATTAGACTGGGATATGGGAGCATATCCCTACGTAGGGCTACGTCTTTGGGATACTGTTTTAATACTCTTAAATTTAAACAATGAAACGATTTAAAAATTTTAAGGAATTTTTTTTACTCGTTTTTGGCCAAAAAATTCGAATTTTTTGATAAAAATATAATTTTTTTTCCTGGCACGAAAAAAACTTAAAATTTTTGATAAAAAAGATCAAAAGTTAAAAAAAATTAGTCAAAATTTTAATTGATGTCTTATCTTCAAAGTTAAAATTTTAATATTAAAACATTGCTTTAGCTCATATTCTTGGCTAAAGGAAAAAGGACAAAATTAAAAAAAGTAGTGAACATTTTATTTAAAATTTCTAAGTTCTTGTTTTTGTTCATGTAGTCTAATTTTAATATTTAAAAAAACGGCGAAAATTTAAAAAAAAGTGCCTCTGGTGTATTCTTTTACTGAACATCTTCCCGGTTCCCTCTTTATGATCCATATACCGATAACCCCAACTGAGAGAATTACGCCCCCCTGCCTTAAAAGCAGTTTTTGGTTTGTTGGAAAAATTAAAAATTTAAAAAAAAGTTCAATAAAATTTCAAGAAATTTTTAAGTCCTTGAATTAGCAACTTTAAGCTTCTTGTACAAGTTAAGTTTCTTGAATTTACAAGAAATTTTGAAAAGAAAAGTCCTTGCTTCCGTTCATGTCGTCTAATTTTGCTATTAAAAAAGGCCAAAAGTTAAAAAAAAAATAGTCAAAATAGGTATTATTTAAAATTTTCAAAGTTAAAATTTTAATGTTAAAATAATTAAATAATTAATTTTTGGTGCGAACAGACCGACACCCGGACATACACACCAGGGCCGACACCCAGGACCGAGCCCCAGAAAGTAGTCCTACGTCAAAAAAAAAAAAAATTCGAAAACGGATTTTTTTTTTTTTTTACTGGGGATTCACCAAGAGGGAGATCCAGGTGTTCCCCCGCAAAAAAGCAACCACAAATATTTCCGACCTTGAAAACATAAGATAAGAGCATCGTGTTGAATTTTTAAAATTAGGGGTCCATCATAACAAGAGGTCCAGGTTCGCCCCCCCCCCCCCACACACAGGAAAAATAATTTAAATTTAAATTCCACGACCAAAATTACGCCTAGAAGTGGCCTTTGTAATTTTTTTTTTTTTTTTTTTTTTGTAATTTTAAGTAAAAAAATAACGCAAATGTCAAATTTGATATATCCTTACGGAAAGGGTTAAAGGCCAAAAAACACCCTACGAATTCCCTATTTTTTATCGTATCTAAATATTGGAAGAGTGGGTAGCAGAGCTGAAATAGTAGAAGAAAATACTAAAATTTGAATTTTACTTTTCTTAGGTAATAGAAGCTATTCGAGAAATTGGGCAGTAAATTCCTTTTATTTTCACGAATATTTACAGCAGAAGAATCCGTATAAACAGCTCAAAATTTAGAATTTCGAAATTTTTTTCTATCAGTTTGTGAGGCTGCGTTCCGTCCCACCTTCCCTTAGAGGTTGATTTTTTTGACCGCTGGATTTAGTTCTTCGAACGAATTCATTAAAATTTTTAGACGAGACGAAATAATAAAGAGCTGTGCAACGCAAAACTTTTCCTCCTTTAGCAATCAAAGCGTTTTTCCGCTTACAAAAAAAAGGGGGGAAAAATTCAGTATAGGTGGAAAAATTTATCGGATGCTTAAGGGTAAACAAACTCTTAACAGCAGAATTTTGCACTGCACTTGATTACCCTGTTATGTAGTTTTTTTCAGAAGATAGTGAGCGAAATTATAACGACTGCCTTGGCTAAAAGACTTTTTTTTTTCGTGAATTTTTCCTTATTAGATTAGTTCTTATTGTAGTAACCAGTGCATAAAAATTGTTTCTTATAAATAAGGTAAAATAATATCTTCCTGATTTAAAAATACCGAATGACAATAAAAACTTTTTTTTAAAAGTTTCCTGGTTTCCTCTTTAGCAAGTTGTAAGTCTCCTTGCCGAGGTAGAACAAGCCCCGAGTATTTAAGTTTTCAAGCTATTTTAGAAACTTACGGAAGATTTCTAATTTCCTCGTTGCAAGAAGTTTTCGAAACTAGACGTCGTAAAAAGCGGTTAAAATTTCGAAAAACGAAAGATCTTTATACGATTGCCGACAATTATAACTTTTGAAGGTGCTTAAACGGACGGCAGTTTTAATTACTCAAAGAAGATATTGTCGATTGCTAAAGTGTTGTATGCTTTACCAGCGGGTTTTAACTAAAAAGAAATTGGGAAAGGAGGGTGAAATTTTTAAATGTGCCTAAACTTTTTGCTCGTGGATATCAGTTGTTTTTTTCTTATATCCAAAAAATTGTGTTCTATGGATTGTGAAACGATTTTATTTTAAAAGTTTGGGAGATCTATGAGATTTTATTGTGGGCCACAAAAGAACAGGTTTGCAAACATAGCGAAAAATACAAAAGGAAAAAGTTCCGACAAACAATATATTATTTTTTTTTTAAATCCGAATGCACACTGCCGATTTTTCAATGGAAAGGGTCTGAACGGGGATGGGTACAGTAATAAATAAAAATGTCAATAACAAGAGTTTTCGATGAGAAAAATATGCCGAGGCATCACATCAAAATTGTATGTACCTGTTCAGTAGGGTGTCCCTTATTTTGGCAATTTTCGAATTTCGAATCGCTTAATTTAAAAAAAAAACTGCATTTACTCGAGCTTTTCTTTCGAACTGAAAGAATAATTATAATAACTACATTTTCCAAAGCATTTAAAAAATAAAGTTGTTAATTAAACATCAAACATTAACCTCAATAAATTTTTCTATAACGCTAACAATTTTGGAAATTCAAAAATCACCGTTAAACTTGCCTAAAATAAAAATTAATTATCAATAATATTGATTTTTGCAATGCATTATAATTGCCGATATAAAATTGTTAAAAGTAAAAAAGTCACACTATTTTTTATATCATTTTAATCAGGGAGAAGAGTAGATTACGATTCTGATCAAATAAAATAGAATTCCCTCTTTATTTCAGAAAATTCGCTTCCCCAGTCCATGTTCTCAGAATTTCCTTCTCCAGAAATCCTCATATTCCTAGCTTCTGTTACGTCGCAATTGGATTCGTCCGGTACGGTTCCTCGATAGGATCCAAAAAAAAATCATTTATGAAAAAAGTCATTTTTTTAACACATAAAAATTTATTAAAATAAGGGTGAGTCATAAAAACGCGCCGATCATGTGAAAGGTTCCATTTAACTCAATAGGAATTGTCATACGCAGGGCAAACGCGATGGCTCTGCCGATGACCTTGGTACGCCGAGCGTATGCGTATCATGTGGACAGCTCCATATACCCCAATGGAGCAATAAAAACGCGCGTATGATACGTGCGTATGATACGCTCCATGTGGAAGGAGCCTTATCCCCGAAAATGGTTCTTTTTGGTGTGCTGAGGAACCCGAATTTTTTTTTAAATTTTTTACTGGACCGGAAAGAGTGGTAGAGCTTAAAGTTCCGAAAATTGCATAAGATAAGAAAGATTGGAAATTTTTTTTTTAAGGTCGCTCAACGCGTTTGAAAAGGCAGGAAAATAGGCCAGTAATAGGCGAGGCATATTTATTCGCTGACACCCTCCTCCAGGAATTATTTTTGGTTCCCAAAGAGACTTTCTCCAGGGTTTTTGGATCGTAGAAACCGAAAAAATTTTCCCCGTTTTTGAACGGTAAAGGAAAATAATTAGACGCCATTTTAGTGCTAAAAATTCGATTTTTTTTTTTTTTCAAAATTTTAAATTTAACGAAGCCCCGTGTCCAAAAAATTTTATTTTCGAACGGAAACGGTTGTTATAAATGTTTTCCAGGTTCTAAGGAAATAACACGTCGAATATCTAATGAAAAACTATATATTTCATACGAAACAAAAACCCGTGAAAAAAAGGGAACATTTTACTTTCGTCCATTTTGAATAAAGACTACGCGTTAAGAAGAAAGGACGTGGAACTAGAGAGCTTAGAGTAAAAAATTTCCAACAACGGTCTTTACCGGCGTTAAAAATCCCGGAGTATCCAATGAAACCATCGCCAATTTTTTAGGATTAATTTTGGGAGTCTCATTTTAGTACTCTAAAAGTTGAATTTTCGATTTTCGCTTTCTAGATACTGTTTATATTTGTGGGAAAAAGTGTTATACCGATGTGAAAAAACCTTTAGAATCGAATAAAACCATCGCCAATTTTTTTTCAACGAACGGGAAAACGGCGTAAATTAATTTCAGTGCTAACAAAGTTCATGTTTTTTTTTTCATAACTAAATTATATGTATTTTTGGCTCCCTGTTGAATTAACACCATTAAAAAAAATTGGAATTTTTTTTTTTACTGATTCTTAAACATAAATAAAGGTCCTACTCCATGAGCAGCAAAATCGGAGACAATTTTTTTTGGGACACCCTAGTCGCCACACTTTCCCATTAAGTAAAAAATTAAAAAAAAAAATTCGGGTTTATCAGTACACCAAGGCAAGGAGAACCATATTTTAGGGGTAAGCGATTTGAGATTTGAAAATTACCAAAATAAGGAACATCCTACTGTTCAGTTACAGGAGGCTAGTAGGTATCGCAAATTTTAGCATTATTGCAATCTCTCGACGGTCGTGCGGAGGAGCTCCAATGCATCCTTTTGATGCATCAGTTCGCACTTTAAATCTGATCGTTTGCAACTGATTTTATTTTCGTGACAATTCTAACTTAAACCCTTTTTATATCCTTCCCCTTTTTACAGTGTTCAGGAACACTATCTAATGAAGTAAAAGCTGTAATAAAAAAATAAAAAAAAATGTGTAGCTACATAATCGAATTGAGTTATACCACAACCATGTTTGGTGCGTTAGAAATTTGCGGAGATGAGGATCCGAATAATCAGGCAAGAATATTTATAAAGCTTGGAAAGCTTTCCTTTTTTCTTTGAACGTTTATTCGCATGATATAAGACGGTGAAAAGACGCTGCTTAAGTTGCATATAAAGTAGGAAGTCGACCGTATTTCCCTCGTAAATTCCTGCATCCTTGTAAATAAATGCCTAAGATGCTCTTTAAATAAGCGTTTTACTTGCGAAAGGTTATTTTATTACTTCTAAGTTATGAATTTATGGTTAAACATTCGGTTATTTTTCCAAGCCATTTTTCGTTTGGGCAACTTACCGTTTCAGATTCGACGTTTTGATTTTGAATCTCCGGAAAATATACAAAATTGCAAAGAAGTGCAGTGCAGTGTAGTTCAGTGAAACCAGCTCGGAATTTTTGCAACTTGATTCCGCGTTAACGTGGTTTTGTTTTTGCCGCCAAAACCTTGACATTGTTGAATGCTGATGCCTTACGTAAAATGATTCTTTAATGTGATTTAGTCCTAAAAATCGAATCAAACGTTCGTTACCGGTGCATTTCGGAATGTCTGGCACTTTTGAGCTTCTAAAAGAAATATGTCAGTTAAATTGACTTTCCTGACGTTTGTTTGACAACATCGGCAGCTTTGCCGTAGTTTTCTGCTTCTTTTTTTTTCACCTCCCTATTAAATTTTGGGAAATTTAATTAAAATTTTTCTTTAGTCCTAATTGATATTTGAATTGAATTTTCTGAGCTTTCGAATGCCTTATTTTTTTGCGTTTTCTTCATGAAATTAATATAATTTTGTTGCAAAAGGATCTCAAAACGTCTAATCGATTTTTACAAAGTAAAATAAATCATAAAAATGAAAAAAAAAAAAAAAAAAACTAATTTTTATAAACGTGTTGCGCTTCTTTAAGAAAAAAAAAAGGAAAAAAAACGGATCGCGTTGGCTCCATCAAAATATATTTCTCAAGGGATCCATATTGACTTCATACTTCATACTATCTGAATTATGTCACGTAGAAATTTTTTCCATTATAATTTTTTTTTCTAATTTATTCCTCGATTATCCACGTTTAATATTTTAAAGCGTCATTTACCGAAATGCAGCTACCAATTTTGTTATTATTAAACAAAAATTGCTTGATCAAAAGGGTGTGGATTTCAACTCCACTTTTTTTTTTTTTTTTTGCAGTATATGTGAAAACTTGGGACGCATGAAAAGCTATATATTAAAAAAAAGTTTTCTTTTGTTAAAACAGATTATAAAACAAAATTTATGTATTGGTTCTGCGCCATTGTGTACTCGTTTCAGACTCACCGTAAATTATTAAAATCATCCACAATCCACGCCTGTTGAACTTTAAAAAAAATGAGATCGGTGAATCGATCAAAGTGCTTTATCGACTATTTAAATAATTCTCAAAAATGTAGTTAGTTTTTCGATCAGAGTTCCACCAAAGCCGCAGTACGGGCACAAGGAATGCGAATTTCTGAAAAATTATTTCAGATATTGAATCCTCAACCCCGAAAATATTCTCAAAAATACGGTTAGATTTTTGATCAGAGACACCAAAGTCGCTGTATAGGCGTAAGGAATTCGAATTTTGGAAAAATTATTTCAGATTCGGAATCCTCTACCCCAAAAATATTCTCAAAAATCCGATTAGATTTTTGATCAGAAATCCACCAAAGCCGCAATACGGGCATAAGGAATTCGAATTTTGGAAAAATTATTTCAGATTCGGAATCCTGAACCCCGAAAATATTCTCAAAAATCCGGTTAGAATTTTGATCAGAGACACCAAAGTCGCTGTATAGGCGTAAGGAATTCGAATTTTGGAAAAATTATTTCAGATTCGGAATCCTCTACCCCAAAAATATTCTCAAAAATACGGTTAAATTTTTGATCAGAAATCCACCAAAGCCGCAATACGGACATAAGGAATTCGAATTTTGGAAAAATTATCTCAGATTCGGAATCCTCTACCTCGAAAATATTCTCAAAAATACGGTTAGTTTTTCGTTAGCTCCCACGAGGAACCCGCCAATCAGCATCCAAATCGCTTTGTTGACGTAATCGATGACGTCATGTCGTGACGTTTCAAAAGTTGGAGATATCGGTTTTTAGGCCTATACCCATACTTTTAGCCCTGCTCACCGTTTCTGAACCACTCAACAGAATTTAACCAAATTTCAATGGTAGCGTATCTTGATGAATATTTACTGCAGTACGAAAATCGGACTCAATCGGTAGCTGCGTTCACGATTTATAGTCAAAAAATATCTTGAAATAGTGGAAAATTCAACATTTTTACTTACTGCTTCCGAATCGCTGAACCGATTTGGCTCAAAAACTAATCAGCACCTACATTTCATTAGAAGTTCCTACCCACCAAAAATCATCGACATCCGTTCTTCCGTTTTTCTGCTTTTCGACGGACAAATTTTTTTGCACATATATTCATACATTCATACATTCATACATTCATACATTCATACATTCATACACACACACGGCCACCATCCAAATTTTGCTTTTTTCGGCATCAGGGGACTTCAAAACGTGTAAAAATATCGAAAACTGAAAATCTGAAATTTGTGCTAAAAACAATGCTTTATTCTCCCTGCGGTCGATAAAGCAAAAAGAAAAAAAAAAAATCGTTGTTTGAGCTTCTTGTAAAATTTCTCTTCTGTACGATGCACTTTTGCATTTGCACTTGCATTTCCGGGGACATTTGCGGACGAAACCGTAGAATAAAGACAAAAAAATATTAAAATTACTCGTCAGAGAAGAAAACCGCAAGTCTCACAATAGAAACCGCAGCTCTATGCTAATTGCTTGATGCATTTCATGCGTTTTTGTCCCGTACTTTTTTGCATATTTGTTGTTGGGTTCATTTTTTTTTTTTTAAATTGGCAACCGCATGGATTTTTATAGAATTGAAAAATAATCCCCAAGCGGAATCGACATTTTTTCATATATTATCCATGTTCCAAACAAGATTTTTAATTTTGTACCTGTAATTCAAAACTCTTGTAAAGGATCATGTTACTGACGAACTTTTTTTTTTTATTAATTCATCAACAATTGTATTGTTTTCTTATTATTTTGTTGTTGTTGTTGCTTTGAGATTGTTTATATTATAGGAATGATGCTAAGTCCTTATGCTTGTTAATGAAATAGTTACATGTATCGTCTTATGACAATTACATGTGTTATAATTTGATAGTAATGTAAACAGGCTTGTTCACTAATGAATGGGAACGAAAAAGAATGAATGGATTTTCTTTTAATGCGGAAATGCGATTTCTTTTTAAATATTTAAAAATAGAGGGTGGGAAGAGAGGAAAATTGGATCAGGAAACCCGTGTGTTTATATTACCTTTAGTTTTTGTTTTGCGCCGATTTTTTATACAATTCGACTTCGAATAATAGAACAACATTGACGGTTCCACGAAATTTTGTTGTTATAACCATTTTTTACACTAAAAAATAAAAAAAAATGCTGCTTTAGGTCAATGCAAAAATGGATTGCGGCATAGCATTTTTTTAAAACCTAGAAAAAGTGGGTTATAAGTCCGACCAATACGCTATAAAAGCTTATAACAAGATGATAATACTTATAATCTTGTTATAAGTTTTTATAACGTATTGACCGGAATTATAACTTACTTTTTCTAGGGTAATGCTCTGTCTTCATTGGACAATTACTTGGAGGGTACGATTTTTGTACCACCGGAAAAGCTGTGTACATTTTTTGACTTTTTTTTTTTTCGTTTTCATTTTTTTAGTGTTCGAAAAAATAATCAAAACAATACAAAAAGTGGTAGCAGAAGAAAATAAGTCGGAAAATATACACCATTTCCGTTGGTATAATTAATTGTACCCTTCGATTAATTATTGGCTTATCGAATTCATTATTGGCGAATTGGCCAATGGAGACAGGACATAAAGCTACACATTGGAAATGTTTTGCGCGAAGTTCTGTTCGTGAGTGCTTGCGTTCAAGTTGTAACACGTCGAGCCGAAGCAATTATGATTCGCGACGACGACACATCGCTTATATTGCGATCATTGCGGATTCATTTTTCTGGATGCACTAAATCCGGAGTTCCCTTATAACAACCATCGTTATTATAGGCAGCAAGAATTTTTTTTCCGGGACTTATAAGCAGGCTGAAAGCAGAAGTTAAAGAAATATTATAAATCGTATGCGTGTGACGTTATTTTAAGGGGAAGTGGTTGGTCAAATTCCATAACGAACTATTTAGCGTGACGTCACTGAAGGACAAACAATCTCACTGGAGGAGCAAGTCCTTATGGGCAAAAACTTTAAACTCGTAATTTTTTTATTTATACTATGCCGTGCAGTTAAATAATTTTCCGAGCTTAGTTTATTTAATAAATTTCGATTTATTTGAGATGCTCATAAGAGCTCATGTAATCTAGAACGCAAAATGGACGCTTCAGTTAATAGGTTGCGGAATCAAAGCTAAAATGCCTTGTGACGAAATGTTTTTGTAAAAACCATACGAATACAAGAAAAATATCTTGCCAAGAAACAACCTGTCCGTTGCCGCGAAGTGTTGTTGCTTTGTTGCAGGACAGAACTTGCTCAAGAAAATTCCTCTTTCTGCGGGTAACCGGAATAATTTGACATTGCTCTTATGGAGTTTTGGCCGGTCCCAAGCATTTTGGTCACTAAAACCAAAATGCTTGCTATAGCCGACGTCGTTATATTCGAAGTCGACTGTAGCATCATTTTCATGTTTAAAATTGATTATTATAATTAGCTGAGTTTAGCTAGAGTAGATTAAATCAAGAAAAATTCCCGGAGAACGCTTTATAAGCCATATGTGCTTTGTAATTATTATCGGGGTATAGGAAACTTTCATCAACGTTGTGGTAAATATTAATAATCCGATAAATGTCTATATACGAGAGTGGACGTTCCTCGTTGAAAGAAGATCTATTATCAACAAACTCCGGAAAGGCTATGAAATGTTAGGGATGGTAATAAATTCGAATTATTTTCGACGTCTTCCAAGCTTTGATGGTAAATGCGCTCGTAGTAAAATTTTTAAGATTTAAATTTAACTTGGGTAAAAATACAAAGATAAAATAATCAAGGTACCACTGAAAGAAGCTGTGGTAATTCCTGGAAAAACGTGGAGGGTTTAGGGAAGTACGAAAAAAAATATGTGTGTCAGCCGGTCCTGTATTCCTAAATAGACCCGGACTGGAAATTTTCTTGGAAAGGCGCCTGTTTGGGACGGGCATTCAGGCCATTCGGGCTTCTGGTCTTCCGCATATAATACACCTATGTTTAGCTTATGGAGCTTTAGCGGTGTTAATTATTTTCATTTTAATAACACAAATCGGATATCCGTGCATCGGGGGTGAACTTACGCATCTCCATCGTAAGTATATAATTGTGTTTCGACTGTTTGTGAAAATCATGTTACTGCAAGTTTGCACGCTCATGTTGATGTAAACTTGTGGTCACATGACACTTTCACGAAATGTCGAAACAGACTATCTCCAATCATATTTACGATGAAGATCCGTTAGGATATAATAGCAATTTTTTTTATAGGCCTTACATTAAGTCGTTATTTTAAAAAAAACCTCGGTACTCTGGGACCTTATCCAAAAAAAAAACTCTTTAAGTGTTACGCGTCGCACGCTCCTTAAGCACCACATCTGTCATTTTTGTTCTAACTCAACGGAGGAATAGAATCTCTCAAAAGGCCTCTTATCTTCCGTAGCGTTTAATCGACCTATATAAATATTCCCATCGTCAAAGGAAAAACAAGTAGTGTATTTAATTAATCATAGACATAAGATACTTTAGTTATAAAGTTACTTAATTAACGTTTAGAATTAATGCACATAAATAGGATCGATAACAATGATTCCCATACAACTTACGCAGCATTTAGTGCGCTCCTCCGCACGCAAAATTTTTAATTATAAATTTAAATACTCTGAAATGACTCTCATTTTAAATCGAAGAGGAGAGAATTCGTAAAAAGCTCCTTCCTTATAATTTTATTTTTTTTTTATTCTTAAGAGCGATACACCGAGAAAACCTCCCACTTTTTACATTAACGATTTAAAAAATTGACCACTCCATATAAATTTTTTCCTGAGTCTCCTACGTTGTTATTTAGAAAAAGAAGAAAAAAAAAAAAAATTCGCCAAAAAAGAAAAAATGTCCATCAACCGCGATTATGTTAAATGAAAATGATTTCTGAATTAAAGTTATTAGCCGAGATTATAGTGATTACTAAACCCAGGCATTAAAACATGATAGGTTGGTACATCACGCATTTTGTGTATATATTCATGTCGATGCATTGGCGTATATACAAACATCTTTTTTTTTTCTTCCCTTTTTACGTTTTCCCTGGAAAAAAATGATAATAAAAGAAAAAAGGAGAAAAAAAAATTTCGTTGTTGTTTGTTGTATTCTCTCGAAAATAATAAGTTACATCGTAAATACAAGCTCTTGTTTATTTTTATGAGACGATAAAATTGATATCTTTCATCTAACACATGGTCAACTTGGATACACGACTACCTGTCACATCGGAGAATTTACAACCATAAGGTAACATGATTTATGTGCCTCCGCCCGCGTACGAAAAAAAAAAAAAAAAAAAAAAGACGAAATTTAAAAATCTAGGGCTGAAAAGAAGTCGGGAGAGCGAAAAAAAAAAACCGCGATTTATCCATTTCCGGTTAATTAAAATCTTAGTAACCCGCCCGTATTATCATGAATAAAACTAACCCGCCTAATTTCACATGATGTACAACCATAAAGACAACTATGACAGCAGTCTAGCTTGTATGTGGTACAACAATGAATGACTTCACCAAAGCAAATAACATTATTAACGTGTGTGTGAGTGTGAGTGTGTGTTGCGCTCGCTCGCGGGAAGTGGTTTCTAATGATGTGTTGCTTGCGTTTCGTATGTATATAATTCCGTACCCCCTTTGACTTTTTAGCAAATTTTATTTTATTTAATTTTGTTTCCCTTCCTTTAAAAGCCCGTTTTTCTTCGCCTATTTTTTTTTTGCGGAAAAAAAAAAAAAAATCGATGGGATTGCGATTTTTTTTTTTTTTCCTTTTGCACGTTTCTTTTTTTCTTGCAGAGGTCAAGGTGCACGATTCTGACATTTTCAGCCTTGCGATTGATTTCGAACGCTATGGTTAAATTTTATTGGAAGAAATCAATGGACCATGGAAATGAAACCCTCGATCAATTTTGTTTTATATACATAATTTTTTTTTTATTATTTTTTATATGAAGTAAAAGTTGAATGCGTACATGTTGTTAATTATTCCTTCGCACTACTGTAAATAATTGTTTATTTAAAGTACACATCCGCCGAATAATTAAAGTGATTTTAATCTGCTTTTTGTATCAGTTAATTGTATACAAAGTAATCTTCTAACAGAGCAGACTAGAAAATCCTCTTTTTTTTGTAATGGGAAAAACGTAAACCGTCACTTATAAAAAAGTTAATAGCGCAAATACCGCATTTAAAAAAAAAAAAAAAAAGAAAAATGATGATTGCTCCCTGATAATTTGTCGTGTTCATTATAAATGCAAAAGATCGTTCGGATTAAGGCACGAAAGGATCAATTTTTATGGCGAAAAACGTATCCGATAAAAATTGCATTTGATGTACGATGTAAAGGAAAACGAAATGGGGTGTTTTTAATAATAATAAAATATATGACAGGAGTACGTAATTATAATTTTTTTTTAATGAGCTCTGATTTAATTGTAAAATCTTAATTAACGGGTTTTCCGTATATTTTTTTTTTCTATCAATTTTGCTGCAGATGAACAAAACCAATATTTAACTGAAAACAAATGATATCATAGTGCAAATCATTGGTGTGTGCGTTTTCTTTTGCTAAAAAAAAAGCAAATATTTATCATTTTGATTTTTTTTTACTGTACGGGATAAAAATATATGCTACGTTTGGAAAATTTTACGGATCGAGGAAAAACTACTGAGTAAAGGCAAACAGCTGTAGCGATGATTCTCATTCAGTTTTCAAGCACGTGAACTAGTGCAGCTAAAGACTAGAATGTTCTATCTTTTTATGAAAAAGAAATCATTACCTACACGGATAAAACACTATTAGTAATTATTACTCATATTAAGGGTAGATGTATAATTACTAACAGGTTAGGGTTAATTTTTATATATATTATTAGTAATTTTTACCATTAAATATTATTATGGTAAAAATTACTAATAATATGTATAAAAATTAACCCTAACCTATTAGTAATTATACATCTACCCTTAATATGAGTAATAATTACTAATAGCGTTTTATCAGTGTACCAAAAATTCTGAGTAGGTCAGGAATCTGAAGTCCGTTTTTAAATATTTGCTCCTAGTTTTGAGCTGGAACCAAAATATGGCGAAAAAAGGCCGTAAAGTGACAAAACTTGTTAAATGACCACCAAAGAAGCCAATTTCACTTGTTTCCGATATTGTCCTGGAACAAGAGCTGCAGAGACTGGATTGTTCTGTATCTTTTCCTCATATTTGAAAGCAAAATGGGGTACATAATAGTCAAACGGACTTGATCTTTTCCTTCCCCCTTCCTTTTTCTAGAGTAATATTTTTCTTTAATCAAGATTTATAGTTCATATCATATCCCTGAAGATGGCTAAAATTGGCGCAAAACCTCAGGGGCCATTCAAATATGACGTCATCATTTTTTGAGGATTTTTGGACCCCCCCTCCCCCCTCGTCATCATAAAATAGGCGTTTCTTATGGATATTTTAACATGGACGTCATCATTCTGAAGACCCCCCCCCTCTCCCCAAAAATGATGACGTCATATTTGAACGACCCCTCATCAAAAAATAAATTTTTGTTTTTTAAACTTTTTTGAAAAAAACTTTTAATTTTTCTACTTTAGACATTCGAAAAAAAATTAAAACAACTTCAATTATTGAAATAAAAAAAAAAATCCCGAACAATAAGTTATAATGGAAAGATTTGCCAAACTCTTCTCCTCCCCTAAATAAGAAATTGTAGGGATTTCTAGTACCCCCCCCCCCCCCTTTCGGTCTTACGTAATACTTCAACGCTCCCGTCATGATTTCCGCAAAATTTCCTGTATTAAATGAAGACCTAACGGGAATAGTGGCGTAAGTCCTTCTTGTCATTTTGGCACTGGTCTCTAACGTTTACCTTTTGTCGCGGCCGGAAAGACAGGTCCGGAAACTCCTATCCCTTATACATATGGGAGATAACCACGATCATACATACAGGTCAGGCAACTCGGGTATCTTTCATATGGACAAAAATGTCCCCCGAAATTGAAGCAGGAGAATAGTTTACATATTGCTCAATAGATGGCGGGAACTGTAGTTAGGGAATCACGTGATCTGGCATCCATCATGAAAAATGTGTTTTGAAAGTGTTGTTTGTTGTTAAATAAAATAAAATAAAATGAAAAAATTAATAACAAGAGGATTAAAAAAAAATAATAATAATAATGTCCACCAGAAAACTTATTTATAAACAAAACAATCTTTTTTTTCATGATGGAGGGCATATCACGTGATTCCCTAACTACAGCTCCAGCCATCTATCGAGCAAAGTTTAAACTATTCTTCTGCTTCAAATTCGGGGGACACTTTTTAAGATAGCAGTTGCCTGACCTGTATGTATGATCGTGGAGATAACTCGCTTAACTACGCGAAAATAGTTTTTCTTTTCTATTTTCGTAAGCGCTACTTCTACGCGAGACGCTTTTTGATTGGCCGTTGAGATTTGTAAACAACAATGGCGGCGAATTTTTCTTGTTGTTCGCCACGTGGAGAGTCCCAGCGGGAGTCCCAACTGAAACGGTTAGACATGTTGCGTCTATCAAGATCATAGCGCCATCAATGGCAGAATTAAAATGCGCGTAGTTAAGCGGGGCATGAACGGCATGAGAATATCCCGACCATTAAGCCCAAGTCGGCACGCTTTCCCTTCCAAAAAAAATTAGGTATATTTTTGACCAAGAATCCATAAACATCAACCAATTTTTTTGGTATGTCATTATTATTGAACTTCATTGAGCATATACTGCACTGTTGCACCTCTTGAGGTCTAGAAAAGCATAAACAAAAACGATTTTTGTATCTCAAAAATCTCCATCTCCGTCTTACGTTAACACAGGTTTGCCAACTTAACGAAGCTTTTAGTTTGTTTTATTCCGCGACTTTCTCAGTTTAACGCTGTCTAAAGATCGCCCTTGCCACCGGCTCCTAACGAGCGAATTCCCAGGACTCCAAGGCATAAATTTTCCAAGAAAACGGTCTTTACATTTAGCTTAAACTTCCTAAATAACAAAACATCGGGAATTCTGTAACCCGGAGCTGTAATGAAGGCAGAAAGTAAATTAGCAATTTTGCGAAGAGATATCACTTATGGTAAAAGAAATCGATCGAACAACGTGCAAGGCACATGCACAATACATTTTATTAATTACAATTTCGTTTAAACGATTGACTACTTAAAAAAAAAAAATAGATTCAAAGTAAGATCGATTTTATTTTAATGCCGACGTATTTTGCTTGGTTGTATCCCGTAGGCTGTGATCTGTCTTATTTTTATGTTACTCTGATGGTGTAACATCAATATTAAGCGCGTATATACTTGACCGCGCCTTCATAAACCGTATACATATAAATCATAAACCCCTTTATCTTTTTTACGAACAATAATAGCACCTAAAATATTAATTAACGTGTTTCTTTTGAGATGTCTTTTTAATTTTTTAATGATACATTAATAGATAGTTTGTTACAATAAAAATAAACCGACACTCGTTTATTTAAGTTTTCATTTATTGTCGTCCAATGGTATGGCGCCTCGAGCATTTTTTTTAAAAAAATCGTTTTTTGCTACCATGCATTTATACATGTGAAATAAGCAACTGGAGCTTTTTGAAATAATGCAACTCCTCCTATAATAATAAAAAAAAAAGAGGAAAAAATGATGACATATTATTTTTATTTAATAGTTAACGCTTTAATGTTTTAAAGGACTTTTTTTTTATTTATTTGGATTTCCCCGCATTCGCGTTCATTCTAATATTACCGTTACCATCATGTTCATATAAAAAAAAAAAACCTTTCCCCGCGGATTGGAACCGAATCCAACCACAACGAGTCTTTTTTGTCGCCTTTTTCATCTTCCGCGTCATTGATTCTTATGAGAATTTGTAAGATAGCATTCGACATGGCTTCCGTGCAGAAATGTCTTTGTATTTTGTACATTTTCCGTCTCTTAACGAGGTTATTGTTTGCTTATCACGTATAAATCGAATTGGTCCGTTTTGCTTTTTGTAAAAGAATAATTAAATCACCACGGCCCCCTTTCATTATTATATTTTTATTGATTTTTTTTTTTTTTTTTTTTTTTTTTTTTTTTTGGCGCTTTTTACGGTGCACGCTTTTACAAAAAAAAAATTGGGCCGTCCTTGCCAGCCATCCCGTTACGGAATGTTCACCATTTTAAGAGAGTTCGTGTCTTATCCCCTGCCGCGACCCCCATGCTTAAATGATAAATTATCCTCGTTTCCATTAGGTCTTTTCATGTCGTACAATTAATGAACGTAGCCGTTTTATAAAACGAATCGTATAACTTTAAAGGGAGAAAAAAAAAAAGTTTTTTTTTAAAAGACGAAATTAACGTCGGTTTTTGCGACATAGCCCCTTGCGGGTGGATATATCCATATGGATACATATGTAAAATTAATGATGAATCGACAATAAATCGACTTGGACTTACACATAAGTGGCCGGAAAAATCAAGTTATAAATTTTTGATGAAAATGTAAATCCTATGTTTAGCTTATGGAAGTATTATTAATTAATGGCATTAAAATTATATTTTTTAAATTAGAAACTTGTGATGTGGCTCAAATTAAAAATAGTGAGCTGACATGTTTATCATATGACGACTTTCTTCCTCCCATAGTTAGCTTATGGAGTAAAGATAAAATCAAACTTACAGAAGCAAAATATAACAAAAAAATTTCACAAGCTATAACTTTTGATATCAATGTAGATTCTGAGACTTGTTATTAGGATGGTTTAAAAAAAAAATTTTTGTTCAAAAGTTTGGGGGGCTGAGGCAAAAGTGCGTTCTTTACGATGTAAAAAACCTTAAAAATTTTTTTTTTTAATTTTGCCTCAAAAATTTTTTAAATTTTTTTCGTCGGCGATTAAGGGTGCCTGTAAGAGCAAATAGGTCTAAATCAACGAAAAGTGAAGCTGGTCTTAAAAATATTTTTTTCCTCTCATTTAAAAGGCTAATAATTTTGCCTCAGTATTTTCGAATTTGTAGAATCCGAAAATGACAACCGTTTTTTCCAAAAAAAAATTCTGGGGCCCGTAAATGGAACATCTTTAGACAATTTTAAATTTTTTTCGTCCTAATTTTTCGCATTTCACTCTGCCCGATTCAAAATGGTTCATTTATGGGCCCCGAAATTTTTTTAAAAAATTGCCGTTGTGATTTTCGGATTCTGGGGGTTCAAAAACATAGGATAGGATGTCTTAGAGCAAGTTATTAACTCGTATGTAGATGCCGGTAACTATAATTTAAGAAATCTGGCCAAAAAAAAAAATCGAAAAAAAAACGCTTGAAAATGGTCCATTTATGGGTCCCAGGTATTTTTTACAAAATCGCCGTTGTGATTTTCGGATTCTGCAGGTTCGAAAACATAAGCTGCCGTGTTTTTGACCAAACCGGTGCACGTAAAAGGATCGGGCAGAGGGAAATACGAAAAATTAGGCCGAAAAAATTTTTTAAATGCCTAAAGATGTTCCATTCACGGGCTCCAGAATTTTTTTTGGAGAAAACTATTGTCATTTTTGGATTCTGCAGGTTCGCAAACATGGGAAAAAAATATTGAGGCAAAATTATTGGCCTTTTAAATTAGAGAAAAAAAAATATTTTTATGACCAGCTTCACTTTTCGTCAATATAGACCCTTTTTGCTCTTACAGGCAACCCTAATCGTCGGCAAAAAAGGAACGCATTTTTGCGACAGCCTCTGAACTTTTCAGCAAAAAGTTTTTTTCGAACCACCCTACTTGTTATCTTGATTTTACTGCATTTTATACTTCTGCTATTAGTTTTTAGCAATTTTCGTAATATTTGATTAAATTTTTTTTCCCCACAACCTAAAAATAGGGGGCGAAATATTTTTTTTACCTTTACTAACTGCCTCTATGGATCATACCGTTTCAAAATATTGCCGAAAAAGAACGCCCCTAACGCTTCAAAGAAAAAATAAGCTTCCGACAGCAAAAGGCTTAATCGATTTTTCTTTTTTTTTTTGTAGGTGATTGTCTAGACATGGGAAGTGAGCACTACTGCCTAAGGTGGAATAATCATCAGAGCAATCTTCTCGGGGTCTTCAGTCAACTGCTTCAAGACGAGAGCTTGGTGGACGTGACATTAGCCTGCGCTGAAGGGCACTCGATCCGCGCGCACAAAGTCGTTCTTTCCGCGTGCTCATCCTACTTCCAAACGCTTTTCGTTGATCACCCAAACCGACATCCGATAGTTATATTAAAGGACGTGTGCTTTGCCGAATTACGGACACTCATCGAGTTTATGTATAAAGGTGAAGTGAACGTTGAATATTGTCAGCTTTCCGCCTTGCTGAAAACGGCGGAGAGTTTAAAAGTGAAAGGCCTAGCGGAGATGACGAATTTGAATTCGACGGCATCCACATCGATTAAAAGGGAGAGGGAGGAAAAGGTCGACAGGGCGGATAATGTAACTACTCATCAAAAGCATGCGGGAGCGGGTGGAGAGACGACAACGTCTGCGACTGAGACTGCAAATAAAAGACTGATGAACGAAGACACCAACTCACCGTCCCCCGGACGGAACGCGTCCCCGGGACCGCCGCCTAGCAAAAGGCCGTCACGGGGGCAGGACTGCGAAGATGTCAGCGACTGCGAGAGGGACAGACCTGACTCACCCGATCGGAACGACATGCGCGGCGGGTGCCCGGGTCCCACGGACATGAGTGCCTCGGGTATGGCCATGTGCCAGATGCCCCCTTCTTGTTCTTCGCCTCACAGTAGTGAGCCATTTCCTGGCCCTTCATGTTTGCCCCCAGTACAGCAAGTTCCTTTGGTAAGTTTGGATTTTTAGTATTGTATCAAGCGGCATTCATGTCCTTTTGACGTATCAGGCCAATCAAATATTACGTCATCATTTTAGGGGGGGTATTGGGGTAATGCCCCCCATTTTACACCCTTCAAGAATATTTGGTATTCGAGTTCAAAGGCCTTACTGTGTAATTTAACTTTTTTAATTTAATTTTTTTTTTTTTTTTTTTTTTTTTTTTTTTTTTAATAACCTATTTTTTAGTTCTTTGACAAGATCCTATGTTTTCTTTCTGTTAACGGAAAACGCGTATCAGGGGTAATTTTGGGCGTACTCTTTCACCCTATGATAGTGAAATTTTGGTTGGGGCTAAGGGTCGCGGCCAAAAATCAATTTTAAGATTTCGGCCTCATTTTTGGCCGTTATCGCAACTCGGAATAAATCTTCTGGGGTAATTTTAGGTGTACTTTCATCCTATGAAAACAAAGTTACTGCGACGTTTGGTCTTCCAGTTGAAATTCAAATTTTAAAATTTTGGTCCTTTTTTGGGCCGAAAAAAAATGCGGAAAAATTCGTATTATGGGTAATTTTTGAGTACTTTCAGCCTATGAAGGCAAAATTTTGATCCGGAAAGTAGATGACTGCCAAAAATCGATTATTGACTCTTTTTTAGCCCAATTTCTCCCTTCGAAAAAAAATTTTAAAAATACTTATGATACGCACTTTTTCATGTACTTTCTCCCTGTGATGCCCAAATTTGGATCCGGCGATCGCATTATTGAAAAAAGATTTTTTTTTTCTTAAAAATGATTCCCCTGACTCGGCAAATTACCTCCGAAAAACGGCACCTACGGCTGTACATATCGGCCTTAAAAAGAGCTTTTTTGTTTCGTTTTTAGTTCGTTCAAATCGTCTGCTCCAATCGGTAGTAAAAAAATAAAAAGTGAAAAATTAGCTCCCATTGAAAACGCCCATAAGAGGCTTGCAAAAAAATTCGGTTGATGGTCCGAAACAAGGATGTCCAAAATTACCCCTTTTTTTTTAAATCGTCAAGGGCGTTCAAAAAATTGAGTCATAGATTGAATTAGAAAAAGTAGAACGATTACAAAAGGGTATCATTTAAAAGCCGAAGGATCTCCCTTCATGTTTGTGAAGGCAGATTGAAAATCTCCTGAGTACTTATACAAGTATTAATAAAAAAACGTGAAAAAGTGTAAAAAGTAACCCTCGCATTACTTCTAAGCGAAGCATTGGCTAATTAGCTCGAAAAATTATTTGTAAGCTTCGTTAATGCAACTTTTAGCTTTTCCAACAACGGCCGTTTTTGAAATTTTTATTTCCCCCTTCCTCTTATTGTTATTTTGGTTTAATTTCAAGCGTTTAGAAGTTACTTCGCAAACCTTTTCCTAATAGCTTTATTTCCAACCTAAATTCTTTCATTCTTCCAGTCTCATTATTTATTTATGTGAAGTTTTGCTAAAAAAAAATTATTAAAGCAATTAATCATAATGGGTTAAAAAAACTCGATTTTTTAAATTTTATTTTCTCTTTTCTAGTGCCAGATTTTAAAGAGATTTGGGATTAGCAAAATCGCATAAAATGAATTTAGTTTATTTTGATTTTTAGAAATGAAAGTAATAATAACCCTTGGGAGAGGTTTCCAGGAATTTCGGAACATTTCCGCTTTTAAACATTTTTGAAAAAAGAAACATTTATTTTATTCATATTATTTTCTGTTGTGCTTTTGATGACTTCATTTTCACATTTTTTTTTTATCTCAATTTCTAAATTTACATCAATAGGTATGTCTCCATTAGTGAATTAATTACATGATGTAATTAATTACGGAATGCAATTAAATGGTTTACAAAGGTGTTAATTTTTTTTTTCAAATCTTTGGGGCTCGATATCCATTTTCATAATGTAGATCTAACCAGCAAGATCAAAAACAACGATTTAGTACCTTCAAAAATCATTTAATTACATCCTGTAATTAATTACATCATGTAATTAATTCACCAATGGAGACACACCTAATTATTTTTTCTCCTTCCAAGTATTCTGTTTTTACTGTATAATTAATATACAACCTGAAGAAAAATTCAAGTTAGATTTAGGAAGGATTTATTAAGAAAATAAGCCAAATGCAAAACATTGCCTTTTATTTCTTTCGATTGAAGATATAACTGAAATAAGAAGGGGATAATCCGTTGTTTTTGAATATTAGGAAAAAGGCCCCCGGCCACTTAAAAATTGTTTCTCCTGCATATTACTTTACTTTTGCTTCCCCCTCTTTGAAAAAAATTATTGCGCCTCCGCTGGCCGTAAATTTTCTCCTCGGTTGTGCTTCGCTGTTTTATTCTGACTAATATTCACCACATCCTAGGCTGAATCCAAGTGCTTTTCCTGGGAGGGATGAGAACGAAAGCTAAAAAAACATGCCTAAAACATGAGTCATGGACTCCAAGCCACACTTTTTTTATTGAATTATATATTTTTTCTGAATTCTTGATTCGCGACTAGGCCTCTTAACTTCAGAAACTAAAGGTTTCGAATGCAACATACAGAAATTTTACAGGCCGGCCGGCTTTCAAGTTTCAATAATTGCACTTTCATACCTTAATTACTTTTGGATATTGCAATTTTACAGATTTATGAACGTATTAATTAAGAAAATATACCATAAATTTCAGTTCAATCGAATCACTCTGAAAGAAGTTATTTAGAAAAATTCCCTAAAACCGAGCCGCGCGGTTTTGTGACTTTTTTCGTTTTAGACACAAAAGGTTCCAAATACCCCGTAAGCTGAGTAAAGATTAAAGAAGTTAGAACCATTTGATTCTAGGAAAAAAACTAAAAAAAATCACTGAATCAGGGACTTTGATTTCCATGAATTTTTTTTTTTCAAAGCCAAATGGGGACCCTTCCTGGGACTGCATACAGCAATTCTGGAGCTTTCCAAAATAATTATGATATGATCTTTTTTGAGTTTTTGATTCCGCAAAAAATGATTTAAAACCTTTCGATTCTAAATTCAATTTTGAGTTTCGTTTTTAGCTCCTTTTAATTTAAAAAAAAAAAAAATAAATAAATAAATAAATAAATAAATGAAACGGAAAACGTAGGAATTTTAAAATTTTGAAAACAAGAGCTGAATGTACACGAAAAGCTTACATAATTTTTTGAAAAAAATGAAAAAAATGAATTTCAATGGGGGGAGGGGGGGGGGGGGGGGTAGATTTTAAACCTATTGTTTTTAACATCACGGCCTATCTAAGTTCAAATAATTTTATTTTTGAAAATTTAGATCCAAGGTATATTCCCTCACATTTGAGAATGAGATCGGAGCAGAAATTGCGAGTTGATATTCCGAACTTATTTTGATGCTTCGAATCCCGGGATTGAAAAAGAGTATATCCCGGGATTTGAACTCCGAAAATGTAGTTATTTTTAGGAGTTAAGTTCAAATTTACAAGAAAACCGAAAAAAACCATTTTTAATCCTAATTTTTTTTTTTTTTTTTGTGGACCAAATCAAGAAATTGACATCAGCTGATGAACCAAATAAATTAATCATAAATAATTGTATTGCTGCATTATAAAGTAAGAAATTAACCAAAAATTTGATGATAACTCTGACGATGTATTTCAATCCCAGGATTCCGGGATTGAAAGTTTGATAATACCGAAATCCAAGAGTCCGAATCCTATGCCGGTGCCGGTGCCGATTCCATATTATTTAATTAACTCCCGATTTCGATTCTGATTCCGGCACCGACACGCGATGCCGATGCCGATGCCGATACCACCAAGCATCGATTATAGCCGATGCCGTTTCTAATTCCGATTTTAGTGAAAAAAAAAAAAAAAAAAAAAAAAAAATCATGGAGCCATTCTAGACGATTTTTAATATCAGGGGTACGATTCCGATGCTGGTGTCGATGCCGATGCCGATGCCAGCACTAACAATTTCGCAGTGCTGAAGCCGATTTGAATATAAAGAAAAATCCGATGCCGAGCGGCCAAAATTTTCCAGCTTCGGACCCCTGCCGAAATCCTGGAATTTAATGTTTGATAATCCCGAAATCGCGCTATTGAAAACCCGGTCCGGATGCCAGTCTCTAGCACCGGGAAAATTTTTTTTCACAAAGGCCACAACCGAGACGTCATCTAACCTGGAACTGCCGCTAAAAGTTTCCTTAAATTAATTTAAATTTGAAAAATTAAAAAATTAACGTTGCCGATTCTTTCAGCTAAGAGACCAAATTTAAAAGTAAATAAGGACCTCCAATCGATATTTTTTTAATATTAAACCCTCCTTCGATCTTCTTATTTCTTCACATTTTTATTTTTTCTTAATAATTCCAGAAGCTTATACCGTGTTTTCTTCTGTAGATCTTTTTTAGATCGTAAATCTTAAATTTTCACACGATGGTTAAAACGAAGTGTGCCTCATATGTCATTCATGAAGAACTCGCTCTGCATAAAAAATTAGCCGAAATAAATAAATAAAATAAAAAGAAAGAAAAAAAAATATGTCAAGGTTATATTTATTTGGTATAAAAAAAAAAAAAAGAATTAAAAAATCCGGCCTGTAATCTTTTAAGCTTTGCTCTCTGGTTTGCACTTCCGGGATCAGGATTTCGCATAGGAAATTCCTAACAATTTGTTTAACAGTTTTTATAATGTTCACAAAAGAAGAAAAAAAAAAATGAATGGTATACAAGTGCCGTCTCGTCTGAGGTATCGTGAATTGCTTTAGAGGAATTTTCCTTTCGGTAACGTGTAATATGATGTCATTGTTCCAGAATCTAACTTTTTTTTTTTTTGTAAAAATAAATTAAAAAAAAAATAGATATTGAGGCTGAGCATTTTATGAATTTAATTTGAGGATGAACGGGCTCAGACGATCAAAGTTCTGCCAACTTTTGCACTTTATCAACCTTGGATCGGCTCCCGGATCCTCTTCCAATTCGTGAAAGTCTTCCCAAATCAAAAGCCTAAATGTTTTGAGGGTCAAGGCTTTTATCTAATTCGAACTTGTTTTTTTTTTCTTTTTTATTTTCTTAAAAGCGTGAGACGGGCCAGACAATAGCAAAAACCACGATTTAGGTGACGTCATCCACGACAACCACGCACTGACGCATTGAACCTTGTGCTTGCGGCGAATGGCGGAACTAATGTCGTCGGTGATATTTACAAATTGAAAAAAAAAAAAAAAAAAAAAATTCACCGATGCAGTTTTTCTGACATTTATAGAAATCGTTTGCCACATACAAATTTGCGAATTTGAAGGATGGCTTAGGAACTCCTAAATAAGAGAGAAAAAAAAATTAAATAAGCATAAAATAAGAAGTTATTTTTAATATTTACCCCTGCCGGGTTTACTGCCCCATGCTATTCTCAGCATGATGCAATTGAAGACTAGTTCTTGTCAATTGCAGAGGCAGTTTCGCGGCTGGAATCAGAACTAAAATAAGAGTAATATTACTACCGCGCATTAATAATGGCTAATGAACGTTTGAATGTTTTGTTTATCATTTTATTTCTTTTAATTTCAATGTTGCCAACCAATCAAAGCAGTAAAAAAGTAAAAGAAAAAAAAAATCTTTTTTTTTGCTTTTTCCATTCTCCTCTTTGTTATGCCAGTTTTTTTTCTCTCTTTCTCTGTTTCTAATTCAAAGTTTTTTTTTTTTACGATCTCCTTTCAGTGAACGTGATATTTGATCAGGTACATTTTTTATTAACCTCTTTTGTTTTACATTTTTCTTCTTTTTTTTTATTATTTCAGTCTTTAAAAAAAGAAGTCGACTGGGATAGAGAAGAAAACAAGAGCACAGCTGGTGAGAGTTCCTCGGATTATAGGCATCCACACGATTCTGTAAGTATATTTTCTTGTTTTATTTATAGAAAAATATTACATAGATGGACCTTAGCTAAATGAACGTTTGAATGTTATTTGATCAATTTTTTTTGCTCTCTTTCTCTCTCTCTCGTACTCTTCCCCCAGTTTTTATTTGTTTTCTTTGATTGGTTTTTCGAGGAAGTGAAGAAATTAGATTTTTGTAACAGAAAAAAAAATCGTTTTCCTTTTTTTATTTGCCAATTCGATATTTTTATTGAATTTCGGCCTGAAAACGATTTTTTTTTTGAAGCGAAACATTCTTGATTTTTTTTCCCCTTCTTTATTTAAAGAGTTTTTGAAATGAAAGTCCATTGATTCGATTTGGTTTTCAATTTTATGAATGGGCAAAGGTGGGCCTAGCGCACTCAGAAAAAAAAAATATCTTGTCAAGAAACAACCTGTCGTTGTCGTGAAGCATTTTTGTTTTGCTATGAAACATTCCTGTTTTGTTGCAAGACAAAACTTGTTCAAGGCATTTCCTTTTTTCTGGGTGTGCATTCGGAATGTAGAAAAACGTACTAATCGAATTATAATGTTTTAAGTCTTTTAGAGTCTTTCACATATGTCTTCATTATTTTTTTGGATATTTTTGACCCCCTCCCTCTTTCTTCTGCTTCAGGAATGGAAGTTAAAATTTCATTATATGCCTCAAAAATTCTCTTTTTACCTGAAATGATGACGTAATATGTGAATGACTTATTTTCTACATTACAACCAATCATTAGCCTTTTACGGTCTGAATTCTGGAAAATTCCAGGAAAATCCTGAAAATATTTTTTCGAATTTTTATTTTTGGGTAATTTTGAGCAAAAACCATCCTCCATTCCCATAGATGCTCGCCCTGTACGTTAAAGCCTATATTGAGCGCCTACTCATCTCGAGTATAGGCCACCAGCATCACATGCATGTAATACAAAATATCGCATGATTTTTTTTTTTACTTAAAAGAATAGGGGAAAAGAGGTTTTTATGTGTTTTCGGTGTTGTGGATTTCAAATTTGATGTCAGAATGATGAAATTCCAAACAGAAAAATCAATATGGCGCCAAAAGTAAAAATTTAAAAATAAAATTGTTCCGGCATATCTTGAATTTTAAATTTTTTCAAAATCTTTGACTTCGGAATCAGCGATCCAAAATACATGAATAATTTTAAGGTGCAGCTTATTGGGGTAGTTCTAGAAAAAACGTACATTTTTATTTTTAGGCAATATTGCTTAATATATTATCAAACACACGCTGAAAAAAATTTTTTTTACAGTGGATTTGCGTTTCAGAAGGTAAAGAATGATATCCCTTTTTAAAAGATAATAAAAATGATTTTTTAAACCTTTTTAATTTGCTAAAATGTGAATTATTTGTCCTCCCGTCACGCTGCTTTGTTAGCAGTTTCTCATTAAAGATGCAGCGAAAAAAAATTTTTTTTTTGTTGTGAATTTTCTAGTTTTGGAAGGTAAAGAACGGTATCCCTCTTCTTGAGAGAAAATTAATTACTTTTTAACGTTTTTTTATTGCCAAAAAGTGCAATATTTGTCCTTTCCCGTCACGGTACGTTTTTTCAAGAATTACTCCAGTATATGGTCTTCTCCACAAATCACTTTTAATTAACTGTGCGAGTTAACCGTCAGGTCGGAGATCCGTAGCCCATGGGGAAGGGGGGGGGGGGGGGCATTGGCCTGGCTGGCTTGCTGACTTCAACCGAAATGTTTTTAGGCGGGAAGGGGCCTCCTGTTCGAGCCTTCCTCGTTATGGCTACTGGCCCGCGGTCCGCCATCTTGTAACTTTTTTATAAATTGAAGATTTTCGATGTAATGAAAAATAAAACATTCTTTTGGAAGGCCAATAAATATTTCCTTGGTAGAGGACGATCACGAATCGTCTGTCCATGGAAAGTTATCGTATCGGCAAGAAAAGGGTTATAGACAAGATATCAACGTTTTTTTACATAAAAATAGAAATCAAAACGTGCAACATTATTTTTTCCTTATTAAACAATAACGACGATAAGGTAATTACTCGCGTATCTTTTAAATGACCCATTTGAAATTATCCGCGCGGCCAATTCAAAAGAAAATTATGTTAACCGCAACCCGCTTTCAACGGGAAAAGCTGAAATAATTACACATGTAAGGGTTAATCGTTTTGGAGACACAGATCATCCCCCCGTTATACGCAAACCCCTGGCAGACCTTTCACGGTTTTATCATTTCGAATACGTCTCCTGATTACACGTATATCAATTATGACTCTTGCACACCGTAATTTGCCCCCCGGCTCTTTTGAAGAGGAGGAAAAAGAAAAAGTTTGCTCTCCGGCTTTTTGCCTTGGAAAATTTTCACTTTAACCTTGAATCTATTTTTTTAATTTTTTTTATTTTTTTTTTGTTTTTGCGCTTTTCCACGCATTTTCCTTTTTCATTTCTTTAATTTGAAATCCCCGTGCGTAAATAATGAATCATTAAACAAATAAGGAAAAGCACGAATGTAATCCCACTGTTGTGAAGAGGGACGTCGGAGTAGCAGTTAAGTGGGCTTGTCTGCTTTTGAAATATAGTCACTACTTTATAACTTGTCAATTATAGACCCTTGGCCTCTTCCATTGCCAGTTGGAAGTTAATGGTTTTTATCCGCTTTTTAATTTCTTGGTGCTTTTTTTTTCCCCTGATCTTGTTCTGGTTTTTTTTTATTTTTTTAATTTTTAAGTCTTGTCTGTCTGGTTAATATTATAAAAATTAAATTTTTATTTTACTTCAGTCCTATTTTTTGCTATAAAAAAAATCGCTCAATATATAATAATATTTTTCATCACTCAGTACTAGAAAGTCCACTTTTCAGTACTGCTGAGTTTAGTAAAATGCGTTATCTTCGTGATGAAAAGTATATTTCATCACGGGAATCGAAGGTAAGTTTCAAAACTCGACCAATTACGGCTCGAGCCGAAGGCTCGAGCCGTAATTGGTCGAGTTTTGAAATTTCTTACCTTCGACTCCCGTAATGAAAAATACTATTTCATTGATTTTTTTTTTTTTTTGAAGCCGTAAGAGATATAAAAAAACGTAGAGTTCGTACTCACGATTTACGTAAATTTTCCGACTGGGAAAAGGAAATTAATTTTAATGTCCTGTTTTTTTGACTGGTCATAAATGGTCATAAACGTACATTTTTATTTTTAAGCATTATTGCTTAATATCTTATCAAACACACACTGAAAAAAAAATTTTTTTTACAGTGGATTTGCGTTTCAGAAGGTAAATAATGAAAACCCCGTTTTAAAAGAAAATTAAAATTATTTTTAAATCTTTTTAATTAGCTAAAAAATGAATTATTTGTCCTCCCGTCACGTTTGTTTTTTTAGCAGCTTCTCATTAAGGATGCAGCGAAAAAAAGTTTTTTTTGTCGTGAATTCGAGCTTTGGAAGGTAAAGAACGATATCCCTTTTTTTGAGAGAAAATTAATTACTTTTTAACTTTTTTTTATTAACAAAAATTGCAAAATTTGTCCTTCCCCGTCTCGGTTCGTTTTTTCAAGAATTACCCGTGGGTTTTAAGCATTTTCCAAAATTTTCAATGTTATCGGAAGTCTTTTGAAATCCTTGTGCTTCCCAGGCCCCTTGGACTGGTCACAAGCCTGTCACCTAAAGTTTCAAAATTAATTCTATTGGGATGAAAGTTAGCCCAAATCAGGGATAGAAAACCAAATTGAACCAAATTGGTTTTGCCAGTTCTTTTTTCAAATTTTTTGTTTCAAAAACCAGAACCATATCGATTCACCCTTAACTCCATATTATTTAACCCGAAGAGCAAATCCACGCTTAAAAGGAATCGTGAAAAAGATAGTTTTCTTAGAATTTTCTTGTGCAAAAAAACTCTTTCTAAAATTACGACCTTGGAAAGGTTTTAAAACATTCAGTAATTATTAAACCTTGATATTTAAGGCGAGAAATGTTTTTCTGGTACTGATTTAAAAGGGATTTTGAAGATTATTTGATATTTTGGTGTTAAATGATCATGAATGATGTCATTTACAGTAATTTTTCCGGCCTCTCCAGCAATGAAAATTATATTGTCAAAATTATATCCTTCAAACCTCAATGATTTGCGTATTCACAGTAGGATACTATTAATATTTTGCATCGATCCGAAAGTAAGAATTTTTAAGGAGCTTTTGACTTGTCCCGTCCGTTACATTTTTCAAAAATTGTGGAAGCCGTGGAACGAAATTTTTTTGAAATGATTAAATTGCAAACTTACGACACAGCTATAAATCTCACGAAAAAATATACTTTCTCCTGCTAGCTTGAAATTCAAAACAGAAATTTTCACAAGCGATAATAAATCTCAATATGAGTTCCTTTTGAATGTCCCGTCCGTCACACGCTTAAAGCTGTCGCTATATCTTCTGCTGCATAGTAAAAAAAAAAATAAAAAAAAAAACACCGGTGCTAGATCTTGACCGTTTTTATGTTACTATAAAAATTAAAGCAATTTTCTTCGCTTTTGAAGGGGTTTTATAACGTTTTAAAGCGTAGAAATGTCCCGTCCGTTACGTATGGATTTGCTCCGAACCTAATCAAACTCTTGGAACGTTACGGCCAAAAGACCAGAACTAGAACCGTGACCAATAAGGAGGATAATACGAAACCAAAACCAGACCAAAAACCATTATCTGTTTGCCGAGAAAAACCTGTTTTTGTCACAAAAAAAACCATGTTCCATTTTCCATCCTTCGTCCGAATGTCACTAGTTACTTACAACAGCTTTTCTAAAAAGGACTCCTAAAGGTGTCTTGTTAGTTTGCCATAAAATGAGCGTCTAGACAAACGCTTCAATTTTTTTTCTCCAGAACGTGTTATTTTTGGTTTTGATTAAATAGTGAGTAAATGACATTAAAACCAATTAAAATCGTAATGAAAAAACTTTTTGAAAACAAAATTGAAGCATGCTCTTTTTTTTGGCAGCGAACCGACACCTTAAACATATAACATAAGCCCAGGGGTGTAACACCAGGGGGGTTTGGGAGGCTTTTATTGCCCCCCTCTCCCGGATCAAATTTGTTCTTCCCAAATTGCTGAAAAATTAACATGGAAAGTATGGGAATTGTCCCCCCTCCCAGTAAAAAATTTTTTTGCCCCGCAGACACAGTTTGACCCCCCCCCCCCCTTGTCATTGATACATCAACGGACTAACGTATTTGTCGAGCATGGTAGGGGAATTGTCAAGGAAAACATTTAGGACAAACTTCAGAAAATAATTTAAAAAAAAAAATTCTTTTTTGCAGCATTGTTTTTCATAACATGATTTTTATTTTTTTGGTATTTTTTTCTTAATTTTTCCCGACATTTCCCATAAAATGCTGGATAGATAAATTCACATAATATGTTATTCTGTAACATATTTAATCTAACATCCTCGTCGGGAAATTCTATTTTTATAAGCAGGATAAGGAAGGTATAAATGGGTAGTTCTTGAAAAAACGTACATTTTTATTTTTAGGCAATATTGCTTAATATCTTATCAAACACACACTGAAAAAAAAAATTACAGTGGATTTGCGTTTTAGAAGGTAAAGAATGATGTCCCTTTTTATAGGAAAATTAAAATTATTAAAAGTGAATTATTTGTCCTCCCGTCACGTTTTGTTTTGTTAGCAGCTTCTCATTAAGGATGCACTGAAAAAAATTTTTTGTTGTTGTGAATTCGAGGTTTGGAAGGTAAAGAATGGTATCCCTCTTCTTGAGGGAAAATTAATTACTTTTTAAGATTTTTTTTTTATTACCAAAAAGTTCAATATTTGTCCTTTCCCGTCACGATTCGTTTTTTCAAGAATTACCCAAGTAAAGAACGATTTCCGGGGGAGGGGGGGGGCGGGAGGCTTCTTGCTTGCCCTATAGCTACTAGTCTATACGTCCTAAATCTTTTAATGTTTTAAAATGTAGACTGGGAAAAAAAATCCCGTTTCTCCTAAAATTGATAACATTTGACCTAAGTAATCAGCATTGCTTTACAAAAAATTAACAATTTTTTTTCTGAGTTAATTTTCTAAAATTTTCCCGGACCATTTCTGTGAAATGTTGGACAGAAGGTTAGACACCCTCGGTTAGCCATTATTTTCTAACATACTACATTTTGACGACCATGTGTGTTATGAAATTGTAGTTTAATGTGGAGCATAAAGAGGGTATAAATAAAACAACACAGCCAGAGGGAGCTGAGTCCCCCTGTAGCCACTGGTCTATTTTCCCATAGCAAAAGTTCAGAAATCTTCACGAAAAATCAATTTTTATCCTCTTCGTTCAGTTAGCCGGTATAAATTGTCTCTTTATCATTATCCGTTGCATGTTTTCCCATGTTAAATCCTCATTAAACACCTATTAATTTAAGAAAAAAAAAGAAAAAAAACTTCAGCCTTTGATTATATTCCCCAAGCAGACAAAAAAAAAAACCGCCGGTTGTCAATAACGTATGACTGTCTTTTTACGAGTCAATGATAACTCACGTTTTGTTACGTGATTATTCTTCAGTTTGCGGCTTCCATTTCTAAGAAGCGATTATTATCGAACAATACTTAAACAATCAAAGTCGGGTGATGTCGAGTACGCTTTTTATACGTAAGCTAAACCAAAGCGCTCGAGCGCTTTTGCTTACACGTACAAATAAGATGAAATAAAATAAATAAAAAAAAAAAAAAAAAAGTTTGCACACGCATTTGTAAATAAATGCGTTGCCATATTTTATTTTCCTCGCAATATTTTTTCCTGGTGTCTTTAGGAAGATTCGCGAAATGATGTACAACGTTGCCACATGGATATTATGTTATTATTAATTTTTATGATCATATTTATTATGCATGTTCTTTTTTTCCTTGCTTTTTACTTGCTTGCGCATGCTGTTATATTATTTTTTTTTCGGGGAAATTTAAAAAAAAAAAAAAAATAGCGCGCTTTTTTTTGCTTAAAATCCCGCGAAAGCTTTTTTTTTAAATATTCTTTTAATTTAAAATATTTTATAATTTTTTGATCGGGCATGCCGTCGTTTTAAATCGATCGTCGATTTTTTTTTTTAATTTTCCGCCCCCCTTTTCCCCCCTCCGTCTTTTTTTTTATTTTTTTGCAAGGCATGCCGTTTTTTCTCGCTGTCAAGAAGTTGACCTTCATTTTTTGGCTATGATTGTTTTCTTTAATAAGTTTAATTCAAGTACAGTTGAAAGCGTGCATTCATTTACTTTTTTTTTTTCTAACTGAACGATTCTTTTTTTTTTTTTTTTTTTTTTTTTTTTGTTCGGGTAAAATAACGACAGCAAGAGTTTTTTTTTCGCGTTAAAAAAAAAGTTTATATTTAAAAAAAAAAAAAAGTTATATCATCTCCTCGTCACCCTGCACATGCCAAAACGAAATGAGCGTCAACTTCTTGTGCTAAATTTTTTTTCGGCTTCCATAAATTTAGTTTGAAGGAATTAGTACTTCAACATGCTTCAAAGTAGTGTACCTTTTGAAGAAAAAAAAATCTAAAAAAAAAAAAAATATTTGTAAATTAAAAAAATAAAAAAAACCGCGATTTGAGCCGAAAAGAAGTTGATGTTCTTTTGTTTTTCTAGCAGGATGGCGAGGAAGACGTGGGGGAGAGGTCGCCGCGCCTTTACGCTTGCGTGTATTGCGGACTGAGATTTCCCCATCAGAGCAAGCTGACGAGGCACATCCTAACGCACAGCCTGGGAACGTTGAAATACAGGGAGCAGCCCCATCTTCAGATGCATCCGCTCCTGGGGTTGGAACCGCTCAACCTGATGGAAAGTCACTTCGCGAACCGACCTCAGAAATACGAGTCCTTTGAGCAGCCCCACGACGGCTCCTCGGATGCCGAATTCCCGAGTTCCTTTCCTATAGGAGACGCTTGTCAAACGAACGTCGTGCTATGTAAATTCTGCGGGAAATCCTTCCCGGACGTGGGATCGCTCATAGCCCATTTACCGGTTCACACGGGGGACAGACCGTTTAAGTGCGAGTTTTGCGGGAAGGCCTTCAAACTTAGGCACCACATGAAGGATCATTGTCGGGTTCACACGGGGGAGAGGCCTTTCCGATGCGCTTTATGTGGTAAAACGTTTTCACGGTCTACCATATTGAAAGCTCACGAAAAAACTCATTATCCCAAATTCGTCCATAAGTTCCTCGCACCCAGTCCTGTCGATGCCCATACAGAGGATAGCTCGCCTCAGCCTCAGATCGTTAGGAAGTTCCTTGCACCGAGTCCAGTTGAAGCTCACACAGAGGCAGGATCCCCACAACCACAGCAATAATGCTTCGTCAATGTCTCGTCCGGGTCGCCCTGTCCCGGATATCCGAAGATTTATACCCTTCAGGGCTTTTCTACACTTCGGAAAATCTTGTTTATTCATTGTTTTTAGTCTTTTTTTTTTTGTATTTAGAAAAAGTGCAATTTTCATTCTATTCGGCCCAAAGCTTTAAAAAAATTTTTTTAAATAGGGAGTGATCGGTTTTTTTTGGAACTTTTATTAATTTTCGTTTTTCGGGCTGCTGATTACTTTTTTTTTTTTATTTAGTCTTAACGATATGTGATAATCGAAGGTCTCATGAAAATGATCTATTTTCGTTCTTTGGATGTGTGAGTTGAATAAGAGAATTTTTTTTTTTTTTAAATGGAAGTGGTGCCGCCTTTCCGATGAAAAAGTGCCAAAATGTTTTGTTCCTCTTGCGCGATATAAAGCAGTGGAAAAAAATCTAAGTACATAAAACCAGGAGCCCATTTAAAATGAAAAAGGTTGTGCCTGAGAGAAGTAAAAAAACTGCGTTTTTTTTAGAGGACTGAGTCTAATATTTTTGCACTCAGAAAAATGAATCCGTCTTGATCTCAATACAAGAGATATGTCGTTCTCGCGCGAAGCATAACTGCTTCGGCTTGACGTGTTACAGCTTGAACACAAACACCACGAGTCTTGTCTTGAAACATTTCTACGGTATAGCCCCAGTTTTTTTAAAAGAATGCTTTGTCACAGTACTTTTTTGCATAGCCCTAAAGCAATATTTTTCTGGATGTGAAGGGCCTAGATTCTCTAATAATTTCATGAAAAAATATAGATAAACCAAAATTTACGTACTCTGAGGTTGCTTTCGGTTCAGACTGCCTCAAAAAATTTTAAAGTTTTCCTCGAAAAATTTGTATTTTGTACGTTAAAATTTTGAAGATGTTTCGCTGCAAGCATAAGCATAAGCATAAGCATGGACGATGAGAAACAAAATGTCAAAAAATATTAATATTCATAAATATTTTTTAAATATTTTTCAATATTTTAAAAATATTATGCAAATATTTTTCAGTATTTTAAAAATATTATGCAAATATTTTTAGAAACAGGAAACGATAAAAATATTTTAAAAATATATTTATTGTTTTTTTGTTTCAAAAAATATTTGAATAATATTTTTAAAATATTTCATAACATTTTTTAAACATTGCATATGCAATATGTAATATATATTACAATTTTTAAAATATTGCAAAATATTTTGCAAAATATTTTATAAATATTAATATTTTTTTACTTATTGGGGATCCGAATAATCTTATAAAGAATCGTTTCCTTCATTTTTGAAGGCAATTCTACCGGTACTAAATATAGTAGAACCCAATAATCTTGGGTTTTAATGGGTTGAAAAAATGTGGGAAAAAATAGGAAAAGAAATGAAAATAGATATTCTGATGAAGGGCATTTTTAGTATTTTTCTGCAGAAACGTTCGGTTTATCGTCATGCCTGGAATGAGATAGGAATTTAATATTTTGGGGGAAAAGTCTGAAATTGTTTTTTGAAAAGAAAAGTTTCAGCTTTTTAAGGTAATAAGAGCTTCAGCGCTCCAAGGAGGAGTTTTCATCTCCTTCTTCACCCCTAATTCCTTTTGGCTTTCTAATACCGCTGTTACTTAATTCCACTATGCTTGATCTAAAACTCTTTTTTTTTTCTCTTCTTTCTACAATTATAGAGGACTAAGTTCGCAGCCGGTAATTAGAGGTAATTTGATGAAAAGCGTACATAAAATACGGCCAAGTTTATTTTGGATCTTCTGAACTTTTTTTGGGTTAGTGCAGCGCAGACGTCCAAAAATATAAAAAATATATATAATTTATATATAATTTATACATAATTTATATAAATAATTTATATGTATAATTTATACATAAATTATATGTAAATTATTATGTATAAATTGTATACAGTATAAACAGGACGTCTGCGTTAAATTAACCTTTTTCGTGGCCAGGGATTTTTTATTTCAAAATCCTAGTTTGGCGTTAAGGTAGTTCTGCAAACTTTTTTCCAAACATGGCTTTGAAAAAATAAATTCCGCAGAAACCCATGTCAAAATCCCTTTTTTTCATATTTATTTACCAAAAACGGTTCAACATAAAAATCTGATATAATTCAGGGGTATAAGTACTTTCATACAAAGTTTTGGGAAAATTCACTTGTAATCAAAAGCTTGAAGAACTATTTTAAGCTCTGATTTTTTTTTTTTTTTTATTTTTTTTTATTTTTAAGGATTAAAATTATAAAAAAGGCAGTTTAAGACTTTTTTTTCACGTAATTTTAATTCAGTTTTATGCATTTATTTTTGTATTACTACTCTCGTTTTCCTTATTGCTCATTCTTCTAAATTAAGCTGACTATTTGTTTATCAGCCTTTTTGCGTACTTGAGTGTAAAAATACACTCGTGTAGTTTCTAAATTTGCAGGTATGATGTAAAAGGTTGTAAAAATAGAATGATAAGAGTGATACGAGCATTTGAGGATAACTTTCTTTCACAATGGAACTGCTGACTTTTTTTTTAAAATGCAGAAATCTTTAGAATTTGAAGTACCGGTACTGTAATACATCGTCCCATTTTCGAAAAAGAAAACGCAAAGGGGTATTCAAAGTAGTCTGTTAAAAAAATAACCGTTTTTTTTTTTTTTTAATGAATTTTCCCAGAATAAACCTTTAATTATCAACTCATTTCTTTATCTTCACTTTTTCCTAGCATTGCTGTAATTTAGGATTTAAGATGCGTGGGAAGGGGGGGGAGGTTTATATCGTTTTCGAACAGCACATACATTTGTCGACCACAAGGAAAGTTGGGCAGGAAAAAAAAGGAAATTTCTTCATTTGATTGGGTATATTCTCATCCTATGCTTAGCTTATGCAAATATTTGAATTTTATTAAAGATCTTAAAAATCGTTTTTCATTCATTTTTTTTTCGGCCGTTTAGAAAAAAAAAAACTTGATTTAAAAAAAATGTGTTCGGGCGCAAATTTACGCCAAACATGTTGGGTAAACATGTTCGAACATGTCCGACGTAGGGTGAACATGTTCGAACATGTCCGACCTAGGGTAAACATGTTCGAACATGTCCGACCTAGGGTAAACATGTTCATCCAGCATACGTTCGCCTAGCATGCTCGGGGTGAATTAGTCTTTTTTTTTTTTTTTGCTACGAAGAAAGATCTGGAACACGAAAGGAAAAATGGTTTTCATTCGGTTTTAAAGAAAGGATGACAAATATCCTTATAATTTTTTTTCTTAATGTCCAGTGCACGGAATCATATAAATATTAAAACCTAACAAAAAAAAATTGTAAAATGTTTCGATTAAGATCTCTTTCGTAAGAATAACCTATAATGTCAAAAAAAAAAAAATTTTGATGATTTAAAAAAAAATAATTTTAACGCCCCGTTTAGTCCCACCCTCACTATAAAAAAACCTAAGTTTTTAGCATCTAATCGAACACCATGAAATAATCCCGAGGCAGGTTTTTATACAACACCATTCGATCAAATAAAAAATAGCAAGAAAAAAAAAAAAAAAAAAAAAAGGTATAAATTTATGACCACGGTTAAGATAACGCCGTGCAATGAAAAATATTCAGCCAGTTTTTAATGATAATATTCCTGTTTTATTTTTAATCCCTAATGAATCTTTTAATACCATCTCATTAAAATCAGATAGACATTTTGGCAGCTTGTGAAAAGAATAAATCAAAAATTTTAGGCGGTATCCACAACAAAAAAAAAAAAGGTTACTTAGTGTGTAAGTTGGTCCTTGCCACTTCGTCAGTGATATCTTGTTAAATAATTTAAAATTAAAAGAAAAAAAATTAAAGGAGAAAAAGAAGAATAATGCTTGTTACCTATTGGTGCTGCTTTCGTTTCGTTTTTACTTAGCTTCTAAATTTTTTAAAATTTGTTTCTTGTACTCTAGTCTGGCTTTTTAATTTTTAAATTACTTAATTAAAAAAATTTTCTAGCAGCCCCCCCCCCTTTTTTTTGTTTAGTTGAGGAAAAAAATTAAATTGGAAAATTAAGTATTTTTGTAATTTAGGTAAAAATATGAATAACGGATTTAACTGACGGTTTTTACTTCAGATTCGAATTTTTTTTTTTTCGGGTTTATAATTTTAAATTGGATTAAGGATTTTTCAGTCGGATAAAAAAAATTAAAAATTCGAATATGAACGGTTTCTGATCTTGCCAGCAACTCGTCGCGTTAGCAATCACTTTTAGTGTTAAGGCAGCCACGTTTGCTCATTTTCGTTTTAAAAACGTAACATTCGAGGGGGATTCAAATTGTCAATTAAATTTCTGAATTTTTTGAGGAAATAAATTTTTTCAAACATTATCTTGCGAGATTTTCGGTAATATTTGAAGGAATGTCTGAAGTCGGATGTGAAAAGTTAAAAAAAAAAATTTCCGACGCTGTACCGTAGGGTGGAATCGAACCACAGTCCTCCCAGTTGGTGCGCGGTTGCCGAATTAATTGCGACGTCGATGTCAGTGTTATACGGTCTTTAGCCTTTTCAATTTTTTTAACCGATTTCTTGACCTGTTAAGACATTCCTTGAATTATAAATTTCCAAAATTTCCAAAATTTAAATTCGAATCCATTCTATTTTTTAAATCGTTAATCTCCTTCGAATGTTAAGTAGTAAATCAGTTAATGTCGTTTTTTTTTTAAATTGAATTTTATAAAAATTCAAAGCTTTAAAAGCTTAGAGCTGTGATAGTGTTTTTACTATTTAGAAATAGTAATAGGCCTTGATTTGTTAGTGGAAATTTATATATTATTATATTTTTTTTTGTCTAAATGAAAAAAAAAACTTCTAAAAAAAATTAAAAAAGAATTTTAAATTTATTTTTATTATATATTTGTATTTATTTATATTTTTGGTCCTTTTGTTCAGTATTGGATTTAAATTTTTTTTGTATATAATTTTAAATCTTTTCTCCATCTCTCTCTATCTCTCTCTTTAAAAAAAAGTGTGAGTAAATTCGTTCGATGATTTTTTTTTTCCTTTTTAGAGTATAGTGCGTAAAAAAAAAAAAAAATTAACTGATTTACGTGGTAAAAAGATTTTGAGCAAACCTTGCTTTAAGACAAAAAAATAAATTATGAAATAATGGCGTAAAAAAAAAAAAAAAAACATTTTAAATAGAAAAAAAAATTATAGATATGATCTTCCATGTATCCTAACTGATCATGATAGGCTGTTTTATCATTTTCATGTCTGGCTACATTAAGCTTTTTATTTTAGGTCATTTAATAAAAAAATGAAGTGTAAAAAAAAATTTAAAAAAAAAAATTAGGTGAAAAAGAACAAAAATAGTTTTATAAAAAAATAATTGATGAAAATTTGCAAAAAAAAAATAAAAAATTACATTGTAATGTTTTATAGTGAACTATAGTTAATTTAGTTTCCGTTTGGAGGTTTTAATATTTTACCAGTATTAATCCTCGGGAGGAATAACAACGGAGTGAAAGACTGCTGTGAAATAATTAAAAAAAAAAAAAAAAATTGATTTTGTGTTGTCAGCAGTAGTTTTCCAGATGTGATACTATTTATTACAATTATTGTATAATTATCTACTAATTTATGAGAAAAAATTAAGAGGAAAAAAGAAAAAAGGGGGAAAACTCGAATATTGAGAAATAAATTAAAAGATTAAATAATTGTTGTAAATGTCGATTTCGGGTTTTCTTATTATTTTTTTTCTTCTTTTTTCCTCGTCATTATTTTGGTTCTTTCAAAATTTAATTGTGTATTGTTGAGTAGGATTTGAAATGATTTTTTTTTTTTAAGTTCCTGAATTTTTTTTTTTTTTTAATTGAAGATTTATATATTTTTTGGTAATTTTTCTTTTGGGTTATTGGCGCTTTATTGTTTTTCTTTCTTTTTTTTTTTCTTTCTCTAGGTTATTATTTTTATGATTAGGATTGATGTATAGTTTTTGAGGTGAGGGAGGGGAAAAAAACTTCTTACCGGCTTTTGTTTGGGTTTGGGTTTTAGGGATTCCCAGTGACGATGATGTTCCCGGCAAAATTTTTTTTTTTCTTTTTTTGTTCTCGATGTTAGTAAAATGATATGGAAACGTTTCGTCCTTCGTTCACCTTGTTATTGATGATTAGTTATTATTTGCGCAGATTATTTATAGCAAAAAATAAAAAGGAAAATGATACTGTCTTTTAGGTTTCATTCGAGGTTATACTTCTTCTATCTTTTTTTTTTTATTTTTATTTTCTGTGTTTTACTGAAAAAAAAAAAGACTAAAGCAACAACGTTGACACTGAAATGGGGATGATTGAGAATTTATTTCTTGGCAGTCGTTTCGCGAGATTTAAATTCAGAATGCTCATAAGAGTCGCCGGGAGTCTGATATTTAATTTAAATGTGGAATTAAATGGCCATTTTTTTAAAGAAATTAAAGGTGAAAGTCGGCCTTTTTTTAAAGAAAATTTTTTAAGTTTCCCAAGTAGCAAGACTAAAATTTTTAACTTCCTTCTGTTCGAGGACTGTCTACAGTCTCGAACAGGTGTCGTAGTGTACCTCTACTGTAGGCGCTCTATAACATCTGCGCTCTATGGTATCTAGCTAGGTGCTCTATGGCATTTCTAGATCCTGTAAAACCATTTGAGAAATGCTTGCACTGTGGTGCAGGTTCTTGCACAACAGATGCAATGCTACATTTGGAGGCTATGTCACAGAAAGACTTCTTGGGATCCTTTATGTGGTCAAATACTCTATTCACGGGGAAAAAAATTCAAATATTAGGTATCCAACTCTCCTGACTTATTCTTCTATTTTTGGTACAGGTTTCAACTTGTTCCGCTCCCAGTAAATACGAACCCGGAAAACAAACACAAAGTCTTTCGACTTCAAGTCGCACATACATTTCAGACAAGTTGAAACTTGCACTAAAAACTCCAGAATACACCAAAGACGTTTTTTAGATATTTAAGATTTGGATTTTTCACAGTTAATCGAGTATTAAAAAAACAAACAATGATCAAAGAGCATCTAAGTAAATGGACGTTACATAATCTAAACGATTTCTACAGCCATTTTGCTCTGCTTGGGTTTTTTTATTTCTTCTGCTTTCGCAGCGGTTTATAAAAATGGCCGACATTTTTTTCACATACAAGTAAAACAGACTAACATTCCGCTCTTATTAAAAGTGCAGGGGCTGAAGCAGCCACTAAAAAATTTAAATCGTCTAAAAATCAAGCCGAAAATACTCTGTAATTTCTTTTGAACATAAATTATGTAAATAAAGTAAACAAAATAAAAATAAAGTAATAAACTAATTTTATACTGAGGACATTGATTCTAAATTAAAAAATTGGGGAGTGTTTTTGGACAAGACAGGGTTTAGTAAGAAGTTTTTACCTGAAAGCTAATGCAAATTTTAATTTATTAAAAAAATGAAATAATTAATTAATTAATTAATTAATTAATGAAATAAATGAATAAACAAATAAATAAATAAATAAATAAAATGAAATTGTGGCAGAAGGACAATATTTTTAAAATTTGGTTGTGAATTGTTTTGATTATTGTTTTATTATAAAATTGAAAAAAAAAAAAATGGCGAAGAGCGTTTCATCACATATTTTGGTGTTGTGTAAAAAATTTTTTTTTTCTTCTCTAAACCGCATGTTTTGGATTTTTGAAACATTCCAGTAAAGTGGTTTTTAGGCGATAAGGAAACGGTACGGAAGATATTGGCAAATTTTTATTTTTATAGCGGTTTTAGAGTAAGGGGAAAAAAAATTCGATCGAATTGATAAGAACTCTGTGATAGATTGTGATTTTTAAAATTTTAAAAAATTGATGGAATCGATTCTTGAAATGTGCTGTGTTTTACTAACCGTATAGGTTTTTTCTATCAAGATACTGGAATGATCCTCGTAATCGGGCAATCCCCGACTCGTAAAGGTCGTAATGATTAAATCAAAGGTCGAACACCTAAAGGGCAATAGTTAGGAGGCAAAATAATTTTTTTTTTTTTTAGGGATAAGGTTTTTGGGTTTTTTGGGATCAGGAAAAACGGGATTTAAAAAAAAATACTTATAAATTCTAGTCCGTTTTAGGAGATCATTTCAAAAGGAAAAAAAAATTCTTCCGTTAGTTCCTGATAGTCACTAGGATGGAAGGCTGTGAAATTTTCTTTTTTTTTTTTTTTCGTATTAATCATTCCAGGATCTTGATAGGGAATCTTCGTGGTAGCTCTAACTCTCTTAAATTTTTTTTTCATTATTAAATTTTTCTTTTCTTTTACTTTGGCACTCGTCGCGAAAAAAATGTTCTTTTTAGAAAGTAACCTGATAAGTTGCAAAACAAAACCTAATGTAGCCTCTTTTTTTTTCAAAAAAAAAATCAGGTATGACATAATAAAATAAAAAATAAATTGTCATTTTTTTATACAGATATTTTTCTTTCCATGGGTTTCTCGACCCGTTTTTTTCTCCCTCGTATGAAGAAAATGTAGAATGGAAAAACCATTTGTTATTTTTCTTTTTTTTTTTTTTTAATTCATTGTTGTTTTTTATGATTATCATTATTATTATTGTCTTTGCTCTTTTAGAAATAAATATTGTGCGCATGTCAAGGTCGAACATGATCTGGAACTGGACCGAGTTTAAATCTTGATCGACTAACATCCGTTTTATCGAGGAAAAAAAAAATTGTGTAATTAAAAAAAATTAGGATCAGGATTTAAATGTTATTATGATACAGGGTGATTTTTTTTTTAAATAAAAAAAAGAAGAAACATTTGAACTGCCAACCCTGTTTAGATGTTTTAAAATTTGCACCGTGTGAAAAATTTTCTTTTTACTAATAAAAAATGATTGTCAATGTTTTTCGAAATTTTTTTACTCGGTGCAGATTTCGCATCGCTTTTACTAAATTTTTACTTTTGCTTTCTTATTTATTATTATTATTATTTTTTTTTTTTTTAAGTTGACGCCATTTTTGTCGAAAAAGAATATTTTAAAAAAAATGAAATAAAATACATAAAAATGCATATCATAGATTGTAATTTAATAAATGAAAAAAAAAAATGAAATAATTTAAAAAAATTGACAGAATATAGCGAATTAAAAATTGAGAAAACAAAATTATGGATGGCTTTAATGACATGATTTTTTTCAAACCTTTTTTAATATTTTTTTTTCTTCCGTCGCGCCGCACACTACTCTGAACGTTCAAATTTAATATTCATAACCGCGAATGCGATTTATTTTAATGAATAATTCAATGCGATTTGAATGACGATTTTGTGTGAAATATAAAAACAGGATCTTATTTCTTTTTTCTTGTTATATTTTTGAATCGGTCACAGTGAATTTGTGGGCAGCAGTGAATTTCGCGGTTGCCAATTCGGGAGGATTTTTTTTTGGGGGGGAGGGGGTAAGGATAAGGTAGAAGAAGTCGGCGAAACTCAGTTTTACGCCCCCAATCGGATGGTCTCCTTTTTGTGGTCCCTCGTTTGGTTCTTCTTAATGGATTCAAATAATTGCAATAGTTATTAAATTTTATTGCTAACAATTTTTTTTTTGCAAATATTCGACCTAGAAGTTTTAAGCAACAAGCCTGTGACCAGAGTAGGGGCTAAGAGGGCTCAGCCTCGAGCTTACCTCTTGCAAGGATGAACCTGTCTCCCCTTTTGAATTTTTCTGCGTGTAATTTACATGCATTTTATGCTTTTCCCGAATTTTTTGTATTACAAAAAATCATCTGGAGCCCGCTTCTAAAACCCTAGTTCCTCGGACTGCCTATATACCCAATCAAAAAAACTCGTGGATGAAAACTAGTGGAATTCACGTGTATTCCACGTGAAATTTTTGTCTGGGTAAATTAGATTATAGGGATTGCAAAGTATCGTGAAATCTCTGAACCAGTTCCAAGGAAAAAGAGCTTCTTCAGAACCGGTACCGGTACCAGGAAAAAACAAAACATTTTTAATTTATCAAGCAAACTTTTTCTTAGATTGCAGATGGAGACATTTTCTTAAATTTAATTTTTAATTCAAAAATGTTTCTTTTTCCTATTCCATAAAAAAAAAAAAATAAAACAAGTAACTTTAAGAAGACCAGAATCGAAATCCAAATTTCTGAGAATGGATTAGGTCGGCCTTGTACAAAAAGAAATCAAGCGATAGCGCACCGGCGACAGCGCTATTATTCACCAAGAGCGAACTATGGAATAAAAAACTTGTCTTTTTCTCTGTGCTTATAGTTTTTGCGTTTAATTTAATTTTTTTTTTTTTTTTTTTTTTTTTTTTTTTTTGTCTAATTAATAGGAATATTAAAATTACGGGACCGTCCTGAACCGGTTCTGCCGGTTCCGGACTCCCGGTACTGTAATCCCTATAATCGATTTGACAAAGGTTCAGCCATTATTAATTTTAGTTTGGCCATTATTTTTTGCTTTGCTTAACTTACGAAAAATTTTATGGAATGCTAAAAATGCGAAGTAATAAATGTAGACCGTTGGATTACGAAAGGTAAGGCTTTTAGTTGAGCTAGGAGTTATAAACCGATAAAAACCTCTGTTATAGCGAATATTTTGGTTGCAATAAAACCAATTGCCCGGGTAGTCCAAAAATGATTCCAAAAATCCGTGCGCCGGAGGTCAACTGACGTATCTCAATTATAAATTTGATTGGAGATAGTCTGTTTTGACTATACTTGTTAAAAATCATGTGACCCCAAGTTTACTTCAGCATTAGCAAGTGATGTCACGTGACTTTTTAAACGCAGTCAAAACCGCCTATATCCAGTCATATGTATGATGGACTTACGTCAGAATTGATTTCCGGCGCACGGAAATAATCCAATAATAAATTTTTAAATCATTCGATTTTTTTCTCCCCCTTTTTTTTCACGTTTTATAATTTATTCTAATTTTTTTATCTTGCAGGACTTATCTCCGTCAGAACCGGAATTAGACGACAAGTACGGGTCATCATGTGCATTAGCAACGGATCAGCGTCGTCAAAGCGGCAGCAGACCATCAACTCCATTTCAATTACCGTTCCCTCCGTTTGGCTGTTTCGCGGAATCCGGCGAAAGCTCCTCTCGTACCTTACTGAGTTTCCTCCAGCAGCAGGGATTCATTCCGTCTCCCCTGTCCGAAGAGAGTCGGACGCCGACGGGAACGACCGGCAGCCCTTACCGCTGCGTCATTTGCCTGGCAGCTTTTCCATCCGCCTGGCTCCTCGAACAGCACAACCAATTGCAACACTCTTCGAATTCCCGTAACTCGGAAACCGGGAGCCCGGGGGAGGATAAGCCGTTTAAATGTGAGCAATGTGGCCAAAGTTACCGGTATCGCTCGGCTTATTTAAAGCATCAAGAACAGAATCACAGAGCCAGGTTGCCCGCGGATAAACTTTTCACGTGCGACGTTTGCGGTATGCAGTTCCGATATTTAAAGTCTTTCAAAAAACACAGACTTAATCACGCTTTAGAAAAATTACATTCGAAATCTCCGACGGAGGTGGATGCTCTCACGAGGAACCGAAACAACGGGGCCTTGGACAGGAACTCAAGGCACACGCCGGAATCGTCGACGGATCTCAGCTCGAAAATGCTATCCCTATTCGCTCAGGGGAGTTCGAAAATAAACGGGGAAACGAGGGTCAAGGAAAGCGGGAGAGTGACCGCCCCACCGTCCACTTCTGCAGACACGAGCAGCGATCAGGTGTCAAGTTCCAACGAGGCGCTAGGGGACGTGTGTTCCTCCGGAGATAACGACAGAGCCGCGAGCGTTCCGGTCAGCAAAACGGAGCAGCAGAATTTTTTTAAATTTTCCCTCGACGACTATTATTTGTACGGGAATAAAAACAATAGCGCGCAGCAGGACGGGAACAAAGGGGTTAAAAACGATCGGATATCCGATTCGGAACAGGACGAAACGATAGATTCCTTAGCTTACGCTTTGTCAATGGCAGGTAATAACGAAGCTTTCCGTTATCAGCAGGAAGCGTCCCTTATGAACCTCTTGCGGATGGACGCAACCGAACGTCAAAGGGAACACAGGTTCTCTTGTCCGTTTTGCGGTAAATGCGTCCGTTCGAAAGAGAACCTTAAGTTGCACATAAGGAAACACACGGGGGAGCGCCCGTTCGTTTGTTTGTTTTGCGGTAGGGCTTTCGGGGGGAAAAGCGATTTAACGAGGCATTTGCGCATACACACTGGCGAGAGGCCGTATCATTGCGAAATGTGCGGGAAATGCTTCGCTCGAGCCGACTACCTTTCGAAACATTTAACGACTCACATTCACTCGCATAATTCGCGACCGTCTTTCTCGCAGTCGAATCGTTGAAATTTTTAAAATACTTAAATATAACATAATAATATTTAAAATAAATAAAATAAATAAATAAAAAAAATGCTTGAGGGACGCTTTTAATTATTAAAAGTGAGCCACCGAATGCCTGTATAATTAAACTAATTGACTGCAATAAGTGCTCGAGCACGGAATAGTATTTTTTAAGTATTAGACTATTATATTTTTAGTTTTGTTGGTTGTTTCGTATTTGAAGCGCAATTTAGTAATATTGGAAACTACTGTGATCGAACTTAATGTTTTATACGTCCAATTAAAAAAAAAAAAAAAAAATTTAAAAAAGGAAAAAAAAGTTGTAAAATTAACAAACAAAAATTAAAAAGCCATTTTTTTAGTGGGTAGAGGTTCGTGTGTGCATATAGGTCAGATTTTTAATGGTTATTCAGATAAATTTAAAAAAAAAAAAGCAACCAAGACAAATCCTTTTTTTAAGTATTTGAATTGCTTTAAAAGGACTGAAAAAGAAAGCTATGAAAATCAATTTTTGAAGAAGGGGGTGAATTTTGTATTTTTGAAAAATGGGTTGTTAACGCTCTTAAACAATGATTTTTTAGCCCCAGTAGAGATAATTAGGTATATATGATCCAAGAATTTTCCTATCCATTTTAAGTTTTTTGCCTGTTTTTAAGGAATCGCATCACATAAATTTTTCTTTGCCTTCCTTAGTCGTTCGCTCGAGAGCGAGCGTGGTGATTTCGATGTCTCATATATATATCTGTGCTTGCGCTCACAAGTATATGGAACCTAAAGTTTATCGCCGGTTCCGAATAACTCTTTGAGAGATATACGTAGAGTTTTTTCTTAAATTTATATATCTGGACCTAGACGTCGCCATTAACCATTTACTTTTTTAGTTTAATTGACTTTTCGGTCAGATACACAGTTTTTATAAGAACTACTTTTAGAATGAGTTTAAAATGACTGTATTAGTAATTCCTACAATCCCGATAGAGGGAGTTGGTGTAGATGGTCACCCGTCCACTAACTGACCGTTCTCAGTGCTGCTTAACTTCATTGATCACGTTACCGACCGATTGAACTACGCACATTTTAGTTCTAAAACGGGCTATTGATGGCCCTGCGATCTTGAGATACGTTGTGCGTCTCAAGATCAGCCGTACATAGACGTCTATACGGCCGTGCGCCGCCATTGTTGCTTACTAATCTCAACGACCAATCAAAAAAAGTCTCGCATACAAGTAGCGCTTACTGTGGTAGAAAGGAAGAACTAATTTTCGCGTAGTTAAAAGGGATAAGATCTCCCATGCAAAAGGGATAAGAGTTTCCGGACCTGTCTATACTTGTCTCTTATATATATCTTCTGTGCTTGCGCCCACAAGTATACGGAACCTAAAGTTTAACACCGATTCCGATGAACGGCTGTTTGAAAGATATACGTAGATGTTTTTTAAAATTTATTTATCTGGGCCTAGCCGTCGCCATTATCAATCACTTTTTAAGTTTAATTGACTTTTCGGTCCTGGACACTTAATTATTTAATTTATTTGACGTTTCGATCAGATTACACAGTTTTTGTAAGAACTACTTTTACAATGAGGTTAAGATGACAGTATTAGCAATTCCTACAATCCCTGATAGAGGGAGTTGGTGTAGATGGTAACCCATCCACTAACTGACCGTTCTCAGGCTGCTTAACTTCATTGATCACGATACCGATTGAGCTATGCACATATTAGTTCTAAAACGGGCCATTGATGGCGCTGCGATCTTGAAACACGAGACGTGTCTAATCGTTTAAGTTGGGACCACAGCCGTATAGACCTCTATACGGCCGTGCTCCGCCATTGTTGTTTACAAATCTCAACGACCAATCAAGCAGCGTCTCGCGTACAAGTAGCGCTTACTTTGGTAAAAAGAAAGAACTAATTTTCGAGTAGTTAAGTGGGACAAGATCTCCCATGTATAAGGTATTAGGAGTTTCCGGATCTGTCTATACTGCTGTGCCGCTCGGTGGCATGTCACTGCCTGCCTAAGGTTGGTAACCGTTGATTGGTTATGGGGGTAGCGTAATAGCTGTAAACTATGATAGAAGCACGATGTGACTCGTCTCGATCGCGCTATGAACTAGGCTGCTTGCCACCACTCTTTTCAAACTGTTTTGTACCGGTTTGGAAAAAAATGTCGGTAACACTGCTTAAAGCTTGGTAATACTGCTTAAAGGTTGGTAATACTGCACTCAGGCAGTTTTATTAATTTGCGTTACCTATCTCCTGCTCTATTCTTCTTTGATAATCTTAATCGGAAATTTGTTTTTACTGTAAACACATCACAGCCATATTTTCTTGTCTTCATCGTCTTCTTCCATTTAAATGTTGTTTAAGTATCAGTTATTCCAAATGGAGATTTTGTACGATATGCTTACGTTATTAATATGGATAGGAAAATTATAATTTTTGTAATTTAGTTTACTTATAAAAATGCAGACTGTTACTCATAAGTGGAAAGGTGAAAATTGGGAGTATAAATATTTTTGCACAAAATTAAAATTTTGTTTCCTTCTATTTATTAAAAAAAAAATGGTGCTTTTTCGAATCCAAAATATCATGATTGCTTCCTCTTAAGTATTAAGGAAAAAAATGGGATATTTCGTCTTTGTAGTTTGCCTAGAATAACAATTTTTGCATCTCGTTCGTTTTTGTTTAGTTTTCAAAGTCTTCCTCTTTCGTATACTTTATTTTATTATTTTATATTTTTTTAAATTTATATGAATTAAATTTTTTTATTTCGAAAAAATAAATAAATGCATAAAAATAAAATAAAATGAACGATGATGCGAAGTTTGTATTCAGAATATGTGATTACAATCTTATATAGATTTTACTATTGGTGGTAAAGGATTGTTTTTTTTTTTACAAAGCTTTTTATATGCAGGAAAAAGAAAATAATATTTTGCAACGAGATTAAAATAATTTTTTTTACATTATTCGGAATGGATATTATAAGATAACAAAAAAAAAAATAGTTTTTATTGAATGTTGAAATTGATGAGATTAAAAACAAAGTATTGGATGTGTTTTGTACTTTTAAAATAAATTAATTTTCATCTTGTTAAATTAAGAAAAGAAGAAAAAAAACTTAATTTTTTTGGATTTATTTTTTCATTTATAAAGAGCGTTGATAAATTGTTAATAATTTCTTAATCGGATTGAGATTGTATTGAAATTACTTATTTTTTAGAAAAAAAAAATCGAAAGTGGAAACGGGTCATATGTAGGCAAAAAAATTCAAATACTGTTAATCTACTTATTCAAACGTTTTGCATTAACTTCCATTTTCCACCATCATTTTACTAGTGTTAGAAAATTTTAATTTATAAAAAAAAGGGTCATTTGAATTATTTTTGACATTTGGGAATCCTATTTTTTTATGATGATGTAAATTGCTCCCCAACGCACTGCTGCATGTTGGGACTTGTCGACCAGTAAATGATGACACGTCCTTTGAGCGAATGGTCTTTGGTTCAAACTTGCAGCTCTGCGTAGCTTGCAATAATACTAATTGTCTTTGATCTCCTAAATTGGTAACAATCCACCGCATTCTATTGTTAAGTTGTCGTGGTATTAGAATGGTTGTGCTCATGCGCAGTAGATAAATAAAATAACCGCGTATTTTTAATTTTTCTTTCTTTTTTGACTGACTATCAGACTTCTTTTTATTTAAAAAAAAAAATTATTTATTTATGTATTTATTTAATTTTTTTTTTTTTTGCGATAATTCAAGCGGCCGTATTTACCTACCTAACTGTTGTGATATTTGTCAATCTAACCCATTTAGGTTATTCTCGCTTAATAATTTTAGCTTACGGAAAGTATTGAAAAAGTCATGACTTTTACAGTGATGAAAAAAAAATTACAAAAACATTTTTTGTTTTCCGTGTACAACCGTGCTGGGAAGAACCGTTTTTCTTCGAGGAAATTTTATTCATAAAAATTAGTACTAGATTTTTTCCTAGTATAACAGTTTATAATATAAAGAAAAAATTTATTCAGTAACCTCAGTGTAAACTGCCAAAAATAAAAATTAAAAAAAAAAATTAAAGCATTAAATGTTGAAATAAAAATAGTTTTCAATTTTTATGTGTTTTTTAAAAAGGCGTTTTCAAAATATGTTCAGCTTGTAGTCGTTTTTTATTTTGATGTGGAAAATTCATTAAATTCGTTTTCTCTCAAATTTAAAAATAAAAATTAAATGGAACAATTATTCGATTGTAAATTATCCGTAGAATTCGTCTTTAATGTTTTTTACTCCAGGCATGGATTATAGTTGGAAAACGCCATTTTTTTTACAAAAAAAAAATGAAAGAAAGAATAAAGGTGACAAATGCCTTTTCGCATACTTTTTTCCGTTGATAAAAAATAGGGAACGCCAACTATCGAACGAGAATCTTTTTTTTTATTTAATTGATCTCTTCTGAAGATTTTTGCTAGTTGTTGAAATTTAATTCTTTTCAACACAAATTTTTCATTCATTATTTGCTTGTAATTTCATGTAAAAAGGATTTTTTTTTAAGAAAAAGAAAAGCGAAAAAAAATTAAATTTAAAAAAAAAATTAAAAAAGTAAAAACGAAAAAAAAGAATAAATTAAAATTAATAAAAATAAAACTACCTCAATTAATTTTATATTTTCTTCTGATTTTTTTTTTTTTCATTTTTGTTTTCTTACTTTATTTTTCGTTTTTTATTTAAATTCATAAATTTGTATTTACGTACTTTTTAAGACGATTTCTTAACGTACTATTTTTTTTCGTGTTATTCTTTTTTGCTGTAGAAAAACAGTGCAAATCTGAAACAGTTTGATACAAACATTGCTCAAAACCTCAAAAAAAATAAAGCTGCAATAATACAATCTGTTGTTAAAAAAAAAAGAAAATGTTAAAACGAAAATTAAAATAATTCATCTCTTCATATTAACCAACTGTAAATTGTCTTTTTAATTTTTTTAACTGTAACGTCTTTATCGAAAAGCCATCGGAATTTTTTAAAAGAAAACGGGCAAAAACTTGTCGATTGATAAAGGCGGCGTACAGTATATTTACTTAATTTTTTTTAGTAATGTAGATGTGCCAAAACTATAGATAGCCCACTGGATTTATTCTTCGATCTCAAGACAATTGCCATCAATTTTGTTTTTTATTTTAAAACAGTATCTTTGTACGCGAAGCGATGGTTTTTTTTTTAAAAAAAAATTGAAGTACTTGCTGCGGCCATCGTTCAGTACAATGTTAGGTTATTGTTAAATATTTTTTTTTTCCGTAATATGGTGACATTAGCTGTGTAAAGAAATAAAAAAGGTAATTTTTAATATTTTTAGTATTAAAATTTTTAAATAAAAAAGAAAAAAAAACATGATGTATCCTAACGGAAAAAAAACGGCTTTGTTGTTTTTAATGCCCTCCCTTTATGTCTACTTGTATACAATTATAACAGAAATATTCATTAAAAATAATAATAAAATATAACAATACCAAGTTTGAAAAAAATCAATAAAATAAATACGCAAATGATTTTTATTTTAAGTTTTTTTTTTTTAAATTTTGGGAATCCTTTGATACTTCTCTAAATTTTCCTATGCAGCTGACGCATTAATTCCTGCATTAATTCGGATTAATTTTTTTTTTTTGAAAATTTACAAAGAACAGTCTATCGTATTGATTAGGTGGTGAAAGATAAGCCAATCATATTTAATTCATTCGGATTTATCTAGAACAAGAAAAAAGAAAGATCTTGCTAAAAGGAAACTATTCGCAATTTTTTTGATCGAATGTATCGACGAGCCGATATAAGTAAATGTACGTCATATGTATTTTAATTTTCATCCTCTTTCCCAACGATAAAACAAATGTTAACAAGTCAATCTTAGATTAGTTTTTTTATATGAAGATTTGCAAACATTTTGTTATCCTTTCAAAGCGAAATTATTATTGAACGATCATTATTGTTACATTCTTTATCAATCGCTTGATAATGAACCTTATCTGATTTTTTTTTCGGTTCCAAACGTCAGTTGCAAGGCTACTGTGCCATGAAAAAAATATGGGGGTCGTAAAATCGAATTCAGTTTGGATAAAAATTGTACTAATTTTATTTTCGTCAAATCGGTTGTTAGTGAATTCTCAAGGTGAAATTAAATTTTTAATCTTTCTGTCGTTTCAATTTTTTTGGTCAATTCTTTTTTTTTTTTTTTTTTTTTTTTTTTTTTTATTTTTTTTATAGATATATATATTGTTTTGCATAATTAAGCGATTTTTATTCTAGATTGGACTGATCCTTATTTTAGCGATGCTGGGACAGATCATATAACATTCCAAAATGTAGCCAATGGTGAAGTTAAATTAACAGTCGATGAAGAACTGGGACCTTCTACTTTAGTTATAGTGAATTACAAAGGTAAGTGGATATTTTATAAAAATCCACCTGTTGATCCATTAATTTTATTTTCTGTACGAAGATTTACCGTAAGTAGGTTACCCCGTTTTTTCTTCAAGGCAGTCTCCACATTCGCGTTGCCCGCCTTCGCGTTTAACCTATTCGCACCGGAAGTACTTTGCAGGTTTTACTCCCGTAAACTTTTGTGGCATATTAAGAGTACCGTATTTTCCAATAAGTATATAAAACTGCTTGATCCAGGATTTTTTTGGAAGAGATTTTAGTATCTTTCCCGTGCCCGAATAAAAAATTTTCTTTCTAAATCCTCGTCTAAATCCAATAAAAAAATCTTTCCAATCGCCTTCTTTAATGATTGTAGCCTAAATAAAAAAAAAAAACAAAAGACGATCAAAAAAATCGTATAGATGAAAGATCCACAAAACTTCCGGTGCAAATACGTTAGTTGCGATGGCGAATAACGCGAATGAGGTGAACGGCGTTATCAAATAAAGTCTGCCCTTTCCTTTACTGCGAAATTTTAGCATAGATCACTGTTCGTATAAAGCTTAAACACACCCAGAGAGATTAACAACAAAAGCCAAAAAAAGTGCTGGGGAACGTTGAAGTATTACGTAAGACTTTTTTTTCGGTTTTCTGGACCCCCTCTTTCCTAAGAATTCGAGTTTTTTGACCCCCCCCCCCTGTTATATTACGTAAGATTTTCGCTGACTCCCCACTCCCCCCCCTTTTTTTTGTAGCGCCGATTTTAAATTGGGGTAATATTTTCCTCAAATCTAGATTGACTTCATTTCTGTAATTCTATAATAAAATTCAAAGAAAAAAGAAAATTAAAATTAATTTTTTGAAATTGAAAAAAAAAATCTGAACAACAAATTATACTAGAAATTTTTACGTAAGATTTGCCAAACCCTCCCATGTAAGAAATCGTAAGAACTTCGAGTACCCCCCCTCCCCCCCCCCCCTCTTATAGTCTTGCGTAAAAGTAATATTTGAACGTTCACCAAATTTTTTTTCTCTTTCGAAAACTTAGTATGTACCCAAATCATGTACCCTTTAACAGACTTTTGCCAAAATAACACTTGTCTGAAAATTTCGCAACTATTTATTGAGCTAAAATCTGAAATTTTATAGCAACCAATTCTACAAGCCTTTGAACTTCACAAATGCAGTATATATATTGTATAATTTTTTTTTTTTTATTTTTTTTTTTTTTTTATTACATAGGAGACACACCGTTCACGATAGATGATTCTCAAAGCTCCAATAAATTTTTACAAGATTGTAGTCCAAAATTAATCAAAGAAGAAGATCACTGGATAATTACTATCGAAAAATCGATCGATTACGAAGAAAGCATACAAAAGCCCCAATACCAGCCTAGACTGAATATCGATGGAACTACGAAGACTTTTTACGTCAATATAAAAAATTTAGATGACAGTGATCCTTCGCTAGAGGCTGATCAACAGAAATGTACTGTGAGTGAAGACTTTCTTGGGGATACAGACTGTATTTACACAATAAGAGACCCTGACGGCTGCGTAAAATATACTGAAATAAATATTTTGGGTAACCCTGAGGTATTCATTGTTCTTTCAGTGTAAAAAATATCAAAATTTGATTTCGGAATATTAACATCGTGCTTTATTTTCAGAGTGATACATTTTCATTGGTAATGGACGATCAAAATGATTTCGATTATCCGCTGTGTCTTGATCAAAGGCAAAAAGATATTAAGGCGCATTTGGTGGTTAAAAAGGGACTCGATTTTGAAACCATTAGGAATTATTTTCTTGAAGTAGAAGTTAAGGTACCTTTTTTTTTTTTTTTTTTTTTTCAATTTTATTTTTTAGCGATAAAATCTTTAAGCATGCACTTACAGTTGAGACAGGCGCGACCTTAGAAACAAAAGGTGATATCACATTTTGACTTTTCGTAAGTTAAACATAGAAAATTTCTTTTAGATATCACCTTTTCTTTCTGAGGTCGCGAGAGGCAAAAACGTATTTTATTTTATAAGTCAATCAATGTATACTCATAAATTAAAGATATTGATTGAGAAACGAGCCCGTAACTCTGCCCCGTAACTCTCGAAATGGACTTTGATGAGACCTCGAAAAAGTCTTAACTTCGACGTTGAATCGACGTCGATCTTCAATGGTCGAAATTCGGTCGTGTCAACGTGTCCTTTTGTTTGAGCGGTTTCATAATAATTTTTTACCCGCCCGTTTTCTTTATAAAGAAAAACAGACTTTTATAGTGTATCCTGCTCCTTAAAGAAAACCTACAAGACAATTAAGTAATATGTAATTATCTTTTTTGTGTAATTGTAGGATCCGGCTGGTCATAAGAGTAGTGTTCAAATAATAATTAATTTGGCTGATGTTGCGGACGTTGAACCAATTTGGACGGGTTCAATTTCCACGTTTACAGTCGAAGAACAAACAGAAGAGGTTCGATTTTTTTTTTTTTTTTTTTGAAAATCACAGAAAATTAGTTACATGAAAAATCTAATTAATCTTTATTTTATAGACGTTTCAGCTTACAGCAAAAGACGGAGACACAAGTATAAACGCACCAATATGTTACAGGTTAACGGTGGAAACTGGTTAGTTGAATCAAACATTAATTCTTCATTTTGATTTGACATAAATTTTAATGAACTTTTAATTTCTTAAATTTTCCTCATGATCACAGAAATCTTGTCCTCTCTTCACCCTTTTCTTAATGCAGTACTTTTTTTAATATTTAGCTGGTGTCACCGACGAAGAAAAAGCTTATTTTGAAATCGGAGAAAAGACTGGACTGGTCACCATTCATGAAATCGACCGAGACTTTTATAAGCATAATACCTACGCTCTAAGAGTTTTCGCGTATGAATGCGACGATCCCACCAGCATAACCAATACTAGTGTTACCATTCTTGTGAAAGACAAAAATAATAAATCTCCTGAGATTTGCATTCGTAACTCTACAGATGAAGAGCATAACGATTGCTTGGGTCAAGTCGAAATTTATTTGGAAGAAGGGAAAACTACTACACTGAGCGGCATCAGCATTGAGATAACCGATCCAGATGAGGTAATTTCTTATAATCGTTACAATCAGCCTTTGACATTTCGTCCCAAATCAATTTGACAAAATCTTCCTTTAAATTTCAGGGCGACGCCGGAACCTTTAAAGTCACACTGGAGGACGATCCACCATCATCATCCTTACTCAAATGGTACGAAGCATTTCAAATTATTCCAAGCCAAGGTTATCAGGAAGGGACTTTCACCATTTCGGTAGCGGACGCTTCCAAGTTGGATTACGAACACGAAGATTGGAGGGACATCAAACTAAATGTAGTGGCAATAGAAGAAGAGAATAAGGATCACTCAAATAAAATCCCTATTTCCATTATGCTGATCAATTTAAACGACGAACTTCCTGTATTTTCTAATTTAGACGGAAATGGTGCTCTTTCAGTTTCCGTGAAAGAAAATTTACCAATAAATTCGGCCATTTTTACGGTTATTGCCACTGATGCCGATGGACCTGAAGATAAAGTAACGTAAGTCAAATCAGGGAAATGAATTTTGACCCATTCCCCCTTAATTACGTAAGACTGAAACTCGAATTCTCCCGCATATCCAATAATTTTGCGTAACACAGAAATTTACCAACCCGGACTGCTCTATTCTAGGAAAAAGAATTTCGAAGATTACCCCTAGATTTGTTTATGCTGAAATTATGTTTGATAAACTCGAGACAGTTTTGTAGCCGAACCGAATGCGAGGTGTGGCAAAACTATCTCGAGTTCATCAAAACTCCATTTTTGGTTTTAGGAGCGAAAAAAACTATTCAAATCCCAAAAGAACGGTAGGTAAACTGCACTACCCCTTATTAACTTCTAAAACCCAACCCTACTAGAAGGGATCTTGAGAGACGCAACAAGTCTAATCGTGCGCCGTCATCGTTGTTTACAAATCTCAACGACCTATCAAAAAGCGTATCGCGTACAAGTAGCGCTTACGGTGGTAGAAAGGAAGAACTAATTTTTTCCAGTGCCGTATAAACAGGTCTGGAAACTCCTATCCCTTATACATTGGAGACCATGTCCCGCTTAACTACGCCAAAATTAGTTCCTCCTTTCTACCACCGTGAGCGCTACTTGTTAGAGAGACGCTTTTTTATTGGTCGTTGGTAATGTAAACAATGATGGCAGCTACTTTCTCTTATTGTGCTTATTGTTCGAAACGAGAGTCCCAGTGGGAGTCCCAACGTAAACATTAGACATGTTGCTGGTCTCTAGATCGCAGCGCCGCCAGTGGCCAATTTTAGAACTAATTTTGGCGTAGTTAAGCGGGACATGATCGGCATAGGAAGTTTCCGGACCTGTTTACACGGCCGTGATTTTTTCGTAGTTCTCCCTTGTAAAGGGATAAGAGTTTCCGAACCTGCCTATAAGGCCGTGCTTTGAATTCTGATAGCTCGTAATACTAGAGTTATCCAAATTCGATTGGGGTCTTCCACATATTACGTAAACACTTTAAGGGGGGACGGTTTTATAAAAATCTTTCGTAAGTGCAAAATAGCCGATTTTGAGCGGAGGTTTCGCGACTGAAATCTTACGTTATAAAAGGGGAGAGAGTGTTCAAAAACTTACTTTAGCTTACAATGGAGGAGTGGGGATTTTAAATTTCCAAAATGATGCTTATGTAACATATGGATGACCCCTTGTCCTTAATACTTAATAGTGTACTTAACAATTTTTCATTCCTAGGACTGAAAAGTAGACCATAAAATGTGTTTTCCTCGGAATAAAAAATATTTTTCTTTGCAGTATCGAAGTTAAATTTCAAGACTCGACCAATTACGGCTCGAGGCTCTCGTACTTGAAATATTTACCTCCGACACCTGTAAAGAAAAATACTATATTTACTTATTTATATTTAACTTTTCCAGCTTTAAACTGTCTCAAGCTAAAGGCTTAACGATCAATTCAGAGACTGGGATTATAACAACAAGTTCGGATAATACATTCGATTATGAACTTCAACAACAAATGGTGGTCCAGGTTTACGCGGAAGATAGTATGGGAGGTGTCCATAATCAGGCTTTTACCACCTTAACAATTACTGTAGTTGATGAAAACGACGTTCCTCCACAAATTTCTCTCGTAAGTTAATTTTCTGATCGCTCATTTAGGGACGCTTTTGCACTATACAATGTTATACACAACGAAACAATTTTTACGGCGGTGTTTCCTATTTTTACCTTAATAAAATCACACTACAAAAACTGTTCCACCATGTATGCCATTCATCTTATTGTTCTAATTATTTGTTTGTTTTGAAGAGCGCATCTACGATTGAAGTATTGGAATCTGAAGAAATAGGATTTACTCTTCCTGTAGATATTATTGGAACGGATGTCGATACCACATCATCTTTGGAACTTCGAATAGACTGGGACGCTTCAACTGGAACGCAGCAATTCGTAGCAGTAGATTTAGCTGTTTTTAAAGAGTAATAATTATTTCTATTTTTTTTACATATGAGGCGGGGAAAGTAAAGGATATTTAAAAGGTCAAAGATTTGTCAAATGTTTATTTTCAAATAAACTTCATAAGATTCACCTGGCAACCGAACAATTCCAAGCAAGCATGTAGCCACGGTGAGGCCAAGAGCAGTGGTTTTTAGCACACCTCAAGAGAGCTTTGGCCTCTCTTAAAATTATTTTGGCCAATAATGCATAACGATAATCCATAACAATAATTTCACAGACCTAAGCGCATCTGAGAAGTGAATTTAAAAGTTTTCGGGGAAATATAACTTTTTTAAGTGTTTCAATTAATTTTTCTCTTTTCCTGTTTTAGGTGCTACGATATTAACGGGGAATACGATACCGATGGAAATTTTGTAGGAAAATTAACGATCGCCAAAAAATTAAGCTGGAACGATGTGGACACGATAAAATTAGTTTTAATCGTCGAAGATTTAAAAACTGACATCGGAGATAGAACGAAACAAGTCACTTTATCAATAAATATCAGGGATGTGAACGATCATAATCCAGTGTTCGATTCTTGCGATGGAAGAGTTTTAAGCGTAACTGAAAACACGAATAAGGATGTGAGAATAAAAGACGGTCAGATAACAGCCCACGATGATGACAGTTCCGAAAATGGAAATAATATCGTGACATATTAATCAAGTAAGAATTTCGAAGTTTTTATTTTGCAAAAAATTCCATCAAATGTTCTTCAGATATTCAGTGCAGCATCGTTATGTATGATTTTTAAGTAAATGTTCTTTTTTCTTAGGCCAAAGAGTGAAGATTATGAAAATTACATCTCAATCGACGAGAATAGTGGTTATTTGTACACGGGAAGCGCTCTAATCGATTTCGAAAAATACCAAACTTTAGAATATACCGTTATAGCTCATAACGAAAATGGGCCTGACGGCGGGGACACGACCTGTGAAGTAATTTAAATTGTTAAAAAAAAATTTTTTTTGATATGAACAAGTAAAAGTACCTAAATTTTTTTTTTTTTTTTTTTTTTTTTTTTTTTAGATAACAATTGGTGTAACAGATTTGAACGACAATATTCCTACAAAAGATTCGATTGAAAAGGAGACAGTAGATGTTCTAGAAGACGCTACAACTGGATATCACATTACAGATTTAATTTATCACGATGACGACATAACACGTAAGTGATGAATAATTTTTTGTTCAAATTTTAAAACCTTTTTTGTCCTTCCCGCCGCCTCCCCCCTCCATCTTCACGGGTTGTAAGCACACCCAGAAAACAGGGCAATAGCTAGCCAGAGAAGAAGAGTAGCTCAGCCCCCCCTGTTAATGTTTTTTGACTTACGTAATTTCATTATCATCCACGTTGGAATAAGGGCCATTTCGAGTCCCCCTTTAAAAATTTTCCGCTCCCTGAACCTTCCGAGTTGGTCACGGTCCTATCAGAAAAAACGGAAACCAGCAAGTTTTTTTAATTAAAAATATAAAAATAAAAAATTTAAATTCTGAACTAGGATTTAGCTGAAATACGGATGATTCCAGCTGAATTTAAATACTTATCAGACTAAATTCATAAATTGAATAATTTTTTTTTAAAGCTAACAGGTAGCTGCCAAGATTCCGCTAAAATATCGAAAAAAAAAAAATCATGTCAAAAATGCTTACCTAAGAATTTCAGACCCCCTCCCCAGTCTGCTTACGCAATTAATGGTCGAGGTCTTTTTTGAAACAAATTTTTGCTACATTTATTTATTTTATGTTTCAGCTGCTTTCAAAAAAATTAAGTTCGAACTTGGAGATAAAAATTTACAAAATTATTTTAAAATCAATGATAAGGGAGATGGAACAGCTGAATTAGTGGTGGATTTTACCAACGGTGGGAAGTTCGACTATGACGAAGGAGACAAATCCTATGACGTCCAGATTAAGATTTATGATAATCCGGATCGTGAAGAGGGTAGCTGACAATTCTTTTAAAAAATTTTATATTTCAGTTTGTGATGCTAAATGATTTTTTTTTTCAGGAGGTGAACAAAATCCAGCTCAGCCACTTCCAACTATCCGGGTAAATTTGGTTGACGTGAATGATAACGTTCCCGTTTTCATTGACGGCGGTTCATCCAGTAATAATCCGAAGTCATGCTTTATTCAGGCTAATGAAGATAAAAAAAAAGTAAGTAAACAATTGGCGTACGTTAGATTCTAACCAATGCCCCTGGATCGGTCCAGTGCTAAAAAAGTACTTGGAACCAGAATTTGATTCTTTTGCAGCTATACACCAAACCGTGTTGAAACTTGACGTTAAATCAACGCCAAAAATATTCAAGCTGTGCCTTACACGATGGTGCCAAAACTGATCTTTTTTTTCTTCCTTTTTCTAGGGTGACCATCTTGATGACAGTAATATGATAGAAGCTTCTGACAAGGATTCCGGAGATTTCGGTACCATTAGCTACAACTTGGTCTCTGTTACTTGCTTAGAAGATACAAATTATGGATGTTTGCCACCTGAAGAAGCGAAGGAACTTTTTGAAGTGGCGAAAAGTGGAATTGGACAGAAGGCTTACATAGCTGCCAAAAAGAATCTGCTAAATCTTTTTGGGGAATATATCATAGAAATAACTGTATGTCTAATCGCAGCCCTTTAGTATTACTCTCTCAATTTTGCAATTTTTTTTAAAAATTTGACATTTCACAGGCTAATGATCAAGGAAAGCCACCGCAATATTCAGATTCAAATTTTTATAAAGTATGTATTCTTGATGTAAACGACCATCAACCGAGTATAACTTATCCAGATGTTGATGTATTGATAATTAAAGTAAGTATGAATTTTTTTTTTACAACTCATTTAAGGAATTTGCGTTCATATAATATCCATGGGTTATAAAATGCTGGTGTCTCCAACTAGTGTCGTCTGCTATAACGGTCATATTGTTTAATTGTTGTCCAATTAAATTAGGTTAGGTTAGGTTAGGTTAGGTTAGGTTAGGTTAGGTTAGGTTAGGTTAGGTTAGGTTAGGTTAGGTTAGGTTAGGTTAGATTAGGTTGTTATGTTAGGTTAGGTTAGGTTAGGTTAGGTTAGGTTAGGTTAAGTTAGGTTAGGTTAGGTTAGGTTAGGTTAGGTTAGGTTAGGTTAATTTAGGTTAGGTTAGGTTAGGTTAGGTTAGGTTAGGTTAGGTTAGGTACTCTTATTGGGCGACAACAAAGTGACCGTTATAGCTGAGGATATCCGCTAGCTTTGTTTATATAACATTTGAATAACTTTTAATCAAATATATGTCCTTTTTTCTTCCTGAAGAAAGGAGCAGGAGGAGGAATCGTTCTGAATGATGATAGTGCTATACCGCTTTTCACCGCTGTAGACGAAGACTACGGAGTCAATGCGGATGTAACATTTAGCCTTGCAGCAAGCGCAGAATATGATTTCTTTCAACTGACACGAATTAGTGAATCAACGGCTAGATTCGAATTGAAAGATGGTAAAACTTTTGAAGACTTGGTAAAAGATCTGTATTCTTTGACTGTTAAAGCGTGTAATAACGAGGAAACTGATTGTTCTGTGAGCCGCTCGTTAAGTGTTTACAAAACGACATCGGAAGAAGTGGAGCCGATGTGGCAAGATGCAGATCAGGAGGTCACATACGAATTCAAAGGTAAATTTTTTGTTTTTGATAAAGAGAAAATTCTTGTAGTGCAGCTTTAAAAAAACGTTTAAAATAAAATATTAAAAACTATTTCTTTTTAGAGGGGGACATCAACGATCCGCAAAATCATTATGTTGTACCAAAAGCTACAGATTCTAATGATATTCATATTCCAGGATTACCCGATTTTACACAACCGATTTTTTATTACATAAAAAGTTTGTATAATTTATTTTTAAAAAACATTTTTTTTTTTAAATTTTGTTTGACTGATTCTTGTTTGTTTTTGTTTCAGGTGGAAATGATGATTATGCTTCATTTTTCGAGATAGACCCAAAAAGTGGGAGTATTTCTCTTATAAATCCTTTAGACTGCGAATACAGAACTAATTGGACATTAGAAATTCAAGCATCAAACTACGACGATATTACACATGTTCCTCCAAGTCCAGATCCAAAATCTCTACTGACGCTATTAATAACGGTAAAATTTCATCACAATTTTAAAAACCTAGCAAGCTAAATTAACCTAATCAGATCCTCAGCAACCCTAGAAAGTTCGAATAACTTCAGGATTCAGTTGTGGCAACGAAATTTTTGCCCCATCCGCATGGCATCACCAACTCCGGCTAAAGATATTTTGTTTTTCGTTTCGCCCCACAACTGAGGTCACCGCGCTTGAAGCAAGATATTATGCGATGAAAATGTGGAAAGAAATCGACTTCACTACTGTATTAGGGGATGAATAGAGGTTCAGAATTGAGATATTTCAAAATCCCAGCTGATCATTTTGGACCCCCCTGCATGACCCCCCCAAGCCGCCCAAATGTTTTTAGGTGTTGTAGCATTATCGTATGAAAGGCCGTTAGAAATAGTTTAAAATGAGACTTTTCTGAGATCTCTATCTGTCATAGTTAAGTAGATATAGTCATTCAAAGGGTCCAAAATTGAGGGCTAGTGTTTTACCCTTTTAAATAACGATATCTACGATGCTTGCTTGTTTGAATAAATTACAAGCAATCAACAAATTAATGAAATGATGCGAAAAACAGAAATCACGACCTTAGTCGAACACCTTTCTATCTGAGATTTTTTATTTGTACTTAATCCAATGTTTAGCGTATGAAAAGGAGTCCAAAAACCAAAATTCAGATATAAAGGTATTCGACTAAGGTCGCGAAATAGAAACATGAAAATTTTTAAATGCCAGCAGCAATTCGGTAATAGCCGGGCAAACTGAATGTAATTTGAACTCTTTTCTAGGTGTACGACATAAATGATAAGTTCCCAAAATTTGGTCAAGACGTTTACATGTCATCTGTTTCTGCCGACTTCGACGTGTTTTTACAAGTCGAAGCTACGGACCCGGACAAAGGCGACTCCGTTAAATACGGCATTGTGCCGGGATCTCTTGAAAATCATGTGACCGGAGGAAGCGAGATAGATTGGAATACCGTTTTTGATATAAATTCGAAAACTGGAGCTTTGTCATTTAACGCTAAAATCGATCCTTCTTTCACTGGATATTTGACTTTGAATATCTCCGCGACTGACTTAAGTAAATTTTATTCGAGCGTAAAATCATTACCTGACATTAGGGTGTCTCTTAGAAATGCAAATATGGAATTTAAGGGCGTTCGCCCCCTAAAAAATTTCTAAATAAATAAATAAAAACATGTCCCGAAGCCGGGCTTCGTAACTTGTTTCTAACCCGTGCCTCTGAGGCCTTGCTTTTTCCCATATAAAATGCATGGGGATTTTCATGACTATCCGATGTTATTTTCGAAGTAAAGAAAAAATTAAGGGAAAATTCTGCCGGTGTGGTGGAACAAAGTCTATGAGTAGGGCTTTCCATAGGACCTATCCCGGACTTCCTCCTCTGACTAATAACGGAGGTAATGGGGGCTAAAGATGGTTAAAAATAAGAAAAATTGAACTTTGAATCAGAGGAGGAAGTCCGGGATAGGCCCTATGGAAAGCCTACTCATAGACATTGTTCCACACACCGGCAGAATTTTCCCTTCATTTTTTCTTTACTTCAAAATAACATCGGATAGTCGTGAAAATCCCCATGCATTTTATATGGGAAAAAGCAAGGCCTCAGAGGCACGGGTTAGAAACAAGTTACGAAGCCCGGCTTCGGGACATGTTTTTATTTATTTATTTAGAAATTTTTTAGGGGGCGAACGCCTTTAAATTCCATATTTGCATTTCTAAGAGACACCCTAACCTGACATATTGGACGAACATGCTCGGGTACATGCCTAGAGCATTGGTGATGTGTTTGTCCAAGAAGTTCGGTAATAGATTTTGCGCCTTATAAATTATTATAACAATTAATAATATTCTCTACTTAATTGATTAATTTTCTCTTTTTAGAAAGTCATCAGGACGTTTGTTTCGTAAAAGTGTACATAATTTCTGCCAGTGTTAAAGTTCCCTTTGACTTCCGAAATACTCGCGAGCAAGTTTATCAAAATCAGAACCAAGTAGCAGAAGTGTTTTCCCAGTTTTTCAATCATGAGTGTGTTGTCGGAAAAATAGAGTCCCCCCCCACAAACGGTACCGATGGACCGAAAACGACTATGAATGTTCATTTTACTGATGAAAACGGGGATCCCGTCCCGGTTTCAGAAATCGAAATTATCAAAGGCAACACTGCACTGATGCAGAATCTTACGAACGAATTGCTATCAAAATTTAATCTTTATCTCACTGGTTTTGGGCAGGATCAGGGCACCGCAGAGCCGGAGGAAAATTATTTGGTCAGAACGGTTTTAATAGCCGTTTGTGCTGTTTTAGGAGCTTTATTAATAGCTATGTTAGCTATGTACATCATCAAAACTAGAAAGTATGTACTGATGAATTTTTTTTTTTTGAAAAGCACCGAAGCTAATTTTTTTTAATGATTATTGCAGTTTAAGGAAATTAGTTGGAAATTTGACGAAAGCGACTGCTCCGCAAGAAGATAAGGAGCGCTTTGCATTACCCAACACAAATCAGTACAGTAACGAAGGCTCCAATCCGGTTTTTAACGCAAATATTAATACTCAAAAATTAGACCAATTAGACAACGCCAGGTATTTTATTTAAATAATAATATTTTTTTTTTTCTCTTAAAATGTTTTTCTTTGTTTTAGCTTATCAAGCAACGACTCCAGTTTAATAGGAATCGAAGACAACCCAGAATTTCAAGCATTTTACAATAATGTGATACTCAAGAACGAGGGAAAAACGGACGATGACGTTTTGAAAGAAAATCCGCAGTTAAATGCTTTCAGAAATTCAGACGACTCAGCCTTTAATTTTTAAAAAGGTAAGGATCCATGATTAAAAATGAAATCAATCGAATGTAAAACAGAAGAGATCTTTTTTTTTAATAATAATAAATCATTAAAATGAAATAATAATCAAAGATAGCGAATTTTGATAAAAAACATTATCTTGTAAAAAAATGGTTTCTTTTTATAAATTATCTTTTCTGAAGTTGCACTTTGATAATTATAAAAAAAATTTTAATGAACGTTTTTTATAAAATGTTTTCACTATTTTTTTTCTTTTTTTAATCGCAAAATAATAACAATAAAACAAAGTATATTATATGAAATAATTTTTTTTTCAAAGACGAAGTTACCATAAAACATCTTAACTACTATTGAATAAACTGTAACTTATTGACAGTACTTAAATTTAAAAAAAAAATATATTATCAACCCTTTCTTACATCTGTTCTATTTCGTAACGACTAGTTTAATTCAGGGATGGAGAAAAATCATGATTTTAAATGTATATCGTTTTTCCATGGTTTATGTCAGTCTGCTTTTTTTTTGCACTCAGTTATTGCGAGAAAAAAAAACATTCGAAAGAAAAATTTAGAAAAAGCTTTCCTATATGCCACGCTTTGGGTTTGGATCTACTAAATATTAATAAAAAATAGTAGTTTCACCTTTCGCTAAAATAAATTTTTAGTCGGAAAATAAATTTAATAATTGATTTAACCACATTGATTAATTCATGCCAACCCTGGTTTAACATCTAACCTTCTTTTTAAAAATTTAGGTTAGCTTACAAAATTATTGACAACTTTTTACAAAAAAAAAAAAAAATTTCAAAGAAAACGAATAAGATAAATTATTGTTTTTGCAATTCCTTTGCCGAAAAATTAAAAAAAATTCCACTATAATTGGGCAGTGGATGTTTTAAAAATTTGGTTCTTGCAACAGAACTCTTTACAAATTGAAATTAAAAGACAATTTTTATTATTATAAATGTTTAAACATGATTATCTTTAATTGAATAAAAATGAGAACTTAAGTTTTTTTTCTATTTTCAAATAAACACATCACATTTTATTTTCCTTTTTTTCCAGTTATTTTTTGTGTTAAGGCAACGGTTAAACATTTAAGAAAAAAAATTAATATAAATCATTTTTACTTATTCCAGTAGGTTGCCTCATATTATAACTAACAAATAAAAAACATTTAAAAAGTTTATTATTATTTTTTTTTTCAGGTATTTATTACGCTTCTAAATCGTAAACAAATAAAACTTCTCCTCTTCGGATCCCTGCTTCTTCTAAGGTTTCAATAGGTTCTCCGTTTTGACTTTGACATTGAAGAATTCTTTTCGGAAAATTTGTTGCGATTTCGAATGAATCGGGTGAAGATGGATGACAAAAGACATAATTATAAACATCCTAAGAAGCAAATAAAAAAAATAGTTTTAAAATATTTGAATATTTTAAAAAAGAAAAAAAAAATTACCTGTAAGGAATGATTTTTTGCAAAACGTCTCTCCAGTCTAGCTCCACAAGGCAATTTAATAACCAATTGTACTGCATTTGGATCGTTGCTGAGTGGCTCTGCTGGTATTCGATCCAGGTATTCAATTTTAAGCTGTCTTATTTCCTGTTTTAAAAAAAATCAAATGAGATTTTGTAAATATATTTAAATTTTTCTAAAAAAAAAAAATATTTACTTCTTTTCTCCTTTCTTCCTCTTCTTCAACTCTTCTTTTCATTAACTCTAATTCTTCTACTTTTTTTCTCTCGGCTAATCGAGCTCGTTCTTTTTCTTGATCGGCTCGTAGTGACAGTTCATAGGCTTCGTCTTGTTGTGCCCGAAGGGTCTGATTGAAACTTCTTTCCATTCTGAAAATGAATTTAAGGTCAATTATATAATGCTCAAAATTGGTTTCAAATATCAAAAAAAAAAAAAAGGAAATATTCTTTTAATACCTTTCAGCTCTTGCTGCAATAAGACAAATTTCATTCTCTGTAATAACACATCTAAGGCGCCTTAAAAGTTCTGCAGAATCCACTGCTCCTTCCATCCTATAAAAAAAAAAAAAAATTTAATCCAGAAAAAAAGAAAGAAAACCTATGGATACCTAAGAAAAAATTTTTATTCTTAATTACCTTGCCACTACTGTCATTCTTCCTTCTCGAAGTACTATTAATGCTAAGAAAGGGTAAGTATTTTCTCGTAGAGCTTGTGATACCCTATAGCCTTCACCTGTATTTACACTACAAGCCCAAAACAATAAGTTTTGATTGACATAAGTCACCACTTCTGGATCAGACAAAACCTCTCTACAGAAATTGACAGAATCTGTATTACTTTCAGAATGAAGGTACACAAGGAGGAACCGCAATTCTTGTTTGGCATCATTCACAGCCTGAGCATAAGTCCCCTGATAAAATACAGGGTGGACATTACCATAATGTTCTTCGTAAGAACTGATAAAAGATAACACATCACCAAGCGGATCTGTTACCACTGCAAATAAAAAATAAAAAAAGTTTTGAAAATGTTGTAATTTGTTTCAGTCAGTTAAATTGCTTACTTCTCCTGGGGTCAGGTCTAAATAATCTTAAGGTTATACTGAAAATAGAGGTGATGGTATTGTAACATAAATTAAAAACAAGATTGAATAAATATCGAAACAATCCTCTAATTCCACCACCACTGTAACCATCCCTGGGTCTTGTAAAAAAATATTGCTGAGCTAAGTGATCATTAACAACAGCAGGTGCTCTTGCATTTGCTGCATACATGGATGGCCTTCCTTCCCGAATATTTAGTTGGTCTTGTACGGCTACTTCTAAATCCCATGAATGCCTTTGTAAAACATCCCTACACACTGTTACATCTTCTATTCCAGTGAGATCCTAAAAAAAAAATAAGGGAGGGAGAAAAATAAAAATAATTCTCGAAATTTATTTTTTATTGTCGCAGGGCTTTGCATAACGCTTACTTGAAATTGCAACACTTTCTCCGTTTGTTCCGGAGTCATTCCACCAAGTCCAAGCCCTAAGTCATCCATCGTGAACTCTTGACGCCTATTTTTTAAAATGTCAAATGATGATTTTCTTTCTGACGAGACGAATAATTTTCGTAAAGTACTACATGAAATACACTGTTAGAATAACGATGCTTTTTTAAGAAACGCTACATTTGCTTAAATTAAAGAAAAAAATAGGTTAAAATCGAATAACAACAAATGACATGTTCTGTACATGGTTGCCAATTTGGGGGAAATTTAAAATGATACTTTTCATCGTTTGAGTTTTCCTTTTTCACCGTTCCATTTCCAGTTCACGGCCCGCTTCAGAAAGTCGTACCGATTAAACTATCCAGGTTTGGTACCCAAGAAATATTACTAGTGGTAGCGGAATATTTGTAATATCTATATTGACAAGGCGGCAATAATATATCTAAATACTCATAATTTTATATAGAAATTAGAGAGAGAGCCTATAGAAGGAGAGAGTCGCAAACTCCAGGTATCGCACCAACAAAGTCTTCTGCTCTAAATAGGAAAACTACCTATCAGATACCAGCTTTGAACAATGCAATCCAATGAAATTGGCGGAAAGCGGAAAACTACCAATCAGAGAGCTCTGATATAGAATGCGGCTCTCTCCTTCTAGGCTCTCTAATAGAAATCATGGACTTTTTAATTTTCCTTTGAGCGTTTGAAATGCATGTGCAAAGGAAAAGAGTGGAACAGAGAATACTTCATATGCTCTGTGGTGCGGTGCTGCACATTGTTATGTCTACACTTAGTGGTAAATACGATAATTACTACAGTCGTTCCATGTATTTAGCTTATGGCAAAGTAGTTACTATCGACGGTAGTAACCTTTAAGTGTAGACATAGCACATCGCACATGACCACATCACAGAAGAAAAAGTTATAACTTTAAAAAAATATAACTTATAAAGTTATAACTTTAAAAAACTTATAACTTTTTCTTCTGTGACCACATGTCCTTCTAACCGACAATATTGGTCGGTATTTGATAATATTAATAATGGTCATAGATTTAGACCATACACCTGTGCGTGCGCTCATAGGCATATGGGACCTACAGTTTAACGCCGGTTCCGAACGGCTATTTTTGAGAGATGTTACTAGGCAGTTACCGCTCGGTGGTTTGCCATTGTCTTCCGAGGGGTGGTGACCGTTATTTCCTGACTAGCGCACTAGTTTTGACCTGAGAAAAATTCCTAGCTGTGAACTAGGATAGAAGCGCGACGCGTCGCATCTCATGATTGAGAGTCGAGCGCGCTATGAACTAGGCTACGGGCCACCACCCATTGAAGTTTAAAGATGTCCAAAGATGTTCTTGTTATTAGATTTATGTATGAAGGAAACATGAGATATATTTTGAAAGAAACATGTTTCTGGCCAAATTGTGCCATAGTACATTTCATATTATATTTAAACAAGTGGAGTTGATATGCAAGGAGCATGCCCATGAATTCTAGGTAATTTTTATTACGAAATGAAAGTAATTAAATAAAAATTAATTCTGTAATGGTTACATTTCAGAATGACTCCACATTAATTCCAATAAAGTTTCATTAATTTCTTTCGTTTCTAATTGTCTAATTCTTTTTTTTTTTTTTTTTTTTTTTTCCAAAAAAAAAAAATTACATTCATTTCTTTTTTAAACAAAGATTAAAAATTAAAATCAAGAAACGTTGAAATACGTAACGATGTAATTTTTATTATTTGCATCCTTTCCTATCCTTTGTTTTTTATTAAATTAATTCAAATTTATCTTTTTAAGAGAAAAATTAAAGTAATATAATATAATCAAATTTCCCGCGTAAAGCGTCATTCTGAAATCTCGATGTTCAGCGCTGCGTAACGAGTCGGATGACAACTACGGCCTCCATCTTAGGCTCTCGTTTACAGAACCAAATGTTAACATTGAGTTCCATCTCTACGATAGTCTTGCTCTGTGTTCTTATGGTGGTATTTCTTTCCACGACAAATCATGGCCAATAATACGTAAGTCTATTATTATTTCTTTCTTTATTATTTAGTGCTTGGAACGTGCGAAGAAATATTTTAAAAGCTTTAAAATTACGAAACAGAATTCTGGTTTTATCGTATTTTTGTTACTTGGTTCTAATACTATAAAATTTGCCTTGGAAAACAAGGATTATATTGAGGTTATAAGCGTATTGACACGCATGTTTCTAATTGTAGGGAGAAGACTGCTGCAAAGCTAGCCACTCCAGGCAAAGATGTGAAAAAAGCGGCGGCTGAACCTGTTAAGAAATTATCCAAGCCATCAGCTGCACCCAAGAAAAAGGATAAAGTAGCCAAGGCAGTAAAAGACGGCGCTAAAATCGTTGTGAAAAAGAATTTACCGGCTGTTCCGGAGTCCTACCTAAGAGACGTAAGCGACGTGAGCTTGAGAAGAAACGCTCTGTTAAGAATGTATTATTGGTGAGCAAAAATATTCATACCTATAAATTTTTACTTTCAATATTGACATTACTGATAATGTTCATCCCTTTTTTTTGCAGAAAAAAGCAGAACATTTAAAGAAAAGGAAATTAATTTTTGCTCGAGCTGAGAAGTATGTCAAAGAATACAGACAACAGGAGAGAGATGAAATCAGATTAGCAAGACAAGCTCGCAGACAAGGAAATTATTATGTACCATCAGAAGGAAAGCTTGCTTTTGTTGTCAGGATCCGTGGTATTAATAAAGTTTCACCTAAAGTCCGAAAGGTGCTTCAGCTTTTTAGATTAAAGCAAATCAACAACGGAATATTTCTCAAATTAAATAAAGCCACTGTGAATATGTTGAGAATTTGTGAGCCTTACATTACTTGGGGATATCCAAATTTAAAAAGTGTGAGGGAATTAGTTTACAAGAGAGGATTCGCTAAGGTCAAACATCAGAGAATACCTATCACATCTAATGAAATAATAGAAAATAAATTGAAGTCAAAGAACATCATTTGTGTGGAAGATTTGATTCATGAGATTTTCACTGTTGGACCAAATTTTAATTATGCTTCTAATTTCCTATGGCCATTTAAGGTAAGTCCAAAATAATGACAAATAATAGAGAATCTGTGTAGTAATTTTTTTTTTTTCTTTTAAAGTTGAACACACCAACAGGGGGTTGGCGCAAGAAGAATAATCATTACGTCGAAGGTGGCGATTTTGGATGCAGAGAAGATAAAATCAATGAATTATTAAGAAGGATGATATAAATTTTTACTTTTAACATTCATTAAGGATAATGAAGAAAACTTTTTTTTACAAGAAAACAGCAGGGAAAACTATTATAAAACTTATATAAAAGCTTCCCAATTTAAGGCAAAAAGAATATTTCTTTTTTTTATGTTGCATTGTTAAAGTAAGAGCATTCCTGAATTAATCCTGAAATATGGAAATCGTAAAACCATATTTTTAACATTCCTTTTCATGATCATGAACTTTTTTTTTTTTTTTTTTTTTAAGGAAATAAAAACCTATCAAAAAATATCAGTCTGAGGCTGATATTTATGAATTTTCCCCAAAAAATGAAGCAATCCAATTCATGAAAAGTGAGGGGGATATGAGACATCTGAAAGAAAATGGTTTTTTAATCATTAATGGAGACAGTTTGGGATTTGAATTTTTTAAAATTTAATTAAAGTGACAATAGAATGATTTTTATGCCAGTGTAAGACTGACAGTAAAATAATTTAGATACCAGTTTCAGACTGGCGGCAAAATTGTGGAAATGGTACCTACAGGAGCTTCACAAACAAATACCAAGCAGGCAAGGGATATTAGAAAGAATCCCAGAGGAAACAGCCATTGGCGTTAAGTAACAAAATCAGCAGATGATTTTCGAAAACGATTTTATTAAACAGTACATTCTGTGTTCAATTTATTACTAAAAAAAAAAAAACTAATATAAACTTATCTTATCATGAAATTTGTCCCGCAAAAATCACAAAATGATAAGTTGCGAGTATAAAATAATTTAAAAATTGTTGCTAAATAAATTAAAACTAAAAAGTTTGTTTAAAGCTTATTTTAAAGATACTTAACATAATGTTGTTGCGTTGTGAGTGGTATATTTTTTGATACTTTTTGAATTTCTGACATTGCTAAACGCGATTTCGTGTTGTGAAATTGGCGATGCCATATTGTGAAGTGGCATTGCAATGTTCAAAATGGCAATTTTAACATGGCACTGCCAATTTTTCAAAGCGGCAATCCAAGCAATAAACTCATATATTGCACTTTTCAAGGCCTCCGTAAAAAAAAAGAAAGTACAGTTAACTTGTCTGCCTTCATGCTCGCTTTTTAGTACACTGTAAATTGGCTTTAAAAACCTATCCTCGTCGTCCTATAAGACGAATAATAATCACATTGCCATACGGTTCAAAGCTTAAATGGCTAAGAATCTTACTGTGAAAAATAATCTAAAAAAAATTAATATTTATAAAAAAAAAAAAAAAAAAAAATTGATATATAAATAAAAATGTGAAAAATAAAATAAGTTTTCTACGGTGAAACGTTTACTGTGGTTTTTAGGGTATTTGGTTTTCAACATTTTTCTTGTTCATTTCTTTGTAAAGACTGACTTCAATAATACAGCATTATATTTAATGCGATATTAAAACGAAAGGCCTTAGGGTCTACAAATTTCAATTCAGGTATGCATTAATTTATGCTATGCACAGATCATTATCTTCCCAGCAAGTGATATTCTACTCTTCACCTAAAAAACTTTACTCTTAATACAGGAGCTGATTTTAATTCCGAATTGGGTTCTCTCTTAAGTTCAATATGGACGAAATTCGTTTCCTTTCGGTTGGATTTAGAATCAGCGGGTTAAGCATTTATTTTCGTTGCATTAGACTTTTTAAAATATGGCGACTATGTAAAGCGGTCAAAACCGCCATGGTGCATAGGACCTTAAATTTTTTTTTAAAAAAATACATCATAGTCGTACTTTTCTTGAAAAATTTCGGATGAGTAACAGTACTTGATTTAGTGCGAAAAATTGCAGTTTGCATTGCGCTAAAGCGTTGCTCGAACTTTTTTGAACAAAATTTTTAAATTACAAACTAAAATACGTTTTCAGTGCATAATATAAAATTAAGAATCTGCGCTTCGAAGGAACTCCAACTCTGTACAACCTTAATTTATCACAAAGCTAATTTTTTTTAAGGGGTATTTTTCATATCCCATTTACTCTTCCATGCCATAGTTCGATGGCTTCTCTCCTCTCTTTCGTCTTTCCTCCTCATATACTAATGTCGGTTTTTCACTTCGTGTATGCCATACCAAAATCTGAAAAAAAAAAGAGCATATAAAATTTTCTAATTTTTGTATTCCAGATTGCACACATTTTTTATAAGCATTTTTGAACAGATTAGAATCAATTCCAGAATCTGAAAAAAAGAAATAAAACCAGTTTCTAAAATTACCTTTGTGCAATTGGCGGCCATTGGTTCCAGTTCATCCCTAGTCGTGAGCAAACTTAAGAAATCAGTTTCCTGAAATCCAGGTTCAGAATTATATGAAAAAATTGCATCTGGTTTATTTAAAAAATGTTTGAGCGAAATAGCAAATCCAGCCATGTCAATTGGAAACGGCCTCTCAGGCCTCCAAGCTGAATTAAACCCAACTACTTTACCATCTTCTACTACTGGTTTTTCTACTAAAAGTCCTCCTACTAGTCCTACAGGCCATATTGATACTTTCTTTGTTTTCCTCATCTGAAAAGAGCAAACTTTCTGTTAAAAATAATTCTTTTAAAAATCGTAACATTCATCCTTACTTCTTCAAAAAGCTCTAAACTGTAAGTATTGTCGTCATCTGCAAAATAAATAACACCTTTCTCATGATCAGCCAATGTCTCGCGAATCCATTTAAGGGCAGTGTTCCGTTGTAAAACTCCTCTAGGCTTTTTCCATCTACCTTCCTAAAAATTAAAAAAAAAGTTATTTAGTTATTCTTTTTTATTAAAACACAATTTTTTTTTAAAATTGCATATCTTACATTATTTTTTAATTTCCATGTTGGAGGAGTAGGCTTTACAAGGTGGGTATATGGAAGTCCTGAATTTTTGAGCAGATTAGTTACAAGTTCAGTTGGTTCCGAAGAATCTTCAACAACAACCCAATGCAAGTGTGGAACTAACCTCAGAGTATGGGACAGTCTGAAGCAATGAATTACAAAATAATGAAAAAGATATCTTTAAAATAAATGACATTGAAAAAAAGGTGAAGTAACATTCAACAAATTGAAAATCTCATTATTGATTAGCTGAGAAAAGTTTATACATTTAATGACCTTGATTCATACCTTGTTAGTTCTGGCTTTTGAACGGGTCTCGCATACGTTGGTGTAATAGCAAAAATATACGTTTCTGCTGTAATTGGAAGCTTTCTAACTGGGTTTATTAATATGTTCGATTCAGACAGATTGGTCATAAATAAAATAGTCCCTATGAAACTGAATAACAATAACATGACACACCATTTCCTGATTCTGACTTTAAACAAATTATCCATTTTTACACCTGGCATTCCTGTATTATACATTGAAGACATTTTACAACCTATACAACATTAAAATTTATATCACATTTCAAGGTATTTAAATTTAGAAGTCTCGAATTTTTACTCTAAGCCAAACTATTGGTATATAAATTTTTAATGACATCTTTTAAGTCATTAAACATAATAAACTTCCATATTTGTTTTCGGTTTTTTTCTCCAGTGCTGCCAACAGTTTTCACATGCTTGGCTTGCAAGTTGCAACCTTGCTTTGCGATTTCGCAGAAGGCTGTGACTTTTCACTTCTGAAGATTTGCCCTTCGCCTCCGGAAAAAACGTTTAAATAATCAATCCATTGTAATTCAAAAGATTCCCTTTCATTTTTGAAAATGGAAGGAAAAAAAAGAATGTATCAATAAACCACTGATTTTTGGGGTTGTGCGAAAATTTTTTTAGCCGGACTTTTTTACTCTCGAAATCTGAAGTTTAAATTCTGAGTTTTGTATATCTGACTTCTTAATTCATCCATCAATTTTGATTCTTTGTCGGAATTAGTATAATCATCATTCCAAGGCATCGGGCGATGAAAATCACGAAAGAAGCTAGACCATCTAGTAACGTGAAACTATTTGTTATTGCTCTACACCTCTGTGATGTCGTGGGTAATAGATAAATCAGTCAAGTAGCTTGAAATTAAGCAGGAAAGTAAAATAAGAGTTTTTGTTTGCTTGCCTGGTTAGTTTCAGGAAAATATGGAATAAAAAGCAATGACTGAAACTCGAACAGGCATGCAGAAAAAATGAACTTTCCAGCGATTGATATGTGTCGGTAAGTAGTGAATCTTGATCAGTTTTTGTTCGGTATACACTTAATTGCAATTATTGAAAAGCGTGAAATTTTTAATACAGAAATTGCTAAATTGAGGGGAAAGTCCAGCGTGGTGGACCAAACAGAAGGTCGAAGAAGTGATAAAAAATTGAGTGATTATTGTGGAAGTGATAATTTGGACTATTAATTTGCTGCTAAACGTTGCTTTTAATTTCCGCAAAAAAGAATTAATAGGAAAGATATGCTTAAAATAATGTTGGAAAACCAAGAAAAATATTCCAGTGGTAAAGGCGAATAAGCCCTTCTCAAGAAGTACAAATCACTTGGTACTTTTTTTCGAAAATTTTGATCCCCTTTCCTCCCATAAAATCCTCCTGAAGTGTCTGAAAAAGTAGAAAATGACATTGCATATCAGTGTGCCCAAAGACAGATTTGAATCATTCATTCTCAATTACAAATGAAAACGTGACCACTCCGAAATTCCACATTTTGACTTCAATTTGAAGAAGATTTGAAAAAAAAAATTCAATCCGTAAGAGGATATACATTTTGTCGTAAAACGTCAATGGATACGGATCCAGTAACTGTCTTAAGACAGGAAGATTATTAAATATTTACCTTCAAATAAGAAAAAATCCCTCAAATCGATGTCACGTAAAAGAACAAAATTCACGAAAGATTGAAGATTTACCCCATTTAGTCAATCACCGAAGATTCCGGTAAGGTACAGTTTCGGGTTTGGACACATCACAGTTTTTACAAGTTTTTCTTTCCGCCATCCTAGTTCTAAAATCAGCGGAACCTTACACTTTCGTGTTTAAATTCTTCGAAAATATTGCCCAGAAATTTTTAAAATGTCAAATTAATTTTACGATTTGTCGGCTTAATGTGGGGCAAGAGAAGTGTGTTAAAACACACGACCTCACGGAACAAGTTGCTAGTAAAAGGAAAAATAGTTCAAAAATGTTTCTCTTGGCTTTAATGTAGACTAGTATTTTAATAATATTTTTATCCTTTTTTTTTTTTTTTTTTTTTTTTTTTTTTTTTTTTTTTTTTTTTTCCTTAAATAAATTTACAACTTTATTTTACATCACAATTGATTTCTTTACTCATAAAAAAATTTCATGATTTAATTAAAATTTTTCGATTTTAGAACTTTTAAAACCTAACTCATTAACATTTTTCTTAAATTTAAGATGCCGATCTGAAGAAAAAGAAAAAAGGGACTTTGGAGGTAAGTCTGTTTTACAAATTCGAAACTTCATAATTTGTCATGAATCAAAATCTGTTTTACAAGCAAAATCCTCCTACGAGGATTGGCTTGTGAAACAAAAATAAAATCAAAATACACTTTCGGCATAATTAATTTTTTTTGCGGCTTAAGATATTTGAAAATAAATTAATTTTCTACAAATTACTTTTAAAAACATCTTTGAAGTCGAGAAAAAGGTCTGAAATTAATGGATGACATTAAAAAGCTAAGATGCGTTATGTTTCGTTTCTCAAAAACGTTTTTAGGATATTAAAATTTTGAGAAAGAGATGTGGAAAGAATAATGGTGGTCATCCATTCATTTCGAACTTTCATAAAGCGTCGTTTTATAAAATTACTTCTCAGATAATACAGGAATTGAAATACGGTGATACGACCATATTTTATAAACATTAAATGTCTCAGGCTAGGCTCCAGTCCAATTTCTTTTAAACGTTCGACTTGGAAAATCGTTTTATAACTAATTTTGGAGCAAATTATCAAAAATTTACTAATAAAGCCTCCTTTTACTAATCAAATACAACATATTTTGAAGAAGTAAGCCTGCTTGAAAGCCGCGGAAATTTTGAAAATCGCGTTTGGTCATTTTTGAAGAGTAACCCGTTAAAATCTAAAATTTTTACTAAAGGTTATCTGAGAGTAGAAAGGAGCTCAATTAGTAATTTTTTGTTCTTCTCTAAAATATACAGTGTTAAAAAAAAGGAGCTTAGCCTTAAAAATATTGCAAAAATAACTGAAGAATATTATTCGCAACAATCTTCAAAAACACCGCTCCACGTTTTTTCATATTTTGGAAAACGATGCATCATTATTTTCATCTAATCATTCAATATTTAAACAATTTTTAAATATGTACTTCAATCGTCTTTTCCAGACTGGTTTTCGTCAACGTTACAAATACAAAATTAAATTATTTTTTATCTTCGTTGAGTTAAAATATAAGAATAAATTACTACTTGAGATTCTTACTTTTTCCATCCAATTAAAAGGCTTCTAATAACTAAAGTCGATCAAAATTTACGGTACGATGATTTTTCTTAAATTACTTCATATCGATTTTGATTCGAATTTTCCGAGAATATCTAAAATACTCATGTAATTTTTTTTTTTTAAATTAAATTCTTAATTTCTCGCGCTTAAATTAAACTTACAATAATATACCTCTTACATCTAATTTTAGAAGAAAATAAATCAACTCAAATGCTCATTTTAATGACAGACATTAAAAAAATAATTCAAATCTTCCCGCAAAATTCGATTCATGCTTGCTTTGACTAAATTAAATTTCTTCTTAAAATCTTTCAAAATAGAACTTAGAAAATATTACAAACTGTTTCGTGTATTTACGATTCAATAGTTTTTGCTTCAACCAATATTGACAGGAATGCTGATCAGGTATTAAATACAAAGCCGAAAAGAATAAAAACGCTCAAACTATTGTGCTCTTAAAAAAACAGAGACTGACAAAGGATATTAGAAAAAAATTCATTCCCTTCTATTTAGTGTTAAATTAAACGGTTGTAGAGAAGTATCCCCTCAGATTTTTGTGTTTTATGAAAATAGCATTTTTAAAATATATCCAAAATCGTTCCAATACTATTCAAGACGTCTTTCAAAACTTTTTTACAACAAGAAAATGCAAAATCATAGATCGCTACAGGGTCGTCAAGTTTGGCCAGGGATGATTGTTTTAAAACAAATTGGTTTAAAACACGGTGTTTTAAAACGTTTTAAAACATTTGAATAAAAAACACCGTTTTAAAACACTAACGTTTTAAAACACTGTTTTAAACACCGTATTTTATTAAGTGAATAAAATACGTTGTAAAATGCATTTTTAAGAGGCCCGAGCCCGCAATTTGACTGAAAATTTCCTGTCGCGCACGGAAATGTGTAATGTTTGTCCAAAACCACAGCTCAGAAGAAAAACATTCAAAGTGGTTAACATTTTCCACACAGATATGCCGTTTTTCTTCGCAAGCTTTTACGTAGATAGCCCGTTTTGCAACTGAGTTGGTAGGAAAAATGGTGGTAGTGACGTCATTGTGACGTCAGAAATAGGGCACTGCATGCGTAAGATCTATTTAAAACATTTTGAACGTGTTTTAAAACATGTTTTGAAACGTTTTAAAACCATGCCGAATAAAAGACGTTTTAAAACGTTTTAAAACATGGGAAAATAATATAAAACGTTTTAAACTGTTTTTTATTAAAAAATGTTTTAAACAGCAACCCTGAGTTTGGCTTTCCATCAAATAATTGTTTTTAAAAAATTGAAGCATGCAGCGCCCCTGGCGGAGTATGCATGCACAAGAAACCCAATGCGGGCGAAATTGTAGAAAAAGCTTACTATTTTTTCCGAAAAATATCCTGAATTCAAACTAGATATTTTGGTTAAAGTTAAATCGAGGTATGTTCTATACGCGAAACAATTTGAACAGAAATTTGAATTTCTGCTTGCTAATTTCTTCCAGACCAACTTAAGGGAAATACCTTGGCCCACCTGGCGGATGCATGAAAGGTGGGCGCGGCCCTCTAGGTCCTGAAAATATAACTTCATATTAGATTTATTTTTTTAATTCGTTTTATGGAACAGCCGGCTTCCGCAGACGTCCCATTCTGAGACGATGAGTGTTACACAATGGTTTCGATTTTTTTCTTAGATGCCTTGACTGAATTAACTTCTGGGAAAATTATTTCACAAATACTAAATTTGAGATTAGTCAAATTTTACTTACTAGGCCCCCCAGGTCCCGGGTGTCTTCCGATAAATGGTACTCTAGGCCCATGAGGTCCGTGGATAGCACTCGGTGGGGGAAACGGCCCTGGAACGACCGGCATAGGAGGCACATGAACATAACGAACAATCACAGGAGGCATTCTCGGGCCCCTTGGAATGAATTGTCTCTCCTCCTGTAACAAAAAAGAAGGAAATAATAATTAAATTATGCTTGAACACTGCCTAAGCCATCGTTCTTTTTTTTCCTTGGTTTTTGTTTAAAAAAAAAACTGGCATTTTTTTTATGATTTTCATGTGCTAAGTTAGTCAAAAATACCACAGAAAACACCACTTGGCTAATTTCACTCCTTTTGAATTCTGGATTTCTGGCCATTTCCAGAGTCAATTTTCAGTACAATGAAAAAAAAAAAAAAAAAAAAAAAAAGTTTGAAAGTGCTTTTGGAATATCTCAAATACGTATATGATAACGAAAATAATGTGTTTTTCTGGTTTTAAAAATCAAGTTTTAGCCTGCTGTGCATTACTACTGATTAAACAAGAGTTATAATGGTTAAACGTCGTTCTAAAAAAGTTGCATCATCGGCCAAAACTGACAATATGAATTTTTCCGGTTGGAATGGGAATCGGCTACAACTTATCTGCATAATCAACATCGAAATAATGACACGCGGATGTAGGCAGAAAGTACATATATCACTGTTATACTTGCCTGCTGTGGTGGACGACGGTTATCGTCTCTTCTAGGAGATCTTCTGCTTTCAACAGTACCCCCCCTTCGATGCCTCTCAGGGCTTCTAGAGCTTCTAGGGCTTCTACGGTTTCCGCTAATTTTAAAAAAAAGAAAATCCATTAACAATTATTAGTAACGTTAATGGTAATATTTATATTTATATTAACATTAAAAACCTTTCTCTTGTTTCTCTCGGCCTATCCAAAGATCTCGGCGGTGGTGATCTGGTTCGACGTCCTCGGCTTCGATCTCTTTCGGATGACGCTCGTCTATCTGCAACCATTATAAAATTGATAAATTTTCAGAAATATCGAAGTAAAATTTCGAGATCCTAACAGGGATGGGTCATGACCTGTTTCCAGTTTTGCGATTTGGCTTTAGACAAAGTCAACAAACTGAAACCAGGATAGCATTTTCATATATGTCAAGATCTCCAGTAAAATTAAAGACTTACTTTCGGCTTCAGAACTGTCACCGGCATCTACAACCTCGTCGTATTTGATTTTGTGAGTTTTTATCTCTTCCCTATCAAAGATCGGCCTTCTTCCTTCGTCTGCCACAAGAAAAAAAAAAGTTATTACCATGTCTAATACTACTAAGCAAATTTCTTGCGAAAGCGCTAAAATGCGCTACAATAATAGGCCGCCTTCTAAAGTAGTTAAATTCCTGGGAATTTATTCATGGGGGAGTATTTAAAAAGATTTAACAAAGGGCAGTCTTTATTCTTTTCCTGGAAAAAAAAATCGGAAAAATATATGAAAGTGGTGAAAGTAAGAAAATCAGACCCAATTTGACAGTGTTAAACCCAGCGAGTCTAACACTGTCCTCAGGCAAGGGAATCTGAGGCAGTCGACGTATCAGTCTCCATTAAATTTTTGTATTGAAAAACTAAAAATTCTTTCCAAAAAAGGCGTGAATAAGTTTTCACTTCGAGAAGCGTATATAATGTCGCGGGGAATATTCCCGAAAATCCCAAGCCTTACAGCACTAGCTTCTAGTATTTTCTTTCAGTAATAGCGTTTAATGGATCGTACCTTTGTTAAAAATCATTTGAAATTACAAGGGCATTGGCAAGGATTGCCAACTCGGAAACAATGGAAATATGTTTAGCTTACGTAAATGTACCATTTAAAATATAGTAAGCACTCATAAGCTAAACACGTCTCTATTGTTTACGAGCTGGCAGCCCTATTAGCCCATGAAGTACATTCTTATAAAGGGATGTTTCCGAATTTTATAATATTTTACCTGATATCTATAACAATTTTTGCACAAGGAAAGAAAAAATCAAGTTAGAACTAGGGGAGAAATAAAATTTAAAGATTTAAGAATAGGCCCATATTAATATTAATTTACCATAAAAAAAATTCTTCCTTAACGTTTTTATGTTGTTTCAGCGATAAATTAACTTCAGTTGCGGAAAAAGTAAAATGTACGGTGGCTAGAGGCAGGTTTATCTCTTTAATTAGAATTAGGGCAAAGTGGCTCGTTAAATATTTATTTCATAAGCTGTCCCTAGAGAAATAGTTTTGAAAGGCAGATTTCGCACACATTATTTTTTTCAATTTACCCCTATTCAATCTCTCGTACGAACAAAGGAACATTCAACATTCATTTAAAGTAAAGACCCCGTTCTACGCAAACCCATTTGATTTAAACTGTAATATTTTTCTGTTTTTTGAAACATCACCACCGTCATTAAGTCACAATTATTCTGAACAAAGTTTAACGTTAGAAGTGTAATTGCAGACAGAAAGCATCGTCGTTATGTAAATCTCCTTCCTTAAATTTAAGTCATGACAGACGCGAAAAAAGTTTAATTTTCCAAACACATTTTCAGCTGTAAAATAAACAGAGATCGCTTCGGGTAGACTGTCAATTTTCCTTTGGTTAAACGAAATGTTTATACATAAGTTTAGGGGACAAATTACAAAATGGTTGAGTCATAGTGTTTGCTGTTCATGGAAGTTTTCAGGGCTGCAAACCGCGAGGAATTTTTGGGTTTGGTTCGGGTTCGGTTCCGATATTAATACAAAATGCGGTTCAAGTTCCGGTTCAGGTTTCAGTTGCAAATTTATAATTTTCGGTTCGGCTGGGTTCAGCTCCATTCGTTATTAAAATTTTGGTTCAAATTCCGGTTCGGGTTTCAGTAGCAACCTTATAATTTTCGGTTCGACTGGGTTCAGCTCCATTCCTAGTGAAAAATACGGTTCAAGTTCCGGTTCAGGTTCCGGGAAAAAGGTCGGAAAACCCCGGACTTTGGTTCAAGGTTCGGTTCGGCTTGCAAATTTATAATTTTCTTTTCAGGGCTTCCTGCCCTGATGTGGAGCTCCTCGAGAACCCTGATAGGCGGAAGGGGTCTAGTTCAGAATCTCGAATAAGGTCTCCATTCTAAGCCTTTTTTATGTACTCAATTGATATTTTACTCAACTATTTGCACTATCTATTCACACAATAGTAAAGACAGTGTTGCCTATTGCAAATCTCCTGATATTACATTTAAATTTATATTTTAACAGAAAGTCCAATTTGGATCAAATTTTTTTTCCGGTTCAGGGTTCAAGGTTTGGTTCGAAAAACTTTTTTCCCGGTTCGTGGTTCAAGGTTCCGGTTCGGTTAAAATTTTTTTCCGGTTTAGGGTTCAAGGTTTGGTTCGGGTAAAACTTTTTCTCGGTTCGTGGTTTAAGGTTCCGATTCGGTTAAAATTTTTTTCCGGTTCAAGTTCCGGTTCAGGTTCCGGGAAAAAGGTCCGAAAAACCCGAATTTCGGTTCAGGGTTCGGTTCGGTTTGCAGCCCTGAAGTTTATGCGATAAGCATACATTTTATTGCTCACTCTTTCCGACGACAATAGCAAAAGGCAGACGCAAAACTTTTTCACTGTCATGAGTGAGGGCAACCAAGCTAGCAGAACACCTTCAATTTTCTCGGTGGTTATAGACTTCCTCATAGACGCAGCGCTGCGAAATGGAACCGCTAATGCAATTTTATCGAAAATAGCCAGACATCACCAATGAGGATTGCAATCGACTTTGGCATACCTCCGTAATGAATTTTGATGTCGATGTCTATTGAGTCGTTGCCATGTTCATTTCACAATCGCATAAGTTAAAAATTTACAAACTACTTGTGATGCTTTTGGAAGCGCAGGACGGCACTCCCAATTTTTTTTAAATGCAATTCAAATATTTGGTGTAAAATGCTGGGAGGCTAATCATTTACCACAAAATTAAACCATTTCATATTTCCCATCAGTTTTTCCTCATTTAAAAAATTTACACATACATAGAATAAAAATTAGGTTGCAACCTTTGGATTCTGCTTTTAACCACAATATTGTTAAACCTAAGAGGGGGGTACAATGGGCCAATTATTTTAATTTTAAAGGGGATATAGGATCCGTTACACAAGTTTAATTTTTTAAAGGGAAAAGAACCCGATTTAAGAAAAACCCGAAAATTAGTCAAATCGCAAAACTCATGCATTACACCATGGTTATTTGACAATTATTATAAATATCGAGAAAAATTCAAGGCGTGTCCATGGCCTTCGTGGGTTCGAGTCCCACTCGAGGTGTGATTTTTTCTCGATATTTATAATAATTGTCAAATAACGATGGTGTAATGCATGAGTTTTGCGATTTGACTAATTTTCGGGTTTTTCTTAAATCGGGTTCTTTTCCCTCCAAAAAATTGAACTTGTCTAATGGATCCTATATCCCCTTTAAAATTAAAACACAAAATTGTTGTGAAGTTACCGTAAGAGAGACACATATATAAATACCTGGTGTCCGTTTTTCGGATGCCGAAAAAGAAAAAAAACAGCAATTTTGAACTTTTCAAACAAATGAAGGTTTGTTTACTTTTTCTATTTTCTAAAAACTGACACCGGGAATATATATTACGTTTAATGTCGGTAATCGGGTTGATAAGGTGACGCAGGAGTAATTCACTTTTTTGAACACCCTATACTTCCACAATCGCTAATGTAAACGTTTTGGAGCGAGATGTCAAAATTCCGCTTCCGAGCGACAATTCTTATTAATCTTATGCACCTTCATGGAAAATTCCATACCTGATCATACAGTACTTTTTTGGGAAACCTTGATCCAGAATAAATTCCCCGGAATTTATAGTAGATTAAGGTTTCCCAAAAAAGTACTGTATGGCCAGGCATGAAATATTTCATGAAGGTGCATAAGATTGATAAAAACTACTGCTCGGAAGCGGAATTTTGACGTCTGGCTCCAAAACGTTAATATTAGCGATTGTCGAAGTATAGGGTGTTCAAAAAAATGCCTTAACTTCATCTGAGTTAACATGCATTTTCGACAATGATTAACGATTGCCTGACATTCGCCAGTGCAGTTGGCTAATGTCCACATCAACCCGATTACCGACATTAACCCTAACATACACAGCTTTTTTTTAGAGAGGGATTTTAACTTTCTTTTTTACTCACTCTTACCACATTCAGAGTAACAACTTTCTGGAGCGAATTATGCTACACCTGAAAAAAAAAAAAAACGGCGTTAGTAACATAATCTCAATAACAAAAAAAAAAAAAAAAAAAATCAGGAAATGGTTTTAGAACACTTATAGACTGAATGAAAAACATGCAGAAATTTCCAGAAATTCGACTGCTCCGAAGAAAAAGTACCTATTTTTTTTTTTTTTTAGCAGTACAAAAACAACCTATCTTTTTTGTGTTACAGCAATGGCCTTTTAAATAGATCGTTTATAAGTCGTCAAAAAAAAGATAGGTATTTTTTCAACTGTCCGAAAAAAGATAGGTAGTTTTTGTACTGCTAAAAAAAAAATAGGTACTTTTTCTTCGGAGCAGTCGAAATGAAATGGCTAACACTTGACTTTTTAATCATACAGTATTTAAAATCAATGATAGAAGAAAACTCACAAAGCAAATATTTCGATATTAATAAATAATACAGCAATTAAATAATTTGAAAATTGGTATTGGCATTTGATAGACAACTATAAGAATTTAAGCCGACCCAAATTTTGAGCATTATTTCAGTCAAATATTACTTTCAAAAAAAAATTCTTTTAATGTCTTGAAAAATAAATCCTGAGACCTATCTCTGATAATGAGTATGTTTTTCAAACTCTAGTTAAAGCACCCACTTTAAAATTGGCTGCAAATCCTTTAAAAAACGACCACGTTCCCATTTGATATGTAAAGAATTCCTGAAGTAAACGGAATTGCCTCCTACATGAGAATTAACGAAAAGCTCGACTTTAAAAGTAAGGGCTAATTCCTTTTAATTATTCCTTTAATAATTCCTTTTAATACCATTTTTCGAAACAAAATTCCAGAGAAAAAACGCAGGTTTGATTTTTTGCCCAATTTAAGCTTTTTAAATAAAAATAAAAATTATTTTCTATCGAAAGGGGAAAAAAATCAATTAAGAGTTTTAGGAAAAAAACATTTTTAAAATTAAAATATGAAAAAGGAACTGCTCGCAAGCAGAACCGAACCTGAACTATTATTGCTTTCGATACCGAAACGTTGGCAAACGTTGACTAAAAAATCGACCCCGGTTCTCCGAAGAGAAAAAACCAAATCGAACCCTGAGCTTCAGTTTCGTATTGGTTGCTACTTCAATCCTAAAATTGCACAATTGCTGTTGTTTAAGGGAGAGGCGCAATATGGAATATGGAAAAAATCTAAGATGCCGTCAAAGGCAAAAACTTTTGAGTTTTGAAAATATCGAACTGAATATGAAAAAGATTCTGCGAAAAAAACAAGGAATGGCATGCCGATTCTGATTCTGATCCCAATGTTGCTCGATGATTTTTCAAAGGCGGTTCCGATTCCGATTCTAAACTACGGGAGAAATTCGCGATACCGATAAGTTTCTTATTATTCAAATCTTATTCCAATGCCGATTCCGATTAGTTTCCATCAATCAAATCTGATTTCGATTCCGATTAAAATCAATTCGGCATACCATCCCTTAAAAAAACAAAGAAGCCGACCAGGTTTCTCAATTATTGATTAAAATGAAGATTTAGTACCAAACATAACTTCGAAACCAAACGAAACTTTGCTTTTGCAATAGGCTTGCTAACGCTGAAAAGTTAAGATTTCGATAGTTACTCCCTCAGAGAAGCATCGATTATTTTTCAAATCTAGAACAAAGTTTAAAAAAATGAAAAAAAAATAATAAAATAAAATAAAATAGAAAAAACATTGAACTTTAAAATGAGATTTTATCCTAATGAAAAAATTTATTTCACGAATCGTTACGTGTGCCAAGAGACGGCACAACTCCTCTTAAATGCCCATTAAAATAAAGTTTAATTTAAATTCAATTAAAATTACATTGCCAAAATAAATATTAAGGGTTGAATTTTACGGCAAGAAGTTGTTACTTCACCAAATATTTTGACGAAACCGAGAAACCCCATGCCCTTTTCCTAAACATACACATTGATACGTAAATAAATTTGAGTTAACTTACATAAACAAGCGGCGATTTTCCTCTAAGAATCGGCCATACATTATTAAAACTTAAAAATTTGTAAAAATTTAATTAAACGAGAAGCGTTGCTAACTCGCAGGTGAAATGATGACATCGGCTGCGGATTTGATTATATCTTTTAAATTGTTACTTTTGACGGAAGCGTCTTCCAACGGCGAAGATCTCACGCTGAAGAAACTGCGAAGTCATTTAAAATGTTAAATAAAGAGACCCGACTGTCCCGTTTCACAAGTTTTCATTATTTCACTACAATTTAACTGACAAAAAAAAAATATATATATATATATATACATAAAATATAAATTCTTAACAACAACATTGAATTTAAGTTATTCAATTTGAGAGAAAGAAAGAATTATTTCCAAAACGTTTTCCAAAATTAACACTGATATTCCTTCAAAGTTGTAAAAAAGAAAATTCACGTCACTTAAAAAAATCTGTTCGAATATTAAATAATGCAGAATCCAAAGGGATGTGGCAACCAGGTTTTAAAAGTGAATCGAAAAATTTTTTGAGGTAATTAAACAATTTCTTACTAGAAAATTACCACGAATCCCGATGTTTAATGAGAAATATATTAAATGGCTTAATCGCAAGTAAATAACTGCAATAAATGGTAAAAATAAATAAATAAGTAAATCATTCACTGCATAGAAAATTATATTGAAATAAGCTTAATCACTGACATACCTAAAACTGAAAATAGCACTGGTGGATACATAATAATCTGTATCCGAGACGAATGTTTATAACGAAAACTCAAATTTAATAAGAAATTCCAAGAATTTGTGGTTTTCCTGATCCTTTCTTCTTTATTTCAATGTTGTTGGTGAACTTTGGAAGAAGTTCGCTCCTTTTAAGCTGGGCCAGTGATTTAAACGACAAAATACGAAAAAAAGAAAAAAATGCCAGTAGCAAAGCCGAATTAAAAAATTAAAGAATAAAAGTTAAATTAAAAAACAAATTAAAAAACCAGGCATTATTTGCTGAACCGTGGATTTTAGCTTGCCGCCTTCTTAAACTTCCTAAATCTTTTAAACAATTTTGCGGTTTTAGCAAAGTGACTTGTGCTGTTGGTACTTTGTTGACAGCTAAAATCTGTCACTGCCAATTTCAATACAGTTAAACAAACAATACCAAAACCTACAAAATCACGTACCGTAGAATGGGGTGAAGTTGAAGGGCCTGAAAAAGTCATTATCAGCACAATTTTTAGCATCATGACTATGCAGCGGAAAAGTAGAGAACATTTTTAGTTCACTTCATTGCATTTAGAGATAAGCAGGAGATGCTTAATAGCACTTTTTAGGCCCTTCAACTTCACCCCATTCTACGGTAAAGAAAACCAGGAAATTTAAAAAATTGGCCACCCACATCCGCGGAGGACATTAATTACGCTTTTCTCCAGATGCCAGAGTTAGCAAATGTGACTTGTCCTTAACTTCCCATGATTTATGCTCCTGGAAAAATTTAATTAAACTACGTAATTTCTTGGAATCTAAGAATTTGATTCCATTCAAAAACTTTCAAAAAAAACTTTAATAAACAATTGTAGAAATTTCACCGAGCACGTTAATTTCAAACATTTTCATCGGTAATAATTTTTCTACTTCAAAAAAATTTTTACGCGAACTTTAAGTAAAAATATATTTTACGATATTCGTCTTCCAACTTAAAATCTTATCCTGCTGTAAAGACGCCCTGTTGCTGATGCAATCCTGTTGTTGTCTTCTTTTTCAGCCACAGATGAAAAATTCGTAGTCTTCCATTAACGCGAGTACTTCCGTTAATTATCATAATTAGCTTCTGAAGGTAATCTAAATAAAATGCACGCTGCAAAAATTCTTCATCGGTTGCCTCCTACTCGCTTATAATTCTTTTCCCATGTAAATTCACTATTTTTGAGTGAAATAAATTTAATTAAAAATACAAACATTTTTCATGTCCTGAATTTTTTCGGTGCATCGATCTGGTGTATTCCTGATTTTTAGTGTATCGGAGGCAAAGTGAAAAATGAAAAATCCTTGTATTCCTAATTGTACTTTACTTCCTTTAGCTTCATCACTCGCAAGTAGGTTGAAAATGTTTACACAATTTTCCCCACATTTATTATCCATTAATGCATTCGATTAAGTATATTATTTGTCCGACGAGTTTCCATTAGCTTTTTTTGCTCGATAAAAAATGTCTATTCACAATTTATAATATTAATTGAAAAAAAAAAAAATAAAGAAAAAAAAGTTCTTTTCATACGTTTTTTAACTTTCATTATATAAAAAGCTCTTTCTGACTTAATATAAAGTATGGTACTTTAAATTAAAAAGAAAAAATTGAAAAAATAAAAATTCCGTTCTAGTTAAGTAAGTCCTTGCTTCTAAAAAAATATAAAATACTAATAAATGCGAACAGTTCTTGGCAAAGTTTTCTTAAAATTCAATAATCTCTTTTTAAAAAAAATTGAGAAATACTTCTTTAAGGACTATTTTGACTAAAGCAGTTTAATTCAAAATTGCTTATCTAGCTTTATTCTGATTAAGTTCTCTAAAACGGCATTTCGCAGAACTTAAAGTCATTTGAATTGTGTAAAATCCAGATTCCCACGGTGAGATAAATCATTGTCGCAAGTATCCTGTGCAGTTAGTTACGATTTTGAAGCCGATGAGATCCTATTTCAAACAAATATACTGCGTAACTTGGTGAGTGTGCTTTGGGTCTAGGTCTGAATCCTTGTTTATGCCCTTCTTCTTGATCCTTCTTATTAATTAACTGATGCTCCATTTACAAGTCGAATTTAAATGATTGCTTTTAAGTTATTCGTTTAAAAATTAAATAAAGATTGATTCTCAGAATTGTTCAAATTTGTTGATAAAATTCAAAAATTAAAGTTTAAGAATAAAAAAAGAAAAAAAGCTATCTCTGTCTATTGCATTTTTCTTTAATGCTATTTTTTTCTTTATTTTCAATAACCAAAGCACTTGTAATCTTGTCAATTGCATTCAGAGATATTGAACAATTGAAGCATGGGATTTGTATTTAAAGTCGCCTCTCTAAATGTCATTCACTCTGCCTACGGACGATCATGAACTCAGTTAAAGATATTTATAGAGTCGAAAGAATTTTGAAAAGATGAGCAAAATGGGAAAGAAATCGTCAGATCTTTTAAAGAAAAAAAATTAAAATCCCGTTCTGCAGTCTTTTTTTTTTTTTTTTTTTTTTTTAGATCAATCAGAAAGGAGATATAAAAACCGATTCTAAAGCTTAAAACAGCTGAGCTACAGCTACACTTCTAAGTCTTTGCAATTTATTTAAAAATGGAAATTGCCTGGAATTGCCCGTGATGCCAAAAAAAAGAAATTTAATCCCTATTTTCGGGATCATTTTTTCAACAACATCCGGTAAAATCCTTGAGAAGTAAGTAGAATCCGGGATATTTCCTGCCAAATGCCGGAAAAGTTTTTTTTCCTCCCCTCTCTCAAGAACCCAAATCCTGAATCTCTACAATCCCCTGAGGATATCAGCATTTCGAATTTAAACTTTACGGATCCTTTGCGGCGCTGATATCAGCAACAGGCAGCCAAATATAACGAACAGCCTTGTTTACCTCGAGAAGGAGAATTTTAGACAACAGGTCTCGAACCGGTTTCTGGTCTGAAATTTAGCGACATTGGGAACCGAAAACATGAAAATTAAAACCCTTTTTTAAGAACCTTAAAGTAGCCTAAAATTACCCAGTTTCTTTTATTTTTGACATCTTCCTCTGGTTGATTGATTTTAAAGGTTTGTGAAATGACTTTAAAACTTTTCAATTCTAGCAAAAAAAAAAAAAAAGTTTAATCGTTTTCTATTTAGTATTTTCTAACAAACCATAAAAAATCGAAGGTATAAACTTGTTTTCACGAATATCCGTTTAAGGTTTTTTATAATTTATCCATTAGTATCAGAAATGTAAAAAAACCATGCCAATTTAGACTTTGCAATGGGTAGAAAATGTTTTTTTTTTTTTTAATTTTTGATTCGTAATATTTTGTAAACGATAGGAAATTTTCCGTAAGCGCTGCAGATTCAAAAATTAGGGACTTTAGGGACAATCTTTCGAATTTAAGGCCTTCTTTTAAAAACATGGACTTTAGGGACTTTCAGGGACCAAGTTCGAGGCCTGAGACAAGCAAAACATTCAGAAAAAAAAAACGATCTGACGAAACAACGCAACCTTTAAATTTTAACGGAAAAAAAAAAAAAAAAATACGAGCATCAAGATTTGAAAAAAAAGAATGGTTTCTTAAAAAAATATCTGACGACATACCTAATTATCCAATACCTCTTCGCAATTATTTATTACTAAAATTGAATCCTCTTAGCAAAAATATTTCTGTTTTTCAATAATAATAATAAAACAAAAACAAAAAAAAATAGATTCATTTGAAGATAATTCGCTCTGCAGCGATTAAAAAGTTTAGAAAAGAAAAATCAAATTACCATTCCAGAAGAAATGAAGTTGAATGGAGCTCGAAGCCAGTGAAGAGCTTGAAAGTTCCAAATCATCTAAAAATAAAAGAAAAACACCCCATTATATCAGACTATAACAAAAGAACTGAAATTCTATTTGACAGTTACAGGTGATTGCAATTATTAAATCTCATATGCTTTTCCAGCAAGGATCAGAAGAGACAAACCTCAACTTTGGAATTGATGTTGATTGAAAATTCAAACTTTATAGAACCCGTAAAAACCATTTTGAAAACAAACTTCAGACAGAACCCTTAATAGTTTATAAGAGAAATCAGAAACTAAACCGGATATCTTAAAAATTTGGGTTTACTGACCCAATACAATTGTCTATAACAAAAGTGCAGCTCGGAACAGTTTAAAAGTTTAGAATTGCAATCACTCAAAGCTAGTGCTTGAGTCGGTACTTACATAAATAATAACATCCTCCTAGCGCAACACTAAAGACGACGTCGTTCCTCGGAAGGGCCGGAGGCGATCAGAATACTGAAGTTTTTTTTAGCCTATATGAAAATACAATAGCAGAAGAAAGAAGGAAAAACCGGAAGTTTTTTTCTGGTAAAAATGAAAAAAAATAAAGGAAAAGTAAGAAAGAAGATATTCCAAATGGCAGGATACATTTGAAAACGGTTCATGGTTTCATGATCAGTTATCCATTGTAACATGCATCCCAGATTTTTTTTTTTTTTTTTTTTGATAACAGCAATTTTTGCCCATTAGCCTTTCACTCGATATACAGACCCCCTATCTGTCTTTTTCGCTTTGGGTTCTGCATGCGCAAGATCCCCTCACAATTTCTGTTGTTTTTCTCTTTTCCATTAAATATTAAACAAATGTATTACCGCTTGGATAAACACTGAGGAGAGGAGAATGTTTACTTGTCTAGCGTCCGTTGAACGGAGGAGGGAAAGGTTAAGAAGGTGCCTCACAAACTGAGGCCTCCCCCGTGCAAAATGATTTTCGATTTTGCTTATGCATTTGCATTGCCTCCATTAGAAAAAAAAATGGCTCCTTCAGCTACTGCTACGCTCCATTTCCGTTACACTTTCTCTTTTAAATAGCTGAGAAATAGCTTTTAAACTTTATGACATTGTAAGCATTTTAGGAGCTTATATATCGCGGAAAAGGCCCATGGCTTTATTGTAACTTATTGCTGTCCTGTTCCAAGATGTTTCCGATTTCCCATTGTGTTGCTCCATCTTGATTCCAGTTCGTATCGTGGGGATTTAATTTAAAAAAATGTTTTACTATTGGGTTACCGTAACCCACGATTACTTGCAGCAAACGAAATGATTATTAACTACAATTAAATGCTGATTACAACTTCATGATTCATCAAAATGTAAGATCCTATTGCAATTAAAATTAATAGTCCACCGAAATAAGTCAGAGACGTGACGAACTAAGAACGTATTTTCACAAGATTTGATCAGCATTAAATAATTTTCAAAAACTAAAGTTCAAAATGTAACTCAAATATTAAAATAATTTTTTTCCTTTAAAATTATTTGATTTTGTTAAAAAGAATTCATTTGTTTTCATTTATATTTCAAAAATTAAAATTAAAATTAAAATGTTTTGCTTTAAAGAAAAATGAAAAATAAATAATTAGCCGTTCCATATCCTCCATCATCAAAATCTTGTGAGAGCGTCTTCCAGTCTTAAGTTATTCTTTTAAGCTGAATTTAATCACTGAGACCGTTAACCAATTAAAAATTTATCGAGTTTTTATCTAAAACCATTAAAAAAAATTTTTTTTTCAAATCCATCACAAATTAAAAGAAATTCTACCAATAAGCTGGACTACTTGTCTCAAATATTTCGTTTTAATTCATGATGAATAAAAAAACAAACAACGCCCGATCAGAAATATCGACTCGATCAAGTTTTAAAGTTTTATCAACTTTCAATTTGAGGTTAGAAGAATCTTGCCCAAACTTTTTTTTTTTTAGCCAACAAAATTTTCAGGCCACATTTTAAAGGAAATGATTTATTTTCCCTAAATTGCACAACTATCCGAAATCGCTGAATAGGTCTCAAATATAATTTCTTCTTTGGAAATCATTTAACACAAAGCCCAAAAATCAATCTTTGAAAAAATTAAAATTAAATGATTATTAAGTTTTATCTTCCTTTCTGGTTTTGTGCGACTTTACGTCATTATAAATGTAACAGAAAAACCCTATAGTTATTTTTGTAAAAGTCAAAATTAAAATGAAAAGCGAACTTGAATGGTAAAGATAAATCCAAATAAAATTTATAGTCTTACCGATTCTTCTTCGTATTACTACGTGTTCCAGGGTTTCACTGCCCAACTCTGGTCGTTTAATTTCGAACTTTATTTTTTTGAGGTCTTCAAAAGATGGAAAAATTGGAGCAGAAGCATTATCGTCTTCGACTCCTCTATAGACGGGGCCTTCCCTGACACTGCCTGTAGCACTATCCCTGAGGGGGAAAAAATTTTAAATTCTATGGCAAATTAAGAATTTAAAAAAATAAGTAAACAAGTAACTTACCGCACTTCATTTTTTACTATCCTCTCAGGTAATGTCTCACGTATGACTCCGGCCCGGTCACTATTGCTTGATATACCTCTGCTGGTGCTTAAAAAAAAATTATAAAAATATCAAAAGAATCAAAACAGAACTGAATGAAGTAATAAATAATTTTTGAAAACAAATCTTGGTTTATAGATACCTAGGTCGAGGGGGAGATTTTCTATCTCTTCTGCGAGGAGATGGCCATCTCGGGGTAGATCGCGTCCTTCTAGGAGAAATATTTCTTCGCGAAGAAGATTGGCTGCAAGGCCGAATGTCTGGGGATTTGCTTCTTTGTCTGTGATGTCTCTTTCTTCTGAATTAAAAATAGTTGAAAATGATATTCAAATCAAGGCTTTGTAACATCAGTTGCTTGGCAAGCACATTTTAATGTACAAACAGTATTTTAAATAATCATCATTGTAGTCTCTCTTTTTACAAAAATTAAAATTTCACAATAAAAAAACAAATATGAAACTCTTGGTTCTAAAATATCTGTTTTTAAATGGTAAGATATTTACAAATTTCATTTATTAAGGTTGCCTTACAAATTGCTTTTGCTGGCACTTGTCCCTTATAGATATTTTTTCTGTATGAACAAGACGTGGTTTCAAATTTTACATAAAATTAGACTTGAAAGGTCTTACATAAAAACATCTGAAAATGATATTAATTGTTATCACACATATTCACTGTTATATCTGCATTAAAGCATGTTAATAAATCTGGTTCTCAATGGTACAAAGCTGCCGAATGAAGGCAACACCCTTATTTAACAACTAATTTCAGAAAAAAAAAAAAAAAAAAAAAACAATGAAAAATTCATGCTTTTTTTCATTTTTCTTTTAAGAGTAAAATGTACAGCATAATTTTTCATCTACAGGAACTTGAAACATGCACCAACTTAGTTTCGTTGACTGTTCTTGCATTAAATCATATTTTTGACAGGCCTTTGTTAACAAGCATATTCAAAATGAAATTTCAGGCTATTTTCCTTATTAGGATTTTTTCTTTACACTTGTAAAAAATTCAATAAAGATTCAGAGTCCAACAAAGACACTACTGCATGAAGTTATGCAAGTGTGAACAAGTCTCACATCCATTTAACACAATCATTTCAACTATCTTGACATCCCTACACTATCATGATTTTGAAATAAAAAATAAATACAATAGATGTGAAGGGGAAGAAAAATTTTATATTTACCGTGCTGGAGAGTTCGATCGTGATCGAATTGTAGGTGGAGGTGGAGGTGAATTTCTAATACTCCGCCTCGAATTTCTTGGTGGCGACTCGTTTCTTCTCATGTCGAAAATGAAAACCTCCGAAAGAAAAAAAAATTAACTCTCCTCATTCAAAAACTAAAACAATGCATCAAAAATTGACAAATAACTTCATATCTTACCTACTTTAAGAATACTACAATGAAAATATTAGGAAATGGTTTTTATTCACTTTCGGCATGCGAAAAAACAGTCATTGCTCCCAATGCAATGCAAGACGGAATGAAAATGGCGACAATAGCGTCCTCGTGGTGGGTGAGCCGTGGCACTAGCAAAATAGAGATCATAGTGACGTCACGACTGAGCGCGATCCTAGCGAATTTTTTATGAACGCTCCTCTTTGCGAGATATGCTCCGATCCGATCATTCATATTTTTTTCCGATGCAAAAAGTATCCAATTACAGAAACGAAAAAATTTGTTGACAACTTACACAAGTTAATGTATAAATCACCAATCAATTTAGACAAATTCTCCAACTTAAAAAATGAATGGACTTAATAAGTTCGAGTGCAATTTATACAGCATCTAGCGTCAAAATTCATCTATTAATTTTTTAAAATTTTTCATCACTCAGTGCAGAAAACTTATTTTTCCGCACTAGTGCGTTTTAGAAATACCTTTATTACGCTGTGCTTTGTGATGAAAAGTAGCTTACAACACAAGAACTGCAAAAGAATTACCCGTCGAGACCTTTTTAAAACCCTCGCCTTCGGCTCGGGCTTCAAAATCGGCCTCGACGGAAATTTTTTCTTTTGCAGCTCTTGTGTTGTCATATACTATTACTTATTGGCAGTAACACCAAAAAAAAGAAATACTTAATCCTACTATATATGATCAATGCAGGTGCTCTACGATCAAAAAAATAAATAAATAACTAATAATAATATTAATTTTAAAAAATTCTTACTCGGTAGAGCCATACGACAGGGCCATAGAAGAAAGACAGCATGATCGCTTAAATGCAAATGCCCCCCTCACTCCCGCGGCCGGGGAATAGGCTAGGTGAAGAGGTATCCATAATAAATAGTAGATCCCCCAGTCCTAAAATAGGCTCGAGTTATAATATCTGGCTCTGGGATCATGCGATTGCCAGTGGTACTGAGCCCACATGACTCCCAATAAAAAACACTGAATAAAAGGAGAAGAAAAATAAAATATTAATAATGATAATAAATAAATGAGGAAAAAATTGTTTCTTTTTTAGTTTATGCTTGACAATCTTATCGCTTAATATAATCTTTCGTCCAGTCTACACAGCCGCAGCTCATAAGAGTTTTAGGGGCAGCGATTTTGATGATAATTATATGCTTTGGGTAGTAAAAAATCTCGAACTTAAGTTCTTAAAACCTTGCTTGAAAATTAGGAAAACTGCATTATGAATGGTTAATTTAACACTGAAAAAATCAGAGAGCACGTGCAATTTCAACATTCAGGAAAAAAAATTTTCGAAAATGGGAAAAAAAAGATAAAAAAAATAACTTTAAAAATATAAATTATTCACCTTCACAAATATAATACACATTTAAGAAGAAGAAAAAATTGAGTTTTAGTATGAATCCAAACCATTTAGCTTCCAAAAATTTTTAGTAACTTCAGGCTGAATTCTAAATAAAGTTTGATGCGGAATAAAAGGCCATCTTATTTTTTCTTTAACTGTCACAAACAGATTTTTAATCGTCCTCCTCATCTTCATCCTCGGATGAGCTTTCAACAGGTGAATCTGCATCTAGATTTTCTTCGTTTTTATCTCCAGATTCTTGAGTGTCGTCGCTCGTTTGTTTCGCTTCCTGCAATTCCTGCATTTTCTGCTTCCACGCTTTCGCGCTTGCCAATAGTTTAAGATTCGGTTTAGTTGCTTCATCTTCCGGAAAGATGTAATCGTAAAATTCTTCCCAACCTTCTTCCGACTAAAAAAAAAAAAACATTAAAATTATTTTTCTCTCTAGAAAGAGGGGGGGGGGAAAAAAAAAAAAAAGTTAAATTAAGTAAATTTGGCATACCCCGTCTTGCGCTTGAATTCTCTGCCTCTTCTTGACCTTTCTCGGCATTTTCTCTTGAATTTTTGCCAACGTCGTTTCGTCTCCATGTTCCGTTTCGAATTCTTTCCAAGCTTCTAAAAGCAAAACACGTTCTTCCTTTTGGTTTGCGTTTCGTAAAGATTGATTTGCCCGGTCATAAACTTTCCTCGCTAATTCCTTGTTGTTATCTTCTCCCGAATACATTAATTCGAACTGAGCGTAGCTCATCCAAACTTTAACGTGAAGGGTTCGTTCTAGTAGTCTTTCGTAAAGGTGTCTAGCATTCTCTGTCTCGCCAGCAGCGATTTCAAAATCGATGTACGCTTTCCATAATAGTTCGGGCATGTCTAACCGGGGTTGGGAAACAGCTAATTCGTAAATGCCACGAGATCTGTCCGTATCTCCTAGTAGTAATTCTAATTCAGCAAACTAAAAAAGTAACAAAATTAAATTTGGACTGAGATTCACTGATCAAATTTTTCTTAAATAACTTACTCTCATCCACGTTATACAGTTTTCAGGGCCAAATTCTAGAAATTTTTCGTAAAGCTTTCGACACCGGTCGAATTCACGCAGCTGAATTTCTAAATCTATATAGCCTCTAAACAATTTATCCCTAGGGCACATTCCTATCGCCATTCCCTGAAGAAAAAAAGGAAATTCAGATAGATTTTTTTCAACAGATAATGTTTCAAAAAAAAAAAAAAAAAATACAAACCATCATTTTTCTAGCCATTGTTAAATTTTTATTCCTAATTTCAAAATGAGCATACAGCAACCAAATTTTTGAAAAAGTAAATATTTTATGAGGTATTAATTCCAGACAAGCACGGTATACCTGTCGCGTCCTTTCCACATCCTCCGCTTCTAATTCTTCGAATAAAGCATAATTAATCCATAAATAGATATATCGCCTCCAAAAATGTTTCTCTTTTGCAGGAGGAACGTTTGCTATGGCACGTTCGTATGTTTCCCTAATCACTTCGAAATTCCCTTCGCTTTCTATTAACCTGAGATAATCAAACCACGCATCATAGTTGTTCGGATTTGCCTTGACTTCTTCTTCATATTGGAATTTCCTCTTGCTGACAATAACATCTTCGATGCCTGTTCTATCTCCGAACTTTTTTTCGTGGATTGTATAAGCTTTATACAATTCTTGAGCATGTTCTTTGGGAATGTGATCTAACGCATATTTGTAAATTACACGAGCTCTGTCGTGCTCCTTTTGCCCTTCTTCGAATTTTGCAAATGCTATGTATAATTTTTCGTCGATTGCTTCGTCACCGAAGAACTCAACAGCTGTTTCGAATATTTTTCTCGCGCTGTGTATAAATCCGTGCTGCTCTTCAAATCTAGCATAACGGATCCAATTTTTAACCTCAGGATGTACATACACAAATCTTTGGTAAATATCTCTTGCTCGATCCATTTCTTTATAGCGGAGTTCAAATTTCACGTAAGTATTCCATGCTTGTTCATCTGGTTGCCATTCCATCCATCTCTCAAAAACTTGTCTTGCTCCTGAAAGCAGTAATTTAGTTAAAAAATATTCAAATTAAAAAAATATTTGATTGGTAAATATACCTGCTACATTCTTCAACATTTCCTCCATGTATGTGTATTTGTACCAAAATTGGTTGACTCTAGGAAGAATTGTAACAGCCCGATCCCACAAATTCCTGGCATGATTTACAAACCCATTCCTCATTTCCATTTCTGTGTATTTCAACCATAATGTTATGTTCCTATGATCCACGTCCAATGCTCTTTCATAAATTGACCTAGCTCTCTCGACTTCTTTCTGACTTTCTTCCCATTGAGCATACTTAATCCAATTATTAATAACACTTCTATTTTTCCTAATATTATCCTCAAAAGCTTTTCGTTTCCTATGTTGATAATCTCTTAATTCCTCTGGATCTGAGATTTTTTGTTTTGGTGGCTAAAATACAATATATTTTGTTAAAGTCAAAAGTGAAATTAAACAAAAAAAAATTTTAGATACTTACCGGGGGTAATATTTCTAAATCTCGTTCCTTGGCTTCTCTCAAAAGCTGCTCCGCAGTTATCTGGATTTCCGCGGGAGCTTTATTTTTAACCTGCAAAAGAAAATAATAGATTTTAAATTTTTTTTTTTTTGAAAAACATACCCTTTATTTGTTACGAACCTTTGCCACTTTCGGCATTTTTTGTGGTTTCTCCAGCGTAGAGCTATAGATCACAGTACTACAGAGGAGGGGAAACGGCAACAATGTAAAGGGAGGGGAGAACTAATGACGTCATGAAGTTAGCAGCATTGAGAACGGCCAGGTAGTGGATGGGTGACCACCGACACTCCTTCCCTCTAGCAGGGATTATAGGAATTACTAATACAGTCATCTTTACCTCACTGTTAAAAAGCAGTTCCTATCAAAAACCGTGTACCTGACCGGAAAGTCAATTAAACTATGGAAGGAGGCATTAATGTGGCTGTTATTCTTAAGATGGCCATTGAATTTGGCAGGAGTATCATACACAGCGTGGCATTTTTCACATTTGATTAAATTGATCTTTGGCTCAACGGGCTTTTCAACACTAGTGGAATTATAGATATGAATCAATTTTTTTTTAGAAGTCAATTTTTAACCTCCGAAATATTATTATTTAAAGTTATATTAAAATACAGCTTTAAATGAGGATTTTTACGGCAAACTAAATCCGCTAGGGGGGCTCTGGCTGCTACCATGGTAAAATGGCGTCCGGCTTCGGATTGGTTAATAATTGACAATAATATGAGAAGGGAATGTTTATTGACCAATCCGAAGCCGGCCGCCATTTTACCATGATAGCAGCCAGAGCTCCCTAGCGGATTTAGTTTGCCGTAAAAATCCTCCCGATTGAAACCTTGATTTTTTGAAAAAGTAGAAGTTGCAAGGATGAATTTCTTTTCTCCATTTTTTCGGTCTCCAGCGCGAAAAAAGTTGCAGGGTAGTTACAACAACTAACATTCCTCTATACTTTTTCAGTGACTAAATAAATACTCAATAATTTATGAAATCAAAACGATATATATTTTTGTTGTTTTACGATCCGGTAGATGATTCGGAATTTACTTAACAATTTATTTAAATTCATTGGAACATATTATTTTATAAAATTTTTTTATATCAAAAAAAGGAATCTGTATAAATACAGATTCTCTTTTTGGTTGTTGCTTTTGTATAAAACAAAGGATAGAAAACTAGAAAAAAAAACATAAAAATAAAAGAAAATAACAAGAAATATTCCAGTTAGATTAGAGACTATCACTGTAAAATTTAAAAAGAAATGACATACTTTATAAAAAAACTAATTGAGATAATGATGACTATTCTGGCTGACTTAAATAAAATTAAATTACTTTCGATTATTTAAAAAAAATAAATTACCAGCCAAAATTTTTACATCTAATTTAAGACTGAGATCCAAAATAAATTAGAAGAAAAGAAAGGAAACAATGATAATCATTGCAATAGTAACAATGGAAAATAAGAACCGTTTTGACGAAAATATGAGTGATGCGAAAACGACAAACTGGAAAATATGATTTTTAAAAAATATTATTTTTCCTTTTCACTTATTATTAATGGGCCTGTAATACAGCATTAAATCCGTTGATGACTTCCAAATAAAATGTTTAACTGTCCTAAGGTCCATATTGGGTTCTAACACTTTGTCATTACATATTAATTCAACTTTTTCCTCAGCTAAAGAGCCGGTTTCTTGCCTCTCCGCTTCCGCCCTTTCGGTGCCTGGAGAACTAGGGCCTGCCACAGCTCCTGATTCCGTCCCCGCGTTTAAAACCTTTTCGTATACGTGTTCCGCTACTTTTCTAACTTGAATAAAATCATTCGCTACAAGTCTATCTCTGAAAATGAAACAAAAAATACATATATATGTCATGATTTTCCTTTTTTCATTTAAAAAAAAAAACTAAAACTGCGTCTATGTATTTGTCCTTACTTTTTTAAACTTTTATTGATGGCATAATTTGGATGGGGCAATAAATAAAATGGGATTTTTATGAATTTGGGTAGATTCTTTTCTACGACGATATCTACAACCCATGGAGGAACTGTTTCGCTTAGGAGTCCTCCTTCAGTATCACCTCCGGCGTCTTTAACAAGGAGGCGGTATAATGTTCGTCCGTTTACTTCACTGAAAAAAAAAAAAAAGCGATTATTGACAAAAAAAAAGTAAGTAAAGTAAAAAAAAAAAAAAATCAGGGAAGGAAAAAATTACCTGAAAATTACAGGTGTGTGACCTGGGACAGAAAAATATTCATTTCCGCTTATTACTTGACCAGAATTTCCCGGCTCGTCAACATTATCAACATCTTCTTCGGGTCTGAGGGTCCTCCACCATTTTTCAAGTAAAGCTTGTAAGAGCAAATTGCCGTAATTTACTTTTTGATCTACCGAATCGTCTGGAGCTAAACCGGCTTCTTTCGCTGAGACCCATGCGGAAAAGCAATCGCTTTCGTCTTGGCCCAGATGAATCGTCAGCATCTAAAAAATTTTTTACAATTTTCTTAAAAATTTTTTTTTTTTTCAAAAATTTAAATATAAATTTCGAAACTGGATTTGTTTTATGTTCTTCAGGAATTCGAAATTTTGCCGCCAGTCATTAAATGATTAACTTCGAGGGGGAACCCCTTAAAATGTAATCTTGTATACTTTCTCCGTCATAACCTTGTCTCCATTAGTAATTAATTTGAGTGCCAAAAGCACTTGGTTTTTTTTAATTATTTTGTTCTGTTACCATTTTTAAAGAGTTTATCATTTTCTTTGTCTGCTACTGTTTGGAAAAAAGTAGTTCATTTTAAAAAAAAGCCAGCGCTCAAATTAATTACAACATCAAATGGATAAGCTAATGCAGACAAGGTACACATTTTATATCACTTTCATTAACTACATTGAAAACCTACCCCAGTCTTTAAATCGACATTAAACCAATTAGGGACGTAAACCATTTTTGTTCTCTTTTTAAGCTCTTCGTCAAAATCAACTTTTCCAAGCTCTTCTAATTTTCTTGCTTTCAAAACATCGTAAACCGTGACGTTTCCTTCTGAATCCTTCGTTAAAATATGCCTCTTATCGTTGAGAACCTCAAACCTTCGAACAGCAGCTCCACCTTTAATTACATGCTCAGGTCTTTCATTTATTGGCCTCATGATTTCGGTGTCTCCGCAATCATTTAGTTGTGTGTCCCTTTTAGGAATTGGCTAAGAAAAAAAAAAAAAAATTAAACAAAGATTGTAAAAAAAAAAAAAAGTTCAAACAATGATTTTGATAATTACCCAATTTTTGATTGAAGAACTTGAAGTTGCTACCCAAAGTGAATTTTGATCGGGCGTCATAACCATTTTTAAAACAGGATCACTTTCCTCACAGATCAAAACCCTCCTTTCAGGCAATCGAATGTCAGTCATATATATTTTCCTATCTCTCCCTCCGGATATAACATGAGTGAAATTTTCAGTCGCCAACAAAGCCCAAACGCCCTTGTCGTGGAACTGGAATGTCTGAATGCATCTTTGTTGTCCAAGATTCCATAATTTTATCGTTCCATCAGAGCTTCCTGATAAACATTGAGTCCCATCTCGATTGACTACAAGTGCTTTTACATTATCAGAATGGCCTTTTAATTTCATTTGTTTGGCGCAACTCCTTGGATCCCAAACCCTAATTACTTTTTCTGTGCTTCCACTTAATATTATAGATCCAGATGGATTCATTGCTAAACTATATATTGAGTCTTTGTTGCCAGGGAGAGATGATGCTGAAAAAAAAAAAAAAAAAAAATTAATTATTGGGTTAACCAGAAAATCAGTATGTTAAACTTACTTGTGACTGTGTTATTGCTTGCTGTCAAAGCAGTTAATGTATTAACATCCCATAAGAAAATAGCTCTGTCTAAACCAGCTGAGGCTACTTGCTCCCTATCTCGAGCATAAGCCAGAGCTTTTACATAGTCTTTATGTGTTCTTAATGTTGACATGCAAAATCCTTTAGGTGCATTCCATACTTTGACAGTTGTGTCGGAACTTGCTGATATTACTGAAATAAGAAAGTACAAAAAACTTAGGGCTTTATTCATATTAAAGTAATTTCTTTGCAATACTTACAATTTTTACCATTACAACATAGTACAATATCATTGACCCAATCAGTATGGTGCTCCATTGATTGTAGATATGGATCATTTAAATTTTTACAATTCCATATTCTTATAATACTATCATGACCAGCAGAATATAATCTATGCAGGTTGGGATCATATTGAAGCGAACTGACCCCAGCTCTGTGTCTCCTTTCCACTTCATCTCTAATTACAAACGACACCTTAAAAGAGTTATATTAAAAGTACATCACTAAATGGTGTATGCATTTCAGCTGAAGGAGATAAAAACCGGCAGTAAAAAAAAATGGGAGATCAAAACAGTTAAAAAGCATCCACATGATTATTATTAATGCAAAAATTAAGATAAAAAAATAAGTGAAAATTACTAGCCTAGACCGCTTACAAGCGTATGCAATAATCATATTAGAACTAACGTTACCTGCACTTTTTTTCTACCATTTTGACCCCCGCTTTTGTGCGAAGTCATTTTTGGTGGATCGAACAACTGCTGTAGCCCGGATCACATGAAAATTGCTTTAATTATATGTTACTCGGGTGTTATTTTTATTTACAGAATTGACAGGCTTGTAATACACAATTCTTTTAGTACATCTTCTGCTATTGTGTACCAACTTAAAGCAAAAAAAGTAAACAAACAGGAGAACATGTCGGACGAAAATTAATAACGTTGATTTTAATGAATGACACAGCTTATGTTTGGAATAGCGATGGTAAGTGAACCACTAGAAGGTCTATTATTTATTTAACCATAAATAGTTTTAAGTATATTCAAATCAATTCGCTACAGATTGGATGAAATTACGAGAACTTCGTATCATGGGAAATTTTGTAGGCAGTCTGGCAGCATTGCCGAGGCAAGATTTTTTTGAAGGCCTCCCATTGGCTCTTTTGCCAGAAGAAACGACGCTCCTATTGGATGAAAAACTCGCGCATTTAATTGAAATTTCAAACATATCTGAAAAACCTAATGATGAATCTGCTGATAAGTATAACAAATTCAAGGAAAAAAATTTATCAGAACAAGTAAGTTACAATGCCTTTAATTATGAACAACGATTGAATGATTTATTACAATAATTTTTAGGTTGAAATATTTAAAAAACTCAGAAGAAAGGAAATTGAAGAAAGGATTGAGGTTATTATAGAAGGGAAAAGGAAAGCCAGAAGAAATATAAACCCTGATGAGCCCTTAGATAAAAGAAAAGTGCTGGAAGACGAATTTAAAAAAATTCAGGCTCCTGAGGAATCTTTTTTAAGTGTCCAAATTTTTACAGGTCTGTTTATTGTGTTTTCTTTTAGACATTTTTGTGAAATAAAATTACTTATTTTTTAGGTGATCCATGGATTGAAGATAAAGAATGCCAACCTTGCACCTGGAGTTATCCATCAAATAATATTGAAAAGTTATTTTATTATACATTTCGAGATCTATGGAAAAAAGGATACTACATTACTCCTGGAGGAAAATTTGGTGCTCACTTTCTTGCATATCCTGGTGATCCTAGTAGATTTCATTCTCATTTCATAATTATTTGTGTAGACAAAAAAGAAGCTTTAAGCCCAAATAAGATAGTTTCATATGGAAGATTAGGACAATCTGTTCGTAAAACAGTTACTTTAGCTTATTTATGTGACGATATAATTTGTTATCAATCAATACAATGGACTGGTTTTTAAATCTTAATCATTTTCTTTTTGTTTGTATATAAAAAGCAAAAACCCTGATTAGTAATTACGGTTACAGCAATCAATAGCAAAATAAACTAATGGAAGTATGGGCGAAAGTACAGATATGATTTGAACCGATTTAGCGATTTTGAATCCAAGAAAAATCGAAGAAAAAAAAATTAAAAACTAAAAAGAAGCGTTGTCGTTGATTTTTCGCCATCTAGCGGTGAAAACAAAGAACTACTGTAAAATGAAACCACCGCCTTTTTTATTCGATTTAACGATTTAAATTGGCACTGAATTCAAAGTCACCTCTATAGCAGACTGCTCTCATAGTTTAAATTTACGGAATTTATTTATTTTTGAAATGTTTAGAACTTCTGTTTTAAGAAATGCTATACTTAAAAGTGCGCTTAAGAAAGAAGTTAATCCAGGGAAATGTCTTAGGTGTTTTACCGTTGTTTGTCGTCCTACTCGCAAAAAGATAATGAATAAGTAAGCAATATAGGTTAAGCATGTACTGAAATTGATCATGAATCAATCGAGTGATTTTTAAATTAATTTAAATTGTTTTTCTTATTTTTAGATATGGAAGTTTTAATTTATTTGATATTCAAATTCCTCAAAGTAGTCCGGGTTACCGATATTACAGTGATATGCCAAGTCACATAAAAGTTTTACTGCCAGCACTTTCCCCAACTATGGAAGCAGGTACAATTGTTAGTTGGGAAAAAAAAGAGGGAGATAAATTGAATGAAGGCGATTTATTAGCTGAAATTGAAACTGATAAAGCAACAATGGGTTTTGAAACTCCTGAGGAAGGGTATTTAGCTAAAATTTTAGTTCCAGCTGGTACAAAAGATGTGCCAATAGGAAAACTAGTTTGTATTATTGTGGAAAATGAAGCAGATGTAGGTGCTTTTAAGGATTTTGTAGATACAGGAGCACCTTCAAAGCCTGCACAACCTCCTACTCCTGCTTCTGCTCCTCCACCACCCCAGGCCACCCCAACTTCAGCCCCTGTTGCTTCAGCACCAATTTCTGCTCCACCAACTAGTTCAGGTGAAAGGATATATGCTAGTCCTTTAGCAAGGAGATTAGCAGCTGAAAAAGGTCTATCTCTTAAGAGTATAGGAAAAGGAAGTGGACTTTATGGATCAATAACAGCACAAGATTTAAGTAAAGCATCACCAGGAGTTGATGTGGGTGCTCCATCAGCAACTGCTGGAATACCAGGAGGATATGAAGATATTCCCATGTCCAATATTCGTTCTGTTATAGCTAAAAGGCTGTTACAGTCAAAACAATCGATACCACATTATTACTTATCAGTCGATATTAACGTTGATGAGGTTTTAGCTCTAAGAAAACGACTTAACGCTTTGTTGGAAAAGGAGGGAATTAAATTAAGTGTCAATGATTTTGTTATTAAAGCAGTAGCTTTAGCCTGTAAAAAAGTACCTGAAGCTAATTCATCATGGCAAGATACTTTCATTAGACAGTATAATACAGTTGATGTCAGTGTAGCTGTAAGCACTGATAAAGGCTTAATCACTCCCATTGTTTTCGATGCGGATGCTAAAGGACTTGCTGCGATTAGTTCTGACGTTAAAGCGCTAGCCGCTAAAGCAAGAGAAGGAAAATTGCAACCTCAAGAATTCCAGGTAAATAAAAAAAAAAAATTGAAATTTAAAGTAATTTTTTTGGAATAGATAAAAAATAAAATTTTCTTATTTTTTTTAGGGAGGCACTATATCCGTTTCAAATTTAGGAATGTTTGGTGTTAGAAATTTTAGTGCAATTATTAATCCGCCGCAAGCTTGTATACTAGCAGTTGGGACAACTGAACAGAGACTAATACCTGACTCAAAGAGAGACTGCGGGTAAGTTTAAAATTTACAGAAATTTATTTAAAAATAAAAAAAAATTAATTTTTTAACTGTATCAACTTTTTGCTTAGGTACAAAACTAGTGATTTCCTATCAGTCACTCTAAGCTGTGATCATCGAGTAGTTGACGGAGCTGTCGGTGCTCAGTGGCTTTCAGCCTTCCGCGGTTATTTGGAAAAACCGGACACGATGCTTTTATAACAGTAAAAAACGAAAGAGTTGTCCCCAGTACATTGCTAAACGAAAATTTTCAGAAATATTCATCAAAGATACTCAATAACCCTTGTTATTCTTCACACGCCTGTAGATAATAGTTTTATAGAAAGACTTAACACATACAAGTTGAACCTGGAAAGAAGGGTTGGTTGTATCGTTTTTTTTATTTTTTTTAAAAAAACTAATTAAAATCATGAGATCGATTTTCATATTTTGCATTTCCGTTTTGAAATTTCTTATTCTGAAAATATCTACATCAATCAGTGTGTAAAATTCGTTTGTTTTTTTTAAAAATTGCTCTTCGAAAGAGTAATTAGTTTATATTACTGTTATTTATTATTTTCTAATTATTTTTTATTTATATTATAAATATGGGTTTTTTTGGAAATTGTAAATGTTCGACAATAATAAAAACTCATATCAGCGATTTCTTTTTTCGAAAAATTCTTTCACCACTAAGAATATGGTAATTGTATGTCTAGCAGACTGGTTTCAGTAAGGCTGACTAGGCTGCTAAAAATGTGTTATAACTTCGATTAAAATAATATACGGATACAGTAAAATTCGGACTTCGCCACAAAATATCCTTTGAAAGGGCTCTTGCGATTTTCAATTTGTTAAGCAAAGTTTCAAACTGATATGTTAAATTTTTAAATTTATTTTTTGTAAAAACTCATGAAGAATCCACACGTAAAAACTATGATCTTTTGATATTTATGCGGTATCATAACAGATTTAATGATTTTGTAATTTATTTTAAAAAATATAAGACAAAAATATGCCATGTGATTGCATATTGCAAGCATGAATTTTAAATGTTTGTCGGACGTTTAAACTGATATAGTTCGACTGCCAAATCATGAAGAATTTGTTTTGCATTCTGCGCCTCTGTGGTTTCCGCAGGTCGAACTATTTGCGCACATTCGTGTATGAAAAAATCCATATCGACTTCTTCGTTAATAATAAGCTCGCCAGGTTGTGGGAGGCATTTATTAGCTATCTGAGCTAGGCGCGTACGTTCCGAGCTAAAAGCTTCTTCCAGGTCAAATAATTCGAGCGGAGGAGGCGGCAATTCCCTCAAGACCGGAGGAAAAACCTAATAATTTATCCATGTAATGAATAAATATTTCAAATTTTTTTTTGCAATAAATTGTCATGCGATTTCGATTCCGAACTTACCGCAGGTTGTAGCGGCGGCAGCGGCGTTTCAAATTCCGGCGTGATCAAGCGTAATGGTTCATGTTTGAGATTTAATTCCTTATAAGCTTCTAAAACTAACGGTACAGTATCCATATTAATTGAATACATTTTATTTTTTAATACTCCAATTCCATCGATTGGTGCATCCTAATATTTCGGAAAGAAAAAAAAATCAAGTTCGTAACTCGCACGGTTTGGTGTCATTTTCACCAATATTTACCACTGAGGGACGCTGGAGACAAACCCTAGGCTTTCCAGCCATATGAGCTAAACTAGGTACTAATGAATAATCAGCGATGTCCGGATCGTCTGCATCAATCTGATTAAGAGTAATATCATTACTGATTAAAAAGGAATAATAACTTGAATCAGATCAGAATTATTTTCTTTGTCGATATACGAATCTGCCATCATTAAAGAAGATCCTATCACTACTAATTTTCCAACTTTTCCTACATTAAAAAAAAAAAAAAAGTGTAATAAAAAAAAATGTATTATTGACTCGAGATTTTTTCATTTTTTTACCAGGTTGTCTGTAAAATGCACAAACAGGCCGTTGCAGGGGAACTGCAACGCTACCACTTGAAAGAACTGCAATGGCTGGTTTAGCCACATTCAGTGTAGCTCCAAAAGGATAAACAAAACTTAAAACCTGATCTTCTTTGACATCCATGTCATCTTCGGACCAATTATGTTTCCCTGCTGCTTGGGATATCGCTCTGTTTAATATTCCATTTGATACGAGACATTCTTTCGGATGAAAATACTTGTAATAGTGGGATCGAATAACGGAATCTGAAATAAAAAATTTTTTTAATTTAGGAAATGATCGAAAATCCGCTCTCATGCATTCTCTTACCGTTATTGATCATAATTCCGAATTCCTCCAGCAAAAAATTGATGTTAGTTTGAAACGATTTTTCGCCTCCTTCCCCTAACGTCACCAAAACGCTTCCGCCCTCTTCAATATATGTTTTTAGGCACATCATTTCATTTTCAGTAAAATTTTCAGCTGGGCCGGGAAGGATAATAAGCCGTACATCTGTTAAAACTGAAGAAATGATCTCCTCCTTATTCCTGTACAAGAATCATGTGAAATTTAATGAGGGTTGAATTTGAAATTATAACGCTGACGATAAAACTTACACTAAAACTTTCCAGTCGTCTTTTAATTTTCTGTGTAGAGTCTTAAAATGATTATTTAACTTGTAACTTTCTTTTTTCGAAGCATCGAAAAGAATAATATCTTTATTATGCATTTTTATGACCAAAAAAAACTTCACCTGAAAGTTTTGATACGGTTTCCATAACAAAACCGGTCCAGCGCCTTCTTTGAATGTACCTTCCTCCGCCTAGTTCGTTTTTCCGCCACCAGGTGGCTACAAAGGTGGCTATGAATGTCAGTTAAAGCGGCGAATTTTAATATTTCAAAAGGGATTCTACTTATTTATTTGTTGTCTATATTATTGTTTTGAAGAAATGAATGTCGACCCCAAAATAATAAAAAAGGATGGAACGTTTAGATTTCCTAACGGCGACGAATATAACGGCGAGTTTGTAGCTGATAAAGATAACTTGACCATCGCAATGGAAGGCGAAGGGATTTACACGACGAAGGATGGTCACAAATATAACGGAATTTGGAAAAATAACATTTTGGTGTCTGTTTATGGGATTCAATATCCGGACGAAAGCATATTTTACGGTCATTTAGATAACATGGTAATGCAAGGCAATGGTATTTACAAATTTAAAGAAGATATTGAAATGGAAGGGAATTTCGTTAATAATAGATTAATGGGTAAAGTTCAGATCAGGGATCCAAACGGTCGTCTGTGGATTGGGAATAGAAGTTTATCTGACGAATATTTGATTTTTAATCCTGTTAATCAATTTTGGGAGTCGGTTTTGAATGTCAAACAAGACGAGGAGTCTGTTTTGGATGAAATAGAGGAAAATGAATCTGTAACATTCGTAAGTGAAGATTTATCAAATTACGAAAAATAAAATGTTACTAATGGGTTTTCCCCAATTTATTTAAACATCTATTCAATTTAAATATTCTAATATCTTTCATTTCATGTCAATAAAAAAAGAAAAAAAAAAATTCTTCGTTTCTACATGAAAAATCTAATGCGAAAAGATAACTGCACTTTCATTAAATATAATTATAATAACGACTAGAAGAATAAAAATTTTAAAAAGCTTCGTTGTGATGCCTTTTAATTTTTGTGAAGTTACAAATTGCCGTTTTTTTTTTTTTTACACCCGGCAAAACACGTCAAAAATGCACAAAATAATTAATTAAATAACTAAATTCTCTTTTTCTAAGGTTTCCTTTCGGAAGTTGTGATATTTCTATAAGTACTTTGTAAGCTCTCTGTAGCAGTTTGACTCAGTGCTGCTTTTTTAGAATATGGAATATCACTGATATCAGCAGTCATTTTATTTGGTATGTGATCTGGATGAGCGTCTTGGACTAAAGCTCTCAAAAACATCGATGCTACGTTCCACGGCATCATTCTGGAATGAGAAAAAAATATGATTAATTAAAAATTTGGGGGTCAAATTCTAAATTTAAACCAAAGCCAATCAAACTTACCCTTTAACGATTAAAAGAGGTTTGAAAAAACCAGGTAAATGAACTTGCTTCTCATTGGTTAAAACAGCTTGAACTACTCTATCGGCTACGTAAGTTGCATCGAGGATAGGAACCAATCTTGTGGCAACCCCGTCGAACATCCCTGTGCTTTTAATAAAATACGGACAAATAGCCGTGCAGTGAATATTCCGATGCCCATAGGTTTCTAATTCTAAACGGAGGGATTCGTCAAAACCAACTGCAGCCCATTTGGAGGCGCAATAATCGACGAGCTTCGACATTCCAACCAAACCCGCCATACTTGCGATTGTTACTATGTGACCTTTTTTTTCGTTTATCATCTCTGGTAAAAAGGCTTTTGTTGTCTGGAAAAAAAAAAGAAGATAAAAATTAAAATATTAATTCTGCTGATTGTATTGTCATTATTTGATTAACCGCGAGGTTCAAGGTTTCTAACCCCCAACCACATTTACTGCGAAAAATATTTCAAGTTCAAAATCGCTATCAATTAAAAAATTACTTTTATGAAGCTTTTAAAAAAATTAGTTTGCAACAAATTCATTGTCAAGGAATTAAAAGGAAACTATCGATTTCATTGCGAAAGTTCAAGGTTTGGAACTTTCGGGTTTATTATCTTCGATATTTATCTAGTGTCAAGATCAAAGTGTGACAAAAACAAAGTTCGATAATGAAAAATCAAAGGATTTAGATTGCATTTTTATTTTTATTTTTATTTTTATAATTTTTTTCTTTTAGCCTTTCACCTTCAGACTTGTGAGGTTCGCGAAAAATGTTTAATAATAAATTCGTTAATTGGAAAAATGTAAATAGACATAACAATCAGACTGATTGTCAGAATAAAGTGTGAAATAATTATACGCTTTCCTGTAGGCCTACTGCATATGTTAAAAAAAAAAAAAAAAAAGTATGCGTCTTTGTTTTTCTTTAATTTTTTGCAATGTAATCGCTTGATTAATAATGAAGCTTTTTGGCTAAGATGACCTGTAATAATAATTTTTAATAAATTTTTTTTATAAAGTTTTTTTTATGGAGTTTATTAATAAGTAGCTAAATCTTTTTTCCTTCAGCATGCTCACGATTTTTTTCACTTATTATTTTAAAATTATTTCCTTGTTCATAAACAATTCTATAAATATAATCTCTAATAAAAAAATCACATCTATGCAAATTAGCCGCAACCAAGGATTTGAAAAGCGTAAAACTAAATCTCTAATCATTTTAGGGCAGAGCAACTGAGAAAAATAGCTGAAGTACACAGCTGAGCTAACAAGTCCTAACAAGTCACCAGTACCCACCACTGCAGCCAAGATGTACAGCTTAACAGTAAAATGAGTAAAATGGTACCTCCTATCAGAAAAAGGATAGCTTAGGTTAGGTTGTTAAGGTTGGGTTGGGTTGGGTTAGGTTAGGTTAGGTTAAGTTAGGTTAGGTTAGGTTAGGTTAGGTTAGGTTAGGTTAGGTTAGGTTAGGTTAGGTTAGGTTAGGTATGCACTTCTACACTCAGAAAAAGGAAATGTTTTGAACAAGTTTTGTCTTGCAACACAACAGGAATATTTCATAGCAAAGCAAAAATGCTCACGACAATGGACAGGTTCTGTTTCTTGACAAAATATTTTTATTGTTTTCGCACAATTTTTAAGAAAATGTTTGTCACAAGGCATTTTTGCTTTCTTATTTAGCCATTTTTTTTCCTGAGTGAATACGAAAATCAACTCTAAAACTTGCCCCTTTCGCATGGCAAGTGGTTGTCATAAAAAAAAAAATTAACAATGAATTTTTTTAAAATCGTAGACGATGACAAGACAGCGAAATAGGCCAAACGCAGTGGCTAGAAGACTAAAAACAGCGAAGAAGCAATATGACGCCCGGAGGAGCCTAATTTCTTGCAATATAGTGAAATAAATAACTCAAATCGATTAGTCTATATCGATATGTGATGCCGCGAATGATAGCGCAGCAATGCTATTCAGTGAAATTAATAGATCGTTAGGACTGTAAGATGTTGCTCACGCAGCATCAAAATCAGGCCAGAAACAACATGAAAAGTAGGCAAAACGTGGACGCAAGTTTAACCGAATAAATCGAAACGCATAGAGACCTTTCGCGCGGATGACCTATGTGCTACATAGCTAATGGATAGGATGACGATAATTGTTTTTTTAAGTTCACTTGGAGAAGCTCTATTGGATCGTTTACCTTTTCTTTCTACTTTCATTGACCGTAAGAATAAAATAGCTCCATTTTAAGCAACACTTTCTGAATTTCTTTTTCCATTAGCGATAATCTTTTTACGTGGATTCACTTTGCCCTTTTTTCCTATACGAAACAGGAACCATACATAAATATCAGCAGAATTATCTCTCCTTCCCCCTATCACCACTCTTCCCAGCAAAAGTCAGGATCACACATATCCCATTCAAAAATTAAGTCAGATACAAGATGCCCCCCCACTCCCCTCCACCCACAAATAGTTCAAAAAAAATTCTGTTATAATAAAATGTGAATTATAGAATTTTTCACTTCTCGATCGTTTAGTCTGTCAATAGCTTTATTGAATCTTTTCGTGATAACCTGCTCATCTTTAAAAAAAAAAAAAAATACTTAAACCGAGAGACCTCATCCCATGCTGTTTGGCCCTAAAAAAATCTTGAAAACAAAAAAATGGGCTAGAAATTTTATTACAATGATGAATAAAGTTTTGTATGATTTATGTTAAAATCCCGATGTCAAAACACTGCAGAAGCATCCTTCCCCCTTGCACGCGAAAGTCATAAATTCGCACACCCCCTCCCCCCTAAAAAGCTGACGTAATATTTGAATGGCACCACATCTTACGGCAATAACGTGAACAAATATAAATTGAAAATAGATCAAGCTACTTATATGATAAACACCAATTTGTTTGGATTCTTGCAATGTCCGAAATTCTTCAACCCTTCTAAGCCAAGCAGCTGAAGAGAAACTCTTTATTTTTTGCTACCTAACCTAACCTTACCTTACCTTACCTTAACTAACCTAACCTAACCTAACCTAACTTAACCTAACCTAACCTAACCTAAACTAACCTAACCTAAACTAACCTAACCTAACCTAACCTAACCCAACCCAACCTAACAACAACATTCTGAACATACAAATTTTTTTGACTCTACTTTCTCTTCGCAAAAGAGGAAGTGCTCTCGATCTGTTCAATCAAATTTTCCTTTCGATACATCAATATATTCGATATATCGAAATTTCGATATTTCGTATTCGATAAATTCCTATTTGATATTCGATATATTTGAAAGGAAAATGACGGTTGTTGTCGTGTCGATAATGAGGAATTTGATTAATCGATAATTTTTATGCTAGAAAACGGGTCAAGTCAATAAGTTTTCAAATCATTAACTTCTCCTTTTCTTAGGGCGATCGGTAGTCCGTCAGTCAGACTCTCGACTCGCACGCGGTAGACCCGCAGTCGAGCCAAGGTCATACCAGACATTCACCACTGACATCTGTCAGGAGATATCATGCGAAATCACATCGTGATGCCGTGTTTAAATATAGTAGGTCCCTCTTATTGCCCATTATGAGAGCGGTAGTTTTTGCGGTCTAAAAATAAAAAATGGAACGTATTGGGCTAGGCCGTAAGACTACTTCCTTTTACGCTTAGTATGCAAAGAAGGGTAGGCTTTATTTTATTTTATCTTATCTTATATGTTTCCCCTTTTCTTATGGATTTTGCCGTTGCCAAATTGGACAGTCAATCCAAAGTTTTTCATAATTCTCTGCCAATTTTTTAGCGTTTTAATGGACTCTGACTCAAGATCACGATTTTACATACAGGTCAAGCATCCTCATATGGACAAAAGTGTCCCCCAAGTTTGAAGCAGAAGAATAGTTCCGAATTTGCTCGATAGATGGATGGAGCTGTAGTTAGGGAATCACGTGATATGCCCTCCATCCAATCAACACTTTCAAAACACTTTTTTTTATGATGGCTGCAGAACACGTGATTCCCTAACTACAGCTCCAGCCATCTATCGAGCAAATTTGGAACTATTCTTCTGCTTCAAACTCGGGGGAAACTTTTCAAGATAGCAGTTACCTGACCTGCATGTAGGATAGTGCTCAAAATGAAAAGTATTTGAGAATTAATCGTCCGCCATCTTGAATTTTTGACAATAAAGAAATTTTGATCACTTTTTATTTTTAATTTCCGTTTTTAATTGCTACAGGAGTACATTTTCTTCGATTGCCTTCCCTTTTTTCATTACGGAATTAAAAATGATGTTTTTAAATTAAAAATTGTGTATCACAGATTTATCGATAATAATATCGATCTATCGATCATTTTCGGCAATATATCGACATATCGTTATCGGAAATTTGAAATACCGATATATTTAAAACTTTTGTCGCCATCATCAGCATAAAAATCATGCCTCATAAGTTTAGCATTACGAACGGCTGATGAGGTATTTAATGCGCAGACTAAGGACATGCAGCGCGATCTGGTTAGTTCGCTTTTTGCACACCAGTGATCGTTTATGGCATGCAGCGCTGCAGCGATGCTCTATTCAGCTGTGATTCATGACTTTTTTCAGTAATTTTATCAGCTACCTACACTAAATCCAACTTTTTTTTAGATTTTTAATACGTTGGATTCGCCCTTCGATAACTCTAGCAAAAAAAGAAAACAAATTACGTAAAATCGTAAATTTAAGCTTTTTATTATTACTAGTTGGACATTGACCGCATCCGTAAAATCTGTAAAAATGGCCAATTCCCTGGGTCGCAGGGTTACACTTCGGCATTGTTTTTCGAATGGTTCAAAGGCAAATAAGTAATATAAAGTGAATAAACAAGATATAAACCGATCAATGACGATTATTTCGAAAAACAAAAAAAGGTCAAACGTATAATAAAATAACACATACATAAATATAATTATTATACTTACCCAGAAATGTGAGACACAGTTAACGTCAAAAGTCCTTTGGATGAGATGATCTGGAGTCTCCAAAAGCGGTTTTCCAGAAACCACTCCCGCATTATTAATTAATATAGATACCTGGAAGAAAAGAAAAGAGTTGAGTACATTTTTAACCTCAAGGCAAAATCAACAACAGTAGCATAAGAAAGCCTACCCAGATATCCTTTTATTTTGGACACGTAATTCGGCATTTATAGTCTTATCATAATAGAGAATAGGTAACAATTCGAAATTTTTTTGTTGTCGATTATACAACCACGCAATGCAATTTCAAAAAAAAAATATATAAAAGGAAGGTGTTAAAAAGAAAATGGCCTGAAGAAGAGTAAATAAAAATAAAATTGCACTAATTAACAGAAAAAACTGTGTCAAGGAAGACGGAGAGATGATGAGCCCACAGATCGAAAGGGTTTTTAGAAAAAAAAAAAAATTTCAGATCCCAAGCGCGTGCCAAGGACTCGAAGGAAAAGAATTTCAAGGTTTATTCTCAAAAATAAATGGAGGATCCCCGAAAAATAGGTCCGACGAACTTGTGATACCGGTAGACCTTCAAAAAATTAATGCCCGATGAAATTGAAAGAAATGCTACATCGTCGTGCCTAATATAATCGACAACGAGAACATGGGAATAGGATTAAAAATTATTTTAACACCGAGGATAATCTCCTTATCTTGCATATTGACAAACTATTGAAAGGCGCGGGCACGGGCCTTTTTTCTATTCAAGATAAAAATCTTTTTCAAAGTGTAATTTGTCTTTAGTATCTCATTCTTATGTGTTTATTTAGCTTTTTCATATGGTAATACCAATCCTAATCTCACACTAATTGTGCCTTATTAAAATGCCAAAGAGCGTGGTATATTAATCATTTCTTTACTTGGACTTTTTTTTTCGAATCTCTCTCTCTTTTAATATCAATCACTTACCGTGTCAAACAAAAAAAAAAAATACTTAAAGGCGATTTTGTAATGTTAGATACTTACTTTACCCACTTCTTTCTCTACTTGTCTTGCTATTTTATAAACGCATTCCCTATTTGTGATATCACAGACGTAGCCATAGGCGTTCCCGCCTAATGATTTGACTTGTTCTACCGTCCCATCGATTGCTAAAAAGAAAAAAAAAACATAATTAATATCATATTCAGTTCATAAACGCAAAAAAAATCGAGGGAGTTAAAAAAAAAAAAGAAAAGTTTTGTTTACTTTCTGCGAAAACATAATCGTTAATGACCCTGACTAAAAAAAAGATTACATAATCCGAAACAATAATTAATACCATTCATAAAACACTTTTTAAAGCGTGAGCTTGCATTCGTTTTTAAAACATCTACGGTCATGCTTTCACTTACACCCTCAAGGGTTAACCCTTTTAACCCAATAATTAAAATTCCATATTTTTAACAGAAAAAGAGGCAAGGTCAAAATTCACACCGTCAAAATAAACCTAGAAGAAACCAGTTCCTATGATGAAATAATGCACGAGCTAGAACAAGTTTATGCATTATTATGTCACAGTCATTATTTTTTTCATCGATATTCCAAATACACGGGAATCCAGATGCTAAAGTATCATTTCAAGGGCGATGCATAGTGCACGTTGTTCCGGTCATCACGCGCGGCAAGTCCTCACCCGCCGAAAAGCAGAAAACGTTGTACCCGAGTTTCCCCGGTCTAAAACCACGTCAAATTAAAAAAATGGCGTCGGTTTGTTTTGATTTTCAAATCTCCGCATGTCGAAATTTTTAAAACGAATTTGATTAAAGTGTTAATTATTATCAAAACGTTGGCAACAACTTTTTTAAACTTGGGTTGCGATAAATATGAAGTCATGAAAGTTAACAAATATTGATTTAGTTCCATTTCGTAGCCACCGTTTTAACGGTTTTTTTCACTTTCAATTTTATTTTACTTTTTTTCTCAAACTTAAGAGGCCGCTGAGATTACCTAGTTTAAAATCGAAAGCAAACAAGTAACTTGGTGAATTAATTTAATAAATCGAGTTTTTTGATAATTTGACATTTTACTATACACACCCGTATGCCTATTGATCGTTTCTCAATGACTTGACGTATTTTTTTTTTTTCTCACATTTCAAAACTTAACTTTATTTTTGTAAAAAATTCTTTCTGTCTATGATCAGTAACAGTAATAAAAACCCTGGTGACCATTAATCCAAGTAATTTTTTGTAAAATTTACATTTATTAATTTTTTTTTCATTAAAAAAAAAAGTTTTTTTTCAATGTACACTTTTTGTACTTGATGATTTATGCATGTGATAAAATATTAAGAAAACTAAAAGAAAACTTTACAAGGTTATCAGCATGTAGCTTCCATAAATATGGGTGGCAGTAAATATATGAATATCGTTAAATAGAAAAAACAGTCAATATTCGAACTTCCAGTGTCAATGTCAACGTCAAGATCATGTCTTATATCAAAAAAAATAAATAAAGACCTTTTTATGTAACTGCCACACTTTTTCAACTTAACAAAATTTACCTTAACCTTGCAGTTATTTTTTGCCAGATACAATAATATATGCCAATTAAGACTTTTTTCCTAGTTCCAAAACGGTTTTATAAAATGATAATCATGTTTAGGTTTTAATTTTTTTTTTCGGTCATCAAGCAACCGCATGCAATCATTTTTTCTAAGATTTATAATAAAAGAAAAACCTTGGGAAGAATTAATTTTCATCATTTACCTTTAAAAATGGAGACTTTGTTTGTCTTTCAAATCTTCTGAATTGTTTTTTGTACCACTTCGACCAAAGTATTTTATTAGAGTCTGGAGGAGTCGAAATGAAGCAGCCTGGCTTTGTTTGGAAAATTTAGACTAAATTTTTAGTTTTTTCGAAAATTTAGAGTAAAATTTGTTACGCTCAGGAAAGCTGAGCCCTTTTGCCTTTTCCAGGTCTTAGGCCTGACCAGATCAGGCAAGTTGGTGCCTGTTCGCCGAACTACTTTTTAAAATTTTAGGTTTTAAAGTTTTTTTTTGGAAATTCACCCCAAAAACAGAGCCGCCTAAGGTAATTTACAGTAAAAGTCTATTTATTCCCAGTAACACCCTTCTACATTTCAAAACTAAAGATCCTTATAATTTTTAATGACTTAAAATACCGTATAATTTACAACTCAGGCTCTCTTCTTATTGAGCTACAAATAAAATGTTTTAAAAATAAAAACCAAAGCACGCAATATTTTGCAACAAAAACATTGTTGCAATTTTGAGTTCTCGTAATTTTATTTGTTGTTGGTTATTATTTTTATTCGCCGAATCGTTTTACTTCCCAGCCCCTTCAAATTCCATTAAATTAACTAATAATTCGTTTTAGGATGGGTCATTTAATTTCGATTTTCGTTTTAAATTTCCCAATATCTTTCTTATTGGATGCTAGACGTGAAAACGCGGACGTAATAAAGCAAAAAATAAAAGTAGCTCTAGCAATAGGTACAGCTACTTAAAAAATATAAATTATTTCTCATGTCTATTAAGGACAAGGTCTTCGTATGAAGAAAAAAAAAAGGAAAAATTCGCACGAGCAAAATTATATCCATTGTTAATTCCTTTAATTCCTCCTTGCAGTACACATAAAACTTGAATTAAAAATTAGCAATGCATAAATCAAATTAGATCACACCGGTACATGCTGAAATATTATTTACGATGAATATTCAAACAGTTGCCATTTTAAAAGGAAAGAAAGGGCGAATGGTGCAAATCTTTCTAAAAAAAAAAAAAAAAAAAAAACATGGATTCTTTTTTTAGGGTCAGAGGACTAAGAAACAGCGACAAATTGGCAAATCCGTCTAAACTTGAACTGAAATTACAGGAACCCAGATATTAAAGCAATAAAATTCATTTTTTGTTTTCAAAGTCTTTGTCAACCACACATCCTATTGTGCAGACAGGAAATGCATTTGGCTTGCCGAATGGTTGACAGGGATCAATAACCGACCACACTCAGAAAAAAAAAAAAATGGCTAACGCGAAATCAAAAATGCATTGCGACAAAACATTTTCTAAAAATCATACGAAAACAATGAAAGCATCTTGACAAGAAAGAACATGTCCGTTGTCGCGATGAATTTTTTCTTTGCTACGAAACGTTCCGCTTTTGTTGCAAGACAGAACTTGCTCAAAACATTTTCTTTTTCTGAGTGCAAGCTTATTCTGCACATAGGGTAGAGAATTTTGTTGTCCTGAGACTGAGAAAAGGTGGATGAGGCTACTGAAGATGAACAATATGGCTGTGAAGGGTAAGGTAGGCAATGGCAGTGGTCGCTTAGTCAAAAGCAGTTCGGACTACTTCAAGATTCTATAATTCTGTAAACGTCGGTTGTGTTGGAATCAAAGGAGCCATGAGGAAGGCACCGGTTTTTTTGGGTAAGTGGGTAAAAAATACACATGTTAATGGAAACGAATGTCTCGTGGCACAGGTATGAAGGCCATCTTCGCTTCGTATGTACTAAAATGGTAACTTAACTGGTCGCAAGTATATTATGAAAAATTCCAAGGCGGCAGACATTTTCAAGACCGGGCAATAATTATTTTTTTCTACATTTAATGACTTTTTTATAACAAAAGAAGAAAAAAAAAGCGGATCGAGTTTTTGGACGTAGATGTTTACTATCAAAAAAAGAATGGCTCTATCTGCGATTCAGAAAACGTTCACCAAGTGAAAATATGCTCGGAGCTCGACAAGTCGAAACTTGCTCGTGCGCAGCAAAGCTGCTACTGCTACACAGATTACAAACCACTTTTGACTTCAGCTGGAACTGATCTGAGAAATGAAGTAAGGATGTAGAAATAAGGAAGAAATACGAACGTGGTCACTCTAAGAAATTAGATCAATTTGGATTGGATATTTTTAGGTGTTTTTTTTTTAGCGTATTTTTTTTCTTTACGATCCCAGAATAAACTGATTAGAGTCATTCACAGATGAAGTGATTAAGATTTCTTGCCAAACGGCGATGAGTAATCTCAGTCAACTAATGAAATTCGATGGTTTTAACCTAAAAACAACTTTTCCGTCATTTATGACGTCTATATATGCTTCCAGTTATTGCTTTAAATCTCATTAGTTCACTGAGAAAAACAAGCACCCCTGTTTCAATAGCAATTTCCTTCTCATGTTTTCTCGGTCACGGTGAATGATCGTCAGGGTGACCGTGTGATGGTATCAAAATGCCGGATAGGATAAGGATAAAATGTTAAAAAGGAAAATTAAAAAAATTAAAGCAGAAAAACCGGTAAATAGGGATAATTCAACCATATCCAGTGACGGTCACTTTTAAAAAAACAGTGAGTTGGATTTCAAAAAAAATGAAGCAAAAATTTGGGTTTTTGATTAAAAGTTAGAGCTTAACAAAAATAAGAGGGTTTGGTTAGGTTTGAATCAAGTAACCTGACGTAACGGCAGCTGAAGACAGCTGTGGACATTCTAATGAAAATGCAAGTGCAAATATTTACTTTCAGGTCATAACTGGTTACTTTTTTGATGACGTTCGTGTTAGATGTCCCACAATTAGACCCTTCACGTTCATTTCTTAGATTTTAACGATAATCATAGTCCCTTAGGAATCGCGCATCCCCTTAAATTTTCATTGCAGAATCTGCCAAAAAGGTCTGATTGTGAATGAAGTATTAGGTCGGTCCCCTGAGGGGAGAGGAAGTAGACGAAACGGTTATGATTGCTTACCACGGGTAAGGTGCCTATTGGGCTCATAGTTCCTCTACCCAAAAAGGGTTGGGTAGAGACCCAACAAAAAATGGGCGCGAAATGGAAGCATATGATCATGGCGCATTATTTTTGCAAATGAAAATTGAATAAAAATTGCTTTCAGAAAATAATTAAAAAACATAAACAGACAGAAGAAAAAGTCAATGCGCATGGTCGTAATCCTCCAAAATTTTGGGCTAATTTTTTCCTGTCGGGTATCTTCTAATTAAGGGTTTCTAGGGTTAGGGTCGAGGAAAATCTCACTGTATCTCACAATCGAAGGGAGAGGGGGGGGGGCGTCAAAAAAAGATATGGAAAATCCTACTTAAGAAAATACTTGAAACTTAAATACTGTTGGGTATTCATGACCATTCAAGCATCAGAAACGGACAAACTTTGGGTTAGACCTATCGCTAATGGTAACTGTTACCAGTACGTCATACATCAGATCTTCCTAAACAATTAGCTTAAAAATAGATCTGTACTGCTTAGGGTGGGTCGAAATTCAAAAATTTTGGAATTTCAAAATGCCTGGTAACGCAATCGCTGTGGCTTATCATTTGCAAAAAAAATTTCCTCCTCGAAATTTTTTTTAAATGCCGCCTTGGTGGGGCGCAAGAGGGCCAAAGTTTTGGAAAATCCCATAAGGGATGAAAATTCGACTTTTAGATTTTTGTGAAAAAAGTACAGTTTCCCATTCCCAAGACCCTCAAGACTCCATTTTTAAAAAAAAATTTCGAAAAGGAAAAAATTCTTTGCAATAGATAAACTACATCGATTGCGCTATTAGGCACTTTAAAAATCCAAAATTTTTTATTTTCGACCCACCCTTCTGCTCAAATTTCCTATCAAATATTTAGGGTGAACATAAAACGAGTATTTCCAGAGCTCCAGAGATATGTTAATACACTTCTGCTCAATTAAACATAATTTAAAACGGCCTTTCCTGTAAATTAACATCAAAGTTCATTCTCCCCTTCGTTTTCCTTATCGCTCAAAGATTAACCACACCTTATATTTAAAAAATCGTTTTCCTTAATACGTCATATAAACATCGTTTTTTTTTAAACTTTTTTTTATGAAGTATAAACGAACTTAGTGAAAGACAAGAGCAAAAGATTAATTATTGTGCTGTACCATTTAAAAAATATTAGACAAGACAACAAATCATTTCTTGCGCATTCAAAAGCCAAACAGCTTCCATTTAAGATTAGGAAATCGCGTTTTGCATGTTTCAAGTGCTAACACTTCAACAAGATGATTTTTAAGAATTTATTTAGACTATCAAAATACAATTAAATCGACTCGAATAAGATGACGATTTTGAAATCGAAAAATAGGCTTGAACAAAAAGTAAAATTAAAAAAAAAAAAAAAAAAAAAAAAAAAAAAAAAAAAAAGAACAACAACAAAAGAACTGCATTACGCTTTTTGTAAGATTTGCAAATCATTCAGTCGCGTTTAATTTTTTTTAACCTTAGAACTAAAAAAAAAAAGAAATCCCATTGCATTTTCTGAATTTGCAATCTTACGAATATGCATAACAGTTAAACAATCGTGAAGCGAGTGTAATCCCGAAACAACGAGCAAATAGACAATAATTGGCGAAATACTTTCGTAATTACAATCTTGAGGATCTTTTTGAAATTATACAGGGACTCTTGACCCGTTACCAAACTCTTGCATAATTCGATTAAAAACTGTTAAAGCTTACACGATTCGAATAATAACGCTTAAAAAAAAAAAAAAAGAAAGAAAATCTTTTTTACATCGCGCCGCGATCTTAAAGTAGTTTACGAGTCCCCGTGCGTAGTAATTTAAATACTTTTTTTATCAAAAAATTGAGCCAAATTGTTCGGACGAATAAATAGATTCTTATTTATCATGTCCAGAACAGTTCTCATAGATGATTTAGGGAATTAATTAAAAATTCTGAAAATACAATTTTTAATAATAAAGACACTCAGATGACTTCGATTTCGCTTTACAAGGCGGTGAAAAGTCGAAATTTTAGTAAATGTTTACAAACATGGCTCCATCTTCGCCAAAAAAAAGTTTCAATTTCCAAATATAAATCGAAATATTTAACAATCCTTTAAAGGCGAGGTCGTTTTTTTTAAATAGAATCGTTGTAAGTACGAAGATCAATTCATTTCTAGTTTTTTTCTCAAATCGATCGAGTAAATTTTTTAAAATTTGTGAAAATATCCCTCTTCCGGTGCTTGATTCCCATAAGAGCAATGCTTTGATCGGACTTTGAGAGGTAACTTTGACATTTAATTACATTAAAACAACATAAGCAAAAAATCTGAAAAAATTCCAGTTGATAGATTATGTCCTGAAGAATCAATAAGCGGAAAATAAAAAAATTCTATCGATATTCGATTGACTCGTAAACTACTTTAAAAGACACGTCGGATGATTTAATTCTCAAATCACGAAAGACGTTAAAATTCCTAATGGAATAAAGAGTCTGTTTAACCCTTGAGCTCGGAATATTTCTGCACTCCACCCTTGTTTCAAGGATGATGGATTATTAATTGAGGAAGTTCGATCGGAAGAAGAGGACTAAACAGGCAAAATCGTTACATAAAATAAATAAGTACGGACAGAATCGGCGGAACCGGCAAAAAACCATAAAACGGTAAACTAGAACGCGTGATACATGCGGTTGGGCAGAAGACCTTGATCCAAAAAGCGAGAAATATTCATTCGATTGGAGAAATTCTCACTTCCAATATTACAACTTGAAGGAAAAAAAATAATAATAATGGCGAAATGTTAGATTTAAAAAAAAAAAAAAAAAGTGATAATGATGAAAACCTTACCTTCTTGGTTAATATCCCAAACGACGATGGTAGATCCCAATTTTGAAAACCTTTCAGCTAATAATCGTCCTAATCCTCCGCCCCCACCGGTAATTAAAACGATATCACCACGCACACTTTTTGATTTATAACTCACTGGCACAAATAACTGAACTATTGCTTCTACGATATACACAAGGGCTAGACCCACAAAGACTAGAACGTCCACAATTGTATCCTTCACATGTTTCATCTTCATTTTGATAAATTGTTTATTTTTTTATTATTTTCCGACGAAATTATTTGTCAAACAATTCAGCGTTTCTGTATCATTCTGTAAAAAAAAAAGAGAGAAAAATAACGAATATTTTACTTTTTTCAGTAATGAGATGAAGAATGATAATGATAATGAAAATGAAAAAAAAAAAATTATAAAAAGCTGGACCATTAAAATTTTGGTCCAGAATCAACTTGAATGACGTAAGGAAATCCCTCGCACGAGGAAAAAAATTTTTTTTTTTTTTCCTATCAAATTTTATAACAAAATCTTTTAGGATCGAGTTTTCGTTATAATTGTTATGGTTAAACGGGTTAATCTAACAAAGGATTGAAATTCGTTACGAATATAAACGAGCCAAGGTTGTGGAATTGGTTAATGAAGTATGAGTAATGAAAATGTCAAGATACTTCTATTTCTTTTATTTTTTGGTCGTGTAATAAAACGAATTGTTTCGGATTAATCGATCAGTTTTAAATCAAAAGCATAAAAGTATTTTTTGAAATATTTTGTTATTCCGTACATCAGAGCCAAATTAAAAAAAAAAAAAATTAAAAATGGCCGCTGTTTATTAGTTTTGGTAAGAAACTGTCAATTTCGGCTCTGATGTGCAGAATTCGTTGTAAAAACTAAGTATAGTTTTCTACTGTTAAAGTTTGGGGGAAAAAAATGCTAGATTGCGCAGAATGCACTAGGCCCGGATTGGTAAATATCGCGCGAAAGATATACAAAATTTAGTAATAAATCCGGCCACAAAATTTAATAAAAAATCGGTTTGTACAAATTAATCGCAAAATGTTGTAGAAATTTAAATATCAAATTTAGTACAAAATTCAATACAAAAAATGGGAAATCGTACAATAAAAAATTTGCACGATGGTACTGGTGAAAAACTTTGTGCTTAGTCTGCTAATAATCTGGCAAACAGTTTAACACAAAATTAGAGAAATAATTCCGCACTACATTTTAAAAGAGTAAAGTAACCGATTTACTTAAAACAAATTTAGCAAAAAAAAAAAAAAACGAACTAAATGGCCCAAATTTTAGCTAAAAACCATATTGAAATATTTAGAAAAATATTTAGTTGAAACACTAAAATATTAGACTAATTAATTCAGAACTAAATTTCGACTAACAACACAAAATTTTGTAAATGATTCGCAAAAATATTTAGAATGTAAATAATTGTCCGAATAAACTTTAATGAAATCAAAAAGACAAGCTTACTGAACGAAAACACTTTTATAATCACCGGGAAAATTTTCTAGAATATCTAACTCTTCAACAGCTCATACTAAACAGATTTGCAGATGCGAATACTCTACTGCAGAACCTTTAGAAAGCTGCACTGTAACGCCGACAGCAGCGCTAGTGTCGCAACTGCCTAAAAAAACACTTGTCTGCTACATAGGTAGGGCTAACTCATTTTTTACTGCGATAAATTTTTTGTAATAAGAGCCTAATGTGCACTTTTCAAAAATATATCTGCAAGCACTCTTTATCCGGTCGTTACTCCTTAATTAATCAATTAATTGTTAAGAAAAATGTCCACGCGACTGACACTTGGATGAAAAAAAAAAAAAAATGTTACAGAATAAATTCGATTGTTAATATTCGTAGAACTGTGATTAATTAATTTGTCGTTATTTTGTTATTGTTCCCCGTTTATAATGCTTGATTAATTAATATGAGACGCTTTGATCATATTTTATATATTATATTTTATTCCATTCCATTTCATTTCACTTCGATCAAAAAAAAAAAATCCGGCATCTTTCCTTTCCGTTCCTTTATTTTTTTTTCTTTTTTGAAAAATCAGCACTACTTGAAACACTAATCATCTAACAATGCCCGGAAACGTTTTTTTGAAATTTATCAAAAAAGGAAACACATAAAATGATACAGAGAAGAAAGTAAAGTTTCACAAATTTTTATCGAATTTTCAGAGGAGAATGAGAGAAAAAAAGAATGAAAAAGGGCCCAAAAAAAAAGTGCACGTACTTGAATCTTTTCCCCGAAAATATTTAAACCCTCCCCAAGAAAAATACATTAAAATTAATTTTAAAAAAAATGATTCGCTTTAATTACAATAATCGCATTATCACCAAACTCGAGAAACACGGCGAAAAACACAATAATAAACAACAACAACAACAAAGTAGTTATGTCACTACTCGGATGGATGATGTTAAAACTTGACTGCAGTGGTAAAAGAAGAGAATGGCTACTCCCGCCACTCCGGCTGACCGTGAGGTTGGTATTGCAATCATACACTATGTGAAGCACACATACCGGGTTTTGTAACAGATGCTGTAATATTTCGTAACTTTATTAATTAATACACTGAATACTATTTAGAAGGGAGAAAAAAAAAGAACGAATTTTCCATTTTTTTTTTTTTTTTCCCCTAACGATCAAACTCGGGTTCATCCACGTCTGTGATTTTTCCCTGTCGCTCCAAAACGAGACCCTGATCGAATACAAAGGGATCCCATTGAAGATTTTACTGCTGACTCACGGATCGAGCAACGAACGTGAAGGACTTGACCGTAGATTTTTTTAATGGATGTAATTTTTCCTTAATCGACTGCCCATTGTGGAAACAATATAATTACGTCATTTTTCTCCGGTTACGGTTTATCTAAAAAAATTTTATGAATGGGAGTCCGTTGCAGAAGCAAATAAGGCGTTGGAAATCGGCCAGACACGTGGAAAACTCTATTAGACACGGTGATTATGGATTCCAGACGAATCGCAACTGCCAAAAAAAAAAAAAAAAATCTTCGCCTCGGATTTTTTTTTTCAGTAATCCGAATCGAAATATCCCTCCGAGTGTTATTTTAAAATTTACGTATTAATAAACGATTGAGACAAGGAGATCCATATTTAGCGTGTATGTACTTTTACGATGTAGCAGTTTCTTAATGAATGATTAAATTTAATCGATGGCTGTGGCAGCAACTTGGTCAAAGAAGTATTTTTTTTTTAATGACACTAATCATTAATATTTACATAGGGTTGCAACGATTGTTAGCAGAGAGTGCTTTGCATATGGACCAGTGAGGCAAGATGTCAGATATTTTTAGACAAACATTGCCATAACATTCAATCACCAAGATTCTCTTGTCAAGTGGTCGATCTTATAAAAGGTCCACTCGATAATTTATTGCTCTCTATTGTTTCCCTTCTATCGGATTGATGTTTACATTCCGAGATTCTTATTTATTATTGTGATAATCGTTTAGGCCCTCCTATAATATGTCATTATACAACTCAGGCGATTCCGATATGCATCTCGTATTAATCTTTTCAGGCAATATTATTACGCAAACGAGAATCCGAAGTTTATTAATTAAAAATTTGAAAATAGAAACAAAAGAAGATCGTACATGTAGCATATGTAGATTATGGCGCCTAAAGTCATATTCTATACATGCCGCAATCTGAATATTTATTTATAAACAAACAAAGTTCAGCGTTTTCTCAGAACAGAAAGGACGAGGGTCAATAAGATCTTTTTGCTCCCGATAACAAGCAGCATGATTGTTATGAAATGATTTTTAGTTTGCTAAGTGTCAGCAAACACCGGATGAACTTCAAAATTTCGGCCATGTGATAAAGAAGCAAAAATTTGGGAGCACTGAGAGAAGGGCATATGTTTAGCTTATGGATGTTTCAAATCTCTGAGCAAAAGGTTATATACGTTCATTGTAAGTTTTATACTAACTTTTTGTACTTAGCAGGACTTTAATGAACCTGTATTTTCTTAAAACATTCTGGCACGAAGTAGTCGAATTAAGAGGAGACTTCACGGAACACCGGAAGGGATGGCTGTTTTGTCTAACACTCGATTTACGATCGGAATCAAATCTTAGGTATCTAACGAACTACTTAGACTTTTTCTTGTATTTTTCGTACAAATTTATACTCGTTCCAAGCAAACACAAACCAGGAAAACAAAATTAAAGTTTTTCGACCGCAATTTTTTTTTGAAATTATTCTCCCGCCACCCATTTTAGACAAGTTGAAACTTGCACTTAAAATTCCAGGATATACCAGAGAAGTTCGTTAGGTACCTAAAATTTGGATTTTTTCATCGTAAATCGAATATCAGAGAAAACAGTCATTCCTTCCGGCATCCGTGAAGTCTCCTTTCAACCGTGTAGTTACTAAATTGAGAGTTAAGAGATTAATGAAGGTTTAGTTGCTGGGTTGCCAGGTCTAAAATTACAAATTTGGTACATCTCCACCTTAGATAGTGTTAGAACCATAAGCTAAACATTGGGAATTTTTTTTTTCGGTAGTACAGGGTATTATTATCACGGATTCAATAGTGGTACCCCATAAGCTAAACATAGAGGTCTTTTATTCAATCCTGTGCTAGGCAGGCCAACTGAGCTATGTCCATTACAATCGTGCATGGAGATATACTCTTTTGAACCTTTGCAGCTCAAAACTAGTTCAGGCAGCGGTTCAAAAGAGTATATCTCCATGCACGATTGTGAAGGACATAGCTCAGTTGACCTGCCTACTAAAGATAAAGAATCATGTACCACCATGGTGGTGCATCTGGCAACCCTGCCTACCTGTAAGCGCGAGCACAGGTATACGTGAGAGATCATCACGCTCTTATTCAAGCAAAAACCCGAAGCTTTCAAACATTGCAAAGGTATATGAACCAGCTAGGGTTTTATGATACGACCTCTACGGGTTTCTACTTCCATTCGAAAACAAAGTTTGAAACAACTTGTGCTAATGGTAAATCTCCATAACGAGACATTTGAAAATAGTTTATTTTAAAGAGGATTCCCCTTCCAAGAAGGTTTTAAGCTATGCTTAATTATTGAATTTTGCACTAAAAACTTTTTTTTCCTGGTTAAGTTAATGACATAGACCTGACGCAGTTTTCAATTTTCAATTTTCAGGACTGACGTACTTGTCTTAATTTTTTAGAATCTATGGTAATGGAGTGACGTTGGAGACCAGATCAATTTAAATAAATAATCCGGTTATAGGAGTCATGGCGTGTGAAGTTTCGCACTAAAGTAATATTACCTATCTTTTTTTTTTCACAGCTTTTTTCCCACAACGACCTGATTATTTTTTTCAATATTATTTTTTTCCTGATTATTTTTTTCGGAAGTGATTATTCACCGAGTCAGGGAAACCATTTTTAAGGGGGAAAAAAATTTTTTTCTCCGTCATGCGATCTCCGAATCCAAATTTGGACATCCCAAGGAAAAAGTACATTAAGAAATACTTCTTATACGTATTTTTTAAATTTCTTTCCAAGTAACAAAATTAGGACCAAAATCTTAAAATTGATTTTTGGCGGTCATTCATAGCCCAGATAAAAATTTCAATCTCATAGGTTGAAAATACTCCCAAAAAATTTCCATAGATGCGAATTTTTCCGCATTTTTTTTCGGCCGAGAAAATGGCTCAAAAATGGACCAAAATCTTAAAATTCAAATTTCGACCGAGACCGCCCTACCGAGAGTATTATTACTAAACACTTGTTAAAGTGGTCCGGTTTGACCATTTTTGGCAAGAAAAAACAAAAAAAAAATGATTTAAAGTAACATGGAAATAATTGATCAAAATTCGAAAATGAATCTAGTTTTGGAAGAAAAAAAAAAGAAAATAAGGTAGGATGTCCAAAGCATGCTATGAAAAATTATGACATTTTTTAAAGAATCATATGTTTGCCCGGGGCTTTTCCTAATTAATCGCAATGAAAAGTACAGTTAACCGAGATAAATACATAGAAGTAGGTGAATGATTATCGTACCATAGCAAGGAAAAAAAAAATAAATAAAAAAATCCGAAGGAGAAGAAAAAAGAAAATGCTTACCGATACTAACACAAATACAAGATGGACTAAACGCTTTCACGCGAACTTTATGACTTAAATGCAAAAAATGGTCATAGATTAGATTAGATTATTCTAAGTTTAATGCTTTTCTCGCTTGTTCTTTGTACTTTGCAAAAAAAAAAAAAAAAAAAAAAACATAAAAAAAAATATCACACACGCATTGACAAGCATTACGAAAACTGCTTCACGCTTCAGGACAGCCCATCTCGATTTTAACGTGCACACAATCCTAAAATGATAATAGGCTAAGGCTGGATCGATTAATATAATTTTCCGAGTTAAAGCTTTTCCTCATTTACCTTCTCCTTGCAGTATGATTCCTCAAAGCCGAAATCATTACAATCATAAAAACCGAGCAAAACGAACGCGATGGCGGTGGTAATTTGTGGGAAGATCGTCGTAACTAATGTCAGTTCTTCAAAAAAAAAAAAAAAAGAAAAAACGGCAACCTTGATTTCCGCACTAAATTGTTTCGGGAAAAAAATAGGTAAAATTAAATTTAAATTCCCGATAAACGTCATCGTGGAACGCATTTGATTGGAGCAAAAAAAGTTGTCCGATAGAGCATAAGGTTGAATTGAAGAAACATATGAAAATGAATCATTCTTTTCTGGTGACGTAATACTATTTTTTTCGGGGTGCTCTGTATAAAAACTTACCATGACCTTCGATCTCGCAGCAGCAAAAAATGGCAGATTTATCTGCTGACCTGAAGATGATATGGTTACTGATTTTCTCTCTCTCTGTCTAGAGCGATTTGAATGTTTTTTTCTTCTTTTTAATATTTTTAGCCTTGATATATTCCTCAATTTTAGTACCTGCAAAGCAAAAAACAAGAAAAAGAAATTATCAGAATGCGCCGTTTTCGAAGGACAAAACCGATATGTCCCTTCCTCATGCGTGACGAATGCGATGACATGTCACGCATCACAAACATAGAAAAAAAAAAAAAAGAAATTTCGTAAAAAAATTGTGGGATCAGGAGGGGAGAAAAAAGATTTTTTTTTAACATGGAAAAGATTTACAAAGATTATGGAACACAATAAAAAGCACTATTTAACATTCAAAATGTGATTGTGTAAAAAAACGTTTAACAATTGACCTCGTCTAAGTTTTGAATGAGAGTTCAATTCTAAAGACACGTAGGATAAAAAAAAAAAAAAATCCTATCTAAAAAGAAAATCAAAAATGGGCGAACACGCGAACGTGTTGTTTCCTTTTATAAAAAAGTTTAAGATGAAAAATATCATGACGTCCAAAGTTTTTAAGGCTCCAGGCACGGCCTCGCTTGACGTAAAGGATCCAAATTCAAAACGGGCTCGTTAAGGAAAGATCGTGTGTACAATTTCAGGACCTGCATTAATAATAAGCGGATTGCAGGTTTTATTACTTTTTTTTTGACGCAAGGAAAACCTGACTGAAATAAGTGAAACGTGCGTAAGAATATTCGAATGTTGACGTGCGAGGATCTTTGTCAAAAAAAAAGTCGCCACAGAGGAATCGGAAATAATAAATTTCCAAAAAAAAAAAAAAATGTTATAGCAACAACAAAAAAAATGTGAAAACTTGTTGAAAATATGGGCGAAGCCGTTTAAAACTGGAAAAATAAATGTAAATCAGGTGGAAACATGTTTCTCACATCCGATTTTTTTTTTTTTTTAGTTTAATAATTGGAAGAAAAAATGGATTTTAAGATTTTTCGAGGAGTTTTAATCGGTAATTTCGATCGTCTGCTACATATTTTACGAGTTCAACGATTAATTTGAAGGACACGTTTTTCAAGCCTAAGACAAATAAATTGCGCCTCCGTCCTTGATGGGAAGTCGAATTAAGGTTATAATCAGTCTGAAAGGTGTCAATTATACGAGGGATCATATAGGAGAAAAATAACAACAATGTAAAGGTTTTAACCCGGGAAATTCGTGTAGCAGAGACACAAGGAAAATTTTCATACAAAGAGTTGCAATGTGCATGTGCGAAAGAACAAAAAAAATTAGTGTTCATCAAAAAAAAGGCAAAAAAAAATTTTTTTAATTAAGAACTAATCTGTAGGACATCAGATCAAAAACGTCTATTTGAAAATGTCACGTGTTACAGCTCCTTACGGAATATAAACAAACAGCGGCCATTTTGATTTATTTACAAATTTGATTTTTCGGCTCTGCTATGCAGAAATAACAAATCTAACATTTTTCTGAATTTTCGATTCCCATTAACGATGCAAAGGAATAAATCAACGATTGGAAACCTTACCCTGCAATTCTCAGCTAAAAATCGACTTTTCTCTTAAATTTTCACCTGGTAATCACAAGTACAAAAAAGATTGTCTGTAACATTTTTAAAACTTGGAAGTCAGAACGGCAGTGATGGAATATACAAGTTTATTAACTTTTCTAAAAAAAATAAATAGGCTTTAATTATCCTTTTAATAACTGTAATGAAGGCATTTTTTGCATTAATCTTACTCCCAGCACTCCCAGAGGTTAATGGAATGGAAATTTTATCGATGAGGATAATTGAGCAGATGGCAGCACCAGTACTTTTTGTATGTATTATGTATTAAGGATTATCACCGCCCTCTACAGGTAAAGTCGGAACTAAATTTTCAATGTTAAAACATAGGAAAATCTTCATTAATCGTTTAACTTTCCGCTTTTGTTTGTAAAAGAATTTTAGGTTCAGTTATCTCTGTTTGTCATAATTGGTAAACCTCTTCTATAGGAAGTGTATGTATCAAGAGGAGGATTCACGGAATACCGGAAGGAATGATTGTTTTGTCTAACATTCAATTAACAGGGAAAAAAATCAAATTTTAAGTATCTAACGAACTCCTTTGACTTTTTCTTGTATTTTTGTTACAAGTTTCAATTTGTCCCAAGCGAACAAAAACCAGGAAAACAAAATCAAAGTTTTTCGACAACAATTATTTTTGAAATTTTTTTCCCGCCGCCCATACATTTCAGACAAGTTGAAACTTGCACTAAAAATTCCAGGATATACCAGAGGAGTTCGTTAGATACCTAAAATTAGGATTTTTTTTCATCGTAAATCGAGTATTAGGCAAAACAGCCATTCTTTCCGACATCCGGGGGGATCGGAGTGGTGACTCGTTTCATCTAGCGGCATCGTAATCAATGAAGTTAAGCAGCATTGAAAACGGCCAGTTAGTGGATGGGTGACCACCGACACTCCCTCCCTCTAGCAGGGATTGTAGGAACTATTAATACAGTCATCTTAACCTCACTGTAAAAATAATTTCTATGAAAACCATGTATCTGACCGCAACGTCAAATAAACTACGAAAGAAATGAGACTGACCGAAAAGTCAATTAAACTAAATGATGTCGATGGAAAAATGGCGCAGGCTAGATCCAATTTAAAAAAAAAAAAAATGCATTGAACTGAAATCCTAGGTCATGGACTCAGCGACACCCTTGTTACACGATTAAAAAATAGTAGAGAGATCAAGTGTGCAGGTGGCGTACTGCAGGCCTCGACTGGGTTGGGGAACCCAGTCGAGGCCTGCAAGCCACCTGCATGCCTGATATGTAATCCACTTTTCATTACGAGGGCGGGAAACGAATTTTTTCGTTTGTTGAAGCGGGAGGGAAACTCATTTCCCTCCCGCTGTGATGAAAATTAATATTTCTCTAGTAACTCTTAAAACTGATATTAACGGACGGACTTCCACAACAAAAAAAAAAAAAAAAAAAAATCCACGAAGCCCTTCTCTTAAAGGTAATCAGCGCTCTGCGGCGGAGTTTGTCCCTAACTGTCCTCACAGGAGTGATCCATTTTAAACCGTTCCCTCCCAAGTGCATATGCACAACATGTACCATTCACAGCCTTCCTAAACATATACACACCCTTTGAGGTTTTAATGGCTGAATCAGCAAAGATATAGTGCAAATCAACACAAATCTAAACCGAATAGTGTAACTTCCATATTTTTAAGAGGCAGAAATCTTTTTCTAAAAAAATATGTTAAAAAAAAAAAAAAAAAAAATTCGCAAGGCCCTTTTGGCCTTTCGCAAGGCACAATGTTCAGTTGTTCCTAGCTCAGCTAGGATCAGCTGAGCTCCAAATCACAAGTCAAGGATTAGGCCAAATTTTAATTTTTGGTTCAACTCAGAAATAATAAATGGATTTGAAATGCCGGAGCAGGATTCCCTGAAATATCAATTTCTGGAAGAAAAAAAAATTTCTTTGCAGTTACTTTCAATCACACACTAAATTAACGGTAAATAAAAAAATCGAGGGGGCCTTTTTTTAAAGACTAATTAATTTACCCTGAACTTGGCAAACAGGAACCTGAAAAGCCTGTCCAGATCCAACGGAGGATCACAAAACTGGAAAAATCCCCAATATCGACAGATACTGGGCGCCAGAGAATGGGCCATAAATTAGGAAAAATATATTACAAAAACAAAAAATTTGTTCGATACACGAGACTACCGGAAAGAATATTTCAGGAAGACATGAAATCCAATTAAAAATACATTTTCCGGTACGTTAAACTGCGGATGACACTTCCAGCGTTTTCTGGTGAAAAGAAAATGCTTTATTCCAAGGCCCTTTTGCAATTATATTTTTTCGTCTAAGAAGTGCATGATTATAATAAAAAATTTCTCCTTCCTTCAAAGAAAAAAATTCGCAGAGGTCTTTTTTTAAAAAGATTAGTTAGAATTAGTACTGATGGTAAAAAACTCGGAAAAATAGGATCCTGAAAATCCTGATCCAACATCGATCCAATACTGGTAAAATTCCTAGTACGAACCACCCTAGAAAAAGTAAGTTATAAATCCAACCAATACGTTATAAAACTTATAACAAGATGATAAAGCATATAATCTTGTTGTAAGTTTTTACAACGTATTGGTCGGACTTATAACTTACTTTTTCTTGGGCAGCCGATCAGCCATAAGTCCAATTTGGATAGGCGCTAATAAAGTATAAAATTAACTGGATTAATTTGAAATTCTTTCAAACATCCAATTAATTATAAATTCTTCAAATGAGTTTTTCCCAAGCTGATGGAAATGCCGATTTACATAAAGAGTAAGCCAATATTTTTTATTTTCCAGTCGACGTATAGGCATTCTTACATACCAGTTTTTGCAGATGATCTCTTAAGATGGGAAATTCCTCATTATCAGTACTTTGTGTTTTGTACTTTAAACTGTTTTTTTTTTCTCTTTTTTTTTTTCAGGAAAATAATGCAATCAATTCATAAGCGACTAATTGTTTCTAACGGCATGAAAATTTTAAAAAATTTTCCTTATACCATTTCCTTTAATTACGAGCGATACATAATAAAATTGCAATTAACCCACCCAAAATAAAAAAATAAATAAAAAAAAAAAGCAAAGCCAAACAATACAGAAGGTCGAACAAACTCATCGTTAATCAGCATTTATTACAGTAATTAATTACCATGATCGCAACTGAACAAAAAAGCTCTTTGTTTAATCATAGGTATCGCTTCCTCTTACATTAAAAAAAAAAAAAACTTAAAAATATATCTATCTGCCATCATCCATATCGAAGTTTTGTAAAAAAAAAAAAGAAATAATGATAATAATAAAAGTGCAATAATTACGGAAAGGGAGCGAAACTGAATCGGCCTTGACATGGACTTTCATTCAGGTTAGTACTGATATCATAGGTACTGTACTCTATGTATATACACGTTCATATGAGCGTTTCGCACCGATCTTTGTATATAATTATATTGAGTAACTATGGATCTATTAAAAGCAATTTTAGAGTTTTTTTTTTTTTTAATGTCATAATATTTAACCAAGCCTAAATTTTAAAAAATTCCGTGTTTAGTGAGAGCGCCGGATGTAGGAGTCCGCATGATATTATTTTCCTTCAGTTTAACGCGGTGGCTGATAGTCGGATAAGAATCTAAAGCGCAGAATCGAGTCTTAAACTTCCTTACCGGAAAATGAGAGAGAATATCCGACAACTTTTGATCCTGGATTACCTTGAAGAAATTTAAAACCGGAGCAAAAAAAACTTGATATGAGAGGATTTGAACCTAGCAGGACCAGTCTAAAGTTAAAAAGCAAAGTAGAAAAAACATTATACAGGTTATTGAAGTATCAAGAGGAATTTAGAATCATTAAAAACGATCTTTATGTATGGTGTAAAGACTGGAGATGCAAAATGGAAAACGAAGTCTGGGAGTTTTTGCTCAAATATTCACAGCCGATTGAAGCCGGCATCGGCGCCGAAATATCCAAACTGCTGGTGCTGGCGCCAGTGCCGGCACCGGAATAGCAAAATTTTTGGCATTGGTGCTGAGGCCGGAGCCGATTCCAGCGTCGGTGCCAGCACAACCATCAATTTTGTCAATATTTTTTTGAAAAAAAAAAAAAAATTAATTTGCCGCTTATTGTACTGCTGGTTAATATAATGGGCCGCTTAATATAGTCAAAACTCGTATGGTCTTTCTCACTCATATTCAGCATTGCCATCAGGTCATAATTACAAAACCGGTGCCAGCACCAGCGCTGGCACCAAGTTTAAACCAGATTATCTATTTCCTTAATTTTGGCAGCCCTGTGGACCGGACGATAATTTAATAAATAAAACTTTCCTTAAAGATCCACAATTAAAAATGCGCTTGAAAAATTAGTCGAAGCGAGAAATAAAGCGTACCATGGGCCTAGCTTAGCAATTAGCGAAGAAAGGTATACAATATGCGAAAGGTTAGCCACTGACGGACTGTTACAACTAAAAATAAAGCGCTAAGCACATCAAGGAATTGAAAGAATTTGCGGATAAATTGAGAACTCCCAAACAATTTCAATACAAACGATCGGACGGACGTTACTACGTCAAACCCCTTACTGTATCGAGTGACGAGCTCGAAGACGGGGCACTCATATCGCAAAGGTATTTTACGAATGTGCGGGACCTACTTAATTTAGACAGGGAATCCGAACCCTGTGACACATCGGTCTTCTTCACATGATACACATATGAGTATCAGAGGTGAATGCTGGCGGAAAAAAATCCTGACTGAAATCAGGTTCGAACCAAGACTCCACACGATCATTCGTTTCGGAGTCGAGCACGCTCGCCACTCAGCCGACGACGTGTCATTGAGTGGCGTTGAATGTTTCCAACATCTTATCACTCAGAAAAATGAATCCGTTTTGAATTTGATCGATGTGTCGCCGTCGCGAACCATAACTGCTTCGACTAGACGCGTTACAACTTGAACGGAAAACACTCACGAGCCTTCGCGCAAAACATTTTTACTGTATAGACCTAGGTTTTACAGGGTGTCTACTGGAAATTGAAAATAAACAAGGAGAATGGTAATGGGGGTGCATACGCACCCCATTAAACTTTCTCGCGGCTTTATCGGTGGAAAAAAGAAGTTGAAATAAAGAAAAAATGTAAAAAATCAAGTTTAGGTTTTCAAAGTGTATTAATTAAACCCGAGGTACACGATTCCCGCTGTACCCACATAAAGAATCCCAATTTCTGAAAAATAATTCCATATTCGGATTCCTCTACCCCAAAAATATTTTCAAAAATCCGGTTAGTTTTTTGATCCGAGGTACACGAATCCCGCTGTACCCACATAAAGAATCCCAATTTCTGAAAAATAATTCCATATTCGGATTCCTCTACCCCGAAAATATTTTCAAAAATCCGGTTAGTTTTTTGATCCGAGGTACACGAATCCCGCTGTACCCACATAAAGAATCCCAATTTCTGAAAAATAATTCCATATTCGGATTCCTCTACCCCGAAAATATTTTCAAAAATCCGGTTAGTTTTTTGATCCGAGGTACACGAATCCCGCTGTACCCACATAATGAATCCCAATTTCGGAAAAATAATTCCATATTCGGATTCCTCTACCCCGAAAATATTTTCAAAAATCCGGTTAGTTTTTTGATCCGAGGTACACGAATCCCGCTGTACCCACATAAAGAATCCAATTTCTGAAAAATAATTCCATATTCGGATTCCTCTACCCCGAAAATATTTTCAAAAATCCGGTTAGTTTTTTGATCCGAGGTACACGAATCCCGCTGTACCCACATAATGAATCCAATTTCGGAAAAATAATTCCATATTCGGATTCCTCTACCCCAAAAATATTTTCAAAAATCCGGTTTTTTTTGATCCGAGGTACACGAATCCCGCTGTACCCACATAAAGAATCCCAATTTCTGAAAAATAATTCCATATTCGGATTCCTCTACCCCGAAAATATTTTCAAAAATCCGGTTAGTTTTTTGATCCGAGGTACACGAATCCCGCTGTACCCACATAAAGAATCCCAATTTCTGAAAAATAATTCCATATTCGGATTCCTCTACCCCGAAAATATTTTCAAAAATCCGGTTAGTTTTTTGATCCGAGGTACACGAATCCCGCTGTACCCACATAATGAATCCCAATTTCGGAAAAATAATTCCATATTCGGATTCCTCTACCCCAAAAATATTTTCAAAAATCCGGTTAGTTTTTTGATCCGAGGTACACGAATCCCGCTGTACCCACATAAAGAATCCCAATTTCTGAAAAATAATTCCATATTCGGATTCCTCTACCCCGAAAATATTTTCAAAAATCCGGTTAGTTTTTTGATCCGAGGTACACGAATCCCGCTGTACCCACATAAAGAATCCCAATTTCTGAAAAATAATTCCATATTCGGATTCCTCTACCCCGAAAATATTTTCAAAAATCCGGTTAGTTTTTTGATCCGAGGTACACGAATCCCGCTGTACCCACATAATGAATCCCAATTTCTGAAAAATATTCCATATTCGGATTCCTCTACCCCGAAAATATTTTCAAAAATCCGGTTAGTTTTTTGATCCGAGGTACACGATTCCCGCTGTACCCACATAATGAATCCCAATTTCGGAAAAATAATTCCATATTCGGATTCCTCTACCCCGAAAATATTTTCAAAAATCCGGTTAGTTTTTTGATCCGAGGTACACGATTCCCGCTGTACCCACATAAAGAATCCCAATTTCTGAAAAATAATTCCATATTCGGATTCCTCTACCCCAAAATATTTTCAAAAATCCGGTTAGTTTTTTGATCCGAGTTCCGCGAAATCCGCTGTACCCACAAAAAAATCCGAATTATGGATTGTTCCTGTAACTCGAGATATCGATATGACTTAATCGATATATCGATATATCGAAATCACTTAATCGATATATCGATATGACTTATTACGTCATTCGAGATATCGATTTTTAGGCCTAATTTACACGTAGCCTAATCCTCATAATTTCTGAACCAATCATCCGAATTCAACCAAATTTTGATGGTATGATACTTTGACCAATATCTACTACAGTACGAAAATTGGTGATGATTTGTAGCCGGGTTCGAGATTTATCGTCGCAAAAAGAAAACCAAATTTAAAAGTTCAAATATTTGCCGTTTACGTAATTTTTTAAATTTTTAAAAAATAAGAAAAGACCCCCTCTTATTTTTCGACGAAAAATACGTGTGCAAAATTTCCTTTTGATCCGATGCGTAATAGCGGAGAAAAAGCTCCGGGCGTACGCGGCGTACGAGGCGTACGCGGCGTACGTGACGTACGAGGCGTACGAGGCGGACAACCGGGAACTCAGAATTTTATTCTAAGTATAACTATATAAGTTTCATGTAGAAACTCGCAGGATTAACGATTTTCCCTTTTTCGACGACGGCAATACTTTCTTCGCGCCCGCTTCGCGGCCACTCGAAAGTAAAAAATAGGTCTTTTATAGGTTTTATAGGTCGTTTTTGGAAAAAAATATAGGTCTGTAGAAAATGTTATTTTTTGGTACTGTCACTTTTAAAGACCCTAACCCTTAAAATGTATCAATTTCAAATTTTAAAAAATTAATCGAACAAAATTCGAGGTTGGCTACGTTAAGGAAAAGCTTATTTTTGGCATTAAAAAAAGAACTAAATTTTTTATAATAATATCAAAACTGTAAAAAATGTTTATTTTTTATTAGTAGGAACTCTTTTCATTAGATGTATTCGTTTTTGAATGAATATGAATATGAATATGTTCATTAAACTCATTTTTGGCTTAATTTTACAATTAATAAATTTATCAATTTGAGAAACATTAGGTACATATTTTCGTTCACATAAAAATATATTTAAAGTATTACTGTACGTCAGAGCCAAAAAGTTCAATATGCAAATTCAAGATGGCCGTTTGTTATGGGTAAACAACGTTTAGCGGACATCTATAATTTGCATATAAAAAGCTTATTTTTGGCATTAAAAAAAGAACTAAACTTTTGGCTCTGACGTACAGATTAAGAAAAAATCAACAATTAAAACCTATATAAATTGTTCACTATTAACGACACATAAAATAAATTATAAAATGTAAAAAAAAGAACTTAAAAAATTAATAAAGAAATCATTGCGTTTTATTAAACACACGGGTACCAAGTTGAATTATTTTATCAATGACTTTCTTCACCTCTAATCTAGAAAAAAAAATCATCAATTCATATGACTGATATTTTTAGGGTGGTTCGAATTTTGAAAATTTTCGAGTTTCTCTTAGTAATAGGGCGGAAAAGTTGTGACTCCCCTTCAGTATAAACCCCAATTTTTTTTCGGAATATTAGGATGATGTCTTCCTACAGAAGACTGTCTTCCTACAGATGATGCCTCTACAGAAAAAGGACATTTCTTTAAAGAGGCTATAAAACGGGAATTTGATAAAATATCAAAAATTGAACTGCATTTCTCAATTGCGGCTGCTTACGGAGGGGAGGGGGGGAAGGTGTTCCATATATTCAGGATTTGGATATCCTGTAAATACCTAATAGACAATCCACAGGATGTCCAACGGATTGAAATGCAATCTCTACTCCCCCAATTCAACTTTGAGAGGCGAACCGTCTAAACATGCATAAAACAGAGCAGCAAGAGAAGGAGAAAAGAAAAAAGAGGGAACCATGAAATTAATTTTATTACTAGGCGTGACAAAAAGTAGCTTGTTTGACAGTAAAGCGTGCTAATTAAAATTAAAATATATATAACAAGTGACTAATAGAACAATGGGTACACATTTTCCCGTGTTAAATCAGTTGGAAACATAATGCCACCGCCTTTTCAACAAATACAGCGGTTCCCTCTTAAAAAGGAAACAACGAAATTAATACATATCGAGAAAAGAAAAAGAATCCGTTTGAAGAATCAGTTAAATTTACGATATTCAGTTATTAATAAGACCATAGACCAGCGATTTAAAAAAAAAAAAAAAAAAATTGCACTATTCCCAAGGTAGACCGGTACAACTTATAACTGTGATGTAATAAAAACCGCGTTGAGTTTTTTTTTTTTTTTTATAATTTTGTGTTTAGCTTATCGCAAAAATCGTTTGAGCCAAAATGAATCGATCGAGGTGCACTATCTCTATGGAGTAATTCAGGACAAATTCTACCGGTTTTTAACTCTCAATAATTGATGAATGCTTCAAAACTTAATTGGAAGCGATTGTCGGTGACCGAGGGGACCGAAATGGAGGAAGCGGCGTCTCCACACAAATACATACATTCATCACGTAATAAAAACAAAAACATGAACTTTATGACAATTTCAAACGTGTAATAAAAAGCAAATCATTATTGTTCGGCCGCGCTAAAGGTCACTGCATTACGATTATTTAAGTTGCAGTAAACCTCAAGTGCCTTCTTTGTGGTTATGATATGATGATGAGTGTCATGTCAGTCCTTGTCGTATCAAATTCGACCAAAACTATAAAATTAGGTACGGCAAGGCAGTGTACTTCATATAGAAAGGAATAAAAGTGATCTATAGGTAATATAATTAAATGAAATACTTTAGTAGTTGACATCGGAAAAAGGCCAATTTTTTTTTTATTGCTTTAGAAAAGGTTATGGTTGTTAATTGCGATTATAAGCCTAATTAAAAAAACAATAAAATTAAATTGCTCCTGACACACTTATATATCAATACGAATCTTATACGATTCTTTTTTTTTCTGGAAACGATCCAATTTCGTTGTAAATACCTATTTTATCAAGGAAATAAATCGGAAGTAAGTTTAAAAAAAATGAAAACTCGTGTACATGGAAAATCCAAATTTTTACACAAACTTGTTTGGCCAGAGATTAGTTTTTACATTTTTTGTCTAAATCTGGAATATGCCAAGGTTGGAGAATTACTTAAGTATTTTGATTTATTTAGCATGCTAAACTTTGAAGACAAAAAAATAGATTCTCTAGTGCCTTTTAACCCCAAGTTTAAGTTTCCATCTTCTTGATTAAAAAAAAAAAAAAAAGATCATGGGTCCGTAGCCGACGCCAGTCCTGTCGCCGATGCCAGCGCGGCTGGCTAAAAACTTAGGTCGGTGCCGGTGCTGGCGCCAGTGCTTGAATTTGATTTAAACTTGGTGCCAGCAGCAGCGTTGACACCAATTTTGCCGATGGCATTGCTATATTAAGCGGCCGATTGTATTAATCAGCACTACAATAAGCGGCTAAATTAATTTTTTTTTTATTTATTAATTTATTTTTTATTTTGAATTTATAACAGATGGTGGTGCTGGTATCGGCGCCGGCACCAGCGCCAGCGCCAAAAATTTTTCTATTCCGGTGCCAGCGCCAGTACTTTGAATATTTCGGCGCCGATGCCGGCGTCGGTTTCAACAAATTTTTACCGGCTTCGGACCCCTGAAAAAAACACGCGAGACTTAAAAACATTTTATATATTAACTCTGGCCGCTTGGAAAAAATTTTACTCACTCAGGCTTTTTCAACAAGTTTCAACTTGTCAGAATATGGGAAATATTTCCCCCTGAACTCCGAAATAAAATTCGGTAAATCTGTTTGTTATATTGAAGGCTCATATGGGTCCTACACGAGCAGTTACATGTTTTTCGTTACTGAATCCCAAAAATAGATTTCCACATGAAGAAATTTTGAACGAATTGTTGCTACAGTTTTTAGCCCGATTCTGTTTCGTTGGTTTTCATTTGAAATGTTAACTGCCTGTTACCTATAAATTTATTTTTTAAGGAGCAGAGATTTTCTATTTGGATGATTTTTCTGAAGATTCTATTTTTATGAGAATGGGGTTAATACCGATAACAAGCTCAGCTCTGCCCTTGATCCCTTAGGTCTTCATAATAAAATTAGGGGTCGGTAAAAATTGGTTGGAGCCGACGTCGGCATCAGCGCCGAAATATCCAAAGTGCTCGTGGCGGCACCAGCTCCGGTACCGGAATAGCAAAATATTTTCCCGCTGGTGCTGGTGCCAGAGTTGATTCCAATATTTGTGCCAGCACCACCATCAATTTTGTCAATTTTTTTTTTTACTTGGAAAAAAAATTGTTTCAGTAACCGCCGCTTATTGTAAAGTCGGTTAATACAATCGGCCGCTTAATATGATCAAAACTCGTTGCCTTTCTCAATTATATTATTTTATATTCAGCAATTTCCATCGGATCATAATTACAAGACCAAGTTTAAAATAAATGATCTAGCACTGGCACCAGCTTCGGCACCGACCCGAGTTTTCAGCCGTCCGCTGAAATCGGCTATGGCATCGGCACTGGCACCGACATCAGCTTCGGACGCCTGAATAAAATCAGTTTCTTATACATAGTGAAATAGAAAAACAATTTCTAGAAAATTTGCTGAAAAAGCATCTATCATACAAACTTTCCATGACAGATTTTTTTTTCTTGTCACTAAGTAGTAAAAAAAAGAAAAAAAATCTGCAATTAGTGGGTTGTATTAGGCTGACCTTTAGCCTCCTTTAAAAAAATGAGTCATTTATTATGGTTTTTAGCTAGGATTTTCCACATGAAATGCATAATATATTTTCGTTCAATTAATATTATGTAAGTCTATCGTCTCAATCAAATGCCATAAAAACAAATCTTTTGGTTTTTCTTACAGCCTATTTGATGAGAGCAAAAAAAAGTAATACCAGATAGAAAGAAAAAATATTTTTAAAAAAAAACCCTCGGGGCAAAAAATTTGAACTTGAGCTTGTTACAGATGGCTTTTTATAGTTTTTCGTGAAAATCCCAGTGCGGTAGTTTTTCGATTGAAATTTTAAACTGAGCTGAACAGTTTATTTCTGTACAAGAGAACCTTTTTGGAAAAAATCAAAATAACGGAGGCAACTATTTCCGTAAGTAACGGTTTCTTTTTAATTCGTCCGTTTACCTTTCATAAGTTTACACATATTTCCTTGAATTTTTTTTTTTTTTTCTAATTTATTTCCATGACGTAATTTAAGTTTTTATCTTTAATTTTATTCTGAAAACGGCTTTACGCATCTGATGGAGGACCTCTTGAAGTAAAACTCAAGGTGAATATAAATTCATGGACTTTTTTACAATCCTCCAGAGGGATCGTTCGTTTCTCAACAAGAAAAAAAAAAAAAAAAAACCTGATGCTAAACTATGGAAAGAGAATAGGTGCTCAAGCTACACTTTGTTACAAGTTCACATTTTTTGTATTGAAGTAAGAACCGACCGAACTGGTGAAAAAATTTTAAATTTTTTTAAAAATAAAATAATCTTTAAAAAAATTATTACATCCTTCGCATTAGTCAATCTTTTTTTAAAAAATGAATGGTTTTAAAAAAAATGTTTTTTTTTTTTCTTACTGAAGTAATCTTACTCATTCATAATAATTACTCGCTTTCTCAAGGATGAAGAATAATCGAAAAGATAAAGCAAGTCACGGAACGAAAAGAATAAAGAAAAATCAAAATAACGCTGCAGACAAATAATTTTTTTCTTTTTTTTTCAAGAAAATAAAAAGAAACAAGAAAAACATTTGAACGCAAAAAAAAAATTACGACAGAACAAAACATATGTCGAAAACTCATTTTACAGAAACCACTTATGAAATATCCTACTGACATTAGCCATTTCATACGGAGAACCGGAGGCGAATCAGGCCTAATAGATAACGGTCATGGCCACTACTGGACTTTTATTAAAGTCTCCAGTCTCGTGCACTTTTGACGGACATAAACAATTACATTGTTTTTTTTTTTTTTTTTTTTTTTTTTTTTCACTTGATCATCTTCATTATCGTTTTGTAAAACTCCGATGACGAATCGTAACGGATCAACGAACATGTGATTTCGAAAAAATAAAAAATAAAGATTTCGTCTGCATAATTCGGTTCACTGATCTGTGCCAATAATAACACAACCGTAAAGAATTTAAATACATTCATTATTATAATTATGTTTTTCTTTTCCTTCTTCTATTTTCATCTAAATTCGTATCTTTTTTTTAACGGGTTTCCCAAATTTCCGCTGAAACAACTGCAGGACGAATCCGCAATACACGTACGTAAACAGAAGGTAGGTGTCGTACACAATCTGCGTCGTCTGCAGCATCGACATCATTTGCTGCTCCCTTAACTTGACTCCGAATTTTTCTTTAAACGATTCCTTCAGTAACCTTTTGCTGGAATCGAAATCGATGTTGATCGCCAAAATAAGGATCAAACAAACGAGACCGTAAGCGATAATCAAACCGTACATAACGACTTTGAAAACATAATGGCTCCTCCACCATATATTCATCATCATGATCAATCCTAAGGTGATGACGACGACGCCGATGAAGCCCAACAAATAAAAAATATATAATTTCGGCCAAAATACGTAAGACATGGCGGGGAGAGTCAAACCGTTGAAAACGACCCATAAACCGTTGAAAAAAACTCCCAAGCTTAACGGGATCCTAAAACCAAAGCAGCAGGATGAATTGCACGTGCAATATTTTGAGCAGCAACCTCCGCCGTTGCCCATTTTGTGAATCGACATGTTTTTTTTTGCTTTCCTTATGTTTTCAGGGTTAAGAGATCGTCATAAGATTTTCTGCTTATCACAATTCATGGCCGTTATAACACAATCGATTCCTTGACTTCTAATTTTTTATTTAAATATATTTATTTTAATGATAATTTATAAATTTTTGAAGATGAAAAAGTAAACGATGCGAACGATACGTAAACAATGAAACAAAGCATGCGGAAACACGTTGGAACTCACAGCCTTGTTCAAACGAATTCGGGCGCGAAAATTATAAATATGACATCACATACGGTACTCATATTGTGCATATTAGGGTGTACAAAAAAAAAAAAGTGTTTGGAATTTTGTTGCTCACCGAAAAAATAGTTTCTAAAAATACCAAAAAAATTTTGCAACATTTTTTTTTTACCAGCTGGGGGTCGCGCTTTGCAGAAAAAGGACCTAAGTCAAAAATTTAAAAGCGCTCAGTTAAGTAAATATTTAGCGCATTTTTCCGAAATCGATATTTGTAAAAAGAGATCTAATTCTATGTTTTTGAGGTCGTAGAACACGAATTTTACCGTCTCGATTTTCTCCGATCGACTGCTAACTGGCAGATCTAACTTTTATCAGGTCTGAACCCGATTTTTCAGGGTAATATTTTTTTCATGATTTGATTTGGTGCCACAAACTTTTTTTATTTTTATTGAAACTGTGTATGCTTATGTTTTTGAATCCGTAGAACCCAAATTTTACTACCTTGATTTTTCGTGACCAACGCCTGGGCACCCAACAGCACTTTTACCGCCTAAAAATGCCGTTTTTTGACTAAATTTCAGCTTTTACGTTGGTTTTTGTGCTCAAAATCATCATTTCCTGATTTGGTGTCCCAAAAACTTTTTATTTTTATTGAAATTGTGTATGCTTTTGAACCCGTAGAACATGAATTTCATTATCTTGATTTTTCCTGACCAACGCCTGGGCAGCCAACAGCGCTTTTACCGCCTAAAAGTGGAATTTTTTTGACTAAATTTCAACTTTTACGTTGGTCTTTGTGCTCAAAATCATTATTCCCTGATTTGGTGCCCCAAAAACTTTGTATTTTTATTAAAATTGTGTATGCTTTTGAACCCGTAGAACACGAATTTCATATCTTGATTTTTCCTGACCAACGCCTGGGCAGCCAATATCACTTTTACCGCCTAAAAATGCCAACTTTTTTTTTTTTTTTTTTTTTTGCTTTATCGACCGCAGGGAGAATAAAGCATTGTTTTTAGCACAAATTTCACATTTTCAGTTTTTGATATTTTTACACGTTTTGAAGTCCCCTGATGCCGAAAAAAGCAAAATTTGGATGGTGGCCGTGTGTGTGAATGTGTGTATGAATGTGAATATATGTGGAAAAAAAAAGTGTCTGTCCGTCGAAAAGCAGAAAAAACGAAAGAACGGATTTCGATGATTTTTGGTGGGTAGGAACTTCTAATGAAATGTAGGTGCTGATTAGTTTTTGAGCCAAATCGGTTCAGCGATTCGGAAGCAGTGAGTGAAAATGTTGAATTTTCAACAATTTCAAGATATTTTTTGACTATAAATCGCGAATGCAACTACCGATCGAGTCCGAATTTCTTACTGCAGTAGATATTCATCAAGATACGTTACCATTGAAATTTGGTTAAATTCTGTTGAGTGGTTCAGAAACGGTGAGCAGGGCTAAAAGTATGGGTATAGGCCTAAAAACCGATATCTCCAACTTTTGAAACGTCACGATATGACGTCATCGATTACGTCAACAAAGCGATTTGGATGCTGATTGGCGGGTTCCTCGTGGGAGCTAACGAAAAAATAACCGTATTTTTGAGAATATTTTCGGGGTAGAGGATTCCGAATCTGAAATAATTTTTCCAAAATTCGAATTCCTTATGCTCGTACTGCGGCTTTGGTGGACCTCTGATCAAAAATCTAACCGAATTTTTGAAAATATTTTTGGGCTAGAGGACTCCGAATTTAAAATTATTTTTGCGAAATTCGGATTCATAGTGCACGTACTGCGGCTTTGGTGGATTCCTGATCGAAAAAATAATCATATTTTTGAGAATTATTTAAATGGTCGATAAAGCACTTTGATCGGTTCACCGATCGCATTTTTTTTTTTTTTTTTTTTTACTAAATTTCAGTTTTACGTTGTTTTTGTCCTCAAAATTATTACTGATTGAGTCGAAACGGTTAATAATTATTTTAAAAATGTTGAAGAACATGAACAAGGCTGTTAAAACTTATTACCAAAACTTGTGAAAATTTGTAAAAAAAATTTCTGGTTTTAGCAGTATTCTCAGTAAAAGGCACTAACCGATCTAATGCTATTTGGAAATAATTTTTTACAGCCTTGTTCATGTTCTTCGACATGTTTTAACATAATTACTAATCGTTTCGACTCAATCAATAATGATTTTGAGCACAAAAACCAACGTAAAACTGAAATTTAGTAAAAAAAACGGCATTTTTGCGGAAATTTACTCAAAAAAATGGCATCTTTAGGCGGTAAAATTGATGTTGGCTGCCCAGGGGTTGGTCAGGAAAAATCGAGATAGTGAAATTCGTGTTTCACGGGTTCAAAGACATAAGCATACAGAGTTTCAATAAAAATAAAAAGTTTTTGGGGCAACAAATCAGGAAATGATGATTTTGAGCACAAAAACCAATGTAAAAGCTGAAATTTAGTAAAAAAAAAGGCATTTTTAGGCGGTAAAAGTGCTGTTGGCTGACCAGGCGTTGGCCGAGAAAAATCGAGATAGTGAAATTTGTGTTCTAAGGGTTCAAAAACATAATAGTACACAGTTTCAATAAAAATAAATGTTTGGGGCACCAAATCAAATCATGAAAAAAATATTACCCTGAAAAATCGGGTTTAGACCTGATAAAAGTGCTATCTGCCAGTTAGCAGTCGATCGGAAAAAATCGAGATGGTAAAATTCGTGTTTTACGATCTTAAAAACATAAGTATTCGGCCTTTTTCGCAAATATCGATTTCGGGAGAAATGCGCTAAGTATTTACTTAATAAAAATATAACACTTTATAAAAATTCTTGACTTAGGTCCTTTTTCCGCAAAGCGCGACCTCCAGCTGGTAAAAAAAATGTTTCAAATTTTGTTTGCAATGTTTTTACCCCCTTAATGAAACGATTTTTTCGGTGAGCAACAAAATTCCAAACGCTATTTTTTTTTTCCTGTACACCCTAATACCTACTCATTAATGAGAAGATATATTTTAAGACAATGAAAGATAAATGTGACCTAGTACGGGTGTTAAGAAACGCAAGATTTTAAACGAAAAAAATTAGTCAACAAATTCTCATGCAGCTACTTTAATTAAGAGAGAGAGAGAGATGGAGACAAAAAAAAAAAAAAGAAAAAAATAGGCTGAAATGAATTGACGAAACGTAGCGGCGTGCAGCGTGCAATTTCAAGTGCAAGTGAAAAGTGAGAGTGCATCGTAATTGCATGGAAGAGTAACTGTCAGAAATAAACAACTCTCCAATGGGCAGAACCTGCAAGGCTAGGTTCGTTCTTAAAGGTGCGAATGGGTTATGTAAAAATTTTGTTATCAATTTTTTTCTTTTTCACTGAAAAAAAAAGTAGATTAACATTTAAGAAAAACTGGCGCTTCGGCTGGGTTACGTACAGAATAGCGTATTTTTTTCTTAATAAATGTTTTAAAAAATTTAAGGCTAGGCTTTTAGTAGTCTCAAGTTTTGGTATTTTTAAAAAAGCAGAAAAAATATATATATATATCGAAAAAAAGTGGACATTATTCAGATCTACTTTGATTCCAATGTCAACTAGAAAAAGTTTAATTTCAGCTTTCTCAGGGATGCGGGGTCATGTTTTCAAAATGGAAAAGTTCTTCATGGTTGGGTGTAGTTTATGGGATTCCTAAGCATAAAAAAAATTAAACTGGACTATGTCCGGAATACAGATTATGGCTTGGAAGCAAAAGTTCTTATCTGATTGAAGTGCCATTTTCGTCTTAGATATTTTTTATTCATATAGCTGACACCCAATTACGCAAAAAAAAAAAAAAAAAAAAAAAGAAAGAAATGAAGATATTTAAATAAATTTTCGTGCCGAAATGTAAAACTGGATAAGAATTATCTTCAAAATTTATCCCAAATTAGTAAAAAAAACTTAACGCGGGTTTAATAATAGCAATGCCAGATTTAAAATCCATATCCAACTCCTTGCTCATCCCAACGTTAAAGCTGAAATAACTGTAAGCTTATTTACAAATTTTATTCCAGTTTTATCGCGATAAATGTACATTGAAACTACACTTTTTGAAATAACAAATATTATTGAAGATCATGGGAAAATCATCAGCTTGTGTTTATAAAAATGTTATCTGAGATAATAAGGTCTTAATGCTCACAAAAACATATCAAACTCTTTCACTGGTGTATCCAGATTTGCAATAAAATAAAAGATGTACTTTTTAAATTTTGTTTGCTTTTATTATAGTGGATTGGTTACCGTTTAGCAAGGGTCCAAAGCCGATGCCAGCATCAATGCCAGCACTACCATTAATTTTTTCAGTTTTTTTTGAAAAAATTAATTAAATTAACCGCATATTGTAGTGCTGGTTAATAAAATCGGCCGCTTTATATAGTCAAAACTCGTGGTTTTTCTCAATTACTTTAAGCATTGCCAATGGGTAATAATTACAAAACCGATGTCGATGCTGGTGCCAGTGCTGGATAATTTGTTTTGATAAATTTACAAGACTTGTAAATACTTGTCAAAAGTTGTAAATAGTTGTCAAGAGTTGTCAAGAGTTGTCAAGATTTGTCAAGAGTTGTAAATAATTGTCAAGAGTTGTAAATAGTTGTCAAGAGTTGTAAATAGTTGTCAAGAGTTGTCAAGAGTTGTCAAGAGTTGTAAATACTTGTAAATAGTTGGCAAGAGTTGTAAATCGTTGTCAAGAGGTGTCAAGAGTTGTAAATACTTGTAAATAGTTGTCAAGAGTTGTAAATAATTGTCAAGAGTTGTAAATAGTTGTCAAGAGTTGTAAATTTTTGTCAAGATTTGTCAAGAGTTGTAAATAATTGTCAAGAGTTGTAAATAGTTGTAAATACTTGTAAATAGTTGTCAAGAGTTGTAAATATTTGTAAATAGTTGTCAAGAGTTGTAAATAGTTGTCAAGAGTTGTAAATTTTTGTCAAGATTTGTCAAGAGTTGTAAATAATCGTCAAGAGTTGTAAATACTTGTAAATAGTTGTCAAAAGTTGTAAATATTTGTAAATAGTTGTCAAGAGTTGTCAAGAGTTGAAAATAGTTGTCAAGAGTTGTCAAGAGTTGTCAAGAGTTGTAAATAGTTGTCAAGAGTTATAAATAGTTGTCAAGAGTTGTAAATTTTTGTCAAGACTTGTCAAGAGTTGTAAATAATTGTCAAGAGTTGTAAAGAGTTGTCAAGAGTTGTAAATATTTGTCAAGACTTGTAAATAGTTGTCAAGAGTTGTAAATATTTGTTAAAAGTTGTAAATAGTTGTCAAGTGACTTGTAAATGGTTGTCAAGAGTTGTAAATAGGTGTCCCGATGGCAATGCTGAATATAATTGAGAAAAGTCACGAGTTTTGACTATATAAAGCGGCTGATTCTAGTAACCAGCACTACATTAAGCGGCTATTTTAATTTATTTTTCAAAAAAAAAATTGACAAAATTGATGATGGTGCTGGTACCGATGCTGAAGTCGGCTCCGGCACCAAAGCACCACCACTGAGCGCCAAAAAGTTTGCTATTCCGGCGCAGGCGCTGGCGCCAGCTTTGGAAATTTCATCGCTGATAACGGCGTCGGCTCCAACCAATATTTACCGGTTTCGGACCCCTGCCGTTTAGGATATGAATCAATCCTGCTGAAAACGTTTTGCAGCTGGCGTTTTATTTAAAGGACATAACAGAGAAAAGATAAATCAAAAGATAAAATGAAGGCTGAATATTTCTCTGGTGGTATAATCACCACCACTTTAGTAAGAAAAAACTCCAGTAAGAGCCTAAAAATCGAGATTTAATCTCCAAACTGCGCCCTTTTAGTTTATGTATAAATTTTTAACACAAGTTTTCACCCGCCGCAAAAAAAAAAAGAAAAGCAGATAGAGGTTAGACTGGTGCAAAACTCATCCATCAGGGTCTCTATGTAGTCGCATACTGTCTACTGCAAAGGTCATATACTTTTTGTCCAATTGGAGCTTTGTTTACCTTCGATTTCCATTCAACTGATTTACAACGAGTTAAAACATGTAATAACCCTTTTACAGTTTGGAAATCTACAATGGTTACAATTAGTGCACTCTCTGGAATGTAATTACGAAAAAAAAAAAAAAAAAAATGCTTCCTCCAGAATATTTATTCAATTAGTTAATAGATGATTGATACAGATCCATCCGGATTTCGAAGGTCGATTTTAATCAGGACCCCTATGCTTCCGGATGCTTCCGGAGGCAAAGTTTCAAAAAAGCACGATTCGACTAAATCTTTTTACACAATGGAACTGGAACAGTTGCCCTCGTTGGGTCTTTGCGCTTTTCTTTTAAACCATAACCATAGCAACCTAACCAATACTATAGACAACAACCACTTAACCAAAGACATGCAACATGTTACATGTTACAACCAGCAACTAGCAATATTTAATTCCGTGCGTTGGAGGTGAACTAACGTATCTCCATCGTTAATATAATTGGAGGTAGTGTGTTTCGGTGAAGATCACATGACTACACGTTGGCACGCTCATGTTGGTGTAAACTTGTGGTCACATGACACTTTCACGAAATGTCGAAACAGACTATCTCCAATCATTTCTACGATGAAGATGCGTTAGTTCACCTCCGACGAACGGAATTGTGAAAAAAGATAAGGTTCGGATTTTAGGGTTGGGGTCGTACATAAATTACGTAAGCACATTTAAGGGGGGGAGGGGGTCCGAATTTGGCATCTTACTCATAAGCTAAGCATAGGCGAAATGGGATAAAGCATGCAAAAAGGGCCTAACCCATGCTTACGTAATTTATGCACGACTCCGTTGTCGTAAAATAATCATTTTGGATTACAGTAAAAAATCTGGGTTATTTTTATATATAAAATATACATAATATATGTATATTTTATATATAAATTATATGTATATTTTATATATAAATTATATATAAAAATTTTGAAAAATTTCACGATTACCTCATTTTGTTGTGATGTAGTTGAGTGCTGAGAGCTACCTGGGAATGTTTAGAAAGCCTGAAAGGAGAGAGGCGACATTCAAAGGGGAACTCTCTGATTGGTCGAGTCCTTACGTGGTACATGGTGTCGGTTTCATATGGGGTGAAATGCTAGAACGATACAAATTTCAACAGGATTCGCAACGTTCTAGCATTTCACCCCGTAAGAAAACCGACCTTCAGGTATCATGTGAGGGACACCACCAAGTATGGCCGTATGGCCCATATGGCCCCTGCCCTGATTAGTTAAGAACGTTTTTTAGAGATAGGAACCCATAAACTCACAACCAACGTGACGTCACTTTCTGACGGCCAAGGCGATCTCTTATTGGTGGTTTCAGTGCATCGCCGACTTGCATATTATTTTTCTTTCACTATGGGCACGGCCGTAAAAGCAGGTCCGGAAACGTTCCATGCCGTTCATGTCCCGCTTAACTACGCTCATTTTAGTTCTAAAACGGGCCATTGATGGCTCTGCGATCTTTAGAGACGCAACATGTGTAATTGTTTAATTCGGATCACTATCGTGCGCCGTGCGCCGCCCTGCCCATGTAAGCGAAAATAGCGTATCTTACTTTCCGGAATTGATTGTTTGTTTACATAAGTTAAAAATACGACAGACGTGCCAACTCCGAAAATGAAGATACGCTATTTTCGCTTACATGGGCAGCGCCATCGTTGTTTACAAATCTCAATGACCAATCAAAAAGCGTCTCGCGTACAAATAGCGCTTACGGTGGTAGGAAGGAAGAAGTAATTTTCGCGTAGTTAAGCGGGACAAGATCTCCCACGTATAAGGGATAAAGTTTCCGGACCTGTCTATACGGCCGTGACTGTGGAAAAGCCTTGCGTGAATTTCGGGGATTGCCTCTAATAACTTTTACGACATGAGAATTTTCCCACCGGAGAAAAGCCAGTGACCGTGGCAGCCTAAACGATTTTCCAATTAAACGAACAATTCAAATGCAATGCGAAAGTTTTTTTCCGTAATTGCCCTTTACATCAATTAAAACCGAGGTGCAAAGGCTACATAAACTTTCGTTTGTAATTACTCCTAAGACCGAAAAGGGGTCAAGCCCTCCCATATAAAACAACGAAAACAAATATTCCATTTTTGCCGATGGGATTTTATGTGCATTCACTCCTATAAATACCAAGGTCAAGGATTCCGAGATGATTCTCCCAGGAAAACTAACCAGAAAATTCCAGATGAAAGAAACCGAAGTGTTAAAAAAAAAGAGAGACAAAAAAAAAAACTGACCTCTAAGAATCTACAATGAATTAACATATCATAGAACAATGAAAGCATTAGATGTTTCCCTAAAGGTCAATGCCGGATCAAACAAGGTACGTAGGTAAACAAAAGTGTTTAGAAAAAAAAAAAAAGTTGAATAACCCAGAAATATCAAGGCAGAACCGCTACGATGGTGGAATCATGACGGAAGAAAGAGAAATTATTTTTAAAACCATCTTTTTTTATATATATATTCTTTCTCGAGAAAGCATTAATCCTATTACACCATGACTAAGGTTACGGTAAAAAATGGATTCAATTAGATTAATTCGCCATTCGCAAATCGTTCCATAAGGTAAATACCTCGTCGGTGAAATGGCGTTAAGAAAGAAAAAAAAAAAGTGAAGGTGGGAGATGTTAGGAGAGAAAAATTTCTCCAACCTTGATCTCGACCGGGTGGAAGAAGCGAGAAAAAAAAAAAAAAACAACGAAATTATCAACAAAAACGGAAAAAACATTCACTATCACTTAAGATGCAGAGTTTGGAAGAAAAATTGTTGTATTTCTTGCGGTTGATCAAGGATGTGTTTTTGTTTTTTGCATTGTCCTTTTATTATTTCGCGGAATCCACGGTTTTGTTTTTCGTTCCGAGACGTTTAAGAGCTAAAAATATTGTGGGTGAAGTTGTTTTGGTTACTGGTGCCGGAGGAGGAATCGGGAGGTTGATAGCTTTGAAATTTGCGAAATTGGGAGCTACGGTCGTGGTGTGGGATATTAAAAAAGATGGTGAGTCCGGAAATATTTATAATAGACAATTCCTTAAGGTTATAAAAATTGGTAATATTTTAAAAAATGAGATAAAAGGTCAGAACTTAAGTAAAAGGCAAACGCTTTGGTCTTATCTTAGCTTCTTAGTCTGCAATTTTTATGTAATACTCTAGTTGCCTGGAAAAGTTTTGGAACTTGTTCGTTTGAAACGTGGAATGGATTTAAAAAAAAAAAAAAAGCTTTCAAAAATTTGTGTCCTGGCTCTGAATTTCTTTAAAACAAGTTAAATCCGATCTTTAAAATTTTTTCTTCGTAAAAAAATTCGTTCCCGAGTACTTTTCCCAATCCGTTTTACCTAAAAAAATTAATTCCTAATCCATTTTTCCTAAAAATTTAGTTCCTAAAATTCTTTTCCTAACCCTTTTTTCCCTAATTTTTAATTTTCCTAAAATTTTTTGATTCCTAAAATAAAATTTCCTAAAATGAATTTTTTTCAATAAGCAATAATTTTAATATTTACCAGAATTTTGAGAGTGACAATGAATAAACAACTTTTTTACCAACGAATTTAAAAAACGAAAATAAATAGGAAAACCGAGATTCCCAGTTTTGCATAACCTTAGCAAATTATTACAAAAATCTTAAGGATTCAAAAAATTAGGAAAAATATTCATTTTAGGAAATTTTATTTTACGAATCAAATAATTTTAGGAAAATTGAAAATTAGGAAAAAGAATAGATAGGAAAAAAATTTTAGGAAACAAAATTTTTAGGACAAATGGATTAGCAATTCAATTTTATAGGAAAAATGGATCAGGAAAAATGGTAGTGATTCAAAAAATTAGGAAAAAAATTCATTTTGGGAAATCTTATTTTAGAAATTAAATAATTTTTGAAAAATTAAAAATTAGGAAAAAAAAATAGGAAAAAAAATTTTAGGAACCAAAATTTTTAGGAAAAATGGTAGAAATTTAAAAAATAAGGAAAAATATTCATTTTAGGAATCAATAATTTTAGGAAAATTAAAAATTAGGAAAAAAAAATAGTTAGGAAAAAAATTTTAGGAACCAAAATTGTTAGGAAAAATGGATTAGGAATTAATTTTTGTAGGAAAAATGGATTGAGAATTAATTTTTGTAGGAAAGATGGATTGAGAATTAATTTTTATAGGAAAAATGGATTAGGAATTAATTTTTGCAGGAAAAATGGATTAGAAAAAATGGTAGGGAATCCAAAAATTCCAATTTATTTTAAGAAGCCTAATTTGTTTTACGTCACTAATTTTTTTTCACCTGAAATAATTGGTAAAATGTTATTAGGTAGAAGCTCTTCCAAAGTGTGAACTTCTCCCTCAGCGTTTCTATTTTCTAATAAAAACTGATTGAAATCATTTTCCCTAAAACTTTTTATCAATTTAATTTTGTCTGCGAAACGGCTATTAACTCATCCTGGTTCAAAATTATTTTGCTACGATCCACAAACATTTTGGACAATGAAATTCAGGACACCTCCATATAATTCTGACCTCTTATCGATAATTATGACTAGAATGTGGTCAAAGTTCTTAAGCTATTGTATGATAATCTCAATCATTTGGCATGTAGGTTTACAATCAAATATTGGTCATAAATTTTCCGTGGAAATAATCCATTTTTTTTTTAAGTTAGAAGAATCTGAGCAATATTGTTTAATGTTAAAGGATTGTTCGGGATTTTGGAACAGAAGAACATTATTTTATTTTATTGCTCGACATGTTTCAACTTAAAATAATGAATTATAAATTAATAAATAAAATAATGTTCTTCTGTTCCAAAATCCCGAACAATCCTTTAACATAAAATATCGGAACGAAAACCTAACCTCAATATTGTTTAAATTGTCGAAAACAAATCACCGACAACCTAAACCGAGCTTGAGAGCTAAATGTCCACTTTTAAAAGCGAAAGTTTGCGGTTTATCACTTAAACATGAATTTCATGTTGTCAGTTTTTTTTTTTTTTTTTACTTACTTTGCAGAGATTTTTATAGGCATGTTTTTTTTATTTGGTCCAGTTATTAAAATTACTTTATCCACTTATTATTAAAGTCAAACATTATTGAAATTTTCATATTAAAGTCGGTTTGTAATTTAAGTAGTTTGAAATATATCAGTGTTTTTAATTGAGATTTAGCGCAATAATTACTTTATCGGTTTAATAAGGGGGAAAAATTAGTCCGCTTATAAGGTCTGTTAATTTAAAGAAAAAGTCGTTAAGCTTACTACTAATTTTGAAAAAAAAAAGTGATTAAACTTTTTAGAAAATTTAGCAGCCAAGTACTCTCTTTCAAGTCAATTTTTTTCTTAATACTTTGCCTTGGCTTGAAAAGGGGAATCGACCTATCGCACATGTCTGGGACATGTCTAATGACATATCGCACTTGTTTATAACCTAAACATAAACAAACATGGCCGACCCACAGATGTGCGATAGGTCGATTCCCTTTTTCACGGCAGTGCTGAAGTCCTTTAAATTATAATTTCAACATATATTTGGCAGTCCCGACCAAAAGTGAGTTAAATCGGCAGGTGCTCTTTGAAATGCCTCTTTTTTGATGGAGATAACATTAATGTCAGCATTTTTTACCTCTGTTAGAACGAATAAAAGAATAACGGAGGCTTCGTCCGTATTCGATCGTGTAAATAGATTTTGTACATAGCAGACGACAATATACAATGGCGATCGCATAATCGTATTTTTATTAAAATATTTTTAATCCGTGGAATCCGAAATATTCCATTAACCTTCCTCTTCTCTTCCCTACAAATAATTCCTAGATTTTGATACCTCCCTAATAGTCTATGTACAGACATACTGGATACTTCAAACTTTGCTCCATCGACACGAAACACATTACAATTTGGAAATTTCAGGCTCTTCAAAAATAAAACTCAATTTTGCAAAATTGTACTCATTCGCTGAATTTTTAAAAACGAACTCAATTTTCTATTTTCTTCTATTTTAAGACTTTCATCGCAACTTTACGCAAGATTTAAGATCCACCGATATCCTAACAGGTCCACAGGTAGCCCCGGAGGTTTTACTTTTTTTGCATTGTTTCAAAATAAAGTATGTCAGTGGTTTTTTTTTTAACCAGAGCAAAAGCGATGTGTAAGAGGAGACTTCATGGAAGGAAATGGCTGTTTTGCCTAACACTCGATTTACGATGAAAAAATCAAATTTTAGGTATTTAACAAACTCCTTTGACTTTTTTTTTATATTTTTGGTACAAGTTTCAACTTGTTCCAAGCAAACAAAAACCAAGAAAACGAAATCAAAATTTTTCTACCGCAAGTTTTCTTGAAATTATTTTCCCGCCACCCATACATTTCAGACAAGTTGAAATTTGCACTAAAAATTCTAGAATATATTAGAGGAGATCGTTAGGTACCTAAAATTTGGATTTTTTCATCGTAAATCGAGTACATTAGAGAAACTAGCCATTCCTTCCGGTACCTGTGAAACCTCCTCTTAAATACCCAAAAGGAATGATTGTTTCTTAGAATGCACTTAACTCGATATTTTCTGAGTGATCAAAATTTTAAAAAATTCATAATAATCGGGCTCCGTAAAGCAAAGAGGGATACAGCCCCTTTGTGGAAAGGTTTGAGCACCCCTGTATTTTTTTTTTTTTTTAACTAATGCAATTTTCCTATTTTTTTTTAGTCAAAAGGAAATATTCGGAGCCGCTCTTACTTAAAAAACGCTTAGCCCCTTAAAAAGAGAGTAAAAACTCTCTTGAATAAAACTGTAAAAAAATTTTCCGAGCTCTTACCTGCCAGAAATATCCGTCGAATTTCTCGATTCACGTTTTCTGAATTTTCTGCACGGCGACCTGGAAAAAAAAGAAAAACAAAGCTGAGAAATTATTTGAAAATTAATGTTCAGGTTGATTTAACTTAAGAAATACTTCATTAACTTTCAACATTTTTTCGATAAAAATAACATCAATAAGGAAAAAAAAAAAACAACTGGACTAGGTCAATTTTTAACTAAAGCTTCTTACAAAAAAAAAAAAACAGAACTTATCACGTAAAGGCTTAAACAAACAAATAAAAATAAAAATGACTCTTGTGTTTTTTAGAACCTGACCACTTCAACCAGTAAATTCAAATAAACGGAAATCTCCATTCACTTTCATTTGCAACTTCACAATCCTATAAATTAATGTATCTACATATTTTTTTTATATATGCTGATAAGAAAAAGAAAAAAAAAGAATGACTGAAGTAACTCTCCGTGACCGAATTATGGACGAATTCTTCGCCGTTTAATATTTAAAAAAATTTTTTTTCTCTTTTTTTTAATATTAAAAAGTGAATATGAGTTTATTCAATAGAAAATCATGTTTACTAATTAACAAGTATCCGTATAGAAAGGGAAACCACGACGAACAGGAAATAGGTGGAGACGATTTTATGATCCTTCAGGTTATTATCAAGGTCGATTGTTCAAAAAAGTGAAAAAAAAAAAAAAATGGTTTTCTAATTCGCGATGCATTCAAAAACTAGATTATTATGTTTGAAAAAGCACGCATCCAGCCTCCGGCATTCTCATAACTAAAAATTACAATTAAACGCGTGTATGATTTCATAACCGCCGAAGTTCAAGGCCTTTTTTAAAATTTTTTTTTTTTTTTTGTTACCAAGCTTGAAAATGATATCCTCATCCTTAAATCGAATATTTTGATAATTCTGGATGAAAAATTATAAACGGATGACATCGAGAATTAAAAGATATTAATAATATTGTTTTTAAAACTTCTTTTTTCGCAAGAATGGAAAAATTCCATTCGAGATTTTTTTTTTTTTTTTTTGACTGACATGTCTAATGGGCATACGACAAGTTCAACGGTATATTTTATATTTTTCGAAATATGCAAATGCACAAAATTAAATGGGTTGCGTTATTTCAGGCTGAATGGTTTAAATTAAAATAAGGATGACATTTTTCTAGGTTCGAAGTGCAAAGGTTGAAAAACTGTAAGGAGCAAAATGCTATTGTTCGCAGCTCTTGCTGCCACGACTTTTTTAACGGTTTTACTTATTTTTTTTTTTAACAATTGCATGAGATCGTTCAACCCAAAATAAGAACATACAAAAAATAATTTTAAAAAAAAAAATCGAGTTTATTACTCTTTGATATACACCGAGCGAGGAACCGGAAGACAAGTTGACACATGCAGCAAAAGCGCTCTTAACGGACAACAGGGCGTATCGAAATTTAGAAATTTTCAAATTCGAACATGGCACTATGCGGAAAAGTTGTGACTTAGGGTCAATAGTAACCTAGAATTTTTAAAAATTTTTTGGCCACCAATTTCGGCCGTCTCGATCGGCTTTAAGTTTAACTGGGCAATTTTGGAAATTTTTAAAAATCTTGTTAAAAAATTGTCTAGAAGCCTAACTTACTGTAAAAGTATATCTGTTTGGCCTTTTTGAGGTCGAAAAATCTGAATATGACCGAATTTTTTTTCTAGGGATTTGACAAAATCGGCCAAACGCCATTTTAATTTTGTGGCTTAAAAACTATTTTCTATTATATTCTACCGCTATTTAAAAATTAGTACTATTTCGTTTATTTTATTGAATCTAAAATGTAATTTCAAGTTTCCAAACGAAGAGGAGATATCTACTAAGAGTTCGCAACATGAACAAAGAGGAGTTTATAATTCAAATTCGACGTTTGGGGCCAAAAATATTTAAAATCATGTATTGTTATTTTGCCAAACCCTAAAAAAAATTAATTCGGTCAAATTCGAATTTATCGACCTCAAAAACGGCAGGCAGATATACTTTTACAGTAATTGAGGTTTCTAGACAATTTTTTAACAAGATTTTTAAAAATTGCCAAAATCACTTATCCTTTAACATGAAAAACTTTGAGCCAATTCACCCAGAAAAATGAATATGCCTCGTTCGCAAAACAAGCGATGTTGCTTGCAAAGCAACGTGGCTCGACTTGTCGACATTATGCATTGCGACAAAGCACTCACGAGTCTTGACACAAAACATTTTTACTGCTTAGACCTAAGTTATGCAAAAATGCTTTGCCACAAAGCATTGTTGCTTAGACCCAAAGCAGCATTTTTTTGAGTGTTGAGATGGCCGAAAGTGCTGACCTAAAAATATGAAAAAATTCCGGGTTACTATTGATCCTAAGACACAACTTTTCCGCATGGTGCCATGTTCGAATTAAAAAAATTTTAAATTTCGATATACCCTAACGGACAATGAGCAAGAGCTACTTTATTTCCGTGCGTCGGAGGTGAACTAACGTATTTTTATCGTAAATATGATAAGAGTCCTAGTGAAAACCTTAGTGTGCTCAATCGACTTACCAAAATACTCGCGCATGACGTCATATGTCAGAATTTTGAAGTGAAATAATTTCTTCTGCTTCGGTTTGTTTTTTACATTTCAAATTAAAATAATAAAATAAGTCACAAAACGACCCTTGGCATGTTAAAAAATTTTTAAAAAAACGAAAATTGGAAAAAAGTGTTGGAAATCCCTCTATGGTATTTTTTATTACTCTATGATATATCTAGTTACACGTTTTTCTGTAAAACCCGGAGTTCATTCCGTTAAAATGGATGAAAGTGAGATGTCGTTCCTAATATCTCGGGATATTTTTTATAGAAAAATATAAGTAGTTTTTAGTTATATTCGTCGTGTTATTTCTTAAAAGAACCTGGAAAACATTTATAAAAAATGGCGACCGTGTGGAAAAGTTAATAACACCGTTTTAGTGCTAGTTTTCAAAAAAAAAAAGGAACACCCTTTGTGTGATATTGCGCAATAATTAATGTGCGGCATGACGGCTTTCCTACAATCATGGATGTGCTTAAAAAAGAACGCACCAATTTACGTACTCAATTTACGAAAAGCCTGAAAAAATTCAAAGCAGCGATAGATGCGGAAGAACGCAATCATGGCACTATTCGTCTCACGTATCAACTTTTTCTCGATTGCGCCATACGCTTGTTCCAAGTCGACACGGATATTAATGTACGTCGTGTCGCTGAAGCTGAGGACGACGCAGATTCCTCCGACGTCATCACCGATGCGGAGCAAGCCGAATTTGACCGCGTAGAAGAATATCGCGCATGGTATTGTGATGCTAGAGTATTATTTGACATATATGAGGAAGAACGTAATCGCACCCTTAACGCCCAGGCAAATGTTACCGTTAAGGACGACGCTCTTTCTACGGCTTCCTCTAGCACCTCTACCGATCATTTGGCACTCGGGAAGTTCCGCCGCTTAAAGTTACCACAATTCGACGGATCACCCAGAAAATGGTTTTCGTTTTGGTCCAAATTTCAGACAATTCATGAGGACACCAAACTCACCGATGACTTAAAAATCCAGTACTTATCAGAATGCATGGAACCCGGATCTAAAGCTTTTACCCTCGTAGATTCTTTTCCTCCTTCTGGGGATAATTATGATACTGCCGTCCAGCATTTAAAGAGCACCTTCGCCAACGACGATATTTTGACCAGGGTCTACACTCAGGATTTATTATGCCTTGTTTCAAACCGCCTCGTTAATAAGGATGCTAGTTTTAATCTCGTTGAATTTTACTTTAAGGTTGAATCGTTTATTCGCGCTTTAGATAGTTTACATTTAAATACTGATACGTTTCTCTTTTATATGGTCGAATCTACCTTGCCAGATGAGCTGTTAACGCAATGGCAACGGATGAAACAAACGTTTCTCGACAAATTAAAAGCCGAACAGCCGGCTGGCTCGAAAGATCCCCCCAGTTCCTTGACCGCCTTATTAAAATTTTTACATGTTGAGGTAATTGGTAAAGAGTCCATTCATGCGGCCAATAAGTTAGCAGAAGCCACGATGATCTCACCTAGTCAGTCTTTGGGTCTACCGACGGCTTCTTCTCTAGTCAACACGGTCAGTAAAAGTGGTTCAAGGCCACCTAGTGCTTCAGGTAACCGTTCAGGTAAAACTACAGGTACTAATGCTACAGTTACTCCGCCTAAATGTTTGTTTTGCGACCGAGAAGGTCATAATAGTCAGGATTGTTCGAAAGCTGGAGGCCTGACTTACCAGGAACGCCTAGACCTCCTGAAACAAAAGGAGGCTTGTTTTAGGTGCTTACAGGTAGGGCATTCTTCCTCCAACTGTCGACGCAGGTTAGTATGTCCTAATTTTAACTGTCAGAAAAAGCATTATGCCATTGTTTGTCCACAGCAACAACAAACCGCGCCGCCACAACCACCTCGACAGCGGTCACAGCAATCGTCGAAACAATCTCAGCCAGCCAATTCAAATTCTTGTTTAGCAGCGGCTTCTTCGGTTACTCCAGTTCATTTTTTATCCGAGATACTGCTCCAAACCTTGACGGCCAATGCTGAGAGTCGTTACGGCAAAAGGACGTTACGAATTTTCATGGACACCGGCTGTGATTTCAGTTACATCAAACGCGTCCGAGCTCTCCAACTCTGTCTCCCGCTCATTGGAGTCCGTGTTGTTTATCATACGTTATTTGGGAATGTCCGCACGGAAGCTGTCCCCCACAATGTGTACCAGATTGTTCTTACTAGTCTCGACGGAAACTACCGCGATACATTTTTGGTGCTTGAACAAGAGGACCTTTGTGGCCGAATCCGCGGTTTACAGGATCCCAACATTCGTCAAATTTTGGCTGATAAAAATATCACCCTTGCAGATGTCAGTGGATCGTCCGAAGTAGATATAATTTTCGGTGCTGATTACTTCACTCGACTCTGGACTGGAGAAGGACATAAATTATCAGCCGACCTCATGGCAGTCAAGACTACTTTTGGATGGACAATAATCGGTCGCCGAGAGCCCGAATTTTCCGTCTCCTGTGCTGCCATTGATTCTACCCCATTTTTTTGGAATTTAGAAACGTTGGGCATCACAGATCCGTTTCAACCTTGCGACAAAGCACATCATGAAGCCCTTGTTCGCGACAAGTTTGAACAAAGCATATGCTTAGATGTGGATGGGCGCTACAAAGTTAGACTCCCTTGGAAAGAGCCCCGTGTCGCCCTAGGACATAATTTTGCCGTCGCCAAAGCACGCTTGCAGAGTACTACGACGAAGCTGCTTCGAGATGGCCATTTCGACCTGTATGATCAAGCCCTAAAGGAATGGGAGAATCTTGGAATTATCGAGACAGTTACTGATGATCGATTTACTGTTCCCGGTGTTCATTATTTACCTCATCGTGGCGTTTTTAAGGAAGCTCGAACGACGACGAAGATGAGACCGGTTTTTGACGCCTCTTGTCCGGATGTAAACAAACGCTCCTTAAACGGATGCCTTGAACCAGGGCCTAATATGATTGAGCGAATCCCAACCGTTTTACTACGCTTTCGCCGCCACAAAATCGGTTTTACAGCGGATATTACGAAAGCCTTTCTGCAAATTAGCCTGTACGAAGAAGATCGCGATTTTCTACGTTTCCTATGGTGGGAGGAACAACCATCCGGAAAGATTAAAATTTATCGTCATTGCCGTGTCGTTTTCGGGGTAACTAGTAGCCCTTTTCTTTTAGCCGCTACTATCAACCACCATTTACAGCAGTTTCACGCAACTTATCCGGAAACCGTCGATCGTCTCTTAGAAGCCTTATACGTCGACGACTGTGCCTCTAGCGTTTCTACAAATCAAGAATATGACACATTCCGGACTGAAGCAGATGCCCTTATGTCCCAGGCTTCGTTCCACTTTTCCAAATGGACGAAAACATGGACACCGGAAGACGGGCCTCCTTCCACTTCCGTTGCCCCCGTCTTAGGACTCATATGGGACACGGTCTCGGACACTTTACGCTGCGACATCAAAGTCCCTCCGCCTTCTACTTCCACCTTCATTTGTCGGCGCACTTTATTGTCGGACGCTCAGAAGCTTTTTGATCCGATCGGTTTTCTGGGCCCGGCCATTTTGCTCCCGAAACTTTTGATCCAACGCTCGTGGGAGTTGGAAGTGGGCTGGGATGACCTTTTGCCACCGGATATCACGGATCCGTTTTTGGAATGGAGGGCGGGCCTCGCCGATTTAAATGCCTGCAGTCTTCCGCGCCATTTCGGTCCCGTCGACAACGGCCAGGCTTCTTTACATGTTTTTTGCGACGCGAGTCAGCTCGCGTACGCCACTGTCGTCTACCTTCGTTCCGTTGACAACGGCATAGTTCAGGTGCACCTCCTTCAGGCAAAAACTAGAGTTGCACCCCTCAAGAAAGTTCAACGCGAACCCGGCGCGAAGAAGGTTACTTTTGTTCGTGCGAGTATTCCTCGCCTTGAATTACTCGCTGCAACCATAGCTTCTCGTCTCGCCCACGCCGTGCAATCCGCCCTCAAGCTTGACATTCCCGTTACATATTGGTCGGATTCACAAACTGTTTTACACTGGATCCATAACGACAACAACTGGAGTGTCTTCGTTCGAAATCGAGTATCGGAAATACGCCGGCTTACTAGCTTCACTTCCTGGCGTTTCGTCCCCGGACCTCAGAATCCAGCGGATTTACCATCCAGGGGATGCTCCATACCACAATTATTGCGCTCCAAATGGTGGGAAGGCCCCTCCTGGCTTAAAGAACCGCTCAGTTGCTGGCCTGCTCCTACCCTTGATGTTCAAGGTCACGAAGACACCATAAACGCAGAGTTGCTTCGAAGTTCTCCCTGTACTGTAAATGTTGAGTCCGATCAGTCACTCATCGACCTTTTGACCCTTCGGATTTCTAACTATAATAGGCTTGTGCATGTTTTCGCCTGGATTCAGCGTTACATCCATAATTTAGCACACCCTACCGCACGAATCACGACGTCTTATTTATCTCTCGGTGAAATACACGAAGCCGAGCATAAGATTTTCCGCCATGTACAGGATGAATTCTTGCAGCCGAAAGACGTCAACCGAGTTCGGGCGAAGCAAGTCGATGGTTTATATCGTGTACCGACTCGCGTTTTACACGATGTGCGCTATCAAGATGCCATTCTTTTGCCTCCGTGTGAGTTGGTTGAAAAGCTCATTGAAGCTCAACATCTTTTACACTCCCACGCCGGCCATCAAACTTTAGCAGCGATTCTTCGCCAAAAATTTTGGATACCACGGGCGCGGCAGCTTATCCGGAAGGTACTACACCGCTGCAAGCGCTGTCGTCGCCATGCTGCACGCCGTGTTCAAGTCCCTGAGGCACCGTTACCCATGGAACGAACCGCCCTGGGACCAGTTTTCTCCAACACCGGCGTCGATGGCACTGGCCCTCTTTATTTAAACGACGGCTCCAAAGTTTGGATCGTCTTATTCACGTGCGCTACATATCGCGCGGTACACCTCGAGCTCGTCTCGTCCATCTCGACCGAAGCGTTTTTGTCAGCGTTACGACGCTTCATTAGTAGACGGGGTCGGCCTCATACGTTCCTGTCCGACAACGGCGGAAATTTTGTCGGCGCCGATAATCTTTTTAAGTCCATAGATTGGGCACAAGTAGTCCAATTTGCGTCAATTCAACGAATACGCTGGAAATTCAACGTCCCCCTTGCTCCATGGTGGGGGGGTTTTTGGGAGCGCCTCATGCGTTCGTTAAAGGATCTTCTCAAACGCACCTTAGGGCGTGCGTCTTTGAACCATGAGGAACTCGCCACTCTTCTTTGTGATATCGAAAATATTCTTAATTCTCGGCCCTTGACTTATATTTCCGATAATGATGAATTTTTGCCGCTTACCCCGGCTTGTTTTTTACGCGATATTCCCGGGGGAGAGACGGCCGATTTAGATGTCATCGACGCGTCACATTTAACTCAACGACATAGGTATGTAAATCAAGTTCGGTCGGATTTCAAACAACGCTTCCGCAAGGAATACCTTTCCGCTCTCGTCTTCCATGGTAAAGGTAAGGAAACTCAGGTTCCCAAAATCGGAGACATTGTTCTTATCGAAGCCGACAATCAAAAACGGATCGACTGGCGCTTGGGTAAAATTTTACAGTTGTTTCCTAGCCCTGATGGCAAATGTCGCTCCGCCCGAGTTAAGATCGCCCGGCAACCTGGTTCACATACTCCAGAAACTTTATTAAGACCTTTACAAAGACTCTTTTTACTGGAAACTTCCGTTCACGATTTCGTTCCTGAACCAAAGGTTGCCCCAGTTCCTGCGAAACCTTCGCTTCCTTCTGAAATTTCTTCTCCTCCGTTACTGGAAGATTCAGACATACCGCCCGCTTTAGATTCAGCCGTGCCCATTGCTTCGGCAAAAGATGTCACGACTCGTTCTGGCAGGAAGGTTCGCCCTCCGCGAATGTTAAATTTAGTTAATAATTCAGATTTTGTTTGTAACTTTTTTTTCTAGATTTAAGTTTTTTCATGTTTTTTTTTGTTATTTTTCTGTACCCGGGAAAAATAAGGTGGGAGGATGTTGGAAATCCCTCTATGGTATTTTTTATTACTCTATGATATATCTAGTTACACGTTTTTCTGTAAAACCCGGAGTTCATTCCGTTAAAATGGATGAAAGTGAGATGTCGTTCCTAATATCTCGGGATATTTTTTATAGAAAAATATAAGTAGTTTTTAGTTATATTCGTCGTGTTATTTCTTAAAAGAACCTGGAAAACATTTATAAAAAAAAGTACGTTCCATCTACATCTGTACGTCGAGTGTTTATGAAAAACACGTGATCACACGCTCATGTTGTTGCAAACTTGAGGTCACGTGATACTTCCACGAAACGTCGAAACAGACTAACTCCTATATCATAGTGAAAACCATAGTGTGCTTAAACGCAGAATGTACCACGTGATACCTGACTCGTGACGTAGTATCTCAGATTTTTGAAATGATTTGCCTTATGCTATCTGCTGTATGCTTCGCGCGGATTTGTTTGTTTGCTTATGAGCATGTCTGTACGTCAGAGCCAAAAGGTTCAATATGCAAATTAAAGATGGCCGTTTGTTATGGGTGAACAACGTTTAGCGAACATCTTTTATTTGCACATTGAACCTTTTGGTTCTGACGTACAGACATGCTCATAAGTAAACAAACAATCCGCGCGAAGCATACAGCAGAAGGCATAATGCAAACCTTTTCAAAAGTCTGGTATACCACGTCACGAGTCAGACATCACGTGGTACATTCTGTGTTTAAGCACACTATGGTTTCACTATGATAGAGGAGTTAGTCCGTTTCGACGTTTCGTGGAAGTGTCACGTGACCTCAAGCTTACGGCAACATGAGCGTGTATAAACTTGCAGTCGCATGATCACGTGATTTTCATTAACACTCGAAACAGACTTATCTTTAATCATATTTACGATGGAGGTTCGTTAGTTCACCTCCGACTCACGGAATTTAGGAAGAGAATCTCAACTTCTGTGGCACACCAGTCTTCCATACATGATACATTTACCCGTAACCATAATACCCGTAACTACCGTCTTGAATAATTAAGAAAATTGTAAACCCATACTTCCAACATTAATCTGTTAATTTTTCTCCTTATTTCCATTTCAATTTCTGTTGTTTCGCAGGTGTTCAAGAAACCGTGAAACTAATCAAATCCAATGGAGGTAAAGCTTTCGGCTACACTTGCGACCTTACCAACAGAGATGAAATATACAAAACGGCTGATCTCGTTAAAAGGACCGTGGGCAATGTTTACATCCTCATAAACAATGCAGGGATCGTCTTCGGGAAAACTTTGCTGGATTTGCCGGACGCCGCGATAGACACAACTTTTCAAGTCAATATTTTAGCTCATTACTGGGTAGGTATAAAAAACGAACGCAAGCGCTTTTAATAATAACATTCATATACGTGGAGAACGATCTCTTGCTTAAAGTTGAAAAATAAAATTGGATAATTAATCCATTTGGCCTGATGACCAGAGCCAGAAGCAACTGGTCTTGGTTATTCCTCTACAACCTGATCGACAGGCCACGTGACGTCGAGTTTTAGATGTTGGCACTCGTAGTCGTTTTTCCTCAATTTTCTTCTCTTCATAATTTTGTTTCTCTTCTCCGATAGACTACCAAAGCATTCCTGAAGGAAATGATGGAAAACAATCACGGCCACATCGTCACGGTCGCCAGCATAGCAGGCCTCTTAGGAACCTACAAATGCACGGACTATAGCGCGACAAAATTTGCAGCAATCGGATTTCACGAAAGTCTCTTCACGGAACTTAAGGTGAATGCAACAACAACAACAAAAATATATCGTCATTTTTTTTCCTCGACGCATTGCGTCAAATTCAATATCTCAAAAAAAAAAAAAGAGTGTATGCAATAATAATATGTAATTAAGAGCGATTATTTTAGCCGCCTTGACCCGAACGGTGGAATCATTTATTTGCTCACGCATATTCACAATTCTTTTTTTTTTTTTTTTTTTTATAGACGAACGGTTTCGATGGGATTCAAGCGTCCTTGATATGCCCTTATTTTATTAACACGGGGATGTTTGACGGAGCAAAACCCAGGTAAGAGCCTACGCCTTCCAACTTGCGATTATACAACCGACAAGCTTTCTAATCTTTCGCATCTTCAAATAAATATTTTCAGGCTGATGTCCATGTTAGAGCCGGAACAAGTGGCCGAAGAATCGGTGGCTGCTATTTTAGCGAATGAAATCAATGTGACGATACCAACATGCGTGAGATACTTCCTTCCTTTGAAATGGTACTTCATAATTATGTTTACACTTTAATTTTGTTTACTTTCACGCAATTAATTAATTGATGCTAATTAAAACAAACTTGTTGCATTTTCAGTTTTTTACCGGATAAATTATGCTGGGCACTGATGTATCATGTGATACAAGGCCCTCAATCCATGATGGGTTTCAAAGGAAACGAACTGAAAACTCTTCAGACGTAAAAAAAAAGGAAAAATTTAAAATACTTGTTAATAATATTAATAAAGGTGTAGTACATTAATTTGTCGATGGTGTGACAGTTCCTAGGGTGTACTGCAATAGTTGGTAGTATTAATGGGTCTCTAGTTACCGAAATTAATTTAAAAATAGCATAAAACTTTAAATAGTTTAAGAATTTGTTGTTAATGTTTATATGTAATATTATTGTTGATTTTTGTTAAAAAAAATAAATTTACTGGTTATAACAGTCGTATTTCTTTAACTACATCCTATTCGAATTTGAACTAACGCTTTCAAATGGTTCAATTTCCAGCGACAAATATCAGTAACCCAAAAAATGAAAAAAAAAAAAAATACTAACTACATACTACATTACTTGCAAAAAAAAAATTAATTTAATTAAATTAAATTAAATTTAAAAAAAAAATAATAAAAATAATAAATTTTGAAAAATTATTCATATTAGGGTGCCCGTTATGAGAGTGTGTAAAATATTTTGGTGGGCCCCCTCTCCAAAGTCTCCAAAAATCAAAAAATTCAACACACAATATTTTGGATTTTTTCTGGAGGCTTTTGAGAGCACAAAAATATTTTACACCCCTTCATAACGGACCCTAGCTCATATCATGCAAAAATGGCCACCCTAAACAGTCTTAAAAATAAAATACAAATTTAAACCAAACTTTGTTACTATAAATAACACCCCAAATTCATGCTACTACTTTGAACAATTAATCAAACATGCATCAATCTACAAAATAAAAAATCAAAAGACTACGAAAAATCATCTACATAAATAACTGAGTTTTGATTAATCCACTCACAATTTTCAAAGCAAATCATAAAAATACTGCAGTCCTTGACCAAGTTCCCAAATTGACAATCCAGTTCCCAATTCTTCTGCCAATTCTATCCTTTTTGTAATAGAGTATAACGTTGGATAAAATACTAAATGCTTTCCGTTATCAGTTCTGCAAAACAAAAAATTTTAATAATAAATTTTTCAAAATTTTTAAAACTTCACACTTACCGAACTTCAAAAAAATTCTCCTCTGAACTTTCATCTAGTTTTAATTTTCCCTTATAACTTTTTAGCAAATTAATAAATTCATTTCCTAAAATTGGTCCCCCTCCAGAGACTGTATAATCATTCCCATAAAAATTTAAACCCAACAATATTTGCTGCCTTCTTTTATCATTACTGTCTGGCACTAAAGACTCAACACACAATTTCACCCAGTGAATTGGGCTATTAGGACCTGGTCTTTGGGGATTACTAAAATCATAAGTCATTAATGAAAAAGCAGTCACAGCCTCTGATAAGTGATTAAAATGTTCAGCAGTGAACATTTCTTGTTTAACACCTCGTACTGGTGGTATGACTAATATTAATTCCAATCCTTCATCTTTCAATGCTTTTGCAACTAATTTAATGAAATCAATTAAAATGTCACTTCTTAAACTTCCTCCAATTTGAGTCCAAACTTCCAATACAACACCATTAAACTTCGAAGTCTTGCACTGAGTCACTAAAGCTTGAGATAATGCTGTTTGTTCTTTCTTCTCTGTAAATAAACTTGTGTAATCTTGAACTGTCCATCCGTCAAATAAAACTCTCACATTAATTTTATTTCAGAATTATTCTTCCTGACATCTTGGAGCCAATTTGAATCAATGTCATGGGTGCCTGTAATGGTATACTTTAAGTTTCCTTTCCTTTTAATCTGAAGCCATACAGGTGATATGTGGGTGAATTTTGGAGCAAAAATCTTGGCTATATCGTAACCTAGACCGTTCCAAGGTGTAACATAACCCAAGACCTTGCCATTGAATCTTCTTTCTGATGTTTTTTCATAGTAAGTCCCATGTTCAACTATTACATCTTTAGCAAAAGGCTCCGGGACAACTAATTGCCTTGCGATAACATTTGAAGACTGCGGACCTTTCTGTTGCAAAATAAAGAAATAATCAGTTTGCTTTAAAATGAAAAAATTTATAACTTCAATCTCAGTTACTCGCCTTGTATTTATATTTGCCGGTCGTTTTAGATTTTTGTTTGTCACTTTGAGACAGTGTTCCATTACTGAAACCAACTAAACCAACCCACAAAACGGCGTAGAATAAAGTACATGATCTCATTTCAAGAAAATATAAAGAAAAAAAAAAGAAAACTGAGAAAAAGATGAAATTCGTAACATACGTATTTTATAGTAACATCAACAAACGGCCATTGTCGTGGCAGTAGAACTTGAGAAAATATCGGGCAGATGCCAGCACCGTCAGGGAGCCCTTTTATTTTCCGTTTTGTCTATGGTTTTGTAAGTTTAAAAAAAATGTAAATATTTTGAAATGCTGCAGTTGAAGTTATGATTTATTATTTTTTGTTTTTGTTTAAATTATAAAGTCAATATGAGCAAGAATCCGATTGTTTTAAACTTCAAAGACTCACTTCTTCATCAATCAGATGTTGATTTAGTAAACGGCCCGTATTGGCTGAATGATAACATAATAACGTTCTACTTCGAATATTTAGAGAAAGCAGTTTATCAATCTGAAGAAGATTTATTATTCATATCCCCAGAAGTTGTACAATGCTTAAAAGCAGCAAAAAAACAGGAGCTTTCCATATTTTTGGATCCATTGAAAGCAAAAGAGCGAAGATTTATTTTTTTAGCTTTAAATAACTGCGAAATCATGGATAAAGCTGGAGGGTCTCACTGGAGTTTATTAGTTTACAGTCGGCCTGAAGAAACGTTCTTCCATTTTGATTCTTTTAAAGGATCAAATTACATGCAAGCTGGAAAACTGGCTGGGAAATTATTAAGTTATCTATCTCCATCTGGAACTGGCGATTTTGTTGATTATGATTGTCTTCAGCAAAAAAACAGTTACGACTGTGGGATATTTGTTTTATGTCATGTGGATTTTTTGGCTGAAAGATGTTTAAAACAAAAGAAAATTGAAGGTTGTGATAAAATGGCAGAACACTGTGTGCTACAGAAAAGAGGAATCATTTTAGAAATTATATCAGATTTACAACAAAAAGGATATTAAATTTTATTGTAAAAAATATTTTGTTTACTTATACACTGTAGATATTTTAATAACAAAAGTAATAATAGTAATAAAATGCCTTTCTTTTAGAAAAAAAAAAGAATTAATAGTCACTAAAGCAAAAATAAAATCATGTAGTACTAGATAGACATAATAAAGCTGAAATGTGATTTAACAAAAGAAAAAAATGGAAATTAGAAAAATGCATACAAAAGAATTAATTATCACAGTTAAAGAATACAAAGAGAAAAAAAATAGAATATAACAATAATATATATATATGTTAAATATCACTTTTTTCAAAACCCGTCGTCCTGTTGATATTTAAATAATCGTTTAAAAAAATATAATTATAAATGCATATAAATTTAAAATTTTTAAACTGTAACTTGAGGAACAACCCAACCTCCAAATGCCTTTTCTAATTCTAAAGCAACAGCCAATGTCAATCGATCTTGATTAATGTTACCAACAACTTGTATTCCTATTGGAAGACCTTCAGTGTTTAATCCCATCGGGCAATGGGTAGCTGGCAATCCAAGGACATTAAATACAGCTGTATAGGCAGCATTGAAAGGCTTGAAAAGAGGTTCTACATGGTACGGTGCTGCTGTTGGATGAGTGGGATAGATAAAAACCCCATTGTCACCCAAAAGATCCTGAAAATAAAAAAGAACAATGAGATTTCGTCCCCTTTCAAATTTCAGTACTTATACCAACTCATACCTGAAACTCCATTTTTAGTTGCGAGCACATATCCAGAAAATATGTATGCTTTGGGCTTCCATATTCAACATTTAGTTTTTCCAAAACTGCTGTGCAAAGCACAGGCAAGGTATGATGAGAAACACCAAAAGGAAACTTTAAGAGCTCTTTAAAAATGTTGACTTCTCCTTGACGATTAGCCAGTTCGCTTGGCATTTGAGGACCATCTTGTACTCTCATTTTGGCAAACCATAATGCCATTGAATACCTTAATTTTGTGAAATTGACTTTTTCTACTGTGATGTTGTGAGTCTTCTTGTAATAACTAATAATCTTATGAATGCATTGTTTAATTTCTCTATCAACAGGAGTGATTAAAAATCCACCAGTATCATCATCCATATAATAATACTTCAATTTTGTGATGTCCACAGGTTCATTTAATTTTAGCTCATTTACATGGTTAGCAGCTATAACTTTGAACATTGGCAATAGGTCAGTTGCAAACCTAGACATTGGTCCAACGACTAAGTAAGAATTTTGTTCAGGGCTGGATAAAGGAGGAAAATGTCCCTTTAAAGATCCGATCCCTGTAGACGGTTTGTGGCCGAAAACTCCGTTAAAAAATGCGGGAATGCGAACGGATCCTCCAATGTCCGATCCTATACCCATCGGCGACCCGGCACATGACAAAACACATCCCTCACCTCCAGATGATCCTCCTACAATATGATTTGTGTTGTATGCATTGCTGGTGCGCCCATAAACAGGATTAGTGCTTTCCCACCAGATGCATAATTCTGAAACATTAGTGATTCCTATTGGGATTGCACCTGCTTTCCTCATTAATGCAATTGCATCCGCATCTTCATCTGCTTTAATGCCCTTTCTGCTGTAAATGCCAAGTGTGAGGAGAGTCCTTTCACTGCTATGCAATCTTTAGTTGTAAATGGTACTCCTAAGAAAGGAGTATCTTTTAATAATTCTTCTTTTGTTTTCTGTCCAGAGGCAATTAATTCATCTACTCTTTTGGCATCTTTGAGTGCTTCATCAAAACGATTATCCACCACACAATTTAATATTGGATTAACTTCTTTGATCCTATTTATGAAAGACTGAACAACTTCAACACTCGTTATTTTTCGATTTCTAATTTTATGAGCTATAGTTGTGGCACTATCCAATAATAAAAGATTATCTATTGGTGGCACTTTTTCACCAGGCCCACCATATATAGGCCATAATAAAGCTTTAATCATTACTCGTATAAATCCAAAAAAAAGTCCTACGGCAGTTTTTAGCAGTCTATTGCCTGAAGTCATCTGAAACAAAAAGCAACAGGTTTTGTTATTTAATGCTCCAAAAACTGAATTAACTTGATATATTTGGCAAGGTTAACAAAGATGTTCATGATGACCTTGGTTAAATTCTTTGGTTTTTATGAAATTTTGATATGCCAAATATTGTGAAGTGAGTTAAAAGTGTTCGAAGATTTTAATAACATTTCCTTACCTTTCCCTTATGACTCACAAAAATATATTTAATTCTTCTTATTCTATCCATTAAAACAGAATATGAAAATGATAAATGAAAAACGAATAACGAATTCGGCTGACAATACTCTTTGTTGAAATCATTTCCAAAATTAACTTAGCTGCCATTTTAACTGATTCTAAATTAACTCTTGAAAAGTTATGAAATCATGCGAATGAAGAATTTACTAGAGAAGAAATAGAGACTATAAGTGTTAAGAAACAAAGATATAAATTTGTTATTAATAGTAAAGTAAATAAATATAAATAATTCTTACGGTCAGTATACATTTGCGTGTTTGATAAACTAACGTGGTTTTTATTCTACCGACACTGTATTTTAAACAGCGTCGTCTGTTTGCAGCTAGCGCTACTAGCGTTGAAAAAAAGAAACTGCAATTTTCTAGCAAAACCTTTGTTAATGGGAGATTTTCTTCTATTTTGGCAACCTATAGCAATTCGACCGAAACAAATTACAAAGCATAGTGCAAATGACCAAATATAATTAACATTACACTGCTATTTACGTAAAAATCTTTTCAGGCGTTAAAATGACAAATGATTTGAATCGACCGCCACGAACTGGGTTGTTGTATTCGAGATATCGAAATTAATCGAAAATGAGTGTCGTCTGCTAAAATGACTGCAATATTTTTTTTCTAGGTTAAATTTTTTTTTCTGACAAGTTTTGCCTGATAACTGCAATATTTTGTTTAAAATAAGTGTAGATTTTTATAGAGGGTTTTTAGTGAGTCAAACTAATGAACGGAGGATGTTTCATTTGGAAAATATTGATAGATAAAGAAAATTTTAGTACTTCAAGTTTATGTTTTGAAAAATCATACCGGTTATAACGTCAATACCGTTTACGCGAATCGCGCTTTTTAACGTTTCGTAAAAATTTGAGATAATCATCAGGGATATCCGTTTATGAAAAAATGGCAAAGCAAACTAGTCTTATCGTCGAATCAGCGTCTACTTCTTCCGTCGGTTCCGCAACAGGTAATATGCTCAAATCTTTCTACTCCTTTCGGAAAAAAAAATTAATTAAAAACTTCTTGGTCCGTACGTCACCTGCTACGTCCTGTTTAAATCTTGCAGGAGATATAAATGTTTGATCATTACCAAATAAAAATTGATTAATCGGTATTTTAAAAAGAAAAAAAAAAGTCGTTTACCGACAAAAGTAAATACGTTATTGATTCTTACGGCGGGGAGGGAAAAAAGGGGGAAAAATCGTTTAATTGACAAGCGCACTAGCGTCCTGAAAATAAAGTCTGGAGGTTTTCGGGAAGATAAATGTGACCAACCGGGATGCACTAAACGAGATCACGATTACGCATCCGGAACGAATTTCTCCATGCTCTCCAGGACATTTCTTTCAGTTGACGGGAAAGAATCGCGGGGGTCGAACGTATCCCCGTTTGAACGTTTTTCCCTGTGCACACTTAATTTAACACGTGTTCGTTTACAAAAAAACCGTTACAACTTTTTATTTTTGTTTCTTTAGAAAACTTTAAAAAACACTTTATTTCCGATATTTATAAGAATGTAATGGCAAAAAAGGGATCCTCTTCATCGAGCTGGTGTTGTTGTTTTAGCTCGAAATTTCGAAAGGATCAAAAAGTTCAAGATGAGATTGACAATGAGAATCAAGGTAATGATTAATGAGAATCTAACTACTATCGGCCCCCTTAGTAACGTTCTTGCATAAAATTTTGAATTAAAGCCTTTTTCTCTCAAAATGACAACAAAGAACCGCTTAAAAGTTATTAAATAAATATCTTAAAAAATTACCTTTTGCACTACAGAAAAAGTTATTTGGTTTATCAGACTTTGGTTTAGCAACTAAAAAATGCCGGGTGTCAAGTCCGTCCGTTATCTTAACTGATATTCGATCTGAATTTATTCGCTGAATGACGTTATCTTTATTATTATAAAGCCTATAATAGCACAGCCAAATATTAACCTTTCATACATACTGCTACTCAAAAAAAAAAAAAAAAAATCGCAGCTTTTTACATTATTATAAAAACAACAAGAAAAAAGTGATAAAAAAGGAAAAGAAGACCTATACAAAATTACCTATAGACGACGGTATGATTTTAAATTTTTATACATCGAAAAAGTTTCAGATTAATGCATGGAATATATTTTTCCCGTATATAGAAGTTTTTTTTTTTCCACCTCCCGCCTTTTTCCTTTTCTCGGTTATTATGTCGTAGAGGATCAAAGTCCATGTCAGTTTTATACCAAGACCAAATCGAAAACATTTCGTGTCGGTTCGGTCAAAATAATATAATCTAATCCTGTGATTTTCCACATATAAATAAATAAATAAATAAATATATATATATAAAATATAAGTACCTTTATGTCTAAAAACCTTGCCGCTTCCATGTTTAGCTCCTATTGTATTTTATTACTATTATTTTTTTGAAATTTTCGGCACGAGAAAATTAACTTAGAAATTGAATCGTTCGCACGTAACATGCAGACCGGTATGTGTATGAGTAGACTGCCTTGAGCAAATGTTTAATATTGTAATTAGATAATTTTTTTTTTTTTTCTGGTGAGATTTTCGCATTGAGTTTTTTTTTTTTTTCTTTTTTTGACGTAACGATCTTTTGCTTTAGTTGACACTATGCATATTTGAGCCTGAAAAAAAAAGTAGAAATTAGAGGGAGACGTTACAATTTTGTAGGAACTCTTCCCGAGGCTATTCTTGCAGCAATTTCAAATTATTTTACTACAGCGTTTATAAGCTAGTATCGCGGTAGTCCGGGTACAAAGTTCAGAGTTTTTAAAAAAAAAAAGTGAAGAAAAATGATTTCGTCATAATTTTTTGTGCCGTCGAGTCATTTGTCAGTCATTAGTTTTAAATGCAAAAGCGGAGTTATGGGTGAAAAGTCAATACTTCTCCTTTCTTTCCTGTATTAGACTATCAGATGTGCGGTATGTTAGTCATAAAGTATGCATTGCCTGCTACGGAGCCTATAAGTCCGTCGTCGTAAGCGTAAGACATTAAGAGGAGGCTTCACGGAATAGCGGAAAAAATGGCTGTTTTGTCTAACATTCGATTTACAAAGAAAAAAATCGAATTTTAGGTATCTAACAACTCCTTTGACATTTTCTTGTATTTTTGGTCCAACAAGTTTCAACTTGTTCCAAGCAAACAAAAATCAAAGTTTTCGATCGCAATTTTTTCTGAAATTATTTTCCCGCCGCCCATATATTTTAGGTATCTAACAACTCCTTTGACTTTTTCTTGTATTTTTGGTCCAACAAGTTTCAACTTGTTCATAACCAGTTTCAACTTGTTCATTACAAGTTTCAACTTGTTCCAAAAAAACAAAAATCAAAGTTTTCGACCGCAATTTTTTCTGAAATTATTTTCCTGCCGTTTATAAATTTCAGACAAGTTGAAACTTGCACTAAAAATTCCAGGATATACCAGAGGAGTTCGTTATGTACCTAAAATTTGGATTTTTGCATCGTAAATTGAGTGTTACAGAAAACAGCCATTCCTTCCGGCATCCGTGAAGCCTTCTTTTAGGGTGGGCGCTATATTTGCCGATTGTTCCATAAGCTAACCATGAAATTTCGAAATTTAACATCATAAGGATGTTAAATATACGGTATATTTAATTCTCGTATGCATATAGCAATAAGCTAAACATGGGCAATGGTATATATATACCGCAAATACATCCGAATTGACCACGTGATTAACATCACTCGGTTTAGCGTTTTGCTCCTCCTTAGAATTTCCGGAAATCGCGCCCCATTAATATTTCCAAAAGCTGCGGAACAAGATCCCAGTCCTTGAGTTCTAAAACGCGGAAAGACCAATTCGCCTGATTCCTGAGTCAAAGCTCAAGGCAAGACAAAAGGAAAAAAAAAATGCCAGGGAAAGAGCTAAAAAATTTGAATAGACGATGCCAGCACAGATCATAAATTTCATGAATAAATCTAATCCATTAAAGTCCGGATTTAAACAATGAACTTTTTTTTCAAAAAAAAAAAAAAGCGTAACTTTGAATTCCTCCCCGCAGAAACGATTAATAATTTCGATATCCATTAGCAGATCCGGATGAAAATATAATTGAATCATCTATTGAAATCGAACATAATGGCATGTAGTGTTGATATTTCCGTAACGTCAACTCGTGACGCACTTTTGAATACAATACAATTCCTCTCTCGAACCTGGAAAATTTTGCATTTTAACCCCTTCCCATTGAAACCAATAACGAGATTAATATATATACGGTTAGCGGCTCAAGGGGATGGGGATCTTATTCCGACTTTATAAAAAAAAAAAAAAAAAAAATACTCTGCTAAAAGATCTAAAATAAAATCGCGGATTGGATTAACCCTACCACCGCCTCCCACTCAAAACCCATATTATTAAAATAACTTCAGGGGGGGAAAAAAAACACAAGAATCGATGAAAAATTCAAAATAGGTTCAAACGTTTAAAAATTCATTCGCTAAATGGCTTGAGGTTGTTTTATTAAGCAAACAATAAAAAGCGTAATGCCCTTGTATTTTTCCCCACTGTACGGAAAATAAAACTGGATTCGATTTTTTTTTTCTTTTTGATATTCAAAAAATTTAATTTTCTGTATCTTTTTTCCGTTGCGAAATATTCGGTTCTAATGTAAACAAAGTATGTGTTGTAATAGGTGGGATCCATCAATACTTACTCGTAGCCGACGTAAAGTAAACAAACGATCCAAAAGATTGAATGTCAAAAGCATATATGAGGAAGAACAAAAGCCGTCCGCTCGGAGATACTGAGAAAAAAAAAAAAAAGAAAAAAGAAAAAAAAAATGTAATTTTGTTCGCTTAAAATAATACACAAAGTGTGAGCACTTACCCCAAACATTGGAACGGTTAAACGGAGGCGAATTTAAGAAAAAGACGGAAAGGAGTATATCGCCCTCAGCAACGACAGAAGTCGCCAAAGGCGCTTCCTTGTAATTAACTAACTGCTTTAAAAAAAAAAAAAATTCCTTGAACTGTGCTTTTTACAATTTAAAACATTATTACAGAAAATGTGCTCTTTGTTAAAATGTTGTTAAACTTTTGAGCAATAGGAAGTTAGATTTTTTCTTCAATTTAATTCGAATTAAGTACATTGAATTTGATTTAATTCGATTAAATTAAATTTTGTACCTAAAGTAGAACTGAGCCAAGTTTATCCAAGCGAAGGATCTTCTTACTTAAAACCGGACTTTACAAAATGGAGTCGCATTTCGTAAAAATTACAGTGTTTCAACGGTTGGCAACATTTAGTTACTTTTTCTGCTCCGTTCGACTTTTTTTCGTATAAATATACACTTAAATATGCGTGTTTGCCTTATAGAAGCGTATATATTTCCGTCACGCAATTAGTTCGCGGGAATTTTCCTTTTATATGAGCTAAACATGATTTTAAAGGTGACGCTGCAGTCAAAGTCGCTCGGAACCTATAGGCTTTGTGCATATAACAACCGTGGCGCTCCGCTAAAACTATGTTTAACTTATGCAGTAGCCCTGATTTTCTGTAACTTTCGTCATGATGGAAATATTCCTGAGACATAAGCTAAACAGGTATTTTTAAACGTATATTTAAACATTTTTTCATGTACGAAGCCTATAATTGTTGAAGAACACCGGGTAAAAACAAATTAACATTGAAACAATGAGTCGCATTTTAAGAACAAGCGAAAGCTTTTGCTCAGTGCTGTTCTCAATGACACTTACTTAACGTTAAAATTGACATTTTTTCACTTCTGTTGCCACTGGATTTTTGAAAAAAAAAAACAGATTTGACACTTTTTTAGGATCGAGTCTCAAATGTTTCGTTAATAAGGCTAACACTTTCGAATCAAAAAACCACTCTTTTTCGGCCTGGCAAAACTGTCATAAAATTTCTTGAAAGCAACACTGCTTTTGCTTTTGCTTACCAACAGGGCTCCGAGCGACTTATTTTTGCATAAATATACACTTAAATATACCTGTTTACCTTATAGAAGCGTATATATTTCCATCACGCAATTAGTTCGCGGGAAATATTGCTTTTTTATAAGCTAAACATGATTCTAATGGTGGCGCTGCAATCAAAGTCGCTCGGAGCCTTAAGTTAAAATGAGTTTTGCAAAACTTAATTTACCTTATTTTAACTTAATTAAGTTTAAATAAACTTGTTTAAGTTCTTTTAAAGAACTAACTTGTTTTTAAAATACGACTCAATGAAATATTTATGAAATGCGACTCCATTTTGTAAAATCGGGTTTTAAATAAAAAGTTTCTTTGCTTGGATCAGTTCTACTCTGAGCTACAGAATCGAGAAAAAAAGTTTCAAATTTAGAAACAAGTTTTGACATGATTACTGGTATTGACATTGCCAAATGTTGTTAATTTGAAAACCGCAGAAGCCCTGAAGAGTCATGAAGCTTGTCGTTAATATTACTGTCAGTTGTAGACCTAGCTGTGTCAGTTCTGGCAGCAGTGTCATTGCATATGCGCTGTCAGTTGACAGTTGCAATTTCAATAGCAAATGCAGCAGCCTTTCGCAACTTGGCTGTGAATCACAGAACTAGACTTGTCAGTGGCCCAACTACTGACAAAATTATGACCCTTCAGACTTCCATAGGGAATTAATTTTTTTCAAACATAATGAGGATTTTTACGGCAAAGTAAATCCGCTATGGGGTTGTCGGCTGCTATCATGGTAAAATGGCGACCCGCTTCGGATTGGTTAATAAATGACTTTAATATAAGAAGGGAATATTTATTAACCAATCCGAAGCCGGCTGCCATTTTACTATGATAGCAGCCGACAGCCCCCTAACGGATTTGGTTTGCCGTAAAAATCCTCATTAAGGGATTTTATACATAAAAAAATTCTCTACTGGAAAAATATTTTTGAAAAGTCGTTTAGATGTAGAAATTTCAGTGAAAAACTGGTGTTTTCATTATCGGTGAAAAACTTTATTCTTAGAAAATAAAACTGAGAGTAAGAAATTCAGTAACTATAATATAACCTGATAAATTATAGATTCAATAATTATAAAATTCAAAAAATATTAATTCGATAATTATCATCTGGGAATTATAGGCTTAAATTGAGGAAATATATCTTGCCTCCACTTGCGAATTAATCCAAAAGTAGGATTAACCCGAGAATAGGGCAGAAATTTTTAGAGCTGCAATCAAAATTTGAGACAGAGAAGCCTAAGACAGCTTCTCAAATCAACGCGCAAAAAAAAAAAAAAAAAAAAAAAAAAAAAAAATTCTACTTATTTATATAACCCTTTATTTGCATCCTCGGATTAATCGCAAGTGGAAACACCACTTTAAATTGTAGAGCTATAATTTTAACGATAATGTATAAGGATTTTTAGGATGAATTATTTACAAAAGGAAAAAAAATTATGCTAGGCTGGTAACTATAAATAACGAAGCTCGGTACAGTGCAGGTCGGAAACTTATTGGATCCAAAATTTAATGTTTACCTTTTCACTCTAGGACCAAAATTTCGATCGAACCGAAATTAGCACTGGCTACACGTAATTAGGACATGTCAAGAAAACTAATAAGTTTCGGATTTTGTGCTGTTGAAATCTTAATTTTTGAAACCGAAAAAATGAATTTTCTATTTGATTCAATTAGCTAGTTTGAACCGTGTTAAAAAACGTCTTCTTTTGAAGTGAAACAGAAAGTCAAATTAATTTTCTTATGCAAACCGCGATTTTCATTATAAATCCGCAAAACTCGACCTATCTTTAAAGGGATGCAAAAATTTTCGAAGGAAATGAATCTTAAACGGCAAAATTTCCCCTCCCCCTCTTTCTAATTTTCCATTTTCCATCAGGAGAAAATTTTCCAAGTTTATTTCGTAATAATCAAGGCGGAATGGTTTTCTTATAGCTGACGGGAGCTTTTTAAAATTCAGTTATAAGGAGTTAAAAACATTAAAAATTTTAGCTGTTTTTTTTTTTTTCGAAACGTACGCGAGCGGCGTTTAAATGTTTTCAAAAGAGCTATTTTTTTTTTATTTCGGAAAAGTTGTAAATTTTTTTTTCTTTTTTTTATTTTCTCAGCGAAGTTTTATCGTTTAATAATTTAATTATTCGGTGATAGAGGATGTCCTTGTGCTTTTAGCGTACTTTTTTTTTATTTTCTTTTCCCGGTTTTTATGAATCTTGCGAGGCGATATATTTTTTTTTTACGACGTTCCGAATGCGTCAAGGATAAGAAAATGAAATCGTTCCACAAAAAATAAAAAAATAAAATAGGTTTTCCTCAATTTAAATGTAAATAATGCGAGTTGCCGAAAAGGGGCGTTTTTAAAACGGATCAAGTCGATAACTGACCGAACGCAAACGTAATGCAATTTATTGTACAGATTAATTAATATTCAGCTACAGGCGCTGCAAAAGCTTAAATTTTTCATACTTAATTCTTAAGCAAAAAATACATTTATTAATTCAGCTGCGATTTCATACGAGAAATTTTCCTAAGTCTTTTTATTTTCCTTGTTTTCAACTTTCTTAAAAATAATTAGAGCTGCTGGCTCGTCTCATTTTCCAAAAAAATTTAACTAATCAGATTTCGACTTGACACGTTCAATTACATACTTTTTTGAATGCATAAAAAGTTTACGACTGAACGAAAACGACTATATAAAGCTCTTAAAAATCGAAACATACTTAATCCAATTTTTTTTTTCCGAGAAATAAATCAAACTGCTCGAAAAATATTTTTTCTAATTTATTTTAATCTCCTTTTTCCCGTAACCTTTTCCGATGTATTTCCTTAATATAATTAATGAATTTTTTTTTGTAATTACAATCCGCTTCTTTTATATCCAGATTCCAACTGTGTGGGTTTGTATTTAAGCCTCTTTTCCAAAAACCTACCCCTACGTTAATTTCAGACAAGTTTACATGTCGCCCTTTATATCAGATCATGATAAATTATAAGTTTTAAAGACAAGTTCCAAGAATAATTTAATATGATCGATTCGAGGTTAAACTTGTAACTTAAGTAATTTCATCCCCTTTAGGGATTTCGTATATGTTTGTCGCGGTTAATAATATCAACTTCATTAACGTCTAAAAATAAATAAGAAGTTGCAAAAAAAAAAAAAAAAATTCTTTATCGAATTCCTGCCAAAGTTACGTCAATATGGAATTGACCTTTTCAAAAAAAAATTAGATTTTCCCCAGGAAAAAAAGTGTCAGCATGTAAGGGTTTTTCCATTTACTTGACTACCCTTCGAAAGCTCTTTTTCTTCTTTTTTTTTTTTTTCTATCTCCGGCTTTTCTCACATTTTTTTTACAGTTTCTCTTAAAATCTAAAAAAAAAAATTTTTTTTTTTAAGCTATTACTTAAGATTTTTCGTTTCGAGTATTGTCGTATTTTTAATGATCAAGTTAGGTTTGGTAGGGGGAGGCACCCAACCGTTAAAAGCCTTTTCCAATTCTCTGGCTACGGCTATCGTTAATCGATCTTGATTCCTTCCGGCTACGATTTGAATTCCGATGGGGAGACCTTCTTTATTAAGTCCCATAGGGCAGTGGGTCGCAGGAAGACCGAGAACGTTGAATATTGAAGTATACGAGAAATTAAACGGTTTCACTATGGTTTCGTAATGATGAAGTGCCGGAGTCGGTTGGGTCGGATAGATGAAAACCCCGTCGGATCCGAGTAAATCCTGGAATAAAGAAAGATGAGAGATTTAAAGATTTACGGGAAAAAGAAGCGTGGTAACAATATAATCTCCTTAGAAATTAAGGAAAAAAAGTCTGAATTTTTTTTTTTTTTACTTTTATTTTTTTCGCCCCTTTTCAATGGAAAAAGGAAGTAAAATAAACCCGGGAATGGAAAGATTTATCGATTGGGCTCCTTTTTTTTAATACGAGTTTAATTTTATAGGGTTATTTTAAAGTTTCTGGAACAATGTGCGATAAAAAAAAAGAAAAAGGATTTGGGTCGACCGTATTTGAGATTAAAAGTTATCTTTTAATTTTTGCCTCTTGTAAAATTGAAATTTTCCGAAGTGATTTATGGTGTTGATTAACTATGACTGACGTGATTTATTCAACTTTCGGTTTCAAAACTTTTATGATCGCATTTTATCTCCGCGAGGAATTCACTTCCAAAACTGGAAGAACATTAGGGGATCATAGTATTAAAGCTGATAATTTTAGCTACAGAACTTTATTATTAAAGGACGCAACCGTTAGCGATTTTTCTGTGATAAGCAGCGCACTCTCCCAGTCAACAAAAAATATTAATATTTATAAAATATTTTTTAGATATTTTTCCAGTATTTTAAAAATATTAAGGTGTATATTATTTACTAGGTAATTAGGTAGGTAAATATTATTTACTGAAGCAAACAAAAAGCAATAAAAATATTTTTGAAATATTGAAAAATATTTAAAAAATGTTGGAAAATATTTTTAGAATATTGAAAAATATTTTTAAAATATTGTGCTGCTTCTATCTTATGGCTCAAAATTAATTTTCTAGAATTAATTTTCAAAATTTCCGGAAGTACTGTGCTTTAGTTATTCTATGAATTTTCGACCATGGATTAAAAATACAAAAAATGCAATGTAATAAAAATGGCCGCGACTCCATTTTTAAATCTAGGGTTAGAAATCCATAGAATAACAAAAGCACAGTACTTCCGGAAATTTTGAAAATTAATTCTAGAAAATTAATTTTGAGCCATAATGGAGAAGCGGCATTGGAAAATATTTAAAAAATATTTTTGAAATATTGAAAAATATTTAAAAAATGTTGGAAAATATTTTTAGAATATTGGAAAATATTTTTAAAATATTGGAAAATATTTAAAAAATATTTGATGTATATTAATACTTCTTTGCTGACTGGGCTATAGACGGTGGTCTTGAACCAAAATACTAAAAAAAAAAAAAAAAAAAAAACGGTTGGCGTAACTTCACTTACAGCAAACATTTCAACTTCCAAAAATTCACTTAGCCCCAGATCCTACCCGATCGATCGTCACACTCAGAAAAAGGAAATGTCTTGAACAAGTTCGGTCTTGCAACATAACACCGGAATGTTTCGTAGCAGAGCAAAAATTCTTCGCGACAACGGACATGTTGTTTCTTGTCAAGATATTTGTATTCCGTGCGTCGGAGTTGAACTAACGTATCTCCATTGTAAATATGATTGGAGATAGTCTGTTTCGAGTCTTTATAAAAATCACGTGATCATGCGACTGCAAGTTTGCACGCTCATGTTGCCGTGAATTTGTGGTCACGTGACACTTCCGCGAAACAGACTAACTCCAAACATATTTACGATGGAGATACGTTAGTTCACCTCCGACGTACGGTATTGTTTTCACGCGATTTTTAAGAATATGTTGGTCACAAGAAATTTTGCTTTCGCATTAGCCATTTTTTTTCTGAATGCAGTCAAATTGAATTTTTGGTCTTCTCGTTGTAGCATAAGAAAGCCCGTGGGTAATGTTTTTTAATAATAATTCCCCGAGGTCTCTCACGGTTTTAGATATGGAGATGTTGCCATTTAAAAGGTAAAAATGATAAAAAGAGCCTCGGTCACGTCTCATTTGATCGCATTTCCAACGGGTTTTCATATGGCATACAACAATACCAAAAAAAAATTTTACCCCACGGGAGCGGGGGCGGTCAGCTAAAATTTTGGTCAAGGTCAATTATAGAAATTTAAACGTTTCTTTATGAAACCACGTGTTTTTACTTGGTTCAGTATCACTTTTGTCTTCGTTGGTAGTTTATGTGAGGTCGAGTCAGTAGCAGATAAATGGCAGCCCGACTAAAATGCGCCACATTGTCACGAAAGTATTCATATCTGATCAAGCTCTCGTTAAAATGACTTAATAAATACTATCTTCCGGAGTTCTGTTAGCAGTTTTTATTGGGATTTCCACGCTTGTTTATACGACGATGAATTCCCAACGAGAACTATTCCACAATAATTAAGATAATGGAAAAGACAGATGCAAAACATATTTCGCAGAGGACTTGAGCGTAACCAATCCGAATATTTTTAGCAGAGTAAATTCAATTTTCAGGTTTTGTACCTTATTCGGAAAAGTTTTACATCTGCCTCCCCCATAGCAATCAAAACTGTCGTCAGTCTTCAAAATTTGGTTAAAATCTTTCTCAAAACATTGATAATTATTTATATTTATTTTATTTGAAAACTGCAGGAATACCTTTTTAAATTGCGCGGGGAAAAAAAAATAATCGCAATGATTGACCGAAAAACACGGAAAACTACCTTTTTTAACCAGTCATTACCTAAAATTAATGACGTCTTTAACCTTAAATTACTTGCGATTTTTCTTTATTTTTTTTTTCAACCGCGGATAAGAACAAAAATATCGAATTCTCATTCCCAGACTTTTACTTCTTTTTCTTCCAAATGACGTCACGGGGAATTCTCTTAAAAATTCTCACAAACGACCCATAAAAAAAAAAAAAAATTCTCTCGCCATCTGTTCTATCTATTTTCAAGATAAAATATCGCTTTTTCTTTTCCAAAAGATATACTTTTTTTTTTCCTTTTCCCTTTATCATACTTTACCTGGAATTCCTTCGACAATTCCGACAATTCGTTCAAACGCTCTCGATGAGGTTTACTATCATAAGGTGGAGATTGATCCAGGAGTACGCCCATCAGAAGCGTTGTTACATTATGACGAGACATTCCGAAAAGAGCTTTAATTAATTCCCTATACACGCTAATCTTCCCTTGGTTGTCTACTAACGCAGATCCCAAATCCAAGGACTCCTCCGTCGTGTTCCCTGCCATCCAGAGAGGGATGGCTTTGCTCAGCCTGGTTATGTTAACACTTTCAACCGTCGCTTTATGGGTTTTTGCCATGTGCTGCGCAGCTTTCTTTATCGCGTTTTTTATCTCCTTTTGAACAGGAGTTACGTACGAAACCGGGGCTTCTTCCATGTAATAATATTTAAGTTTTTTCAAATCGACCGGTTCGTCTAATTTTAAATCGACCTTGCAATTTTTCGTTAAAATTTTTAAAGTCGGCAGCAAATCATTAGCGTAGCGCGAGATGGGGCCGATGGTATTTGCAAAGCGCAGGCCGGGAGGGACAACGGGGTGCATCCCTTCTATGGGAGTGATTTCCGCAGAGGGTTTATGACCGAATACTCCGTTGAAACAAGCCGGAAGACGGATAGAGCCGCCGAGATCCGATCCGATCCCTAACGGAGAGCCGGCGGCGGATTGGAGGCAAGCTTCTCCTCCGCTCGAACCTGCAACCGTTCGATTGGTGTCATACGCGTTGTTGGTTTTTCCGTGGACCGGATTGTAACTTTCCCACCAGTAACATAATTCAGCGACGTTCGTCAAAGCTAAAGGTATCCCTCCGGCTTCCCGTAGCAAAGCGACCACTTCCGAATCCTTTTCCGCTCGGATGTTCCTCCTGGCGTAGACCCCGGCCGTATGTAAAAGTCCTTTGACGGCTATGCTGTCCTTTGTCGTAAATGGAACACCCAATAACGGCGTCTCGGCTTCTAATTCCTCTTCGGTTTTGATTCCCGAGGCGATTAACTCGTCTACTTTTTTAGCCTCTTCCAACGCTTCCTCGAACCTAGTATCAACGACGCAATTTAAAACGTCGTTTATTTCGTTTATCCTTTCGATGAACGTGGTCACGACCTCGCGGCTGGTTATCTTTTTCTTTCGAATTTTGCTCGCAATCGAAAATGCGCTTTCCATTAATACGGAGCTATGCCATGTTATAACTGTCTTTGGAGTTTTGAAATAATAGATGAATGCGAGGATTTTAGATCCGATGAATTGATAAAGCCAGAAGATTATCCCGAGAATACTGGGGATCAAGCTCGAAATAATCGACATCTGAAAAAGAGAGAATAATAAAAATAAATAAAACGAAATAATAAAAATGTAAATGCAGCAAAAAAAATATATACCGTAACAGGGAACTTTTGGCGCTTTTATTTTTTAAAAATAATTGAAAACGGATAAGATTTTTTTCAAAAATTAAACTTATTCTAAATTATTGATTATTTTCGAGTGTTATGTTCAAGCCTATATGGCACCTACAGTTTTAAATCTGATGCCGGTTTCGCATATTTTTTCTTGAGTAAAAAATGGCGAAAAAAAAATAGCAGTTATTTTGACTCACTCAGAAAACAAAATAACTTAGCATAAGCTGTTATTATGCTTTAAACGCTTTTGTTTTGTGGGAAGACATTTTCTGACTTGTCGCAAGTCATTCAGTCGGCTGTCGGCAAGTCATATATTGTAAACAAACAAAATGGCGGCTTACGTAGAATTTATACTTATGTTATGATAATACTGCTCATGTTCGTATTAATAAATATGCATGCAAAACCATCATAATATAAGTGATATAACTTTTAAGATTTTTCATTTGATTTTTCAATCTTTTTTATTTTATATCTTGTATGAATGGTAATAACATAACCTAAACATAACCCCTATCGTCTGCATTGGACAATGTTAGATTTCAGTTCAATTTTTTTAAAGAAAATATTTAATTTAAGTTACTTGAATATAAAAATCCTGAATATCCATCTTCGTTAATCCCGATTTCCACTTACACGTTTTTAAAATAAAAATTAAAATGACATTAAGTTTTTATTTCATTAAATAATAATCATTGTTTTCGCTAGCCACCATTTTGATTCTAATAGCATAGTATAAGAAATGTCCGCTAGTGTCGCCTATTGTTTTGTGGTAAGACATTTTATCTCAAGGCGAACCGAAATGACTTATTCCAAGACATTTTTTTGTTTTCGCACGGTTTTTACGAAAAATGTCTTGTCTCAATGCACTTTTGCGTTCGCATTAGTCATTTTCTTTTCAGAGTGAGAAAAAAAAAACAATATTTACCAATTTACAAGTCGGAAAAAGAATTAAAATGAGTAAATAAAATTTTCTTCCGAATTCCTCCTTTAAAAAAAAAAACGTGAAAATAACGAAGTTTACATGCATTAGATTTATTAAAAAGATGGCGCGGTCGCGATTTTTATCTTTTGAAAGGAGTCAAATAAAAAGAAGCCTTTTTAGAAATTAAAGGTCACGTCTATTTTATCGACTCGGGAGAGAAGGGATTCCAAATTCGAAACTCATAACCGGAATTACTTTCCCTTAACAATAAACGGAAGGAATTGTTCGCGAGAGGTTGCAAACATTATTCAAAACGGGGCTTGTTAATGGATGCTTAAAATTTCATTATCCATTGTTATTTGCCAAGGTGAAAACTATTAGAGATTTTCTTGTTTCTCAAAAAGTTTTCTCGAAAATATAACGTTTCCACTTTTCAAAAGGTATAAAGTGGTTCTCAATTCGTTTCAATTTATATCTTCGTTCCGGAGGAATGAATGAATAAAAAGGTTATGTAATATACAAAATTTTTATATCACTTCGTTTTTTTTTTTTTTTTTTTTTTAATGAAAAAGTCTTTTTATGTCGCTCATGTAATATTTTTCGATATCAATATTTTTTTTCTAGCATGTTTTCCAAAAACTAATAAAACGGTTAAGAAGAAATAACTCTTTAAGCCTTAGTTGATTTTACGAATTCGTCATTGTCGTAATGGGAAAAAATAATACCGATTGACGATGGTGACAACTTCGTCGAATAAGACTTTAAGCCTGATTTACGTAAGGGATGCAACAATTCGAAATTCGTGTTTGATTGAAAATTGTGAGGGTTTGGAGCCGTCTATATGCAGTAAGGGATGCGACAATTTCGTGATGAAATTTTGGCTATTAACTTAGTCGCATAAGAAGCAAAAGAGTTACAGTAATAGGATTCGTGCAAGTTCGTACTTGAATAAATATAAGCTGAAAAGTATACACATGTTAAGCTTACGGCCCGGGAATATTTTCATCCTGCTATAGTTTTCGGAGAATCGGGGTTAATACTTAAGCTATGCACACTCAGAAAATTAAAATGTTTTGAACAAGTTCTGTCTTGCAACAAAACTCGAATGTTTCGTAGCGACGCAAAAATCCTTCCCGAAAACAGACATGTTGTTTCTTGTCAAGATATTTTTATTGTTCTCGCATAATTTTTAAGAAAATGCTTTGTCCCAAGACATTTTTGCTTTCGCATTAGCAATTTTTATTTTTTGAATGCATAAGAGAATGCTTCGTCACGAAGCCTATAATTTTTTAAGCTTAGTGCTCCTAGTGGACAATTTTCCTCATTTCATTAAAGATGTAGCTAGCCTAAGGGGTTAGGGGGAAGGGAGGGGGATTAATAATAATTATTAATTATACAAAATACCTAAAAATAGGTCTTTCATATAATGTGAAAACACTGCATATAGGCAAAAATATTCCAGATAGAATACAAAATCTAGTTCCTTACAATCTCTTGACTTGTTTCGAGTTATTTTATAGCAACATTTATTTTAATTCTGTACATCGCAGACCTTTTGCCAGCCCGAAGGGCTCAGGTGGCGGAAAATGCTCTAAAGGGGATTTTGAATGGTCTTTTTAACACAATAAAACGAAAAAAAATTTTGAAGTATAGTTCTTTGCACTTTAGGTCAGTGGATGATTATTAGAAAACAATAATTCGTCGTTTAACTGAACCCGGAGAACTTTTATAAACTTTGAAAGGCACTTATAATTGCCAACATAAGAATAAATTTAGGTAAAAAAGATGTTAAAATTGTTAAAATTGTATTATTAGCGAAAGAGACTTAAAGCACCTTATTAGCATAAAGCAAATGCAGGATTTTTTAATGCGTAGGCGTTTACACTGTATGTACACTAACTTCATTTGTTCCATATTTTATACGTCGCTGTAATTTTAATTTGGATATTTTCAAAACCTTAATTAAAAACACGAATGTTTTAACCGATTTTAACACCCTTTGATTATGTTTCAACGAATCAGATAGGCCTATTTTAAAAATTAAAATCAAGTTCACCTGGATACCTAC